>OZ012664.1:16051648-17251648 GCA_963942545.1 Oxycera nigricornis | reverse complement strand
TTTGATGCCGATCGGAGCTGTACTTCGCCCGGAAAAAATTATAGAACACGATGTACTCTCATCGATTTCATGTCCAGGGTGTTGTGGTGAGTTTATCACCTAGAAATCGGGCGAAATGGACTTGACAGTGTACTTTGAAAGCTAGTGACTACTGTCAGCTGTCATTTTATACCCTTTTGGTGCCGATAGAAGCTGTACTTCGCCAGGAAAAAATTATAGACGACGATGTATTCTCATCGATTTCATTTCCAGGGTGTTGTGGTAAGTTTATCAACTAGAAATCGGGCGTAATGGACTTGACAGTGTACTTTGGCAGCTAGCCATTACTGTCAGCTGTTATCTGGTACACTTTTGATGCCAATCGAAGCTGTAATTTGCCCGGAAAAAATTATAAACGACGATGTACTCTCATCGATTTCATGTCCAGGGTGTTGTGGTAGGTTTATCACCTAGAAATTGGGTGAAATGAACTTGACAGTGTACTTTGACAGCTGGTCACAACTGTCAGCTGTCATTTGATCAACTTTTGATGCCGATCGGAGCTGTACTTCGCCCGGAAAAAATTATAGAACACGATGTACTCTCATCGATTTCATGTCCAGGGTGTTGTGGTGAGTTTATCACCTAGAAATCGGGCGTAATGGACTTGACAGTGTACTTTGGCAGCTAGCCATCACTGTCAGCTGTCATCTGGTACACTTTTGATGCCAATCGAAGCTGTACTTTGCCCGGAAAAAATTATAAACGACGATGTACTCTCATCGATTTCATGTCCAGGGTGTTGTGGTAGGTTTATCGCCTAGAAATCGGGTGAAATGAACTTGACAGTGTACTTTGACAGCTGGTCACAAATGTCAGCTGTCATTTGATTGACTTTTGATGCCGATCGGAGCTGTACTTCGCCCGGAAAAAATTATAGAACACGATGTACTCTCATCGATTTCATGTCCAGGGTGTTGTGGTGAGTTTATCACCTAGAAATCGGGCGAAATGGACTTGACAGTGTACTTTGAAAGCTAGTGACTACTGTCAGCTGTCATTTGGTACCCTTTTGGTGCCGATAGAAGCTGTACTTCGCCAGGAAAAAATTATAGACGACGATGTATTCTCATCGATTTCATGTCCAGGGTGTTGTGGTAAGTTTATCAACTAGAAATCGGGCGTAATGGACTTGACAGTGTACTTTGGCAGCTAGCCATTACTGTCAGCTGTTATCTGGTACACTTTTGATGCCAATCGAAGCTGTTATTTGCCCGGAAAAAATTATAAACGACGATGTACTCTCATCGATTTCATGTCCAGGGTGTTGTGGTAGGTTTATCACCTAGAAATCGGGTGAAATGAACTTGACAGTGTACTTTGACAGCTGGTCACATCTGTCAGCTGTCATTTGATTAACTTTTGATGCCGATAGAAGCTGTACTACGCCCGGAAAAAATTATAGAACACGATGTACTCTCATCGATTTCATGTCCAGGGTGTTGTGGTGAGTTTATCACCTAGAAATCGGGCGAAATTGACTTGACAGTGTACTTTGAAAGCTAGTGACTACTGTCAGCTGTCATTTGGTACCCTTTTGGTGCTTATAGAAGCTGTACTTCGCCCGGAAAAAATTATAAACGACGATGTACTCTCATCGATTTCATGTCCAGGGTGTTGTGGTAGGTTTATCACCTAGAAATCGGGTGAAATGAACTTGACAGTGTACTTTGACAGCTGGTCACAACTGTCAGCTGTCATTTGATTGACTTTTGATGCGGTTCGGAGCTGTACTTCGCCCGGAAAAAATTATAGAACACGATGTACTCTCATCGATTTCATGTCCAGGGTGTTGTGGTGAGTTTATCACCTAGAAATCGGGCGAAATGGACTTGACAGTGTACTTTGACAACTAGTTACTACTGTCAACTGTCATTTGGTACCCTTTTTTTGCCGATAGAAGCTGTACTTCGCCCGGAAAAAATTATAGAACACGATGTACTCTTATCGATTTCATGTCCAGGGTGTTGTGGTAAGTTTATCACCTAGAAATCGGGCGTAATGGACTTTACAGTGTACTTTGACAGCTAGCCATTACTGCAAGCTGTCATCTGGTACACTTTTGATGCCAATCGAAGCTGTACTTTGCCCGGAAAAAATTATAAACGACGATGTACTCTCATCGATTTCATGTCCATGGTGTTGTGGTAGGTTTATCACCTAGAAATCGGGTGAAATGAACTTGACAATGTACTTTAACAGCTGGTCACAACTGTCAGCTGTCATTTGATTAACTTTTGATGCCGATCGGAGCTGTACTTCGCCCGGAAAAAATTATAGAACACGATGTACTCTCATCGATTTCATGTCCAGGGTGTTGTGGTGAGTTTATCACCTAGAAATCGGGCGAAATGGACTTGACAGTGTACTTTGAAAGCTAGTGACTACTGTCAGCTGTCATTTTATACCCTCTTGGTGCCGATAGAAGCTGTACTTCGCCAGGAAAAAATTATAGACGACGATGTATTCTCATCGATTTCATGTCCAGGGTGTTGTGGTAAGTTTATCAACTAGAAATCGGGCGTAATGGACTTGACAGTGTACTTTAGCAGCTAGCCATCACTGTCAGCTGTTATCTGGTACACTTTTTATGCCAATCGAAGCTGTTATTTGCCCGGAAAAAATTATAAACGACGATGTACTCTCATCGATTTAATGTCCAGGGTGTTGTGGTAGGTTTATCACCTAGAAATCGGGTGAAATGAACTTGACAGTGTACTTTGACAGCTGGTCACAACTGTCAGCTGTCATCTGATTAACTTGTGATGCCGATCGGAGCTGTACTTCGCCCGCAAAAAATTATAGAACACGATGTACTCTCATCGATTTCATGTCCAGGGTGTTGTGGTGAGTTTATCACCTAGAAATCGGGCGAAATGGACTTGACAGTGTACTTTGAAAGCTAGTCACTACTGTCAGATGTCATTTGGTACCCTTTTGGTGCCGATAGAAGCTGTACTTTGCCAGGAAAAAATTATAAACGACGATGTATACTCATCGATTTCATGTCCAGGGTGTTGTGGTAGGTTTATCACCTAGAAATCGGGTGTAATGAACTTGACAGTGTACTTTGACAGGTGGTCACAACTGTCAGCTGTCATTTGATTAACTTTTGATGCCGATCGGAGCTGTACTTCGCCCGGAAAAAATTATAGAACACGATGTACTCTCATCGATTTCATGTCCAGGGTGTTGTGGTGAGTTTATCACCTAGAAATCGGGCGTAATGGACTTTACAGTGTACTTTGAAAGCTAGTGACTACTGTCAGCTGTCATTTGGTACCCTTTTGGTGCTTATAGAAGCTGTACTTCGCCCGGAAAAAATTATAAACGACGATGTACTCTCATCGATTTCATGTCCAGGGTGTTGTGGTAGGTTTATCACCTAGAAATCGGGTGAAATGAACTTGACAGTGTACTTTGACAGCTGGTCACAACTGTCAGCTGTCATTTGATTGACTTTTGATGCCGATCGGAGCTGTACTTCGCCCGGAAAAAATTATAGAACACGATGTACTCTCATCGATTTCATGTCCAGGGTGTTGTGGTGAGTTTATCACCTAGAAATCGGGCGAAATGGACTTGACAGTGTACTTTGACAACTAGTTACTACTGTCAACTGTCATTTGGTACCCTTTTATTGCCGATAGAAGCTGTACTTCGCCCGGAAAAAATTATAGAACACGATGTACTCTTATCGATTTCATGTCCAGGGTGTTGTGGTAAGTTTATCACCTAGAAATCGGGCGTAATGGACTTTACTGTGTACTTTGACAGCTAGCCATTACTGTAAGCTGTCATCTGGTACACTTTTGATGCCAATCGAAGCTGTACTTTGCCCGGAAAAAATTATAAACGACGATGTACTCTCATCGATTTCATGTCCAGGGTGTTGTGGTAGGTTTATCACCTAGAAATCGGGTGAAATGAACTTGACAATGTACTTTAACAGCTGGTCACAACTGTCAGCTGTCATTTGATTAACTTTTGATGCCGATCGGAGCTGTACTTCGCCCGGAAAAAATTATAGAACACGATGTACTCTCATCGATTTCATGTCCAGGGTGTTGTGGTGAGTTTATCACCTAGAAATCGGGCGAAATGGACTTGACAGTGTACTTTGAAAGCTAGTGATCACTGTCAGCTGTCATTTTATACCCTCTTGGTGCCGATAGAAGCTGTACTTCGCCAGGAAAAAATTATAGACGACGATGTATTCTCATCGATTTCATGTCCAGGGTGTTGTGGTAAGTTTATCAACTAGAAATCGGGCGTAATGGACTTGACAGTGTACTTTAGCAACTAGTCATCACTGTCAGCTGTTATCTGGTACACTTTTTATGCCAATCGAAGCTGTTATTTGCCCGGAAAAAATTATAAACGACGATGTACTCTCATCGATTTAATGTCCAGGGTGTTGTGGTAGGTTTATCACCTAGAAATCGGGTGAAATGAACTTGACAGTGTACTTTGACAGCTGGTCACAACTGTCAGCTGTCATCTGATTAACTTGTGATGCCGATCGGAGCTGTACTTCGCCCGCAAAAAATTATAGAACACGATGTACTCTCATCGATTTCATGTCCAGGGTGTTGTGGTGAGTTTATCACCTAGAAATCGGGCGAAATGGACTTGACAGTGTACTTTGAAAGCTAGTCACTACTGTCAGATGTCATTTGGTACCCTTTTGGTGCCGATAGAAGCTGTACTTCGCCAGGAAAAAATTATAAACGACGATGTACTCTCATCGATTTCATGTCCAGGGTGTTGTGGTAGGTTTATCACCTAGAAATCGGGTGTAATGAACTTGACAGTGTACTTTGACAGCTGGTCACAACTGTCAGCTGTCATTTGATTAACTTTTGATGCCGATCGGAGCTGTACTTCGCCCGGAAAAAATTATAGAACACGATGTACTCTCATCGATTTCATGTCCAGGGTGTTGTGGTGAGTTTATCACCTAGAAATCGGGCGTAATGGACTTTACAGTGTACTTTGACAGCTAGTGACTACTGTCGAATGTCATCTGGTTCACTTTTGATGCCAATCGAAGCTGTACTTTGCCCGGAAAAAATTATAAACAACGATGTACTCTCATCGATTTCATGTCCAGGGTGTTGTGGTAGGTTTATCTCCTAGAAATCGGGTGAAATGAACTTGACAGTGCACTTTGACAGCTGGTCACAACTGTCAGATGTCATTTGGTTAGCTTTTGATGCCAATCGGAGCTGTATTTCGCCCGGAAAAAATTATAGAACACGATGTACTCTCATCGATTTCATGTCCAGGGTGTTGTGGTGAGTTTATCACCTAGAAATCGGGCGAAATGGACTTGACAGTGTACTTTGGAAGCTAGTGACTACTGTCAGCTGTCATTTGGTACCCTTTTGGTGCCGATAGAAGCTGTACTTCGCCAGGAAAAAATTATAAACGACGATGTACTCTCATCGATTTCATGTCCAGGGTGTTGTGGTAGGTTTATCACTTAGAAATCGGGTGTAATGAACTTGACAGTGTACTTTGACAGCTGGTCACAACTGTCAGCTGTCATTTGATTAACTTTTGATGCCGATCGGAGCTGTACTACGCCCGGAAAAAATTATAGAACACGATGTACTCTCATCGATTTCATGTCCAGGGTGTTGTGGTGAGTTTATCACCTAGAAATCGGGCGTAATGGACTTTACAGTGTACTTTGACAGCTAGTGACTACTGTCGAATGTCATCTGGTTCACTTTTGATGCCAATCGAAGCTGTACTTTGCCCGGAAAAAATTATAAACAACGATGTACTCTCATCGATTTCATGTCCAGGGTGTTGTGGTAGGTTTATCACCTAGAAATCGGGTGAAATGAACTTGACAGTGTACTTTGACAGCTGGTCACAACTGTCAGATGTCATTTGGTTAGCTTTTGATGCCGATCGGAGCTGTACTTCGCCCGGAAAAAATTATAGAACACGATGTACTCTCATCGATTTCATGTCCAGGGTGTTGTGGTGAGTTTATCACCTAGAAATCGGGCGAAATGGACTTGACAGTGTACTTTGAAAGCTAGTGACTACTATCAGCTGTCATTTTATACCCTCTTGGTGCCGATAGAAGCTGTACTTCGCCAGGAAAAAATTATAGACGACGATGTATTCTCATCGATTTCATGTCCAGGGTGTTGTGGTAAGTTTATCAACTAGAAATCGGGCGTAATGGACTTGACAGTGTACTTTAGCAGCTAGCCATCACTGTCAGCTGTTATCTGGTACACTTTTTATGCCAATCGAAGCTGTTATTTGCCCGGAAAAAATTATAAACGACGATGTACTCTCATCGATTTCATGTCCAGGGTGTTGTGGTAGGTTTATCACCTAGAAATCGGGTGAAATGAACTTGACAGTGTACTTTGACAGCTGGTCACAACTGTCAGCTGTCATCTGATTAACTTGTGATGCCGATCGGAGCTGTACTTCGCCCGCAAAAAATTATAGAACACGATGTACTCTCATCGATTTCATGTCCAGGGTGTTGTGGTGAGTTTATCACCTAGAAATCGGGCGAAATGGACTTGACAGTGTACTTTGAAAGCTAGTCACTACTGTCAGATGTCATTTGGTACCCTTTTGGTGCCGATAGAAGCTGTACTTCGCCAGGAAAAAATTATAAACGACGATGTACTCTCATCGATTTCATGTCCAGGGTGTTGTGGTAGGTTTATCACCTAGAAATCGGGTGTAATGAACTTGACAGTGTACTTTGACAGCTGGTCACAACTGTCAGCTGTCATTTGATTAACTTTTGATGCCGATCGGAGCTGTACTTCGCCCGGAAAAAATTATAGAACACGATGTACTCTCATCGATTTCATGTCCAGGGTGTTGTGGTGAGTTTATCACCTAGAAATCGGGCGTAATGGACTTTACAGTGTACTTTGACAGCTAGTGACTACTGTCGAATGTCATCTGGTTCACTTTTGATGCCAATCGAAGCTGTACTTTGCCCGGAAAAAATTATAAACAACGATGTACTCTCATCGATTTCATGTCCAGGGTGTTGTGATAGGTTTATCACCTAGAAATCGGGTGAAATGAACTTGACAGTGTACTTTGACAGCTGGTCACAACTGTCAGATGTCATTTGGTTAGCTTTTGATGCCAATCGGAGCTGTATTTCGCCCGGAAAAAATTATAGAACACGATGTACTCTCATCGATTTCATGTCCAGGGTGTTGTGGTGAGTTTATCACCTAGAAATCGGGCGAAATGGCCTTGACAGTGTACTTTGAAAGCTAGTGACTACTGTCAGCTGTCATTTGGTACCCTTTTGGTGCCGACAGAAGCTGTACTTCGCCCGTAAAAAAATTATAGACGACGATGTATTCTCATCGATTTCATGTCCAGGGTGTTGTGGTAAGTTTATCACCTAGAAATCGGGCGTAATGGACTTGACAGTGTACTTTGACAGCTAGCCATTACTGTCAGCTGTCATCTGGTACACTTTTGATGCCAATCGAAGCTGTACTTTGCCCGAAAAAAATTATAAACGACGATGTACTCTCATTGATTTCATGTCCAAGTTGTTGTGGTAGGTTTATTACCTAGAAATCGTGTGAAATACACTTGACAGTGTACTTTGACAACTAGCCACTACAATTAGCTGTCATTTGGTACCCTTTGATTGCCGATAGAAACTGTACTTCGCCCGAAAAAAATTATAGAACACGATGTACTCTTATCGATTTCATGTCCAGAGTGTTGTGGTGAGTTTATCTTCTAGAAATCGGGCGAAATGGACTTGACAGTGTACTTTGAAAGCTGGTAACTACTGTCAGCTGTCATTTGGTACCCTTTTGGTGCCGATAGAAGCTGTACTTCACCCGGAAAAAATTATAGACGACGATGTACTCTCATCGATTTCATGTCCAGGGTGTTGTGGTGAGTTTATCACCTAGAAATGGGGCGAAATGGACTTGACAGTGTACTTTGGAAGCTGGTGACTACTGTCGGCTTTCATTTGATTAACTGATGATGCCGATCAGAGCTGTACTTTGCCCGGAAAAAATTATAGAACACGATGTACTCTCATCGATTTCATGTCCAGGGTGTTGTGGTGAGTTTATCACCTAGAAATCGGGCGAAATCGACTTCACAGTGTACTTTGGAAGCTAGTGACTACTGTCAGCTGTCATTTGGTACCCTTTTGGTGCCGACAGAAGCTGTACTTCGCCCGTAAAAAAATTATAGACGACGATGTATTCTCATCGATTTCATGTCCAGGGTGTTGTGGTAAGTTTATCACCTAGAAATCGGGCGTAATGGACTTGACAGTGTACTTTGACAGCTAGTCACAACTGTCAGCTGTCATCTGGTACACTTTTGGTGCCAATCGAAGCTGTACTTTGCCCGGAAAAAATTATAAACGACGATGTACTCTCATTGATTTCATGTCCAAGGTGTTGTGGTAGGTTTATTACCTAGAAATCGTGTGAAATACACTTGACAGTGTACTTTGACAACTAGCCACTACTGTCAGCTGTCGTTTAATACCCTTTTATTGCCGATAGAAGCTGTACTTCGCCCGGAAAAAATTATAGAACACGATGTACTCTTATCGATTTCATGTCCAGGGTGTTGTGGTGAGTTTATCACCTAGAAATCGGGCGAAATGGACTTGACAGTGTTTTTTGAAAGCTGGTGACTACTGTCAGCTGTCATTTGGTACCCTTTTGGTGCCGATGGAAGCTGTACTTCACCCGGAAAAAAATTATAGACGACGATGTACTCTCATCGATTTCATGTCCAGGGTGTTGTGGTGAGTTTATCACCTAGAAATCGGGCGTAATGGACTTGACAGTGTTCTTTGACAGCTATTCATTACTGTCAGCTGTCATTTGGTACACTTTTGATGCCAATCGAAGCTGTACTTCGCCCGGAAAAAATTATAGAACACGATGTACTCTTATCGATTTCATGTCCAGGGTGTTGTGGTGAGTTTATCACCTAGAAATCGGGCGTAATGGACTTGACAGTGTACTTTGGAAGCTAGTGACTACTGTCAGCTGTCATTTGGTACCCTTTTGGTGCCGACAGAAGCTGTACTTTGCCCGGAAAAAATTATAGAACACGATGTACTCTCATCGATTTCATGTCCAGGGTGTTGTGGTAGGTTTATTACCTAGAAATCGTGTGAAATACACTTGACAGTGTACTTTGACAACTAGCCACTACTGTCAGCTGTCATTTGGTACCCTTTTATTGCCGATAGAAGCTGTACTTCGCCCGGAAAAAATTATAGAACACGATGTACTCTTATCGATTTCATGTCCAGGGTGTTGTGGTGAGTTTATCACCTAGAAATCGGGCGAAATAGACTTGACAGTGTTTTTTGAAAGCTGGTGACTACTGTCAGCTGTCATTTGGTACCCTTTTGGTGCCGATGGAAGCTGTACTTCACCCGGAAAAAAATTATAGACGACGATGTACTCTCATCGATTTCATGTCCAGGGTGTTGTGGTGAGTTTATCACCTAGAAATCGGGCGTAATGGACTTGACAGTGTACTTTGACAGCTAGCCATTACTGTCAGCTGTCAGCTGTCATCTGGTACACTTTTGATGCCAATCGAAGCTGTAATTTGCCCGGAAAAAATTATAAACGACGATGTACTCTCATCGATTTCATGTCCAGGGTGTTGTGGTAGGTTTATCACCTAGAAATCGGGTGTAATGAACTTGACAGTGTACTTTGACAGCTGGTCACAACTGTCAGCTGTCATTTGATTAACTTTTGATGCCGATCGGAGCTGTACTTCGCCCGGAAAAAATTATAGAACACGATGTACTCTCATCGATTTCATGTCCAGGGTGTTGTGGTGAGTTTATCACCTAGAAATCGGGCGAAATGGACTTGACAGTGTACTTTGAAAGCTAGTGACTACAGTCAGCTGTCATTTGGTACCCTTTTGATGCCGATAAAAGCTGTACTTCGCCAGGAAAAAAATATAAACGACGATGTATTCTCATCGATTTCATGTCCAGGGTGTTTTGGTAAGTTTATCAACTAGAAATCGGGCGTAATGGACTTGACAGTGTACTTTGGCAACTAGACATTACTGTCAGCTGTCATCTGGTACACTTTTGATGCCGATCGGAGCTGTTCTTCGCCCGGAAAAAATTATAGAACACGATGTATTCTCATCGATTTCATGTCCAGGTTGTTGTGGTGAGTTTATCACCTTGGAATCGTGCAAAATGGACTTGACAGTGTACTTTGACAGCTAGTGATTACTGTCAGCTGTCATTTGGTACATTTTTGGTGCCGATAAAAGCTGTACTTCGCCCTGAAAAAATAATAGAACACG
Organism: Oxycera nigricornis; assembly: GCA_963942545.1. NCBI lineage: Eukaryota > Metazoa > Arthropoda > Insecta > Diptera > Stratiomyidae > Oxycera > Oxycera nigricornis. The sequence continues at coordinate 17,241,262 of OZ012664.1, read as the reverse complement.
ATGTACTCTCATCGATTTCATGTCCAGGGTGTTGTGACGAGTTTATCACCTAGAAATCGGGCGAAATGGACTTGACAGTGTACTTTGACAGCTAGAGACTACTGTCATCTGTCATTTGGTACCCTTTTGGTGCCGATAGAAGCTGTACTTCGCCCGGAAAAAATTATAGACGACGATGTACTCTCATCGATTTCATGTCCAGGGTGTTGTGGTGAGTTTATCACCTAGGAATCGGGCGTAATGGACTTGACAGTGTACTTTGGCAGCTAGCCATTACTGTCAGCTGTCATCTGTTACACTTTTGATGCCAATCGAAGCTGTACTTTGCCCGGAAAAAATTATAAACGACGATGTACTCTCATCGATTTCATGTCCAGGGTGTTGTGGTAGGTTTATCACCTAGAAATCGGGTGAAATGAACTTGACAGTGTATTTTGACAGCTGGTCATAACTGTCAGCTGTCATTTGATTAACTTTTGATGCCGATCGGAGCTGTACTTCGCCCGGAAAAAATTATAGAACACGATGTACTCTCATCGATTTCATGTCCAGGGTGTTGTGGTGAGTTTATCACCTAGAAATCGGGCGAAATGGACTTAACAGTGTACTTTGACAGCTAGTGACTACTGTCAGCTGTCATTTGGTACCCTCTTGATGCCGATAGAAGCTGTACTTTGCCCGGAAAAAATTATAGACGACGATGTACTCTCATCGATTTCATGTCCAGGGTGTTGTGGTAGGTTTATCACCTAGAAATCGGGTGAAATGAACTCGACAGTGTACTTTGACAGCTGGTCACAACTGTGAGCTGTCATTTGATTAACTTTTGATGCCGATCGGAGCTGTTCTTCGCCCGGAAAAAATTATAGAACACGATGTACTCTCATCGATTTCATGTCCAGGGTGTTGTGGTGAGTTTATCACCTAGAAATCGGGCGTAATGGACTTGACAGTGTACTTTGGCAGCTAGCCATTACTGTCAGCTGTCATCTGTTACACTTTTGATGCCAATCGAAGCTGTACTTTGCCCGGAAAAAATTATAAACGACGATGTACTCTCATCGATTTCATGTCCAGGGTGTTGTGGTAGGTTTATCACCTAGAAATCGGGTGAAATAAACTTGACAGTGTACTTTGACAGCTGGTCACAACTGTCATCTGTCATTTGATTAACTTTTGGTGCTGATCGGAGCTGTACTTCGCCCGGAAAAAATTATAGAACACGATGTACTCTCATCGATTTCATGTCCAGGGTGTTGTGGTGAGTTTATCACCTAGAAATCGGGCGTAATGGACTTGACGGTGTACTTTGACAGCTAGCCATTACTGTCAGCTGTCATCTGGTACACTTTTGATGCCAATCGAAGCTGTACTTTGCCCGGAAAAAATTATAAACGACGATGTACTCTCATCGATTTCATGTCCAGGGTGTTGTGGTAGGTTTATCACCTAGAAATAGGGTGAAATGAACTTGACAGTGTACTTTGACAGCTGGTCACAACTGTCAGCTGTCATTTGATTAACTTTTGATGCCGGTCGAAACTGTTCTTCGCCCGGAAAAAATTATAGAACACGATGTACTCTCATCGATTTCATGTCCAGGGTGTTGTGGTGAGTTTATCACCTAGAAATCGGGCGAAATGGACTTGACAGTGTACTTTGACAGCTAGCGACTACTGTCAACTGTCATTTGGTACATTTTTGGTGCCTATAGAAGCTCTACTTCGCCCGGAAAAAATTATAGACGACGATGTACTCTCATCGATTTCATGTCCAGGGTGTTGTGGTGAGTTTATCACCTAGAAATCGGGCGTAATGGACTTGACAGTTTACTTTGACAGCTATTGATCACTGTCAGCTGTCATTTGGTACACTTTTGATGCCAATCGAAGCTGTAATTTGCCCGGAAAAAATTATAAACGACGATGTACTCTCATCGATTTCATGTCCAGCGTGTTGTGGTGAGTTTATCACCTAGAAATCGGGCGTAATGGACTTGACAGTGTAATTTGACAGCTAGCGACTACTGTTAACTGTCATTTGGTACCCTTTTGGTGCCGATAGAAGCTGTACTTCGCCCGGAAAAAATTATAGACGACGATGTACTCTCATCGATTTCATGTCCAGGGTGTTGTGGTGAGTTTATCACCTAGAAATCGGGTGAAATAAACTTTACAGTGTACTTTGACAGCTGGTCACAACTGTCAGCTGACATTTGATTAACTTTTGATGCCGATCGGAGCTGTACTTCGCCCGGAAAAAATTATAGAACACGATGTACTCTCATCGATTTCATGTCCAGGGTGTTGTGGTGAGTTTATCACCTAGAAATCGGGCGAAATGGACTTGACAGTGTACTTTGACAGCTAGCGACTACTGTCAACTGTCATTTGGTACCCTTTTGATGCCAATCGAAGCTGTACTTTGCCCGGAAAAAATTATAAACGACGATGTACTCTCATCGATTTCATGTCCAGGGTGTTGTGGTAGGTTTATCACCTAGAAATCGGGTGAAATGAACTTGACAGTGTACTTTGACAGCTGGTCACAACTGCCGGCTGACATTTGATGAACTTTTGATGCCGATCGGAGCTGTACTTTGCATGGAAAAAATTATAGAACACGATGTACTCTCATCGATTTCATGTCCAGGGTGTTGTGGTGAGTTTATCACCTAGAAATCGGGCGTAATGAACTTGACAGGGTACTTTGACAGCTAGTCATTACTGTCAGCTGTCATCTGGTACACTTTTGATGCCAATCAAAGCTGTACTTTGCCCGGAAAAAATTATAAACGACGATGTACTCTCATCGATTTCATGTCCAGGGTGTTGTGGTAGGTTTATCACCTAGAAATCGGGTGAAATAAACTTGACAGTGTACTTTGACAGCTGGTCACAACTGTCAGCTGTCATTTGATTAACTTTTAATGCCGATCGAAGCTGTACTTCGCCCGGAAAAAATTATAGAACACGATGTACTCTCATCGATTTCATGTCCAGGGTGTTGTGATAAGTTTATCACCTAGAAATCGGGCGTAATTAACTTGACAGTGTACTTTGACAGCTAGCCATTACTGTCAGCTGTCATCTGGTACACTTTTGATGCCAATCGAAGCTGTACTTTGCCCGGAAAAAATTATAGAACACGATGTACTCTCATCGATTTCATGTCCAGGGTGTTGTGGTGAGTTTATCACCTAGAAATCGGGCGTAATGGACTTGACAGTGTACTTTGGCAGCTAGCCATTACTGTCAGCTGTCATCTGTTACACTTTTGATGCCAATCGAAGCTGTACTTTGCCCGGAAAAAATTATAAACGACGATGTACTCTCATCGATTTCATGTCCAGGGTGTTGTGGTAGGTTTATCACCTAGAAATCGGGTGAAATAAACTTGACAGTGTACTTTGACAGCTGGTCACAACTGTCATCTGTCATTTGATTAACTTTTGGTGCTGATCGGAGCTGTACTTCGCCCGGAAAAAATTATAGAACACGATGTACTCTCATCGATTTCATGTCCAGGGTGTTGTGGTGAGTTTATCACCTAGAAATCGGGCGTAATGGACTTGACAGGGTACTTTGACAGCTAGTCATTACTGTCAGCTGTCATCTGGTACACTTTTGATGCCAATCAAAGCTGTACTTTGCCCGGAAAAAATTATAAACGACGATGTACTCTCATCGATTTCATGTCCAGGGTGTTGTGGTGAGTTTATCACCTAGAAATCGGGCGTAATGGACTTGACAGTGTACTTTGGCAGCTAGCCATTACTGTCAGCTGTCATCTGTTACACTTTTGATGCCAATCGAAGCTGTACTTTGCCCGGAAAAAATTATAAACGACGATGTACTCTCATCGATTTCATGTCCAGGGTGTTGTGGTAGGTTTATCACCTAGAAATCGGGTGAAATAAACTTGACAGTGTACTTTGACAGCTGGTCACAACTGTCATCTGTCATTTGATTAACTTTTGGTGCTGATCGGAGCTGTACTTCGCCCGTAAAAAATTATAGAACACGATGTACTCTCATCGATTTCATGTCCAGGGTGTTGTGGTGAGTTTATCACCTAGAAATCGGGCGTAATGGACTTGACAGGGTACTTCGACAGCTAGCCATTACTGTCAGCTGTCATCTGGTACACTTTTGATGCCAATCAAAGCTGTACTTTGCCCGGAAAAAATTATAAACGACGATGTACTCTCATCGATTTCATGTCCAGGGTGTTGTGGTAGGTTTATCACCTAGAAATCGGGTGAAATAAACTTGACAGTGTACTTTGACAGCTGGTCACAACTGTCAGCTGTCATTTGATTAACTTTTAATGCCGATCGAAGCTGTACTTCGCCCGGAAAAAATTATAGAACACGATGTACTCTCATCGATTTCATGTCCAGGGTGTTGTGATAAGTTTATCACCTAGAAATCGGGCGTAATTAACTTGACAGTGTACTTTGACAGCTAGCCATTACTGTCAGCTGTCATCTGGTACACTTTTGATGCCAATCGAAGCTGTACTTTGCCCTGAAAAAATAATAGAACACGATGTACTCTCATCGATTTCATGTCCAGGGTGTTGTGACGAGTTTATCACCTAGAAATCGGGCGAAATGGACTTGACAGTGTACTTTGACAGCTAGCGACTACTGTCAACTGTCATTTGGTACCCTTTTGGTGCCGATAGAAGCTGTACTTCGCCCGGAAAAAATTATAGACGACGATGTACTCTCATCGATTTCATGTCCAGGGTGTTGTGGTGAGTTTATCACCTAGAAATCGGGCGTAATGGACTTGACAGTGTACTTTGACAGCTAGCCATTACTGTCAGCTGTCATCTGGTACACTTTTTATGCCAATCGAAGCTGTACTTTGCCCGGAAAAAATTATAAACGACGATGTACTCTCATCGATTTCATGTCCAGGGTGTTGTGGTGAGTTTATCACCTAGAAATCGGGCGTAATGAACTTGACAGTGTACTTTGACAGCTAGTCATTACTGTCAGCTGTCATCTGGTACACTTTTGATGCCAATCGAAGCTGTACTTTGCCCGGAAAAAATTATAAACGACGATGTACTCTCATCGATTTCATGTCCAGGGTGTTGTGGTAGGTTTATCACCTAGAAATCGGGTGAAATGAACTTGACAGTGTATTTTGACAGCTGGTCATAACTGTCAGCTGTCATTTGATTAACTTTTGATGCCGATCGGAGCTGTACTTCGCCCGGAAAAAATTATAGAACACGATGTACTCTCATCGATTTCATGTCCAGGGTGTTGTGGTGAGTTTATCACCTAGAAATCGGGCGAAATGGACTTAACAGTGTACTTTGACAGCTAGTGACTACTGTCAGCTGTCATTTGGTACCCTTTTGGTGCCGATAGAAGCTGTACTTCGCCCGGAAAAAATTATAGACGACGATGTACTCTCATCGATTTCATGTCCAGGGTGTTGTGGTAGGTTTATCACCTAGAAATCGGGTGAAATGAACTTGACAGTGTACTTTGACAGCTGGTCACAACTGTGAGCTGTCATTTGATTAACTTTTGATGCCGATCGGAGCTGTTCTTCGCCCGGAAAAAATTATAGAACACGATGTACTCTCATCGATTTCATGTCCAGGGTGTTGTGGTGAGTTTATCACCTAGAAATCGGGCGTAATGGACTTGACAGTGTACTTTGGCAGCTAGCCATTACTGTCAGCTGTCATCTGTTACACTTTTGATGCCAATCGAAGCTGTACTTTGCCCGGAAAAAATTATAAACGACGATGTACTCTCATCGATTTCATGTCCAGGGTGTTGTGGTAGGTTTATCACCTAGAAATCGGGTGAAATAAACTTGACAGTGTACTTTGGCAGCTGGTCACAACTGTCATCTGTCATTTGATTAACTTTTGGTGCTGATCGGAGCTGTACTTCGCCCGGAAAAAATTATAGAACACGATGTACTCTCATCGATTTCATGTCCAGGGTGTTGTGGTGAGTTTATCACCTAGAAATCGGGCGTAATGGACTTGACGGTGTACTTTGACAGCTAGCCATTACTGTCAGCTGTCATCTGGTACACTTTTGATGCCAATCGAAGCTGTACTTTGCCCGGAAAAAATTATAAACGACGATGTACTCTCATCGATTTCATGTCCAGGGTGTTGTGGTAGGTTTATCACCTAGAAATAGGGTGAAATGAACTTGACAGTGTACTTTGACAGCTGGTCACAACTGTCAGCTGTCATTTGATTAACTTTTGATGCCGGTCAAAACTGTTCTTCGCCCGGAAAAAATTATAGAACACGATGTACTCTCATCGATTTCATGTCCAGGGTGTTGTGGTGAGTTTATCACCTAGAAATCGGGCGAAATGGACTTGACAGTGTACTTTGACAGCTAGCGACTACTGTCAACTGTCATTTTGTACATTTTTGGTGCCTATAGAAGCTGTACTTCGCCCGGAAAAAATTATAGACGACGATGTACTCTCATCGATTTCATGTCCAGGGTGTTGTGGTGAGTTTATCACCTAGAAATCGGGCGTAATGGACTTGACAGTGTACTTTGACAGCTAGTCATTACTGTCAGCTGTCATTTGGTACACTTTTGATGCCAATCGAAGCTGTACTTTGCCCGGAAAAAATTATAAACGACGATGTACTCTCATCGATTTCATGTCCAGGGTGTTGTGGTAGGTTTATCACCTAGAAATCGGGTGAAATGAACTTGACAGTGTACTTTGACAGCTGGTCACAACTGCCGGCTGACATTTGATTAACTTTTGATGCCGATCGGAGCTGTACTTCGCGCGGAAAAAATTATAGAACACGATGTACTCTCATCGATTTCATGTCCAGGGTGTTGTGATAAGTTTATCACCTAGAAATCGGGCGTAATTAACTTGACAGTGTACTTTGACAGCTGGTCACAACTGTCAGCTGTCATTTGATTAACTTTTGATGCCGGTCGGAACTGTTCTTCGCCCGGAAAAAAGTATAGAACACGATGTACTCTCATCGATTTCATGTCCAGGGTGTTGTGGTGAGTTTATCACCTAGAAATCGGGCGAAATGGACTTGACAGTGTACTTTGACAGCTAGCGACTACTGTCAACTGTCATTTGGTACATTTTTGATGCCGATAGAAGCTTTACTTCGCCCGGAAAAAATTATAGACGACGATGTACTCTCATCGATTTCATGTCCAGGGTGTTGTGGTGAGTTTATCACCTAGAAATCGGGCGTAATGGACTTGACAGTGTACTTTGGCAGCTAGCCATTACTGTCAGCTGTCATTTGATTAACTTTTGATGCCGATCGGAGCTGTACTTCGCCCGGAAAAAATTATAGAACACGATGTACTCTCATCGATTTCATGTCCAGGGTGTTGTGGTGAGTTTATCACCTAGAAATCGGGCGAAATGGACTTGACAGTGTACTTTGACAGCTAGCGACTACTGTCAGCTGGCATCTGGTACACTTTTGATGCCAATCGAAGCTGTACTTCGCCCGGAAAAAATTATAAACGACGATGTACTCTCATCGATTTCATGTCCAGGGTGTTGTGGTAGGTTTATCACCTAGAAATCGGGTGAAATAAACTTGACAGTGTACTTTGACAGCTGGCCACAACTGTCAGCTGTCATTTGATTAACTTTTGATGCCGATCGGAGCTGTACTTCGCCCGGAAAAAATTATAGAACACGATGTACTCTCATCGATTTCATGTCCAGGGTGTTGTGGTGAGTTTATCACCTAGAAATCGGGCGTAATGGACTTGACAGTGTAATTTGACAGCTAGCGACTACTGTCAACTGTCATTTGGTACCCTTTTGGTGCCGATAGAAGCTGTACTTCGCCCGGAAAAAATTATAGACGACGATGTACTCTCATCGATTTCATGTCCAGGGTGTTGTGGTGAGTTTATCACCTAGAAATCGGGTGAAATAAACTTTACAGTGTACTTTGACAGCTGGTCACAACTGTCAGCTGACATTTGATTAACTTTTGATGCCGATCGGAGCTGTACTTCGCCCGGAAAAAATTATAGAACACGATGTACTCTCATCGATTTCATGTCCAGGGTGTTGTGGTGAGTTTATCACCTAGAAATCGGGCGAAATGGACTTGACAGTGTACTTTGACAGCTAGCGACTACTGTCAACTGTCATTTGGTACCCTTTTGATGCCAATCGAAGCTGTACTTTGCCCGGAAAAAATTATAAACGACGATGTACTCTCATCGATTTCATGTCCAGGGTGTTGTGGTAGGTTTATCACCTAGAAATCGGGTGAAAAGAACTTGACAGTGTACTTTGACAGCTGGTCACAACTGCCGGCTGACATTTGATGAACTTTTGATGCCGATCGGAGCTGTACTTTGCATGGAAAAAATTATAGAACACGATGTACTCTCATCGATTTCATGTCCAGGGTGTTGTGGTGAGTTTATCACCTAGAAATCGGGCGTAATGAACTTGACAGGGTACTTTGACAGCTAGTCATTACTGTCAGCTGTCATCTGGTACACTTTTGATGCCAATCAAAGCTGTACTTTGCCCGGAAAAAATTATAAACGACGATGTACTCTCATCGATTTCATGTCCAGGGTGTTGTGGTAGGTTTATCACCTAGAAATCGGGTGAAATGAACTTGACAGTGTACTTTGACAGCTGGTCACAACTGCCGAATGACATTTGATTAACTTTTGATGCCGATCGGAGCTGTACTTCGCGCGGAAAAAATTATAGAACACGATGTACTCTCATCGATTTCATGTCCAGGGTGTTGTGGTGAGTTTATCACCTAGAAATCGGGCGAAATGGACTTGACAGTGTACCTCGACAGCTAGCGACTACTGTCAACTGTCATTTGGTACTCTTTTGGTGCCGATAGAAGGTGTACTTCGCCCGGAAAAAATTATAGACGACGATGTACTCTCATCGATTTCATGTCCAGGGTGTTGTGGTGAGTTTATCACCTAGAAATCGGGCGTAATGGACTTGACAGTGTACTTTGACAGCTATCCGTTACTGTCAGCTGTCATCTGGTACACTTTTGATGCCAATCAAAGCTGTACTTTGCCCGGAAATAAATACAAACGACGATGTACTCTCTTCGATTTCATGTCCAGGGTGTTGTGGTAGGTTTATCACCTAGAAATCGGGTGAAATGAACTTGACAGTGTACTTTGACAGCTGGTCACAACTGCCGAATGACATTTGATTAACTTTTGATGCCGATCGGAGCTGTACTTCGCGCGGAAAAAATTATAGAACACGATGTACTCTCATCGATTTCATGTCCAGGGTGTTGTGGTGAGTTTATCACCTAGAAATCGGGCGTGATGGACTTGACAGTGTACTTTGGCAGCTAGTCATTACTGTCAGCTGTCATCTGGTACACTTTTGATGCCAATCGAAGCTGTACTTTGCCCGGAAAAAATTATAAACGACGATGTACTCTCATCGATTTCATGTCCAGGGTGTTGTGGTAGGTTTATCACCTAGAAATCGGGTGAAATGAACTTGACAGTGTACTTTGACAGCTGGTCACAACTGTCAGCTGTCATTTACATAACTTTTGATGCCGATCGAAGCTGTACTTCGCCCGGAAAAAATTATAGAACACGATGTACTCTCATCGATTTCATGTCCAGGGTGTTGTGGTGAGTTTATCACCTAGAAATCGGGCGAAATGGACTTGACAGTGTACTTTGAAAGCTAGTGACTACTGTCAGCTGTCATTTGATACACTTTTGGTGCCGATAGAAGCTGTACTTCGCCAGAAAAAAAAATATAGACGACGATGTATTCTCATCGATTTCATGTCCAGGGTGTTGTGGTAAGTTTATCAACTAGAAATCGGGCGTAATGGACTTGACAGTGTACTTGGTCAGCTAGCCATCACTGTCAGCTGTCATCTGAAACACTTTTGATGCCAATCGAAGCTGTACTTTGCCCGGAAAAAATTATAAACGACGATGTACTCTCATCGATTTCATGTCCAGGGTGTTGTGGTAGAGTTATCACCTAGAAATCGGGTGAAATGAACTTGACAGTGTACTTTGACAGCTGGTCACAGCTGTCAGCTGTCATTTGATTAACTTTTGATGCCGATCGGAGCTGTACTTCGCGCGGAAAAAATTATAGAACACGATGTACTCTCATCGATTTCATGTCCAGGGTGTTGTGGTGAGTTTATCACCTTTGAATCGGGCGTATTGGACTTGACAGTGTACTTTGGCAGCTAGCCATCACTGTCAGCTGTCATCTGGTACACTTTTGATGCCAATCGAAGCTGTACTTTGCCCGGAAAAAATTATAAACGACGATGTACTCTCATCGATTTCATGTCCAGGGTGTTGTGGTAGGTTTATCACCTAGAAATCGGGTGAAATGAACTTGACAGTGTACTTTGACAGCTGGTCACAACTGTCAGCTGTCATTTGAATAACTTTTGATGCCGATCGAAGCTGTACTTCGCCAGGAAAAAAATATAGACGACGATGTATTCTCATCGATTTCATGTCCAGGGTGTTGTGGTAAGTTTATCAACTAGAAATCGGGCGTAATGGACTTGACAGTGTACTTTGGCAGCTAGCCATCACTGTCAGCTGTCATCTGGAACAATTTTGATGCCAATCGAAGCTGTACTTTTCCCGGAAAAAATTATAAACGACGATGTACTCTCATCGATTTCATGTCCAGGGTGTTGTGGTGAGTTTATCACCTAGAAATCGGGCGTAATGGACTTGACAGTGTACTTTGACAGCTGGTCACAACTGTCAGCTGTCATTTAATTAACTTTTGATGCCGATCGAAGCTGTACTTCGCCCGGAAAAAATTATAGAACACGATGTACTCTCATCGATTTCATGTCCAGGGTGTTGTGGTGAGTTTATCACCTAGAAATCGGGTGAAATGGACTTGACAGTGTACTTTGACAGCTAGCAACTACTGTCAACTGTCATTTGGTAGCCTTTTGATGCCAATCGAAGCTGTACTTTGCCCGGAAAAAATTATAAACGACGATGTACTCTCATCGATTTCATGTCCAGGGTGTTGTGGTAGGTTTATCACCTAGAAATCGGGTGAAATGAACTTGACAGTGTACTTTGACAGCTGGTCACAACTGCCGGCTGACATTTGATGAACTTTTGATGCCGATCGGAGCTGTACTTTGCGCGGAAAAAATTATAGAACACGATGTACTCTCATCGATTTCATGTCCAGGGTGTTGTGGTGAGTTTATCACCTAGAAATCGGGCGTAATGAACTTGACAGTGTACTTTAACAGCTATTCATTTATGTCAGCTGTAATCTGGTACACTTTTGATGCCAATCAAAGCTGTACTTTGCCCGGAAAAAATTATAAACGACGATGTACTCTCATCGATTTCATGTCCAGGGTGTTGTGGTAGGTTTATCACCTAGAAATCGGGTGAAATGAACTTGACAGTGTACTTTGACAGCTGGTCACAACTGTCAGCTGTCATTTGATTAACTTTTGATGCCGATCGAAGCTGTACTTCGCCCGGAAAAAATTATAGAACACGATGTACTCTCATCGATTTCATGTCCAGGGTGTTGTGGTGAGTTTATCACCTAGAAATCGGGCGAAATGGACTTGACAGTGTACTTTGACAGCTAGCGACTACTGTCAACTGTCATTTGGTACCCTTTTGGTGCCGATAGAAGGTGTACTTCGCCCGGAAAAAATTATAGACGACGATGTACTCTCATCGATTTCATGTCCAGGGTGTTGTGGTGAGTTTATCACCTAGAAATCGGGCGTAATGGACTTGACAGTGTACTTTGACAGCTATCCATTACTGTCAGCTGTCATCTGGTACACTTTTGATGCCAATCAAAGCTGTACTTTGCCCGGAAAAAAATATAAACGACGATGTACTCTCTTCGATTTCATGTCCAGGGTGTTGTGGTAGGTTTATCACCTAGAAATCGGGTGAAATGAACTTGACAGTGTACTTTGACAGCTGGTCACAACTGCCGGCTGACATTTGATTAACTTTTGATGCCGATCGGAGCTGTACTTCGCGCGGAAAAAATTATAGAACACGATGTACTCTCATCGATTTCATGTCCAGGGTGTTGTGGTGAGTTTATCACCTAGAAATCGGGCGTAATGGACTTGACAGTGTACTTTGGCAGCTAGTCATTACTGTCAGCTGTCATCTGGTACACTTTTGATGCCAATCGAAGCTGTACTTTGCCCGGAAAAAATTATAAACGACGATGTACTCTCATCGATTTCATGTCCAGGGTGTTGTGGTAGGTTTATCACCTAGAAATCGGGTGAAATGAACTTGACAGTGTACTTTGACAGCTGGTCAAAACTGTCAGCTGTCATTTGAATAACTTTTGATGCCAATCGAAGCTGTACTTCGCCCGGAAAAAATTATAGAACACGATGTACTCTCATCGATTTCATGTCCAGGGTGTTGTGGTGAGTTTATCACCTAGAAATCGGGCGTAATGACCTTGACAGTGTACTTTGAAAGCTAGTGACTACTGTCAGCTGTCATTTGATACACTTTTGGTGCCGATAGAAGCTGTACTTCGCCAGAAAAAAAAATATAGACGACGATGTATTCTCATCGATTTCATGTCCAGGGTGTTGTGGTAAGTTTATCAACTAGAAATCGGGCGTAATGGACTTGACAGTGTACTTGGTCAGCTAGCCATCACTGTCAGCTGTCATCTGAAACACTTTTGATGCCAATCGAAGCTGTACTTTGCCCGGAAAAAATTATAAACGACGATGTACTCTCATCGATTTCATGTCCAGGGTGTTGTGGTAGGTTTATCACCTAGAAATCGGGTGAAATGAACTTGACAGTGTACTTTGACAGCTGGTCACAGCTGTCAGCTGTCATTTGATTAACTTTTGATGCCGATCGGAGCTGTACTTCGCGCGGAAAAAATTATAGAACACGATGTACTCTCATCGATTTCATGTCCAGGGTGTTGTGGTGAGTTTATCACCTTGGAATCGGGCGTAATGGACTTGACAGTGTACTTTGGCAGCTAGCCATCACTGTCAGCTGTAATCTGGTACACTTTTGATGCCAATCGAAGCTGTACTTTGCCCGGAAAAAATTATAAACGACGATGTACTCTCATCGATTTCATGTCCAGGGTGTTGTGGTAGGTTTATCACCTAGAAATCGGGTGAAATGAACTTGACAGTGTACTTTGACAGCTGGTCACAACTGTAAGCTGTCATTTGATTAACTTTTGATGCCGATCGGAGCTGTACTTCGCCCGGAAAAAATTATAGAACACGATGTACTCTCATCGATTTCATGTCCAGGGTGTTGTGGTGAGTTTATCACCTAGAAATCGGGCGAAATGGACTTGACAGTGTACTTTGAAAGCTAGTGACTACTGTCAGCTGTCATTTGAGACCCTACTGGTGCCGATAGAAGCTGTACTTGGCCAGGAAAAAAATATAGACGACGATGTATTCTCATCGATTTCATGTCCAGGGTGTTGTGGTAAGTTTATCAACTAGAAATCGGGCGTAATGGACTTCACAGTGTACTTTGGCAGCTAGTGACTACTGTCAGCTGTCATTTGGTTACTTTTGATGCCAATCGAAGCTGTACTTTGCCCGGAAAAAATTATAAACGACGATGTACTCTCATCGATTTCATGTCCAGGGTGTTGTGGTAGGTTTATCACCTAGAAATCGGGTGAAATGAACTTGACAGTGTACTTTGACAGCTGGTCACAACTGTCAGCTGTCATTTGATTAACTTTTGATGCCGATCGGAGCTGTACTTCGCCCGGAAAAAATTATAGAACACGATGTACTCTCATCGATTTCATGTCCAGGGTGTTGTGGTGAGTTTATCACCTAGAAATTGGGCGTAATGGACTTGACAGTGTACTTTGGCAGCTAGCCATTACTGTCAGCTGTCATCTGGTACACTTTTGATGCCAATCGAAGCTGTACTTTGCCCGGAAAAAATTATAAACGACGATGTACTCTCATCGATTTCATGTCCAGGGTGTTGTGGTGAGTTTATCACCTAGAAATCGGGCGTAATGGACTTGACAGTGTACTTTGACAGCTAGTCATTACTGTCAACTGTCATCTGGTACACTTTTGATGCCAATCAAAGCTGTACTTTGCCCGGAAAAAATTATAAACGACGATGTACTCTCATCAATTTCATGTCCAGGGTGTTGTGGTTAGTTTATCACCTAGAAATCGGGCCTAATGAACTTGACAGTGTACTTTGACAGCTAGCCATTACTGTCAGCTGTCATCTGGTACACTTCTGATGCCAATCGAAGCTGTACTTTGCCCGGAAAAAATTATAAACGACGATGTACTCTCATCGATTTCATGTCTAGGGATTTGTGGTAGGTTTATCACCTAGAAATCGGGTGAAATGAACTTGACAGTGTACTTTGACAGCTGGTCACAACTGTCAGCTGTCATTTGATTAACTTTTGATGCCGATCGGAGCTGTACTTCGCCCGGAAAAAATTATAGAACACGATGTACTCTCATCGATTTCATGTCCAGGGTGTTGTGGTGAGTTTATCACCTAGAAATCGGGCGAAATGGACTTAACAGTGTACTTTGACAGCTAGTGACTACTGTCAGCTGTCATTTGGTACCCTTTTGATGCCGATGGAAGCTGTACTTCGCCCGGAAAAAATTATAGACGACGATGTACTCTCATCGATTTCATGTCCAGGGTGTTGTGGTAGGTTTATCACCTAGAAATCGGGTGGAATGAACTTGACAGTGTACTTTGACAGCTGGTCACAACTGTCAGCTGTCATTTCATCTACTTTTGATGCCGATCAGAGCTGTTCTTCGCCCGGAAAAAATTATAGAACACGATGTACTCTCATCGATTTCATGTCCAGGGTGTTGTGGTGAGTTTATCACCTAGAAATCGGGCGTAATGGACTTGACAGTGTACTTTGGAAGCTAGCCATTACTGTCAGCTGTCATCTGGTACACTTTTGATGCCAATCGAAGCTGTACTTTGCCCGGAAAAAATTATAAACGACGATGTACTCTCATCGATTTCATGTCCAGGGTGTTGTGGTAGGTTTATCACCTAGAAATCGGGTGAAATAAACTTGACAGTGTACTTTGGCAGCTGGTCACAACTGTCAGCTGTCATTTGATCAACTTTTGATGCCGATCGGAGCTGTACTTCGCCCGGAAAAAATTATAGAACACGATGTACTCTCATCGATTTCATGTCCAGGGTGTTGTGGTGAGTTTATCACCTAGAAATCGGGCGTATTGGACTTAACAGTGTACTTAGGAAGCTAGTGATTACTGTCAGCTGTCATCTGGTACACTTTTGATGCCAATCAAAGCTGTACTTTACCCGGAAAAAATTATAAACGACGATGTACTCTCATCGATTTCATGTCCAGGGTGTTGTGGTAGGTTTATCACCTAGAAATCGGGTGAAATGAACTTGACAAAGTACTTTGACAGCTGGTCACAACTGTCAGCTGTCATTTGATTAACACTTGATGCCGATCGGAGCTGTACTTCGCCCGGAAAAAATTATAGAACACGATGTACTCTCATCGATTTCATGTCCAGGGTGTTGTGGTGTGTTTATCACCTAGAAATCGGGCGAAATGGACTTGACAGTGTACTTTGACAGCTAGCGACTACTGTCAACTGTCATTTGGTACCCTTTTGGTGCCGATAGAAGCTGTACTTCGCCCGGAAAAAATTATAGACGACGATGTACTCTCATCGATTTCATGTCCAGGGTGTTGTGGTGAGTTTATCACCTAGAAATCGGGCGTATTGGACTTAACAGTGTACTTTGACAGCTAGCCATTACTGTCAACTGTCATCTGGTACACTTTTGATGCCAATCAAAGCTGTACTTTGCCCGGAAAAAATTATAAACGACGATGTACTCTCATCGATTTCATGTCCAGGGTGTTGTGGTAGGTTTATCACCTAGAAATCGGGTGAAATGAACTTGACAAAGTACTTTGACAGCTGGTCACAACTGTCAGCTGTCATTTGATTAACACTTGATGCCGATCGGAGCTGTACTTCGCCCGGAAAAAATTATAGAACACGATGTACTCTCATCGATTTCATGTCCAGGGTGTTGTGGTGTGTTTATCACCTAGAAATCGGGCGAAATGGACTTGACAGTGTACTTTGACAGCTAGCGACTACTGTCAACTGTCATTTGGTACCCTTTTGGTGCCGATAGAAGCTGTACTTCGCCCGGAAAAAATTATAGACGACGATGTACTCTCATCGATTTCATGTCCAGGGTGTTGTGGTGAGTTTATCACCTAGAAATCGGGCGTAATGGACTTGACAGTGTACTTTGACAGCTAGCCATTACTGTCAACTGTCATCTGGTACACTTTTGATGCCAATCGAAGCTGTACTTTGCCCGGAAAAAATTATAAACGACGATGTACTCTCATCGATTTCATGTCCAGGGTGTTGTGGTAGGTTTATCACCTAGAAATCGGGTGAAATGAACTTAACAGTGTACTTTGACAGCTGGTCACAACTGCTGGCTGACATTTGATTAACTTTTGATGCCGATCGGAGCTGTTCTTCGCGCGGAAAAAAATATAGAACACGATGTACTCTCATCGATTCCATGTCCAGGGTGTTGTGGTGAGTTTATCACCTAGAAATCGGGCGAAATGGACTTGACAGTGTACTTTGACAGCTAGCTATTACTGTCAGCTGTCATCTGGTACACTTTTGATGCCAATCGAAGCTGTACTTTGCCCGGAAAAAATTATAAACGACGATGTACTCTCATCGATTTCATGTCCAGGGTGTTGTGGTAGGTTTATCACCTAGAAATCGGGTGAAATGAACTTGACAGTGTACTTTGACAGCTGGTCACAACTGCCGGCTGACATTTTGTTAACTTTTGATGCCGATCGGAGCTGTACTTTGCGCGGAAAAAATTATAGAACACGATGTACTCTCATCGATTTCATGTCCAGGGTGTTGTGGTGAGTTTATCACCTAGAAATCGGGCGTAATGGACTTGACAGTGTACTTTGACAGCTAGTCATTACTGTCAGCTGTCATCTGGTACACTTTTGATGCCAATCCAAGCTGTACTTTGCCCGGAAAAAATTATAAACGACGATGTACTCTCATCGATTTCATGTCCAGGGTGTTGTGGTAGGTTTATCACCTAGAAATCGGGTGAAATGAACTTGACAGTGTACTTTGACAGCCAGCCATTACTTTAAGCTGTCATCTGCTACACTTTTGATGCCGATCGGAGCTGTACTTCGCCCGGAAAAAATTATAGAACACGATGTACTCTCATCGATTTCATGTCCAGGGTGTTGTGGTGAGTTTAACACCTAGAAATCGGGCGTAATGGACTTGACAGTGTACTTTGACAGCTAGCCATTACTGTCAGCTATCATCTGAAACACTTTTGATGCCAATCGAAGCTGTACTTTGCCCGGAAAAAATTATAAACGACGATGTACTCTCATCGATTTCATGTCCAGGGTGTTGTGGTAGGTTTATCACCTAGAAATCGGGTGAAATAAACTTGACAGTGTACTTTGACAGCTGGTCACAACTGTCAGCTGTCATTTGATTAACTTTTAATGCCGATCGGAGCTGTACTTCGCCCGGAAAAAATTATAGAACACGATGTACTCTCATCGATTTCATGTCCAGGGTGTTGTGGTGAGTTTATCACCTAGAAATCGGGCGAAATGGACTTGACAATGTACTTTGACAGCTAGTGACTACTGTCAGCTGTCATTTGATACCCTTTTGGTGCCGATAGAAGCTGTACTTCGCCCGGAAAAAATTATAGACGACGATGTACTCTCATCGATTTCATGTCCAGGGTGTTGTGGTGAGTTTATCACCTAGAAATCGGCCGTAATGGACTTGACAGTGTACTTTTACAGCTAGCCATTACTGTCAGCTGTCATCTGGTACACTTTTGATGCCAATCGAAGCTGTACTTTGCCCGGAAAAAATTATAAACGACGATGTACTCTCATCGATTTCATGTCCAGGGTGTTGTTGTAGGTTTATCACCTAGAAATCGGGTGAAATGAACTTGACAGTGTACTTTGACAGCTGGCCACAACTGTCAGCTGTCATTTGATAAACTTTTGATGCCGATCGAAGCTGTACTTCGCCCGGAAAAAATTATAGAACACGATGTACTCTCATCGATTTCATGTCCAGGGTGTTGTGGTGAGTTTATCACCTAGAAATCGGTTGAAATGGACTTAAAAATGTACTTTGACAGCTATTGACTACTGTCAGCTGTCATTTGGTACACTTTTGGTGCCAATAGAAGCTGTACTTCGCCCGTAAAAAAATATAGAACACGATGTACTCTCATTGATTTCATGTCCAAGGTGTTGTGGTAAGTTTATCACCAAGAAATCGGGTGAAATGAACTTGACAGTGTACTTTGACAGCTGGTCACAACTATCAGCTGTCATTTGATTAACTCTTGATGCCGATCGGAGGTGTACTTCGCCCGGAAAAAATTATAGAACACGATGTACTCTCATCGATTTCATGTCCAGGGTGTTGTGGTGAGTTTATCACCTAGAAATCGGGCGAAATGGACTTGACAGTGTACTTTGACCGCTAGCGACTACTGTCAACTGTCATTTGGTACCCTTTTGGTGCCGATAAAAGGTGTACTTCGCCCGGAAAAAATTATAGACGCCGATGTACTCTCATCGATTTCATGTTCAGGGTGTTGTGGTGAGTTTATCACCTAGAAATCGGGCGTAATGGACTTGACAGTGTACTTTGACAGCTAGCCATTACTGTCAGCTGTCATCTGGTACACTTTTGATGCCAATCGAAGCTGTACTTTGCCCGGAAAAAATTATAAACGACGATGTACTCTCATCGATTTCATGTCCAGGGTGTTGTGGTAGGTTTATCACCTAGAAATCGGGTGAAATGAACTTGACAGTGTACTTTGACAGCTGGTCACAACTGCCGGCTGACATTTTATTAACTTTTGATGCCGATCGGAGCTGTACTTCGCGCGGAAAAAATTATAGAACACGATGTACACTCATCGATTTCATGTTCAGGGTGTTGTGGTGAGTTTATCACCTAGAAATCGGGCGTAATGGACTTGACAGTGTACTTTGACAGCTAGCCATCACTGTCAGCTGTCATTTGGTACACTTTTGATGCCAATCGAAGCTGTACTTTGCCCGGAAAAAATTATAAACGACGATGTACTCTCATCGATTTCATGTCCAGGGTGTTGTGGTAGGTTTATCACCTAGAAATCGGGTGAAATAAACTTGACAGTGTACTTTGATAGCTGGTCACAACTGTCAGCTGTCATTTGATCAACTTTTGATGCCGATCGGAGCTGTACTTCGCCCGGAAAAGATTATAGAACACGATGTACTCTCATCGATTTCATGTCCAGGGTGTTGTGGTGAGTTTATCACCTAGAAATCGGGCGAAATGGACTTGACAGTGTACTTTGACAGCTAGTGACTACTGTCACCTGTCATTTGGTACCCTTTTGGTGCCTATAGAAGCTGTACTTCGCCCGGAAAAAATTATAGACGACGATGTACTCTCATCGATTTCATGTCCAGGGTGTTGTGGTGAGTTTATCACCTAGAAATCGGGTGAAATGAACTTGACAGTGTACTTTGACAGCTGGTCACAACTGTCAGCTGTCATTTGATTAACTTTTTAAGCCGATCGGAGCTGTACTTCGCCCGGAAAAAATTATAAACGACGATGTACTCTCATCGATTTCATGTCCAGGGTGTTGTGGTAGGTTTATCACCCAGAAATCGGGTGTAATGAACTTGACAGTGTACTTTGGCAGCTGGTCACAACTGTCAGCTGTCATTTGATTAACTTTTGATGCCGATCGGAGCTGTACTTCGCCCGGAAAAAATTATAGAACACGATGTACTCTCATCGATTTCATGTCCAGGGTGTTGTGGTGAGTTTATCACCTAGAAATCGGGCGAAATGGACTTGAAAGTGTACTTTGGAAGCTAGTGACTACTGTCAGCTGTCATTTGGTACCCTTTTGGTGCCGATAGAAGCTGTACTTCGCCCGGAAAAAATTTTTGACGACGATGTATTCTCATCGATTTCATGTCCAGGGTGTTGTGGTAAGTTTATCACCTAGAAATCGGGCGTAATGGACTTGACAGTGTACTTTGACAGCTAGCCAATACTGTCAGCTGTCATCTGGTACACTTTTGATGCCAATGGAAGCTCTACTTTGCCCGGAAAAAATTATAAACGGCGATGTACTCTCATCGATTTCATGTCCAGGGTGTTGTGGTGGGTTTATCACCTAGAAATCGGGTGAAATGAACTTGACAGTGTACTTTGGAAGCTGTTCACAACTGTCAGCTGTCATTTGATTAACTTTTGATGCTGATCGGAGCTGTACTTCGCCCGGAAAAAATTATAGAACACGATGTACTCTCATCGATTTCATGTCCAGGGTGTTGTGGTGAGTTTATCACCTAGAAATCGGGCGTAATGGACTTGACAGTGTACTTTGACAGCTAGCCATTACTGTCAGCTGTCATCTGGTTGTACTTTTGATGCCAATCGAAGCTGTACTTTGCCCGGAAAAAATTATAAACAATGATGTACTCTCATCGATTTCATGTCCAGGGTGTTGTGGTAGGTTTATCACCTAGAAATCGGGTGAAATGAACTTGACAGTGTACTTTGACAGCTGGTCACAACTGTCGGCTGTCATTTGAATAACTTTTGATGCCGATCGGAGCTGTACTTCGCCCGGAAAAAATTATAGAACACGATGTACTCTCATCGATTTCATGTCCAGGGTGTTGTGGTGAGTTTATCACCTAGAAATCGGGAGAAATGGACTTGACAGTGTACTTTGGAAGCTAGAGACTACTGTCAGCTGTCATTTGGTACCCTTTTTTGCCGATAGAAGCTGTACTTCGCCCGGAAAAAAATATAGACGACGATGTATTCTCATCGATTTCATGTCCAGGGTGTTGTGGTAAGTTTATCAACTAGAAATCGGGCGTAATGGACTTGACAGTGTACTTTGACAGCTAGCCATTACTGTCAGCTGTCATCTGGTACACTTTTGATGCCAATCGAAGCTGTACTTTGCCCGGAAAAAATTATAAACGACGATGTACTCTCATCGATTTCATGTCCAGGGTGTTGTGGTAGGTTTATCACCTAGAAATCGGGTGAAATAAACTTGACAGTGTACTTTGACAGCTGGTCACAACTGTCAGCTGTCATTTGATTAACTTTTGATGCCGATCGAAGCTGTACTTCGCCCGGAAAAAATTATAGAACACGATGTACTCTCATCGATTTCATGTCCAGGGTGTTGTGGTGAGTTTATCACCTAGAAATCGGGCGAAATGGACTTGACAGTGTACTTTGACAGCTAGTGACTACTGTCAGCTGTCATTTGGTACCCTTTTGGTGCCGATAGAAGCTGTACTTCGCCCGGAAAAAATTATAGACGACGATGTACTCTCATCGATTTCATGTCCAGGGTGTTGTGGTGAGTTTATCACCTAGAAATCGGGCGTAATGGACTTGACAGTGTACTTTGACAGCTGGTCACAACTGTCAGCTGTCATTTGATTAACTTTTGATGCCGATCGAAGCTGTACTTTGCCCGGAAAAAATTATAAACGACGATGTACTCTCATCGATTTCATGTCCAGGGTGTTGTGGTAGGTTTATCACCTAGAAATCGGGTGAAATAAACTTGACAGTGTACTTTGACAGCTGGTCACAACTGTCAGCTGTCATTTGATTAACTTTTAAAGCCGATCGGAGCTGTACTTCGCCCGGAAAAAATTATAAACGACGATGTACTCTCATCAATTTCATGTCCAGGGTGTTGTGGTAGGTTTATCACCTAGAAATCGGGTGTAATGAACTTGACAGTGTACTTTGAAAGCTGGTCACAACTGTCAGCTGTCATTTGATTAACTTTTGATGCTGATCGGAGCTGTACTTCGCCCGGAAAAAATTATAGAACACGATGTACTCTCATCGATTTCATGTCCAGGGTGTTGTGGTGAGTTTATCACCTAGAAATCGGGCGTAATGGACTTGACAGTGTACTTTGACAGCTAGCCATTACTGTCAGCTGTCATCTGGTTGTACTTTTGATGCCAATCGAAGCTGTACTTTGCCCGGAAAAAATTATAAACAATGATGTACTCTCATCGATTTCATGTCCAGGGTGTTGTGGTAGGTTTATCACCTAGAAATCGGGTGAAATGAACTTGACAGTGTACTTTGACAGCTGGTCACAACTATCAGCTGTCATTTGAATAACTTTTGATGCCGATCGGAGCTGTACTTTGCCCGGAAAAAATTATAGAACACGATGTACTCTCATCGATTTCATGTCCAGGGTGTTGTGGTGAGTTTATCACCTAGAAATCGGGCGTAATGGACTTGACAGTGTACTTTGACAGCTAGCCATTACTGTCAGCTGTCATCTGGTTGTACTTTTGATGCCAATCGAAGCTGTACTTTGCCCGGAAAAAATTATAAACAATGATGTACTCTCATCGATTTCATGTCCAGGGTGTTGTGGTAGGTTTATCACCTAGAAATCGGGTGAAATGAACTTGACAGTGTACTTTGACAGCTGGTCACAACTGTCAGATGTCATTTGAATAACTTTTGATGCCGATCGGAGCTGTACTTCGCCCGGAAAAAATTATAGAACACGATGTACTCTCATCGATTTCATGTCCAGGGTGTTGTGGTGAGTTTATCACCTAGAAATCGGGAGAAATGGACTTGACAGTGTACTTTGGAAGCTAGAGACTACTGTCAGCTGTCATTTGGTACCCTTTTTTTTGCCGATAGAAGCTGTACTTCGCCCGGAAAAAAATATAGACGACGATGTATTCTCATCGATTTCATGTCCAGGGTGTTGTGGTAAGTTTATCAACTAGAAATCGGGCGTAATGGACTTGACAGTGTACTTTGACAGCTAGTCATTACTTTCAGCTGTCATCTGGTACATTTTGATGCCAATCGAAGCTGTACTTTGCCCGGAAAAAATTAAAAACGACGATGTACTCTCATCGATTTCATGTCCAGGGTGTTGTGGTAGGTTTATCACCTAGAAATCGGGTGAAATAAACTTGACAGTGTACTTTGACAGCTGGTCACAACTATCAGCTGTCATTTGATTAACTTTTGATGCCGATCGAAGCTGTACTTTGCCCGGAAAAAATTATAGAACACGATGTACTCTCATCGATTTCATGTCCAGGGTGTTGTGGTGAGTTTATCACCTAGAAATCGGGCGAAATGGACTTGACAGTGTACTTTGACAGCTAGTGACTACTGTCAGCTGTCATTTGGTACCCTTTTGGTGCCGATAGAAGCTGTACTTCGCCCGGAAAAAATTATAGACGACGATGTACTCTCATCGATTTCATGTCCAGGGTGTTGTGGTGAGTTTATCACCTAGAAATCGGGCGTAATGGACTTGACAGTGTACTTTGGCAGCTAGCCATCACTGTCAGCTGTCATCTGGTACACTTTTGATGCCAATCGAAGCTGTACTTTGCCCGAAAAAAATTATAAACGACGAAGTACTCTCATCGATTTCATGTCCAGGGTGTTGTGGTAGGTTTATCACCTAGAAATCGGGTGAAATGAACTTGACAGTGTACTTTTACAGCTGGTCAAAACTGTCAGCTGTCATTTGATGAACTTTTGTTGCCGATCGGAGCTGTACTTCGCCCGGAAAAAATTATAGAACACGATGTACTCTCATCGATTTCATGTCCAGGGTGTTGTGGTGAGTTTATCACCTAGAAATCGGGTGAAATGAACTCAACAGTGTAATTTGGCAGCTGGTCACAACTGTCAGCTGTCATTTGATTAACTTTTGATGCCAATCGGAGCTGTACTTTGCACGGAAAAAATTATAGAACACGATGTACTCTCATCGATTTCATGTCCAGGGTGTTGTGGTGAGTTTATCACCTAGAAATCGGGCGAAATGGACTTGACAGTGTACTTTGGAAGCTAGTGACTACTGTCAGCTGTCATTTGTTACCCTTTTGGTGCCGATAGAAGCTGTACTTCGCCCGGAAAAAATTATAGACGACGATGTATTCTCATCGATTTCATGTCCAGGGTGTTGTGGTAAGTTTATCAACTAGAAATCGGGCGTAATGGACTTGACAGTGTACTTTGACAGCTAGCCATTACTGTCAGCTGTCATCTGGTACACTTTTGATGCCAATCGAAGCTGTACTTTGCCCGGAAAAAATTATAGACGACGATGTATTCTCATCGATTTCATGTCCAGGGTGTTGTGGTAAGTTTATCACCTAGAAATCGGGCGTAATGGACTTGACAGTGTACTTTGACAGCTAGCCAATACTGTCAGCTGTCATCTGGTACACTTTTGATGCCAATGGAAGCTCTACTTTGCCCGGAAAAAATTATAAACGGCGATGTACTCTCATCGATTTCATGTCCAGGGTGTTGTGGTGGGTTTATCACCTAGAAATCGGGTGAAATGAACTTGACAGTGTACTTTTGAAGCTGTTCACAACTGTCAGCTGTCATTTGATTAACTTTTGATGCTGATCGGAGCTGTACTTCGCCCGGAAAAAATTATAGAACACGATGTACTCTCATCGATTTCATGTCCAGGGTGTTGTGGTGAGTTTATCACCTAGAAATCGGGCGTAATGGACTTGACAGTGTACTTTGACAGCTAGCCATTACTGTCAGCTGTCATCTGGTTGTACTTTTAATGCCAATCGAAGCTGTACTTTGCCCGGAAAAAATTATAAACAATGATGTACTCTCATCGATTTCATGTCCAGGGTGTTGTGGTAGGTTTATCACCTAGAAATCGGGTGAAATGAACTTGACAGTGTACTTTGACAGCTGGTCACAACTGTCGGCTGTCATTTGAATAACTTTTGATGCCGATCGGAGCTGTACTTCGCCCGGAAAAAATTATAGAACACGATGTACTCTCATCGATTTCATGTCCAGGGTGTTGTGGTGAGTTTATCACCTAGAAATCGGGAGAAATGGACTTGACAGTGTACTTTGGAAGCTAGAGACTACTGTCAGCTGTCATTTGGTACCCTTTTTTGCCGATAGAAGCTGTACTTCGCCCGGAAAAAAATATAGACGACGATGTATTCTCATCGATTTCATGTCCAGGGTGTTGTGGTAAGTTTATCAACTAGAAATCGGGCGTAATGGACTTGACAGTGTACTTTGACAGCTAGCCATTACTGTCAGCTGTCATCTGGTACACTTTTGATGCCAATCGAAGCTGTACTTTGCCCGGAAAAAATTATAAACGACGATGTACTCTCATCGATTTCATGTCCAGGGTGTTGTGGTAGGTTTATCACCTAGAAATCGGGTGAAATAAACTTGACAGTGTACTTTGACAGCTGGTCACAACTGTCAGCTGTCATTTGATTAACTTTTGATGCCGATCGAAGCTGTACTTCGCCCGGAAAAAATTATAGAACACGATGTACTCTCATCGATTTCATGTCCAGGGTGTTGTGGTGAGTTTATCACCTAGAAATCGGGCGAAATGGACTTGACAGTGTACTTTGACAGCTAGTGACTACTGTCAGCTGTCATTTGGTACCCTTTTGGTGCCGATAGAAGCTGTACTTCGCCCGGAAAAAATTATAGACGACGATGTACTCTCATCGATTTCATGTCCAGGGTGTTGTGGTGAGTTTATCACCTAGAAATCGGGCGTAATGGACTTGACAGTGTACTTTGACAGCTGGTCACAACTGTCAGCTGTCATTTGATTAACTTTTGATGCCGATCGAAGCTGTACTTTGCCCGGAAAAAATTATAAACGACGATGTACTCTCATCGATTTCATGTCCAGGGTGTTGTGGTAGGTTTATCACCTAGAAATCGGGTGAAATAAACTTGACAGTGTACTTTGACAGCTGGTCACAACTGTCAGCTGTCATTTGATTAACTTTTAAAGCCGATCGGAGCTGTACTTCGCCCGGAAAAAATTATAAACGACGATGTACTCTCATCAATTTCATGTCCAGGGTGTTGTGGTAGGTTTATCACCTAGAAATCGGGTGTAATGAACTTGACAGTGTACTTTGAAAGCTGGTCACAACTGTCAGCTGTCATTTGATTAACTTTTGATGCTGATCGGAGCTGTACTTCGCCCGGAAAAAATTATAGAACACGATGTACTCTCATCGATTTCATGTCCAGGGTGTTGTGGTGAGTTTATCACCTAGAAATCGGGCGTAATGGACTTGACAGTGTACTTTGACAGCTAGCCATTACTGTCAGCTGTCATCTGGTTGTACTTTTGATGCCAATCGAAGCTGTACTTTGCCCGGAAAAAATTATAAACAATGATGTACTCTCATCGATTTCATGTCCAGGGTGTTGTGGTAGGTTTATCACCTAGAAATCGGGTGAAATGAACTTGACAGTGTACTTTGACAGCTGGTCACAACTATCAGCTGTCATTTGAATAACTTTTGATGCCGATCGGAGCTGTACTTTGCCCGGAAAAAATTATAGAACACGATGTACTCTCATCGATTTCATGTCCAGGGTGTTGTGGTGAGTTTATCACCTAGAAATCGGGCGTAATGGACTTGACAGTGTACTTTGACAGCTAGTCATTACTGTCAGCTGTCATCTGGTTGTACTTTTGATGCCAATCGAAGCTGTACTTTGCCCGGAAAAAATTATAAACAATGATGTACTCTCATCGATTTCATGTCCAGGGTGTTGTGGTAGGTTTATCACCTAGAAATCGGGTGAAATGAACTTGACAGTGTACTTTGACAGCTGGTCACAACTGTCAGATGTCATTTGAATAACTTTTGATGCCGATCGGAGCTGTACTTCGCCCGGAAAAAATTATAGAACACGATGTACTCTCATCGATTTCATGTCCAGGGTGTTGTGGTGAGTTTATCACCTAGAAATCGGGAGAAATGGACTTGACAGTGTACTTTGGAAGCTAGAGACTACTGTCAGCTGTCATTTGGTACCCTTTTTAGTGCCGATAGAAGCTGTACTTCGCCCGGAAAAAAATATAGACGACGATGTATTCTCATCGATTTCATGTCCAGGGTGTTGTGGTAAGTTTATCAACTAGAAATCGGGCGTAATGGACTTGACAGTGTACTTTGACAGCTAGCCATTACTGTCAGCTGTCATCTGGTACATTTTGATGCCAATCGAAGCTGTACTTTGCCCGGAAAAAATTAAAAACGACGATGTACTCTCATCGATTTCATGTCCAGGGTGTTGTGGTAGGTTTATCACCTAGAAATCGGGTGAAATAAACTTGACAGTGTACTTTGACAGCTGGTCACAACTATCAGCTGTCATTTGATTAACTTTTGATGCCGATCGAAGCTGTACTTTGCCCGGAAAAAATTATAGAACACGATGTACTCTCATCGATTTCATGTCCAGGGTGTTGTGGTGAGTTTATCACCTAGAAATCGGGCGAAATGGACTTGACAGTGTACTTTGACAGCTAGTGACTACTGTCAGCTGTCATTTGGTACCCTTTTGGTGCCGATAGAAGCTGTACTTCGCCCGGAAAAAATTATAGACGACGATGTACTCTCATCGATTTCATGTCCAGGGTGTTGTGGTGAGTTTATCACCTAGAAATCGGGCGTAATGGACTTGACAGTGTACTTTGGCAGCTAGCCATCACTGTCAGCTGTCATTTGGTACACTTTTGATGCCAATCGAAGCTGTACTTTGCCCGAAAAAAATTATAAACGACGAAGTACTCTCATCGATTTCATGTCCAGGGTGTTGTGGTAGGTTTATCACCTAGAAATCGGGTGAAATGAACTTGACAGTGTACTTTTACAGCTGGTCAAAACTGTCAGCTGTCATTTGATGAACTTTTGTTGCCGATCGGAGCTGTACTTCGCCCGGAAAAAATTATAGAACACGATGTACTCTCATCGATTTCATGTCCAGGGTGTTGTGGTGAGTTTATCACCTAGAAATCGGGTGAAATGAACTCAACAGTGTAATTTGGCAGCTGGTCACAACTGTCAGCTGTCATTTGATTAACTTTTGATGCCAATCGGAGCTGTACTTTGCACGGAAAAAATTATAGAACACGATGTACTCTCATCGATTTCATGTCCAGGGTGTTGTGGTGAGTTTATCACCTAGAAATCGGGCGAAATGGACTTGACAGTGTACTTTGGAAGCTAGTGACTACTGTCAGCTGTCATTTGTTACCCTTTTGGTGCCGATAGAAGCTGTACTTCGCCCGGAAAAAATTATAGACGACGATGTATTCTCATCGATTTCATGTCCAGGGTGTTGTGGTAAGTTTATCAACTAGAAATCGGGCGTAATGGACTTGACAGTGTACTTTGACAGCTAGCCATTACTGTCAGCTGTCATCTGGTACACTTTTGATGCCAATCGAAGCTGTACTTTGCCCGGAAAAAATTATAAACGACGATGTACTCTCATCGATTTCATGTCCAGGGTGTTGGGGTAGCTTTATCACCTAGGAATCGGGTGAAATGAACTTGACAGTGTACTTTGACAGCTGGTCACAACTGTCAGCTGTCATTTGATTAACTTTTAATGCCGATCGGAGCTGTACTCCGCCCGGAAAAAATTATAGAACACGATGTACTCTCATCGATTTCATGTCCAGGGTGTTGTGGTGAGTTTATCACCTTGGAATCGTGCAGAATGGACTTGACAGTGTACTTCGACAGCTAGTGACTACTGTCAGCTGTCATTTAGTACCCTTTTGGTGCCGATAGAAGCTGTACTTTGCCCGGAAAAAATTATAGACGACGATGTATTCTCATTGATTTCATGTCCAGGGTGTTGTGGTGAGTTTATCACCTAGAAATCGGGCGTAATGGACTTGAAAGTGTACTTTGACAGCTAGTCATCACTGTCAGCTGTCATCTGGAACACTTTTGATGCCAATCGAAGCTGTACTTTGCCCGGAAAAAATTATAAACGACGATGTACTCTCATCGATTTCATGTCCAGGGTGTTGTGGTAGGTTTATCACCTAGAAATCGGGTGAAATGAACTTGACAGTGTACTTTTACAGCTGGTCACAACTGTCAGCTGTCATTTGATGAACTTTTGATGCCGATCGGAGCTGTACTTCGCCCGGAAAAAATTATAGAACACGATGTACTCTCATTGATTTCATGTCCAGGGTGTTGTGGTGAGTTTATCACCTAGAAATCGGGCGAAATGGACTTGACAGTGTACTTTGGAAGCTAGTGACTACTGTCAGCTGTCATTTGGTACCCTTTTGGTGCCGATAGAAGCTGTACTTCGCCCGGAAAAAATTATAGACGACGATGTATTCTCATCGATTTCATGTCCAGGGTGTTGTGGTAAGTTTATCACCTAGAAATCGGGCGTAATGGACTTGACAGTGTACTTTGACAGCTAGCCATTACTGTCAGCTGTCATCTGGTACACTTTTGATGCCAATGGAAGCTCTACTTTGCCCGGAAAAAATTATAGAACACGATGTACTCTCATCGATTTCATGTCCAGGGTGTTGTGGTGAGTTTATCACCTAGAAATCGGGCGAAATGGACTTGACAGTGTACTTTGGAAGCTAGTGACTACTGTCAGCTGTCATTTGGTACCCTTTTGGTGCCGATAGAAGCTGTACTTCGCCCGGAAAAAATTATAGACGACGATGTATTCTCATCGATTTCATGTCCAGGGTGTTGTGGTAAGTTTATCACCTAGAAATCGGGCGTAATGGACTTGACAGTGTACTTTGACAGCTAGCCATTACTGTCAGCTGTCATCTGGTACACTTTTGATGCCCATGGAAGCTCTACTTTGCCCGGAAAAAATTATAAACGGCGATGTACTCTCATCGATTTCATGTCCAGGGTGTTGTGGTGGGTTTATCACCTAGAAATCGGGTGAAATGAACTTGACAGTGTACTTTGACAGCTGGTCACAACTGTCAGCTGTCATTTGATTAACTTTTGATGCTGATCGGAGCTGTACTTCGCCCGGAAAAAATTATAGAACACGATGTACTCTCATCGATTTCATGTCCAGGGTGTTGTGGTGAGTTTATCACCTAGAAATCGGGCGTAATGGACTTGACAGTGTACTTCGACAGCTAGTGACTACTGTCAGCTGTCATTTAGTACCCTTTTGGTGCCGATAGAAGCTGTACTTCGCCCGGAAAAAATTATAGACGACGATGTACTCTCATCGATTTCATGTCCAGGGTGTTGTGGTGAGTTTATCACCTAGAAATCGGGCGTAATGGACTTGACAGTGTACTTTGGCAGCTAGCCATCACTGTCAGCTGTCATCTGGTACACTTTTGATGCCAATCGAAGCTGTACTTTGCCCGAAAAAAATTATAAACGACGAAGTACTCTCATCGATTTCATGTCCAGGGTGTTGTGGTAGGTTTATCACCTAGAAATCGGGTGAAATGAACTTGACAGTGTACTTTTACAGCTGGTCAAAACTGTCAGCTGTCATTTGATGAACTTTTGTTGCCGATCGGAGCTGTACTTCGCCCGGAAAAAATTATAGAACACGATGTACTCTCATCGATTTCATGTCCAGGGTGTTGTGGTGAGTTTATCACCTAGAAATCGGGTGAAATGAACTCAACAGTGTAATTTGGCAGCTGGTCACAACTGTCAGCTGTCATTTGATTAACTTTTGATGCCAATCGGAGCTGTACTTTGCACGGAAAAAATTATAGAACACGATGTACTCTCATCGATTTCATGTCCAGGGTGTTGTGGTGAGTTTATCACCTAGAAATCGGGCGAAATGGACTTGACAGTGTACTTTGGAAGCTAGTGACTACTGTCAGCTGTCATTTGTTACCCTTTTGGTGCCGATAGAAGCTGTACTTCGCCCGGAAAAAATTATAGACGACGATGTATTCTCATCGATTTCATGTCCAGGGTGTTGTGGTAAGTTTATCAACTAGAAATCGGGCGTAATGGACTTGACAGTGTACTTTGACAGCTAGCCATTACTGTCAGCTGTCATCTGGTACACTTTTGATGCCAATCGAAGCTGTACTTTGCCCGGAAAAAATTATAAACGACGATGTACTCTCATCGATTTCATGTCCAGGGTGTTGGGGTAGCTTTATCACCTAGGAATCGGGTGAAATGAACTTGACAGTGTACTTTGACAGCTGGTCACAACTGTCAGCTGTCATTTGATTAACTTTTAATGCCGATCGGAGCTGTACTCCGCCCGGAAAAAATTATAGAACACGATGTACTCTCATCGATTTCATGTCCAGGGTGTTGTGGTGAGTTTATCACCTTGGAATCGTGCAGAATGGACTTGACAGTGTACTTCGACAGCTAGTGACTACTGTCAGCTGTCATTTAGTACCCTTTTGGTGCCGATAGAAGCTGTACTTTGCCCGGAAAAAATTATAGACGACGATGTATTCTCATTGATTTCATGTCCAGGGTGTTGTGGTGAGTTTATCACCTAGAAATCGGGCGTAATGGACTTGACAGTGTACTTTGACAGCTAGTCATCACTGTCAGCTGTCATCTGGAACACTTTTGATGCCAATCGAAGCTGTACTTTGCCCGGAAAAAATTATAAACGACGATGTACTCTCATCGATTTCATGTCCAGGGTGTTGTGGTGAGTTTATCACCTAGAAATCGGGCGAAATGGACTTGACAGTGTACTTTGGAAGCTAGTGACTACTGTCAGCTGTCATTTGGTACCCTTTTGGTGCCGATAGAAGCTGTACTTCGCCCGGAAAAAATTATAGACGACGATGTATTCTCATCGATTTCATGTCCAGGGTGTTGTGGTAAGTTTATCACCTAGAAATCGGGCGTAATGGACTTGACAGTGTACTTTGACAGCTAGCCATTACTGTCAGCTGTCATCTGGTACACTTTTGATGCCAATGGAAGCTCTACTTTGCCCGGAAAAAATTATAGAACACGATGTACTCTCATCGATTTCATGTCCAGGGTGTTGTGGTGAGTTTATCACCTAGAAATCGGGCGAAATGGACTTGACAGTGTACTTTGGAAGCTAGTGACTACTGTCAGCTGTCATTTGGTACCCTTTTGGTGCCGATAGAAGCTGTACTTCGCCCGGAAAAAATTATAGACGACGATGTATTCTCATCGATTTCATGTCCAGGGTGTTGTGGTAAGTTTATCACCTAGAAATCGGGCGTAATGGACTTGACAGTGTACTTTGACAGCTAGCCATTACTGTCAGCTGTCATCTGGTACACTTTTGATGCCCATGGAAGCTCTACTTTGCCCGGAAAAAATTATAAACGGCGATGTACTCTCATCGATTTCATGTCCAGGGTGTTGTGGTGGGTTTATCACCTAGAAATCGGGTGAAATGAACTTGACAGTGTACTTTGAAAGCTGGTCACAACTGTCAGCTGTCATTTGATTAACTTTTGATGCTGATCGGAGCTGTACTTCGCCCGGAAAAAATTATAGAACACGATGTACTCTCATCGATTTCATGTCCAGGGTGTTGTGGTGAGTTTATCACCTAGAAATCGGGCGTAATGGACTTGACAGTGTACTTCGACAGCTAGTCATTACTGTCAGCTGTCATCTGGTACACTTTTGATGCCAATCGAAGCTGTACTTTGCCCGGAAAAAATTATAAACGACGATGTACTCTCATCGATTTCATGTCCAGGGTGTTGGGGTAGCTTTATCACCTAGGAATCGGGTGTAATGAACTTGACAGTGTACTTTGACAGCTGGTCACAACTGTCAGCTGTCATTTGATTAACTTTTGATGCCGATCGGAGCTGTACTTCGCCCGGAAAAAATTATAGAACACGATGTACTCTCATCGATTTCATGTCCAGGGTGTTGTGGTGAGTTTATCACCTTGGAATCGTGCAGAATGGACTTGACAGTGTACTTCGACAGCTAGTGACTACTGTCAGCTGTCATTTAGTACCCTTTTGGTGCCGATAGAAGCTGTACTTTGCCCGGAAAAAATTATAGACGACGATGTATTCTCATTGATTTCATGTCCAGGGTGTTGTGGTGAGTTTATCACCTAGAAATCGGGCGTAATGGACTTGACAGTGTACTTTGACAGCTAGTCATCACTGTCAGCTGTCATCTGGAACACTTTTGATGCCAATCGAAGCTGTACTTTGCCCGGAAAAAATTATAAACGACGATGTACTCTCATCGATTTCATGTCCAGGGTGTTGTGGTAGGTTTATCACCTAGAAATCGGGTGAAATGAACTTGACAGTGTACTTTTACAGCTGGTCACAACTGTCAGCTGTCATTTGATGAACTTTTGATGCCGATCGGAGCTGTACTTCGCCCGGAAAAAATTATAGAACACGATGTACTCTCATTGATTTCATGTCCAGGGTGTTGTGGTGAGTTTATCACCTAGAAATCGGGCGAAATGGACTTGACAGTGTACTTTGGAAGCTAGTGACTACTGTCAGCTGTCATTTGGTACCCTTTTGGTGCCGATAGAAGCTGTACTTCGCCCGGAAAAAATTATAGACGACGATGTATTCTCATCGATTTCATGTCCAGGGTGTTGTGGTAAGTTTATCACCTAGAAATCGGGCGTAATGGACTTGACAGTGTACTTTGACAGCTAGCCATTACTGTCAGCTGTCATCTGGTACACTTTTGATGCCAATGGAAGCTCTACTTTGCCCGGAAAAAATTATAGAACACGATGTACTCTCATCGATTTCATGTCCAGGGTGTTGTGGTGAGTTTATCACCTAGAAATCGGGCGAAATGGACTTGACAGTGTACTTTGGAAGCTAGTGACTACTGTCAGCTGTCATTTGGTACCCTTTTGGTGCCGATAGAAGCTGTACTTCGCCCGGAAAAAATTATAGACGACGATGTATTCTCATCGATTTCATGTCCAGGGTGTTGTGGTAAGTTTATCACCTAGAAATCGGGCGTAATGGACTTGACAGTGTACTTTGACAGCTAGCCATTACTGTGAGCTGTCATCTGGTACACTTTTGATGCCCATGGAAGCTCTACTTTGCCCGGAAAAAATTATAAACGGCGATGTACTCTCATCGATTTCATGTCCAGGGTGTTGTGGTGGGTTTATCACCTAGAAATCGGGTGAAATGAACTTGACAGTGTACTTTGAAAGCTGGTCACAACTGTCAGCTGTCATTTGATTAACTTTTAATGCTGATCGGAGCTGTACTTCGCCCGGAAAAAATTATAGAACACGATGTACTCTCATCGATTTCATGTCCAGGGTGTTGTGGTGAGTTTATCACCT
This sequence comes from Oxycera nigricornis, assembly GCA_963942545.1. Classification (NCBI taxonomy): domain Eukaryota; kingdom Metazoa; phylum Arthropoda; class Insecta; order Diptera; family Stratiomyidae; genus Oxycera; species Oxycera nigricornis. Next base: position 17,206,906 of record OZ012664.1, on the reverse strand, counting down.
AGAAATCGGGCGTAATGGACTTGACAGTGTACTTCGACAGCTAGCCATTACTGTCAGCTGTCATCTGGTACACTTTTGATGCCAATCGAAGCTGTACTTTGCCCGGAAAAAATTATAAACGACGATGTACTCTCATCGATTTCATGTCCAGGGTGTTGGGGTAGCTTTATCACCTAGGAATCGGGTGTAATGAACTTGACAGTGTACTTTGACAGCTGGTCACAACTGTCAGCTGTCATTTGATTAACTTTTGATGCCGATCGGAGCTGTACTTCGCCCGGAAAAAATTATAGAACACGATGTACTCTCATCGATTTCATGTCCAGGGTGTTGTGGTGAGTTTATCACCTTGGAATCGTGCAGAATGGACTTGACAGTGTACTTCGACAGCTAGTGACTACTGTCAGCTGTCATTTAGTACCCTTTTGGTGCCGATAGAAGGTGTACTTTGCCCGGAAAAAATTATAGACGACGATGTATTCTCATCGATTTCATGTCCAGGGTGTTGTGGTGAGTTTATCACCTAGAAATCGGGCGTAATGGACTTGACAGTGTACTTTGACAGCTAGTCATTACTGTCAGCTGTCATCTGGCACACTTTTGATGCCAATCGAAGCTGTACTTTGCCCGGAAAAAATTATAAACGACGATGTACTCTCATCGATTTCATGTCCAGGGTGTTGTGGTAGGTTTATCACCTAGAAATCGGGTGAAATGAACTTGACAGTGTACTTTGACAGCTGGTCACAACTGTCAGCTGTCATTTGGTTAACTTTTGATGCCGATCGGAGCTGTACTTCGCCAGGAAAAAATTATAGAACACGATGTACTCTCATCGATTTCATGTCCAGGGTGTTGTGGTGAGTTTATCACCTAGAAATCGGGCGTAATGGACTTGACAGTGTACTTTGACAGCTAGACATTACTCTCAGCTGTCACTTGGTACACTTTTGATGCCAATCGAAGCTGTACTTTGCCCGGAAAAAATTATAAACCACGATGTACTCTCATCAATTTCATGTCCAGGGTGTTGTGGTAGGTTTATCACCTAGAAATCGGGTGTAATGAACTTGACAGTGTACTTTGACAGCTGGTCACAACTGTCAGCTGTCATTTGATTAACTTTTGATGCCGATCGGAGCTGTACTTCGCCCGGAAAAAATTATAGAACACGATGTACTCTCATCGATTTCATGTCCAGGGTGTTGTGGTGAGTTTATCACCTAGAAATCGGGCGAAATGGACTTGGCAGTGTACTTTGAAAGCTAGTGACTACTGTCAGCTGTCATTTGATACCCTTTTGGTGCCGATAGAAGCTGTACTTCGCCCGGAAAAAATTATAGACGACGATGTATTCTCATCGATTTCATGTCCAGGGTGTTGTGGTGAGTTTATCACCTAGAAATCGGGCGAAATGGACTTGACAGTGTACTTTGACAACTAGTGACTACTGTCAGCTGTCATTTGAAACCCTTTTGGTGCCGATGAAAGCTGTACTTCGCCCGGAAAAAATTATAGACGACGATGTACTCTCATCGATTTCATGTCCAGGGTGTTGTGGTGAGTTTATCACCTAGAAATCGGGCGTAATGGACTTGACAGTGTACTTTGACAGCTAGCCATTACTGTCAGCTGTCATCTGGTTCACTTTTGATGCCAATCGAAGCTGTACTTTGCCCGGAAAAAATTATAAACGACGATGTACTCTCATGGATTTCATGTCCAGGGTGTTGGGGTAGCTTTATCACCTAGGAATCGGGTGAAATGAACTTGACAGTGTACTTTGACAGCTGGTCACAACTGTCAGCTGTCATTTGATTAACTTTTGATGCCGATCGGAGCTGTACTTCGCCCGGAAAAAATTATAGAACACGATGTACTCTCATCGATTTCATGTCCAGGGTGTTGTGGTGAGTTTATCACCTAGAAATCGGGCGAAATGGACTTGACAGTGTACTTTGACAACTAGTGACTACTGTCAGCTGTCATTTGGTACCCTTTTGGTGCCGATAAAAGCTGTACTTCGCCCGGAAAAAATTATAGACGACGATGTACTCTCATCGATTTCATGTCCAGGGTGTTGTGGTGAGTTTATCACCTAGAAATCGGGCGTAATGGACTTAACAGTGTACTTTGACAGCTAGCCATTACTGTCAGTTGTCATCCGGTACACTTTTGATGCCAATCGAATCTGTACTTCGCCCGGAAAAAATTATAAACGACGATGTACTCTCATGGATTTCATGTCCAGGGTGTTGGGGTAGCTTTATCACCTAGGAATCGGGTGAAATGAACTTGACAGTGTACTTTGACAGCTGATCACAACTGTCAGCTGTCATTTGATTAACTTTTGATGCCGATCGGAGCTGTACTTCGCCCGGAAAAAATTATAGAACACGATGTACTCTCATCGATTTCATGTCCAGGGTGTTGTGGTGAGTTTATCACCTAGAAATCGGGCGTAATGGACTTGACAGTGTACTTTGACAGCTAGCCATTACTCTCAGCTGTCATCTGTTACACTTTTGATGCCAATCGAAGCTGTACTTTGCCCGGAAAAAATTATAAACGACGATGTACTCTCATCGATTTCATGTCCAGGGTGTTGGGGTAGCTTTATCACCTAGGAATCGGGTGAAATGAACTTGACAGTGTACTTTGACAGCTGGTCACAACTGTCAGCTGTCATTTGATTAACTTTTGATGCCGATCGGAGCTGTACTCTGCCCGGAAAAAATTATAGAACACGATGTACTCTCATCGATTTCATGTCCAGGGTGTTGTGGTGAGTTTATCACCTTGGAATCGTGCAGAATGGACTTGACAGTGTACTTTGACAGCTAGTGACTACTGTCAGCTGTCATCCGACACACTTTTGATGCCAATCGAAGCTGTACTTTGCCCGGAAAAAATTATAGACGACGATGTATTCTCATCGATTTCATGTCCAGGGTGTTGTGGTGAGTTTATCACCTAGAAATCGGGCGTAATGGACTTGACAGTGTACTTTGACAGCTAGTCATTACTGTCAGCTGTCATCTGGCACACTTTTGATGCCAATCAAAGCTGTACTTTGCCCGGAAAAAATTATAAACGACGATGTACTCTCATCGATTTCATGTCCAGGGTGTTGTGGTAGCTTTATCACCTAGGAATCGGGTGAAATGAACTTGACAGTGTACTTTGACAGCTGGTCACAACTGTCAGCTGTCATTTGATTAACTTTTGATGCCGATCGGAGCTGTACTCTGCCCGGAAAAAATTATAGAACACGATGTACTCTCATCGATTTCATGTCCAGGGTGTTGTGGTGAGTTTATCACCTTGGAATCGTGCAGAATGGACTTGACAGTGTACTTTGACAGCTAGTGACTACTGTCAGCTGTCATCCGACACACTTTTGATGCCAATCGAAGCTGTACTTTGCCCGGAAAAAATTATAGACGACGATGTATTCTCATCGATTTCATGTCCAGGGTGTTGTGGTGAGTTTATCACCTAGAAATCGGGCGTAATGGACTTGACAGTGTACTTTGACAGCTAGTCATTACTGTCAGCTGTCATCTGGCACACTTTTGATGCCAATCAAAGCTGTACTTTGCCCGGAAAAAATTATAAACGACGATGTACTCTCATCGATTTCATGTCCAGGGTGTTGTGGTAGGTTTATCACCTAGAAATCGGGTGAAATGAACTTGACAGTGTACTTTGGAAGCTAGTGACTACTGTCAGCTGTCATTTGGTACCCTTTTGGTGCCGATAGAAGCTGTACTTTGCCCGGAAAAAATTATAGACGACGATGTATTCTCATCGATTTCATGTCCAGGGTGTTGTGGTGAGTTTATCACCTAGAAATCGGGCGAAATGGACTTGACAGTGTACTTTGACAACTAGTGACTACTGTCAGCTGTCATTTGGTACCCTTTTGGTGCCGATAGAAGCTGTACTTCGCCCGGAAAAAATTATAGACGACGATGTACTCTCATCGATTTCATGTCCAGGGTGTTGTGGTGAGTTTATCACCTAGAAATCGGGCGTAATGGACTTGACAGTTCACTTTGACAGCTAGCCATTACTGTCAGCTGTCATCTGGTACACTTTTGATGCCAATCGAAGCTGTACTTTGCCCGGAAAAAATTATAAACGACGATGTACTCTCATCGATTTCATGTCCAGGGTGTTGGGGTAGCTTTATCACCTAGGAATCGGGTGAAATGAACTTGACAGTGTACTTTGACAGCTGGTCACAACTGTCAGCTGTCATTTGATTAACTTTTGATGCCGATCAGAGCTGTACTTCGCCCGGAAAAAATTATAGAACACGATGTACTCTCATCGATTTCATGTCCAGGGTGTTGTGGTGAGTTTATCACCTTGGAATCGTGCAGAATGGACTTGACAGTGTACTTTGACAGCTAGTGACTACTGTCAGCTGTCATTTGGTGCCCTTTTGGTGCCGACAGAAGCTGTACTTTGCCCGGAAAAAATTATAGACGACGATGTATTCTCATCGATTTCATGTCCAGGGTGTTGTGGTAAGTTTATCAACTAGAAATCGGGCGTAATGGACTTGACAGTGTACTTTGACAGCTAGACATTACTGTCAGCTGTCATCTGGTACACTTTTGATGCCAATCGAAGCTGTACTTTGCCCGGAAAAAATTATAAACGACGATGTACTCTCATCGATTTCATGTCCAGGGTGTTGGGGTAGCTTTATCACCTAGGAATCGGGTGAAATGAACTTGACAGTGTACTTTGACAGCTGGTCACAACTGTCAGCTGTCATTTGGTTAACTTTTGATGCCGATCGGAGCTGTACTTCGCCCGGAAAAAATTATAGAACACGATGTACTCTCATCGATTTCATGTCCAGGGTGTTGTGGTGAGTTTATCACCTAGAAATCGGGCGAAATGGACTTGACAGTGTACTTTGACAACTAGTGACTACTGTCAGCTGTCATTTGGTACCCTTTTGGTGCCGATGAAAGCTGTACTTCGCCCGGAAAAAATTATAGACGACGATGTACTCTCATCGATTTCATGTCCAGGGTGTTGTGGTGAGTTTATCACCTAGAAATCGGGCGTAATGGACTTGACAGTGTACTTTGACAGCTAGCCGTTACTGTCAGCTGTCATCTGGTACACTTTTGATGCCAATCGAAGCTGTACTTTGCCCGGAAAAAATTATAAACGACGATGTACTCTCATGGATTTCATGTCCAGGGTGTTGGGGTAGCTTTATCACCTAGGAATCGGGTTAAATGAACTTGACAGTGTACTTTGACAGCTGGTCACAACTGTCAGCTGTCATTTGATTAACTTTTGATGCCGATCGGAGCTGTACTTCGCCCGGAAAAAATTATAGAACACGATGTACTCTCATCGATTTCATGTCCAGGGTGTTGTGGTGAGTTTATCACCTAGAAATCGGGCGAAATGGACTTGACAGTGTACTTTGACAACTAGTGACTACTGTCAGCTGTCATTTGGTACCCTTTTGGTGCCGATAAAAGCTGTACTTCGCCCGGAAAAAATTATAGACGACGATGTACTCTCATCGATTTCATGTCCAGGGTGTTGTGGTGAGTTTATCACCTAGAAATCGGGCGTAATGGACTTGACAGTGTACTTTGACAGCTAGCCATTACTGTCAGTTGTCATCTGGTACACTTTTGATGCCAATCGAAGCTGTACTTCGCCCGGAAAAAATTATAAACGACGATGTACTCTCATGGATTTCATGTCCAGGGTGTTGGGGTAGCTTTATCACCTAGGAATCGGGTGAAATGAACTTGACAGTGTACTTTGACAGCTGGTCACAACTGTCAGCTGTCATTTGATTAACTTTTGATGCCGATCGGAGCTGTACTTCGCCCGGAAAAAATTATAGAACACGATGTACTCTCATCGATTTCATGTCCAGGGTGTTGTGGTGAGTTTATCACCTAGAAATCGGGCGTAATGGACTTGACAGTGTACTTTGACAGCTAGTCATTACTGTCAGCTGTCATTTGGTACACTTTTGATGCCAATCGAAGCTGTACTTTGCCCGGAAAAAATTATAAACGACGATGTACTCTCATCGATTTCATGTCCAGGGTGTTGTGGTAGGTTTATCACCTAGAAATCGGGTGGAATGAACTTGACAGTGTACTTTGACAGCTGGTCACAACTGTCAGCTGTCATTTGGTTAACTTTTGATGCCGATCGGAGCTGTACTTCGCCAGGAAAAAATTATAGAACACGATGTACTCTCATCGATTTCATGTCCAGGGTGTTGTGGTGAGTTTATCACCTAGAAATCGGGCGTAATGGACTTGACAGTGTACTTTGACAGCTAGACATTACTCTCAGCTGTCACTTGGTACACTTTTGATGCCAATCGAAGCTGTACTTTGCCCGGAAAAAATTATAAACCACGATGTACTCTCATCAATTTCATGTCCAGGGTGTTGTGGTAGGTTTATCACCTAGAAATCGGGTGTAATGAACTTGACAGTGTACTTTGACAGCTGGTCACAACTGTCAGCTGTCATTTGATCAACTTTTGATGCCGATCGGAGCTGTACTTCGCCAGGAAAAAATTATAGAACACGATGTACTCTCATCGATTTCATGTCCAGGGTGTTGTGGTGAGTTTATCACCTAGAAATCGGGCGTAATGGACTTGACAGTGTACTTTGACAGCTAGTCATTACTGTCAGCTGTCATCTGGCACACTTTTGATGCCAATCAAAGCTGTACTTTGCCCGGAAAAAATTATAAACGACGATGTACTCTCATCGATTTCATGTCCAGGGTGTTGTGGTAGGTTTATCACCTAGAAATCGGGTGAAATGAACTTGACAGTGTACTTTGGAAGCTAGTGACTACTGTCAACTGTCATTTGGTACCCTTTTGGTGCCGATAGAAGCTGTACTTTGCCCGGAAAAAATTATAGACGACGATGTATTCTCATCGATTTCATGTCCAGGGTGTTGTGGTGAGTTTATCACCTAGAAATCGGGCGAAATGGACTTGACAGTGTACTTTGACAACTAGTGACTACTGTCAGCTGTCATTTGGTACCCTTTTGGTGCCGATAGAAGCTGTACTTCGCCCGGAAAAAATTATAGACGACGATGTACTCTCATCGATTTCATGTCCAGGGTGTTGTGGTGAGTTTATCACCTAGAAATCGGGCATAATGGACTTGACAGTTCACTTTGACAGCTAGCCATTACTGTCAGCTGTCATCTGGTACACTTTTGATGCCAATCGAAGCTGTACTTTGCCCGGAAAAAATTATAAACGACGATGTACTCTCATCGATTTCATGTCCAGGGTGTTGGGGTAGCTTTATCACCTAGGAATCGGGTGAAATGAACTTGACAGTGTACTTTGACAGCTGGTCACAACTGTCAGCTGTCATTTGATTAACTTTTGATGCCGATCGGAGCTGTACTTCGCCCGGAAAAAATTATAGAACACGATGTACTCTCATCGATTTCATGTCCAGGGTGTTGTGGTGAGTTTATCACCTTGGAATCGTGCAGAATGGACTTGACAGTGTACTTTGACAGCTAGTGACTACTGTCAGCTGTCATTTGGTGCCCTTTTGGTGCCGACAGAAGCTGTACTTTGCCCGGAAAAAATTATAGACGACGATGTATTCTCATCGATTTCATGTCCAGGGTGTTGTGGTAAGTTTATCAACTAGAAATCGGGCGTAATGGACTTGACAGTGTACTTTGACAGCTAGCCATTACTGTCAGCTGTCATCTGGTACACTTTTGATGCCAATCGAAGCTGTACTTTGCCCGGAAAAAATTATAAACGACGATGTACTCTCATCGATTTCATGTCCAGGGTGTTGGGGTAGCTTTATCACCTAGGAATCGGGTGAAATGAACTTGACAGTGTACTTTGACAGCTGGTCACAACTGTCAGCTGTCATTTGGTTAACTTTTGATGCCGATCGGAGCTGTACTTCGCCCGGAAAAAATTATAGAACACGATGTACTCTCATCGATTTCATGTCCAGGGTGTTGTGGTGAGTTTATCACCTAGAAATCGGGCGAAATGGACTTGACAGTGTACTTTGACAACTAGTGACTACTGTCAGCTGTCATTTGGTACCCTTTTGGTGCCGATGAAAGCTGTACTTCGCCCGGAAAAAATTATAGACGACGATGTACTCTCATCGATTTCATGTCCAGGGTGTTGTGGTGAGTTTATCACCTAGAAATCGGGCGTAATGGACTTGACAGTGTACTTTGACAGCTAGCCGTTACTGTCAGCTGTCATCTGGTACACTTTTGATGCCAATCGAAGCTGTACTTTGCCCGGAAAAAATTATAAACGACGATGTACTCTCATGGATTTCATGTCCAGGGTGTTGGGGTAGCTTTATCACCTAGGAATCGGGTGAAATGAACTTGACAGTGTACTTTGACAGCTGGTCACAACTGTCAGCTGTCATTTGATTAACTTTTGATGCCGATCGGAGCTGTACTTTGCCCGGAAAAAATTATAGAACACGATGTACTCTCATCGATTTCATGTCCAGGGTGTTGTGGTGAGTTTATCACCTAGAAATCGGGCGAAATGGACTTGACAGTGTACTTTGACAACTAGTGACTACTGTCAGCTGTCATTTGGTACCCTTTTGGTGCCGATAAAAGCTGTACTTCGCCCGGAAAAAATTATAGACGACGATGTACTCTCATCGATTTCATGTCCAGGGTTTTGTGGTGAGTTTATCACCTAGAAATCGGGCGTAATGGACTTGACAGTGTACTTTGACAGCTAGCCATTACTGTCAGTTGTCATCTGGTACACTTTTGATGCCAATCGAAGCTGTACTTCGCCCGGAAAAAATTATAAACGACGATGTACTCTCATGGATTTCATGTCCAGGGTGTTGGGGTAGCTTTATCACCTAGGAATCGGGTGAAATGAACTTGACAGTGTACTTTGACAGCTGGTCACAACTGTCAGCTGTCATTTGATTAACTTTTGATGCCGATCGGAGCTGTACTTCGCCCAGAAAAAATTATAGAACACGATGTACTCTCATCGATTTCATGTCCAGGGTGTTGTGGTGAGTTTATCACCTAGAAATCGGGCGTAATGGACTTGACAGTGTACTTTGACAGCTAGCCATTACTCTCAGCTGTCATCTGTTACACTTTTGATGCCAATCGAAGCTGTACTTTGCCCGGAAAAAATTATAAACGACGATGTACTCTCATCGATTTCATGTCCAGGGTGTTGGGGTAGCTTTATCACCTAGGAATCGGGTGAAATGAACTTGACAGTGTACTTTGACAGCTGGTCACAACTGTCAGCTGTCATTTGATTAACTTTTGATGCCGATCGGAGCTGTACTTTGCCCGGAAAAAATTATAGAACACGATGTACTCTCATCGATTTCATGTCCAGGGTGTTGTGGTGAGTTTATCACCTTGGAATCGTGCAGAATGGACTTGACAGTGTACTTTGACAGCTAGTGACTACTGTCAGCTGTCATCTGACACACTTTTGATGCCAATCGAAGCTGTACTTTGCCCGGAAAAAATTATAGACGACGATGTATTCTCATCGATTTCATGTCCAGGGTGTTGTGGTGAGTTTATCACCTAGAAATCGGGCGTAATGGACTTGACAGTGTACTTTGACAGCTAGTCATTACTGTCAGCTGTCATCTGGCACACTTTTGATGCCAATCAAAGCTGTACTTTGCCCGGAAAAAATTATAAACGACGATGTACTCTCATCGATTTCATGTCCAGGGTGTTGTGGTAGGTTTATCACCTAGAAATCGGGTGAAATGAACTTGACAGTGTACTTTGGAAGCTAGTGACTACTGTCAGCTGTCATTTGGTACCCTTTTGGTGCCGATAGAAGCTGTACTTTGCCCGGAAAAAATTATAGACGACGATGTATTCTCATCGATTTCATGTCCAGGGTGTTGTGGTGAGTTTATCACCTAGAAATCGGGCGAAATGGACTTGACAGTGTACTTTGACAACTAGTGACTACTGTCAGCTGTCATTTGGTACCCTTTTGGTGCCGATAGAAGCTGTACTTCGCCCGGAAAAAATTATAGACGACGATGTACTCTCATCGATTTCATGTCCAGGGTGTTGTGGTGAGTTTATCACCTAGAAATCGGGCGTAATGGACTTGACAGTTCACTTTGACAGCTAGCCATTACTGTCAGCTGTCATCTGGTACACTTTTGATGCCAATCGAAGCTGTACTTTGCCCGGAAAAAATTATAAACGACGATGTACTCTCATCGATTTCATGTCCAGGGTGTTGGGGTAGCTTTATCACCTAGGAATCGGGTGAAATGAACTTGACAGTGTACTTTGACAGCTGGTCACAACTGTCAGCTGTCATTTGATTAACTTTTGATGCCGATCGGAGCTGTACTTCGCCCGGAAAAAATTATAGAACACGATGTACTCTCATCGATTTCATGTCCAGGGTGTTGTGGTGAGTTTATCACCTTGGAATCGTGCAGAATGGACTTGACAGTGTACTTTGACAGCTAGTGACTACTGTCAGCTGTCATTTGGTGCCCTTTTGGTGCCGACAGAAGCTGTACTTTGCCCGGAAAAAATTATAGACGACGATGTATTCTCATCGATTTCATGTCCAGGGTGTTGTGGTAAGTTTATCAACTAGAAATCGGGCGTAATGGACTTGACAGTGTACTTTGACAGCTAGCCATTACTGTCAGCTGTCATCTGGTACACTTTTGATGCCAATCGAAGCTGTACTTTGCCCGGAAAAAATTATAAACGACGATGTACTTTCATCGATTTCATGTCCAGGGTGTTGGGGTAGCTTTATCACCTAGGAATCGGGTGAAATGAACTTGACAGTGTACTTTGACAGCTGGTCACAACTGTCAGCTGTCATTTGGTTAACTTTTGATGCCGATCGGAGCTGTACTTCGCCCGGAAAAAATTATAGAACACGATGTACTCTCATCGATTTCATGTCCAGGGTGTTGTGGTGAGTTTATCACCTAGAAATCGGGCGTAATGGACTTGACAGTGTACTTTGACAGCTAGACATTACTCTCAGCTGTCATCTGGTACACTTTTGATGCCAATCGAAGCTGTACTTTGCCCGGAAAAAATTATAAACGACGATGTACTCTCATCGATTTCATGTCCAGGGTGTTGGGGTAGCTTTATCACCTAGGAATCGGGTGAAATGAACTTGACAGTGTACTTTGACAGCTGGTCACAACTGTCAGCTGTCATTTGATTAACTTTTGATGCCAATCCAAGCTGTACTTCGCCCGGAAAAAAATAAAGAACACGATGTACTCTCATCGATTTCACGTCCAGGGTGTTGTGGTGAGTTTATCACCTTGGAATCGTGCAAAATGGACTTGACAGTGTACTTTGGAAGCTAGTGACTACTGTCAGCTGTCATTTGGTACCCTTTTAGTGCCGATAGAAGCTGTACTTTGCCCGGAAAAAATTATAGACGACGATGTATTCTCATCGATTTCATGTCCAGGGTGTTGTGGTGAGTTTATCACCTAGAAATCGGGCGAAATGGACTTGACAGTGTACTTTGACAGCTAGTGACTACTGTCAGCTGTCATTTGGTACCCTTTTAGTGCCGATAGAAGCTGTACTTCGCCCGGAAAAAATTATAGACGACGATGTACTCTCATCGGTCTCATGTCCAGGGTGTTGTGGTGAGTTTATCACCTAGAAATCGGGCGTAATGGACTTGACAGTGTACTTTGACAGCTAGCCATTACTGTCAGCTGTAATCTAGTACACTTTTGATGCCAATCGAAGCTGTACTTTGCCCGGAAAAAATTATAAACGACGATGTACTCTCATCGATTTCATGTCCAGGGTGTTGTGGTAGGTTTATCACCTAGAAATCGGGTGAAATGAACTTGACAGTGTAATTTGGCAGCTAGTCACAACTGTCAGCTGTCATTTGATTAACTTTTGATGCCAATCGGAGCTGTACTTCGCCCGGAAAAAAATATAGAACACGATGTACTCTCATCGATTTCATGTCCAGGGTGTTGTGGTGAGTTTATCACCTAGAAATCGGGCGTAATGGACTTGACAGTGTACTTTGAAAGCTAGTGACTATTGTCAGCTGTCATCTGGTACACTTTTGATGCCAATCGAAGCTGTACTTCGCCCGGAAAAAATTATAGAACACGATGTACTCTCATCGATTTCATGTCCAGGGTGTTGTGGTGAGTTTATCACCTAGAAATCGGGCGTAATGGACTTGACAGTATACTTTGGCAGCTAGCCATTACTGTCAGCTGTCATCTGGTACACTTTTGATGCCAATCGAAGCTGTACTTTGCCCGGAAAAAATTATAAACGACGAAATACTCTCATCGATTTCATGTCCAGGGTGTTGTGGTGAGTTTATCACCTAGAAATCTGGTGTAATGAACTTGACAGTGTACTTTGACAGCTGGTCACAACTGTCAGCTGTCATTTGATTAACTTTTGATGCCGATCGAAGCTGTACTTCGCCCGGAAAAAATTATAGAACACGATGTACTCTCATCGATTTCATGTCCAGGGTGTTGTGGTGAGTTTATCACCTAGAAATCGGGCGAAATGTACTTGACAAGGTACTTTGAAAGCTAGTGACTACTGTCAGCTGTCATTTGGTACCCTTTTGGTGCCGATAGAAGCTGTACTTCGCTCGGAAAAAATTATAGACGACGATGTATTCTCATCGATTTCATGTCCAGGGTGTTGTGGTAAGTTTATCAACTAGAAATCGGGCGTAATTGACTTGACAGTGTACTTTGACAGCTAGTGACTATTGTCAGCTGTCATCTGGTACACTTTTGATGCCAATCGAAGCTGTACTTTGCCCGGAAAAAATTATAAACAATTATGTACTCTCATCGATTTCATGTCCAGGGTGTTGTGGTGAGTTTATCACCTAGAAATCGGGTGTAATGAACTTAACAGTGTAATTTGACAGCTGTTCACAACTGTCAGCTGTCATTTGATTAACTTTTGGTGCCGATCGGAGCTGTACTTCGCCCGAAAAAAACTATAGAACACGATGTACTCTCATCGATTTCATGTCCAGGGTGTTGTGGTGAGTTTATCACCTATAAATCGGGCGATATGGACTTGACAGTGTACTTTGACAGCTAGTGACTACTGTCAGCTGTCATTTATTACCCTTTTGGTGCCTATAGAAGCTGTACTTCGCCCGGAAAAAATTATAGACGACGATGTACTCTCATCGATTTCATGTCCAGGGTGTTGTGGTGAGTTTATCACCTAGAAATCGGGCGAAATGGACTTGACAGTGTACTTTGACAGCTAGTGACTACTGTCAGCTGTGGTTTTGGTCACCTTTTGGTGCCGATAAAAGCTGTACTTCGCCCGGAAAAAATTATAGGCGACGATGTACTCTCATCGATTTCATGTCCAGGGTGTTGTGGTGAGTTTATCACCTAGAAATTGGGCGTAATGGACTTGACAGTGTACTTTGACAGCTAGTAACTACTGTCAACTGTCATTTGGTACCCTTTCGGTGCCGATAGAAGCTGTACTTCGCCCGGAAAAAATTATAGACGACGATGTACTCTCATCGATTTCATGTCCAGGGTGTTGTGGTGAGTTTATCACCTAGAAATCGGGCGTAATGGACTTGACAGTGTACTTTGGAAGCTAGTGACTACTGTCAGCTGTCATCTGGTACACTTTTGATGCCAATCGAAGCTGTAGTTTGCCCGGAAAAAATTATAAACGACGATGTACTCTCATCGATTTCATGTCCAGGGTGTTGTGGTAGGTTTATCACCTAGAAATCGGGTGAAACGAACTTGACAGTGTACTTTGACAGCTGGTCACAACTGTCAGCCGTCATTTGATTAACTTTTGATGCCGATCGGAGCTGTACTTCGCCCGGAAAAAATTATAGAACACGATGTACTCTCATCGATTTCATGTCCAGGATGTTGTGGTGAGTTTATCACCTAGAAATCGGGCGAAATGGACTTGACAGTGTACTTTAACAGCAAGTGACTACTGTCAGCTGTCATTTGGTATCCTTTTGGTGCCGATAAAAGCTGTACTTCGCCCGGAAAAAATTATAGGCGACGATGTACTCTCATCGATTTCATGTCCAGGGTGTTGTGGTGAGTTTATCACCTAGAAATTGGGCGTAATGGACTTGACAGTGTACTTTGACAGCTAGTAACTACTGTCAACTGTCATTTGGTACCCTTTCGGTGCCGATAGAAGCTGTACTTCGCCCGGAAAAAATTATAGACGACGATGTACTCTCACCGATTTTATGTCCAGGGTGTTGTGGTGAGTTTATCACCTAGAAATCGGGCGTAATGGACTTGACAGTGTACTTTGGAAGCTAGTGACTACTGTCAGCTGTCATCTGGTACACTTTTGATGCCAATCGAAGCTGTACTTTGCCCGGAAAAAATTATAAACGACGATGTACTCTCATCGATTTCATGTCCAGGGTGTTGTGGTAGGTTTATCACCTAGAAATCGGGTGAAATGAACTTGACAGTGTACTTTGACAGCTGGTCACAACTGTCAGCTGTCATTTGATTAACTTTTGATGCCGATCGGAGCTGTTCTTCGCCCGGAAAAAATTATAGAACACGATGTACTCTCATCGATTTCATGTCCAGGGTGTTGTGGTGAGTTTATCACCTAGAAATTGGGCGTAATGGACTTGACAGTGTACTTTGACAGCTAGTAACTACTGTCAACTGTCATTTGGTACCCTTTCGGTGCCGATAGAAGCTGTACTTCGCCCGGAAAAAATTATAGACGACGATGTACTCTCATCGATTTCATGTCCAGGGTGTTGTGGTGATTTTATCACCTAGAAATCGGGCGTAATGGACTTGACAGTGTACTTTGACAGCTAGCCATTACTGTCAGCTGTCATTTGGTACACTTTTGATGCCAATCGAAGCTGTACTTTGCCCGGAAAAAATTATAAACGACGATGTACTCTCATCGATTTCATGTCCAGGGTGTTGTGGTAGGCTTATCACCTAGAAATCGGGTGAAATGAACTTGACAGTGTACTTTGACAGCTGGTCACAACTGCCGGCTGACATTTGATTAACTTTTGATGCCGATCGGAGCTGTACTTCGCGCGGAAAAAATTATAGAACACGATGTACTCTCATCGATTTCATGTCCAGGGTGTTGTGGTGAGTTTATCACCTAGAAATCGGGCGTAATGAACTTGACAGTGTACTTTGACAGCTAGCCATTACTGTCAGCTGTCATCTGGTACACTTTTGATGCCAATCGAAGCTGTAGTTTGCCCGGAAAAAATTATAAACGACGATGTACTCTCATCGATTTCATGTCCAGGGTGTTGTGGTAGGTTTATCACCTATAAATCGGGTGAAATGAACTTGACAGTGTACTTTGACAGCTGGTCACAACTGTCAGCTGTCATTTGATTAACTTTTGATGCCGATCAGAGCTGTACTTCGCCCGGAAAAAATTATAGAACACGATGTACTCTCATCGATTTCATGTCCAGGGTGTTGTGGTGAGTTTATCACCTAGAAATCGGGCGAAATGGACTTGACAGTGTACTTTGGCAGCTAGCGACTACTGTCAACTGTCATTTGGTACCCTTTTGGTGCCGATAGAAGCTGTACTTCGCCCGGAAAAAATTATAGACGACGAAGTACTCTCATCGATTTCATGTCCAGGGTGTTGTGGTGAGTTTATCACCTTGGAATCGGGCGTAATGGACTTGACAGTGTACTTTGGCAGCTAGTCATGACTGTCAGCTGTCATCTGGTACACTTTTGATGCCAATCAAAGCTGTACTTTGCCCGGAAAAAATTATAAACGACGATGTACTCTCATCGATTTCATGTCCAGGGTGTTGTGGTAGGTTTATCACCTAGAAATCGGGTGAAATAAACTTGACAGTGTACTTTGACAGCTGGTCACAACTGTCAGCTGTCATTTGATTAACTTTTTATGCCGATCGGAGCTGTACTTTGCCCGGAAAAAATTATAGAACATGATGTACTCTCATCGATTTCATGTCCAGGGTGTTGTGGTGAGTTTATCACCTAGAAATCGGGCGAAATGGACTTGACAGTGTACGTTGACAGCTAGCGACTACTGTCAACTGTCATTTGGTACCCTTTTGGTGCCGATAAAAGCTGTACTTCGCCCGGAAAAAATTATAGACGACGAAGTACTCTCATCGATTTCATGTCCAGGGTGTTGTGGTGAGTTTATCACCTTGGAATCGGGCGTAATGGACTTGACAGTGTACTTTGGCAGCTAGCCATGACTGTCAGCTGTCATCTGGTACACTTTTGATGCCAATCGAAGCTGTACTTTGCCCGGAAAAATTATAAACGACGATGTACTCTCATCGATTTCATGTCCAGGGTGTTGTGGTAGGTTTATCACCTAGAAATCGGGTGAAATGAACTTGACAGTGTACTTTGACATCTGGTCACAACTGCCGGCTGACATTTGATGAATTTTTGATGCCGATCGGAGCTGTACTACGCGCGGAAAAAATTATAGAACACGATGTACTCTCATCGATTTCATGTCCAGGGTGTTGTGGTGAGTTTATCACCTAGAAATCGGGCGTAATGAACTTGACAGTGTACTTTAACAGCTAGTCATTACTATCAGCTGTCATCTGGTACACTTTTGATGCCAATCAAAGCTGTACTTTGCCCGGAAAAAATTATAAACGACGATGTACTCTCATCGATTTCATGTCCAGGGTGTTGTGGTAGGTTTATCACCTAGAAATCGGGTGAAATAAACTTGACAGTGTACTTTGACAGCTGGTCACAACTGTCAGCTGTCATTTGATTAACTTTTGATGCCGATCGGAGCTGTACTTTGCCCGGAAAAAATTATAGAACATGATGTACTCTCATCGATTTCATGTCCAGGGTGTTGTGGTGAGTTTATCACCTAGAAATCGGGCGAAATGGACTTGACAGTGTACTTTGACAGCTAGCGACTACTGTCAACTGTCATTTGGTACCCTTTTGGTGCCGATAGAAGGTGTACTCCGCCCGGAAAAAATTATAGACGACGATGTACTCACATCGATTTCATGTCCAGGGTGTTGTGGTGAGTTTATCACCTAGAAATCGGGCGTAATAGACTTGACAGTGTACTTTGACAGCTATACATTACTGTCAGCTGTCATTTGATTGTCTTTTGATGCCAATCAAAGCTGTACTTTGCCCGGAAAAAATTATAAACGACGATGTACTCTCTTCGATTTCATGTCCAGGGTGTTGTGGTAGGTTTATCACCTAGAAATCGGGTGAAATGAACTTGACAGTGTAATTTGACAGCTGGTCACAACTGCCGGCTGACATTTGATTAACTTTTGATGCCGAGCGGAGCTGTACTTCGCGCGGAAAAAATTATAGAACACGATGTACTCTCATCGATTTCATGTCCAGGGTGTTGTGGTGAGTTTATCACCTAGAAATCGGGCGAAATGGACTTGACAGTGTACTTTGAAAGCTAGTGACTACTGTCAGCTGTCATTTGGTACACTTTTGGTGCCGATAGAAGCTGTACTTCGCCAGGAAAAAAATATAGACGACGATGTATTCTCATCGATTTCATGTCCAGGGTGTTGTGGTAAGTTTATCAACTAGAAATCGGGCGTAATGGACTTGACAGTGTACTTTGGCAGCTAGCCATTACTGTCAGCTGTCACCTGGTACACTTTTGATGCCAATCGAAGCTGTACTTTGCCCGGAAAAAATTATAAACGACGATGTACTCTCATCGATTTCATGTCCAGGGTGTTGTGGTAGGTTTATCACCTAGAAATCGGGTGAAATGAACTTGACATTGTACTTTAACAGCTGGTCACAGCTGTAAGCTGTCATTTGATTAACTTTTGATGCCGATCGGAGCTGTTCTTCGCCCGGAAAAAATTATAGAACACGATGTATTCTCATCGATTTCATGTCCAGGGTGTTGTGGTGAGTTTATCACCTTGGAATCGGGCGTAATGGACTTGACAGTGTACTTTGACAGCTAGACATTACTCTCAGCTGTCATCTGGTACACTTTTGATGCCAATCTAAGCTGTACTTTTGCCCGGAAAAAATTATAAACGACGATGTACTCTCATCGATTTCATGTCCAGGGTGTTGTTGTAGGTTTATCACCTAGAAATCGGGTGAAATAAACTTGACAGTGTACTTTGATAGCTGGTCACAACTGCCAGCTGTCATTTGATTATCTTTTGATGCCGATCGGAGCTGTACTTCGCACGGAAAAAATTATAGAACACGATGTACTCTCATCGATTTCATGTCCAGGGTGTTGTGGTGAGTTTATCACCTAGAAATCGGGCGAAATGGACTTGACAGTGTACTTTGACAGCTGGTGACTACTGTCAGCTGTCATTTGGTACCCTTTTGGTGCCGATAGAAGCTGTACTTCGCCCGTAAAAAAATATAAACCACGATGTACTCTCATCGATTTCATGTCCAAGGTGTTGTGGTAAGTTTATCACCTAGAAATCGGGTGAAATGAACTTGACAGTGTACTTTGACAGCTGGCCACAACTGTCAGCTGTCATTTGATAAACTTTTTAAGCCGATCGAAACTGTACTTCGCCCGGAAAATATTATAGAACACGATGTACTCTCATCGATTTCATGTCCAGGGTGTTGTGGTGAGTTTATCACCTAGAAATCGGGCGAAATGGACTTGACAGTGTACTTTGACAGCTAGCGACTACTGTCAACTGTCATTTGGTACCCTTTTGGTGCCGATAGAAGGTGTACTTCGCCCGGAAAAAATTATAGACGACGATGTACTCTCATCGATTTCATGTTCAGGGTGTTGTGGTGAGTTTATCACCTAGAAATCGGGCGTATTGGACTTGACAGTGTACTTTAACAGCTAGTCAATACTGTCAGCTGTCATCTGGTACACTTTTGATGCCAATCGAAGCTGTACTTTGCCCGGAAAAAATTATAAACGACGATGTACTCTCATCGATTTCATGTCCAGGGTGTTGTGGTAGGTTTATCACCTAGAAATCGGGTGAAATGAACTTGAAAGTTTACTTTGACAGCTGGTCACAACTGCCGGCTGACATTTTATTAACTTTTGATGCCAATCGGAGCTGTACTTCGCGCGAAAAAAATTATAGAACACGATGTACTCTCATCGATTTCATGTCCAGGGTGTTGTGGTGAGTTTATCACCTAGAAATCGGGCGTAATGGACTTGACAGTGTACTTTGACAGCTAGCCATTACTGTCAGCTGTCATCTGGTACACTTTTGATGCCAATCGAAGCTGTACTTTGCCCGGAAAAAATTATAAACGACGATGTACTCTCATCGATTTCATGTCCAGGGTGTTGTGGTAGGTTTATCACCTAGAAATCGGGTGAAATAAACTTGACAGTGTACTTTGACAGCTGATCACAACTGTCAGCTGTCATTTGATTAATTTTTGATGCCGATCGGAGCTGTACTTCGCCCGGAAAAAATTATAGAACACGATGTACTCTCATCGATTTCATGTCCAGGGTGTTGTGGTGAGTTTATCACCTAGAAATCGGGCGAAATGGACTTGACAGTGTACTTTGAAAGCTAGTGACTACTGTCAGCTGTCATTTGGTACACTTTTGGTGCCGATAGAAGCTGTACTTCGCCAGGAAAAAAATATAGACGACGATGTATTCTCATCGATTTCATGTCCAGGGTGTTGTGGTAAGTTTATCAACTAGAAATCGGGCGTAATGGACTTGACAGTGTACTTTGGCAGCTAGCCATTACTGTCAGCTGTCACCTGGAACACTTTTGATGCCAATCGAAGCTGTACTTTGCCCGGAAAAAATTATAAACGACGATGTACTCTCATCGATTTCATGTCCAGGGTGTTGTGGTAGGTTTATCACCTAGAAATCGGGTGAAATGAACTTGACATTGTACTTTAACAGCTGGTCACAGCTGTAAGCTGTCATTTGATTAACTTTTGATGCCGATCGGAGCTGTACTTCGCCCGGAAAAAATTATAGAACACGATGTACTCTCATCGATTTCATGTCCAGGGTGTTGTGGTGAGTTTATCACCTAGAAATCGGGCGAAATGGACTTGACAGTGTACTTTGACAGCTAGCGACTACTGTCAACTGTCATTTGGTACCCTTTTGGTGCCAATAGAAGGTGTACTTCACCCGGAAAAAATTATAGACGACGATGTACTCACATCGATTTCATGTCCAGGGTGTTGTGGTGAGTCTATCACCTAGAAATCGGGCGTAATGGACTTGACAGTGTACTTTGACAGCTATACATTACTGTTAGCTGTCATTTGCTTGTCTTTTGATGCCAATCAAAGCTGTACTTTGCCCGGAAAAAATTATAAACGACGATGTACTCTCTTCGATTTCATGTCCAGGGTGTTGTGGTAGGTTTATCACCTAGAAATCGGGTGAAATGAACTTGACAGTGTAATTTGACAGCTGGTCACAACTGCCGGCTGACATTTGATTAACTTTTGATGCCGATCGGAGCTGTACTTCGCGCGGAAAAAATTATAGAACACGATGTACTCTCATCGATTTCATGTCCAGGGTGTTGTGGTGAGTTTATCACCTAGAAATCGGGCGAAATGGACTTGACAGTGTACTTTGAAAGCTAGTGACTACTGTCAGCTGTCATTTGGTACACTTTTGGTGCCGATAGAAGGTGTACTTCGCCAGGAAAAAAATATAGACGACGATGTATTCTCATCGATTTCATGTCCAGGGTGTTGTGGTAAGTTTATCAACTAGAAATCGGGCGTAATGGACTTGACAGTGTACTTTGGCAGCTAGCCATTACTGTCAGCTGTCACCTGGAACACTTTTGATGCCAATCGAAGCTGTACTTTGCCCGGAAAAAATTATAAACGACGATGTACTCTCATCGATTTCATGTCCAGGGTGTTGTGGTAGGTTTATCACCTAGAAATCGGGTGAAATGAACTTGACATTGTACTTTAACAGCTGGTCACAGCTGTAAG
Source organism: Oxycera nigricornis (assembly GCA_963942545.1). NCBI lineage: Eukaryota > Metazoa > Arthropoda > Insecta > Diptera > Stratiomyidae > Oxycera > Oxycera nigricornis. The sequence continues at coordinate 17,185,848 of OZ012664.1, read as the reverse complement.
CTGTCATTTGATTAACTTTTGATGCCGATCGGAGCTGTTCTTGGCCCGGAAAAAATTATAGAACACGATGTATTCTCATCGATTTCATGTCCAGGGTGTTGTGGTGAGTTTATCACCTTGGAATCGGGCGTAATGGACTTGACAGTGTACTTTGACAGCTAGACATTACTCTCAGCTGTCATCTGGTACACTTTTGATGCCAATCTAAGCTGTACTTTTGCCCGGAAAAATTTATAAACGACGATGTACTCTCATCGATTTCATGTCCAGGGTGTTGTTGTAGGTTTATCACCTAGAAATCGGGTGAAATAAACTTGACAGTGTACTTTGACAGCTGGTCACAACTGCCAGCTGTCATTTGATTATCTTTTGATGCCGATCGGAGCTGTACTTCGCCCGGAAAAAATTATAGAACACGATGTACTCTCATCGATTTCATGTCCAGGGTGTTGTGGTGAGTTTATCACCTAGAAATCGGGCGAAATGGACTTGACAGTGTACTTTGACAGCTGGTGACTACTGTCAGCTGTCATTTGGTACCCTTTTGGTGCCGATAGAAGCTGTACTTCGCCCGTAAAAAAATATAAACCACGATGTACTCTCATCGATTTCATGTCCAAGGTGTTGTGGTAAGTTTATCACCTAGAAATCGGGTGAAATGAACTTGACAGTGTACTTTGACAGCTGGCCACAACTGTCAGCTGTCATTTGATAAACTTTTTAAGCCGATCGAAACTGTACTTCGCCCGGAAAATATTATAGAACACGATGTACTCTCATCGATTTCATGTCCAGGGTGTTGTGGTGAGTTTATCACCTCGAAATCGGGCGAAATGGACTTGACAGTGTACTTTGACAGCTAGCGACTACTGTCAACTGTCATTTGGTACCCTTTTGTTGCCGATAGAAGGTGTACTTCGCCCGGAAAAAATTATAGACGACGATGTACTCTCATCGATTTCATGTTCAGGGTGTTGTGGTGAGTTTATCACCTAGAAATCGGGCGTATTGGACTTGACAGTGTACTTTGACAGCTAGTCAATACTGTCAGCTGTCTTCTGGTACACTTTTGATGCCAATCGAAGCTGTACTTTGCCCGGAAAAAATTATAAACGACGATGTACTCTCATCGATTTCATGTCCAGGGTGTTGTGGTAGGTTTATCACCTAGAAATCGGGTGAAATGAACTTGAAAGTTTACTTTGACAGCTGGACACAACTGCCGGCTGACATTTTATTAACTTTTGATGCCAATCGGAGCTGTACTTCGCGCGAAAAAAATTATAGAACACGATGTACTCTCATCGATTTCATGTCCAGGGTGTTGTGGTGAGTTTATCACCTAGAAATCGGGCGTAATGGACTTGACAGTGTACTTTGACAGCTAGCCATTACTGTCAGCTGTCATCTGGTACACTTTTGATGCCAATCGAAGCTGTACTTTGCCCGGAAAAAATTATAAACGACGATGTACTCTCATCGATTTCATGTCCAGGGTGTTGTGGTAGGTTTATCACCTAGAAATCGGGTGAAATAAACTTGACAGTGTACTTTGACAGCTGGTCACAACTGTCAGCTGTCATTTGATTAACTTTTGATGCCGATCGGAGCTGTACTTCGCCCAGAAAAAATTATAGAACACGATGTACTCTCATCGATTTCATGTCCAGGGTGTTGTGGTGAGTTTATCACCTAGAAATCGGGCGAAATGGACTTGACAGTGTACTTTGACAGCTAGCGACTACTGTCAACTGTCATTTGGTACCCTTTTGGTGCCGATAGAAGGTGTACTTCGCCCGGAAAAAATTATAGACGACGATGTACTCTCATCGATTTCATGTTCAGGGTGTTGTGGTGAGTTTATCACCTAGAAATCGGGCGTATTGGACTTGACAGTGTACTTTGACAGCTAGTCAATACTGTCAGCTGTCATCTGGTACACTTTTGATGCCAATCGAAGCTGTACTTTGCCCGGAAAAAATTATAAACGACGATGTACTCTCATCGATTTCATGTCCAGGGTGTTGTGGTAGGTTTATCACCTAGAAATCGGGTGTAATGAACTTGACAGTGTACTTTGACAGCTGGTCACAACTGCCGGCTGACATTTTATTAACTTTTGATGCCGATCGGAGCTGTACTTCGCGCGAAAAAAATTATAGAACACGATGTACTCTCATCGATTTCATATTCAGGGTGTTGTGGTGAGTTTATTACCTAGAAATCGGGCGTAATGGACTTGACAGTGTACTTTGACAGCTAGTCATTACTGTCAGCTGTCATCTGGTACACTTTTGATGCCAATCGAAGCTGTACTTTGCCCGGAAAAAATTATAAACGACGATGTACTCTCATCGATTTCATGTCCAGGGTGTTGTGGTAGGTTTATCACCTAGAAATCGGGTGTAATAAACTTGACAGTGTACTTTGACAGCTGGTCACAACTGTCAGCTGTCATTTGGTTAACTTTTGATGCCGATCGGAGCTGTACTTCGCCCGGAAAAAATTATAGAACACGATGTACTCTCATCGATTTCATGTCCAGGGTGTTGTGGTAGGTTTATCACCTAGAAATCGGGTGAAATGAACTTGACAGTGTACTTTGACAGCTGGTCACAATTGTCAGCTGCCATTTGATTAACTTTTGATGCCAATCGGAGCTGTACTTCGCCCGGAAAAAATTATAGACGACGATGTACTCTCATCGATTTCATGTTCAGGGTGTTGTGGTGAGTTTATCACCTAGAAATCGGGCGTATTGGACTTGACAGTGTACTTTGACAGCTAGTCAATACTGTCAGCTGTCATTTGGTTCACTTTTGATGCCAATCGAAGCTGTACTTTGCCCGGAAAAAATTATAAACGACGATGTACTCTCATCGATTTCATGTCCAGGGTGTTGTGGTAGATTTATCACCTAGAAATCGGGTGAAATGAACTTGACAGTGTACTTTGACAGCTGGTCACAACTGCCGGCTGACATTTTATCAACTTTTGATGCCGATCGGAGCTGTACTTCGCGCGCAAAAAATTATAGAACACGATGTACTCTCATCGATTTCATGTTCAGGGTGTTGTGGTGAGTTTATCACCTAGAAATCGGGCGTAATGGACTTGACAGTGTATTTTGACAGCTAGCCACTACTGTCAGCTGTCATCTAATACACTTTTGATGCCAATCTAAGCTGTACTTTGCCCGGAAAAAATTATAAACGACGATGTACTCTCATCGATTTCATGTCCAGGGTGTTGTGGTAGGTTTATCACCTAGAAATCGGGTGAAATAAACTTGACAGTGTACTTTGACAGGTGGTCACAACTGTCAGCTGTCATTTGATTATCTTTTGATGCCGATCGGAGCTGTACTTCGCCCGGAAAAAATTATAGAACACGATGTACTCTCATCGATTTCATGTCCAGGGTGTTGTGGTGAGTTTATCACCTAGAAATCGGGCGAAATGGACTTGACAGTGTACTTTGACAGCTGGTGACTACTGTCAGCTGTCATTTTGTACCCTTTTAATGCCGATAGAAGCTGTACTTCGCCCGTAAAAAAATATAGAACACGATGTACTCTCATTGATTTCATGTCCAAGGTGTTGTGGTAAGTTTATCACCTAGAAATCGGGTGAAATGAACTTGACAGTGTACTTTGACAGCTGGCCACAACTGTCAGCTGTCATTTGATAAACTTTTTAAGCCGATCGGAGCTGTACTTCGCCCGGAAAAAATTATAGAACACGATGTACTCTCATCGATTTCATGTCCAGGGTGTTGTGGTGAGTTTATCACCTAGAAATTGGGCGAAATGGACTTGACAGTGTACTTTGACAGCTAGCGACTACTGTCAACTGTCATTTGGTACCCTTTTGGTGCCGATAGAAGGTGTACTTCGCCCGGAAAAAATTATAGACGACGATGTACTCTCATCGATTTCATGTTCAGGGTGTTGTGGTGAGTTTATCACCTACAAATCGGGCGTATTGGACTTGACAGTGTACTTTGACAGCTAGCCAATACTGTCAGCTGTCATCTGGTACACTTTTGATGCCAATCGAAGCTGTACTTTGCCCGGAAAAAATTATAAACGACGATGTACTCTCATCGATTTCATGTCCAGGGTGTTATGGTAGGTTTATCACCTAGAAATCGGGTGAAATAAACTTGACAGTGTACTTTGACAGCTGGTCACAACTGTCAGCTGTCATTTGATCAACTTTTGATGCCGATCGGAGCTGTACTTCGCCCGGAAAAAATTATAGAACACGATGTACTCTCATCGATTTCATGTCCAGGGTGTTGTGGTGAGTTTATCACCTAGAAATCGGGCGAAATGGACTTGACAGTTTACTTTGACAGCTAGTGACTACTGTCAGCTGTCATTTGGTACCCTTTTGGTGCCGATAGAAGCTGTACTTCGCCCGGAAAAAATTATAGACGACGATGTACTCTCATCGATTTCATGTCCAGGGTGTTGTGGTGAGTTTATCACCTAGCAATCGGGCGTAATGGACTTGACAGTGTACTTTGACAGCTAGCCATCATTGTCAGCTGTCATCTGGTACACTTTTGCTGCCAATCGAAGCTGTACTTTGCCCGGAAAAAATTATAAACGACGATGTACTCTCATCGATTTCATGTCCAGGGTGTTGTGGTAGGTTTATCACCTAGAAATCGGGTGAAATAAACTTGACAGTGTACTTTGACAGCTGGTCACAACTGTCAACTGTCATTTGATTAACTTTTTAAGCCGATCGAAGCTGTACTACGCCCGAAAAAAATTATAAACGACGATGTACTCTCATCGATTTCATGTCCAGGGTGTTGTGGTAGGTTTATCACCTAGAAATCGGGTGAAATGAACTTGACAGTGTACTTTGACAGCTGGTCACAACTGTCGGCTGTCATTTGATTAACTTTTGATGCCGATCGGAGCTGTACTTCGCCCGGAAAAAATTATAGAACACGATGTACTCTCATCGATTTCATGTCCAGGGTGTTGTGGTGAGTTTATCACCTAGAAATCGGGCGTAATGGACTTGACAGTGTACTTTATCAGCTAGCCATTACTGTCAGCTGTCATCTGGTTGTACTTTTGATGCCAATCGAAGCTGTACTTTGCCCGGAAAAAATTATAAACAATGATGTACTCTCATCGATTTCATGTCCAGGGTGTTGTGGTAGGTTTATCACCTAGAAATCATGTGAAATAAACTTGACAGTGTACTTTGACAGCTGGTCACAACTGTCAGCTGTCATTTGATTATCTTTTGATGCCAATCGGAGCTGCACTTCGCCCGGAAAAAATTATAGAACACGATGTACTCTCATCGATTTCATGTCCAGGGTGTTGTGGTGAGTTTATCACCTAGAAATCGGGCGAAATGGACTTGACAGTGTACTTTGACAGCTGGTGACTACTGTCAGCTGTCATTTGGTACCCTTTTGGTGCCGATAGAAGCTGTACTTCGCCCGTAAAAAAATATAGAACACGATGTACTCTCATTGATTTCATGTCCAAGGTGTTGTGGTAAGTTTATCACCTAGAAATCGGGTGAAATGAACTTGACAGTGTACTTTGACAGCTGGTCACAACTGCCGGCTGACATTTTATTAACTTTTGATGCCAATCGGAGCTGTACTTCGCGCGAAAAAAATTATAGAACACGATGTACTCTCATCGATTTCATGTCCAGGGTGTTGTGGTGAGTTTATCACCTAGAAATCGGGCGTAATGGACTTGACAGTGTACTTTGACAGCTAGCGATTACTGTCAGCTGTCATCTGGTACACTTTTTATGCCAATCGAAGCTGTACTTTGCCCGGAAAAAATTATAAACGACGATGTACTCTCATCGATTTCATGTCCAGGGTGTTGTGGTAGGTTTATCACCTAGAAATCGGGTGAAATAAACTTGACAGTGTACTTTCGCAGCTGGTCACAACTGTCAGCTGTCATTTGATTAACTTTTGATGCCGATCGGAGCTGTACTTCGCCCGGAAAAAATTATAGAACACGATGTACTCTCATCGATTTCATGTCCAGGGTGTTGTGGTGAGTTTATCACCTAGAAATCGGGCGAAATGGACTTGACAGTGTCCTTTGACAGCTAGTGAATACTGTCAGCTGGCATTTGGTACCCTTTTGGTGCCGATAGAAGCTTTACTTCGCCCGGAAAAAATTATAGACGACGATGTACTCTCATCGATTTCATTTCCAGGGTGTTGTGGTGAGTTTATCACCTAGAAATCGGGCGTAATGGACTTGACAGTGTACTTTGACAGCTAGCCATCACTGTCAGCTGTCATCTGGTACACTTTTGATGCCAATCGAAGCTGTATTTTGCCCGGAAAAAATTATAAACAACGATGTACTCTCATCGATTTCATGTCCAGGGTGTTGTGGTAGGTTTATCACCTAGAAATCGGGTGAAATGAACTTGACAGTGTACTTTCACAGCTGGTCACAACTGTCAGCTGTCATTTGATTAACTTTTTAAGCCGATCGGAGCTGTACTTCGCCCGGAAAAAATTATAAACGACGATGTACTCTCATCGATTTCATGTCCAGGGTGTTGTGGTAGGTTTATCACCTAGAAATCGGGTGAAATGAACTTGACAGTGTACTTTGACAGCTGGTCACAACTGTCAGCTGTCATTTGATTAACTTTTGATGCCGATCGGAGCTGTACTTCGCCCGGAAAAAATTATAGAACACGATGTACTCTCATCGATTTCATGTCCAGGGTGTTGTGGTGAGTTTATCACCTAGAAATCGGGCGTAATGGACTTGACAGTGTACTTTGACAGCTAGACATTACTGTCAGCTGTCATCTGGTTGTACTTTTGATGCCAATCGAAGCTGTACTTTGCCCGGAAAAAATTATAAACAATGATGTACTCTCATCGATTTCATGTCCAGGGTGTTGTGGTAGGTTTATCACCTAGAAATCGGGTGAAATGAACTTGACAGTGTACTTTGACAGCTGGTCACAACTGTCAGCTGTCATTTGAATAACTTTTGATGCCGATCGGAGCTGTACTTCGCCCGGAAAAAAATATAGAACACGATGTACTCTCATCGATTTCATGTCCAGGGTGTTGTGGTGAGTTTATCACCTAGAAATCGGGCGAAATGGACTTGACAGTGTACTTTGACAGCTAGTGACTACTGTCAGCTGTCATTTGGTACCCTTTTGGTGCCGATAGAAGCTGTATTTTGCCCGGAAAAAATTATAGACGACGATGTATTCTCATCGATTTCATGTCCAGGGTGTTGTGGTGAGTTTATCACCTAGAAATCGGGCGTAATGGACTTGACAGTTTACTTTGACAGCTAGTCATTACTGTCAGCTGTCATCTGGCACACTTTTGATGCCAATGGAAGCTGTACTTTGCCCGGAAAAAATTATAAACGACGATGTACTCTCATCGATTTCATGTCCAGGGTGTTGTGGTAGGTTTATCACCTAGAAATCGGGTGAAATGAACTTGACAGTGTACTTTGACAGCTGGTCACAACTGTCAGCTGTCATTTGATAAACTTTTGATGCCGATCGGAGCTGTACTTCGCCCGTAAAAAATTATAGAACACGATGTACTCTCATCGATTTCATGTCCAGGGTGTTGTGGTGAGTTTATCACCTAGAAATCGGGCGTAATGGACTTGACAGTGTACTTTGGCGGCTAGCCATTACTGTGAGCTGTCATCTGGTTGTACTTTTGATGCCAATCGAAGCTGTACTTTGCCCGGAAAAAATTATAAACAATGATGTACTCTCATCGATTTCATGTCCAGGGTGTTGTGGTAGGTTTATCACCTAGAAATCGGGTGAAATGAACTTGACAGTGTACTTTGACAGCTGGTCACAACTCTCAGCTGTCATTTGAATAACTTTTGATGCCGATCGGAGCTGTACTTCGCCTGGAAAAAATTATAGAACACGATGTACTCTCATCGATTTCATGTCCAGGGTGTTGTGGTGAGTTTATCACCTAGAAATCGGCCGAAATGGACTTGACAGTGTACTTTGGAAGCTAGTGACTACTGTCAGCTGTCATTTGGTACCCTTTTGGTGCCGATAGAAGCTGTACTTCGCCCGGAAAAAATTATAGATGACGATGTATTCTCATCGATTTCATGTCCAGGGTGTTGTGGTTAGTTTATCACCTAGAAATCGGGCGTAATGGACTTGACAGTGTACTTTGGCGGCTAGTCATTACTGTCAGCTGTCATCTGGTACAATTTTGATGCCAATGGAAGCTGTACTTTGCCCGGAAAAAATTATAAACGGCGATGTACTCTCATCGATTTCATGTCCAGGGTGTTGTGGTGGGTTTATCACCTAGAAATCGGGTGAAATGAACTTAACAGTGTACTTTGGAAGCTGCTCACAACTGTCAGCTGTCATTTGTTTAACTTTTGATGCTGATCGGAGCTGTACTTCGCCCGGAAAAAATTATAGAACATGATGTACTCTCATCGATTTCATGTCCAGGGTGTTTTGGTGAGTTTATCACCTAGAAATCGGGCAAAATGGACTTGACAGTGTACTTTGACAGCTAGCCATTACTGTGAGCTGTCATCTGGTTGTACTTTTGATGCCAATCGAAGCTGTACTTTGCCCGGAAAAAATTATAAACAATGATGTACTCTCATCGATTTCATGTCCAGGGTGTTGTGGTAGGTTTATCACCTAGAAATCGGGTGAAATGAACTTGACAGTGTACTTTGACAGCTGGTCACAACTCTCAGCTGTCATTTGAATAACTTTTGATGCCGATCGGAGCTGTACTTCGCCTGGAAAAAATTATAGAACACGATGTACTCTCATCGATTTCATGTCCAGGGTGTTGTGGTGAGTTTATCACCTAGAAATCGGCCGAAATGGACTTGACAGTGTACTTTGGAAGCTAGTGACTACTGTCAGCTGTCATTTGGTACCCTTTTGTTGCCGATAGAAGCTGTACTTCGCCCGGAAAAAAATATAGACGACGATGTATTCTCATCGATTTCATGTCCAGGGTGTTGTGGTAAGTTTATAAACTAGAAATCGGGCGTAATGGACTTGACAGTGTACTTTGACAGCTAGCCATTACTGTCAGCTGTCATCTGGTACACTTTTGATGCCAATCGAAGCTGTACTTTGCCCGGAAAAAATTATAAACGACGATGTACTCTCATCGATTTCATGTCCAGGGTGTTGGGGTAGCTTTATCACCTAGGAATCGGGTGAAATGAACTTGACAATGTACTTTGACAGCTGGTCACAACTGTCAGCTGTCATTTGATTAACTTTTGATGCCGATCGGAGCTGTACTTCGCCCGGAAAAAATTATAGAACACGATGTACTCTCATTGATTTCATGTCCAAGGTGTTGTGGTAAGTTTATCACCTAGAAATCGGGTGAAATGAACTTGACAGTGTACTTTGACAGCTGGTCACAACTGCCGGCTGACATTTTATTAACTTTTGATGCCAATCGGAGCTGTACTTCGCGCGAAAAAAATTATAGAACACGATGTACTCTCATCGATTTCATGTCCAGGGTGTTGTGGTGAGTTTATCACCTAGAAATCGGGCGTAATGGAGTTGACAGTGTACTTTGACAGCTAGCCATTACTGTCAGCTGTCATCTGGTACACTTTTGATGCCAATCGAAGCTGTACTTTGCCTGGAAAAAATTATAAACGACGATGTACTCTCATCGATTTCATGTCCAGGGTGTTGTGGTAGGTTTATCACCTAGAAATCGGGTGAAATAAACTTGACAGTGTACTTTCGCAGCTGGTCACAACTGTCAGCTGTCATTTGATTAACTTTTGATGCCGATCGGAGCTGTACTTCGCCCGGAAAAAATTATAGAACACGATGTACTCTCATCGATTTCATGTCCAGGGTGTTGTGGTGAGTTTATCACCTAGAAATCGGGCGAAATGGACTTGACAGTGTCCTTTGACAGCTAGTGAATACTGTCAGCTGTCATTTGGTACACTTTTGGTGCCGATAGAAGCTTTACTTCGCCCGGAAAAAATTATAGACGACGATGTACTCTCATCGATTTCATTTCCAGGGTGTTGTGGTGAGTTTATCACCTAGAAATCGGGCGTAATGGACTTGACAGTGTACTTTGACAGCTAGCCATGACTGTCAGCTGTCATCTGGTACACTTTTGATGCCAATCGAAGCTGTATTTTGCCCGGAAAAAATTATAAACAACGATGTACTCTCATCGATTTCATGTCCAGGGTGTTGTGGTAGGTTTATCACCTAGAAATCGGGTGAAATAAACTTGACAGTGTACTTTGACAGCTGGTCACAACTGTCAGCTGTCATTTGATCAACTTTTGATGCCGATCGGAGCTGTACTTCGCCCGGAAAAAATATAGAACACGATGTACTCTCATCGATTTCATGTCCAGGGTGTTGTGGTGAGTTTATCACCTAGAAATCGGGCGAAATGGACTTGACAGTGTACTTTGACAGCTAGTGACTACTGTCAGCTGTCATTTGGTACCCTTTTGGTGCCGCTAGAAGCTGTATTTTGCCCGGAAAAAATTATAGACGACGATGTATTCTCATCGATTTCATGTCCAGGGTGTTGTGGTGAGTTTATCACCTAGAAATCGGGCGTAATGGACTTGACAGTGTACTTTGACAGCTAGTCATTACTGTCAGCTGTCATCTGGCACACTTTTGATGCCAATGGAAGCTGTACTTTGCCCGGAAAAAATTATAAACGACGATGTACTCTCATCGATTTCATGTCCAGGGTGTTGTGGTAGGTTTATCACCTAGAAATCGGGTGAAATGAACTTGACAGTGTACTTTGACAGCTGGTCACAACTGTCAGCTGTCATTTGATTAACTTTTGATGCCGATCGGAGCTGTACTTCGCCCGAAAAAAATTATAGAACACGATGTACTCTCATCGATTTCATGTCCAGGGTGTTGTGGTGAGTTTATCACCTAGAAGTCGGGCGAACTGGACTTGACAGTGTACTTTGAAAGCTAGTGACTACTGTCAGCTGTCATTTGGTACCCTTTTGGTTCCGATAGAAGCTGTACTTCGCCCGGAAAAAATTATAGATGACGATGTATTCTCATCGATTTCATGTCCAGGGTGTTGTGGTTAGTTTATCACCTAGAAATCGGGCGTAATGGACTTGACAGTGTACTTTGGCGGCTAGCCATTACTGTCAGCTGTCATCTGGTACACTTTTGATGCCAATGGAAGCTGTACTTTGCCCGGAAAAAATTATAAACGGCGATGTACTCTCATCGATTTCATGTCCAGGGTGTTGTGGTGGGTTTATCACCTAGAAATCGGGTGAAATGAACTTGACAGTGTACTTTGAAAGCTGGTCACAACTGTCAGCTGTCATTTGTTTAACTTTTGATGCTGATCGGAGCTGTACTTCGCCCGGAAAAAATTATAGAACATGATGTACTCTCATCGATTTCATGTCCAGGGTGTTTTGGTGAGTTTATCACCTAGAAATCGGGCGTAATGGACTTGACAGTGTACTTTGACAGCTAGCCATTACTGTCAGCTGTCATCTGGTTGTACTTTTGATGCCAATCAAAGCTGTACTTTGCCCGGAAAAAATTATAAACAATGATGTACTCTCATCGATTTCATGTCCAGGGTGTTGTGGTAGGTTTATCACCTAGAAATCGGGTGAAATGAACTTGACAGTGTACTTTGACAGCTGGTCACAACTGTCAGCTGTCATTTGAATAACTTTTGATGCCGATCGGAGCTGTACTTCGCCTGGAAAAAATTATAGAACACGATGTACTCTCATCGATTTCATGTCCAGGGTGTTGTGGTGAGTTTATCACCTAGAAATCGGGAGAAATGGACTTGACAGTGTACTTTGGAAGCTAGTGACTACTGTCAGCTGTCATTTGGTACCCTTTTGTTGCCGATAGAAGCTGTACTTCGCCCGGAAAAAAATATAGACGACGATGTATTCTCATCGATTTCATGTCCAGGGTGTTGTGGTAAGTTTATCAACTAGAAATCGGGCGTAATGGACTTGACAGTGTACTTTGACAGCTAGCCATTACTGTCAGCTGTCATCTGGTACACTTTTGATGCCAATCGAAGCTGTACTTTGCCCGGAAAAAATTATAAACGACGATGTACTCTCATCGATTTCATGTCCAGGGTGTTGGGGTAGCTTTATCACCTAGGAATCGGGTGAAATGAACTTGACAATGTACTTTGACAGCTGGTCACAACTGTCAGCTGTCATTTGATTAACTTTTGATGCCGATCGGAGCTGTACTTCGCCCGGAAAAAATTATAGAACACGATGTACTCTCATCGATTTCATGTCCAGGGTGTTGTGGTGAGTTTATCACCTTGGAATCGTGCAGAATGGACTTGACAGTGTACTTTGGCAGCTAGTGACTACTGTCAGCTGTCATTTGGTACCCTTTTGGTGCCGATAGAAGCTGTATTTTGCCCGGAAAAAATTATAGACGACGATGTATTCTCATCGATTTCATGTCCAGGGTGTTGTGGTGAGTTTATCACCTAGAAATCGGGCGTAATGGACTTGACAGTGTACTTTGACAGCTAGTCATTACTGTCAGCTGTCATCTGGCACACTTTTGATGCCAATGGAAGCTGTACTTTGCCCGGAAAAAATTATAAACGACGATGTACTCTCATCGATTTCATGTCCAGGGTGTTGTGGTAGGTTTATCACCTAGAAATCGGGTGAAATGAACTTGACAGTGTACTTTGACAGCTGGTCACAACTGTCAGCTGTCATTTGATTAACTTTTGATGCCGATCGGAGCTGTACTTCGCCCGAAAAAAATTATAGAACACGATGTACTCTCATCGATTTCATGTCCAGGGTGTTGTGGTGAGTTTATCACCTAGAAGTCGGGCGAAATGGACTTGACAGTGTACTTTGAAAGCTAGTGACTACTGTCAGCTGTCATTTGGTACCCTTTTGGTGCCGATAGAAGCTGTACTTCGCCCGGAAAAAATTATAGATGACGATGTATTCTCATCGATTTCATGTCCAGGGTGTTGTGGTTAGTTTATCACCTAGAAATCGGGCGTAATGGACTTGACAGTGTACTTTGGCGGCTAGCCATTACTGTCAGCTGTCATCTGGTACACTTTTGATGCCAATGAAAGCTGTACTTTGCCCGGAAAAAATTATAAACGGCAATGTACTCTCATCGATTTCATGTCCAGGGTGTTGTGGTGGGTTTATCACCTAGAAATCGGGTGAAATGAACTTAACAGTGTACTTTGAAAGCTGGTCACAACTGTCAGCTGTCATTTGTTTAACTTTTGATGCTGATCGGAGCTGTACTTCGCCCGGAAAAAATTATAGAACATGATGTACTCTCATCGATTTCATGTCCAGGGTGTTTTGGTGAGTTTATCACCTAGAAATCGGGCGTAATGGACTTGACAGTGTACTTTGACAGCTAGCCATTACTGTCAGCTGTCATCTGGTTGTACTTTTGATGCCAATCGAAGCTGTACTTTGCCCGGAAAAAATTATAAACAATGATGTACTCTCATCGATTTCATGTCCAGGGTGTTGTGGTAGGTTTATCACCTAGAAATCGGGTGAAATGAACTTGACAGTGTACTTTGACAGCTGGTCACAACTGTCAGCTGTCATTTGAATAACTTTTCATGCCGATCGGAGCTGTACTTCGCCTGGAAAAAATTATAGAACACGATGTACTCTCATCGATTTCATGTCCAGGGTGTTGTGGTGATTTTATCACCTAGAAATCGGGAGAAATGGACTTGACAGTGTACTTTGAAAGCTAGTCACTACTGTCAGCTGTCATTTGGTACCCTTTTGTTGCCGATAGAAGCTGTATTTCGCCCGGAAAAAAATATAGACGACGATGTATTCTCATCGATTTCATGTCCAGGGTGTTGTGGTAAGTTTATCAACTAGAAATCGGGCGTAATGGACTTGACAGTGTACTTTGACAGCTAGCCATTACTGTCAGCTGTCATCTGGTACACTTTTGATGCCAATCGAAGCTGTACTGAGCCCGGAAAAAATTATAAACGACGATGTACTCTCATCGATTTCATGTCCAGGGTGTTGGGGTAGCTTTATCACCTAGGAATCGGGTGAAATGAACTTGACAATGTACTTTGACAGCTGGTCACAACTGACAGCTGTCATTTGATTAACTTTTGATGCCGATCGGAGCTGTACTTCGCCCGGAAAAAATTATAGAACACGATGTACTCTCATCGATTTCATGTCCAGGGTGTTGTGGTGAGTTTATCACCTAGAAATCGGGCGAAATGGACTTGACAGTGTACTTTGGAAGCTAGTGACTACTGTCAGCTGTCATCTGATACCCTTTTGGTGCCGATAGAAGCTGTACTTCGCCCGGAAAAAATTATAGACGACGATGTATTCTCATCGATTTCATGTCCAGGGTGTTGTGGTGAGTTTATCACCTAGAAATCGGGCGAAATGGACTTGACAGTGTACTTTGACAGCTAGAAACTACTGTCAACTGTCATTTGGTACCCTTTTGGTGCCGATAGAAGCTGTACTTCGCCCGGAAAAAATTATAGACGACGATGTACTCTCATCGATTTCATGTCCAGGGTGTTGTGGTGAGTTTATCACCTAGAAATCGGGCGTAATGGACTTGACAGTGTACTTTGACAGCTACCCATTACTGTCAGCTGTCATCTGGTACACTTTTGATGCCAATCGAAGCTGTACTTTGCCCGGAAAAAATTATAAACGACGATGTACTCTCATCGATTTCATGTCCAGGGTGTTGTGGTGAGTTTATCACCTTGGAATCGTGCAGAATGGACTTGACAGTGTACTTTGGCAGCTAGTGACTACTGTCAGCTGTCATTTGGTACCCTTTTGGTGCCGATAGAAGCTGTATTTTGCCCGGAAAAAATTATAGACGACGATGTATTCTCATCGATTTCATGTCCAGGGTGTTGTGGTGAGTTTATCACCTAGAAATCGGGCGTAATGGACTTGACAGTGTACTTTGACAGCTAGTCATTACTGTCAGCTGTCATCTGGTACACTTTTGATGCCAATCGAAGCTGTACTGAGCCCGGAAAAAATTATAAACGACGATGTACTCTCATCGATTTCATGTCCAGGGTGTTGGGGTAGCTTTATCACCTAGGAATCGGGTGAAATGAACTTGACAATGTACTTTGACAGCTGGTCACAACTGCCAGCTGTCATTTGATTAACTTTTGATGCCGATCGGAGCTGTACTTCGCCCGGAAAAAATTATAGAACACGATGTACTCTCATCGATTTCATGTCCAGGGTGTTGTGGTGAGTTTATCACCTTGGAATCGTGCAGAATGGACTTGACAGTGTACTTTGGCAGCTAGTGACTACTGTCAGCTGTCATTTGGTACCCTTTTGGTGCCGATAGAAGCTGTATTTTGCCCGGAAAAAATTATAGACGACGATGTATTCTCATCGATTTCATGTCCAGGGTGTTGTGGTGAGTTTATCACCTAGAAATCGGGCGTAATGGACTTGACAGTGTACTTCGACAGCTAGTCATTACTGTCAGCTGTCATCTGGCACACTTTTGATGCCAATGGAAGCTGTACTTTGCCCGGAAAAAATTATAAACGACGATGTACTCTCATCGATTTCATGTCCAGGGTGTTGTGGTAGGTTTATCACCTAGAAATCGGGTGAAATGAACTTGACAGTGTACTTTGACAGCTGGTCACAACTGTCAGCTGTCATTTGGTTAACTTTTGATGCCGATCGGAGCTGTTTTTTGCCCGGAAAAAATTATAGAACACGATGTACTCTCATCGATTTCATGTCCAGGGTGTTGTGGTGAGTTTATCACCTAGAAATCGGGCGTAATGGACTTGACAGTGTACTTTGACAGCTAGTCATTACTTTCAGCTGTCATCTGGTACACTTTTGATGCCAATCGAAGCTGTACTTTGCCCGGAAAAAATTATAAACGACGATGTACTCTCATCGATTTCATGTCCAGGGTGTTGTGGTAGGTTTATCACCTAGAAATCGGGTGAAATGAACTTGACAGTGTACTTTGACAGCTGGTCACAACTGTCAGCTGTCATTTGATTAACTTTTGATGCCGATCGGAGCTGTACTTCGCCCGGAAAAAATTATAGAACACGATGTACTCTCATCGATTTCATGTCCAGGGTGTTGTGGTGAGTTTATCACCTAGAAATCGGGCGAAATGGACTTGACAGTGTACTTTGGAAGCTAGTGACTACTGTCAGCTGTCATCTGATACCCTTTTGGTGCCGATAGAAGCTGTACTTCGCCCGGAAAAAATTATAGACGACGATGTATTCTCATCGATTTCATGTCCAGGGTGTTGTGGTGAGTTTATCACCTAGAAATCGGGCGAAATGGACTTGACAGTGTACTTTGACAGCTAGAAACTACTGTCAACTGTCATTTGGTACCCTTTTGGTGCCGATAGAAGCTGTACTTCGCCCGGAAAAAATTATAGACGACGATGTACTCTCATCGATTTCATGTCCAGGGTGTTGTGGTGAGTTTATCACCTAGAAATCGGGCGTAATGGACTTGACAGTGTACTTTGACAGCTACCCATTACTGTCAGCTGTCATCTGGTACACTTTTGATGCCAATCGAAGCTGTACTTTGCCCGGAAAAAATTATAAACGACGATGTACTCTCATCGATTTCATGTCCAGGGTGTTGTGGTGAGTTTATCACCTTGGAATCGTGCAGAATGGACTTGACAGTGTACTTTGGCAGCTAGTGACTACTGTCAGCTGTCATTTGGTACCCTTTTGGTGCCGATAGAAGCTGTATTTTGCCCGGAAAAAATTATAGACGACGATGTATTCTCATCGATTTCATGTCCAGGGTGTTGTGGTGAGTTTATCACCTAGAAATCGGGCGTAATGGACTTGACAGTGTACTTTGACAGCTAGTCATTACTGTCAGCTGTCATCTGGCACACTTTTGATGCCAATGAAAGCTGTACTTTGCCCGGAAAAAATTATAAACGGCAATGTACTCTCATCGATTTCATGTCCAGGGTGTTGTGGTGGGTTTATCACCTAGAAATCGGGTGAAATGAACTTAACAGTGTACTTTGAAAGCTGGTCACAACTGTCAGCTGTCATTTGTTTAACTTTTGATGCTGATCGGAGCTGTACTTCGCCCGGAAAAAATTATAGAACATGATGTACTCTCATCGATTTCATGTCCAGGGTGTTTTGGTGAGTTTATCACCTAGAAATCGGGCGTAATGGACTTGACAGTGTACTTTGACAGCTAGCCATTACTGTCAACTGTCATCTGGTTGTACTTTTGATGCCAATCGAAGCTGTACTTTGCCCGGAAAAAATTATAAACAATGATGTACTCTCATCGATTTCATGTCCAGGGTGTTGTGGTAGGTTTATCACCTAGAAATCGGGTGAAATGAACTTGACAGTGTACTTTGACAGCTGGTCACAACTGTCAGCTGTCATTTGAATAACTTTTGATGCCGATCGGAGCTGTACTTCGCCTGGAAAAAATTATAGAACACGATGTACTCTCATCGATTTCATGTCCAGGGTGTTGTGGTGATTTTATCACCTAGAAATCGGGAGAAATGGACTTGACAGTGTACTTTGAAAGCTAGTCACTACTGTCAGCTGTCATTTGGTACCCTTTTGTTGCCGATAGAAGCTGTACTTCGCCCGGAAAAAAATATAGACGACGATGTATTCTCATCGATTTCATGTCCAGGGTGTTGTGGTAAGTTTATCAACTAGAAATCGGGCGTAATGGACTTGACAGTGTACTTTGACAGCTAGCCATTACTGTCAGCTGTCATCTGGTACACTTTTGATGCCAATCGAAGCTGTACTTTGCCCGGAAAAAATTATAAACGACGATGTACTCTCATCGATTTCATGTCCAGGGTGTTGGGGTAGCTTTATCACCTAGGAATCGGGTGAAATGAACTTGACAATGTACTTTGACAGCTGGTCACAACTGTCAGCTGTCATTTGATTAACTTTTGATGCCGATCGGAGCTGTACTTCGCCCGGAAAAAATTATAGAACACGATGTACTCTCATCGATTTCATGTCCAGGGTGTTGTGGTGAGTTTATCACCTTGGAATCGTGCAGAATGGACTTGACAGTGTACTTTCGCAGCTAGTGACTACTGTCAGCTGTCATTTGTTACCCTTTTGGTGCCGATAGAAGCTGTATTTTGCCCGGAAAAAATTATAGACGACGATGTATTCTCATCGATTTCATGTCCAGGGTGTTGTGGTGAGTTTATCACCTAGAAATCGGGCGTAATGGACTTGACAGTGTACTTCGACAGCTAGTCATTACTGTCAGCTGTCATCTGGCACACTTTTGATGCCAATGGAAGCTGTACTTTGCCCGGAAAAAATTATAAACGACGATGTACTCTCATCGATTTCATGTCCAGGGTGTTGTGGTAGGTTTATCACCTAGAAATCGGGTGAAATGAACTTGACAGTGTACTTTGACAGCTGGTCACAACTGTCAGCTGTCATTTGGTTAACTTTTGATGCCGATCGGAGCTGTTTTTCGCCCGGAAAAAATTATAGAACACGATGTACTCTCATCGATTTCATGTCCAGGGTGTTGTGGTGAGTTTATCACCTAGAAATCGGGCGTAATGGACTTGACAGTGTACTTTGACAGCTAGTCATTACTCTCAGCTGTCATCTGGTACACTTTTGATGCCAATCGAAGCTGTACTTTGCCCGGAAAAAATTATAAACGACGATGTACTCTCATCGATTTCATGTCCAGGGTGTTGTGGTAGGTTTATCACCTAGAAATCGGGTGAAATGAACTTGACAGTGTACTTCGACAGCTGGTCACAACTGTCAGCTGTCATTTGATTAACTTTTGATGCCGATCGGAGCTGTACTTCGCCCGGAAAAAATTATAGAACACGATGTACTCTCATCGATTTCATGTCCAGGGTGTTGTGGTGAGTTTATCACCTAGAAATCGGGCGAAATGGACTTGACAGTGTACTTTGGAAGCTAGTGACTACTGTCAGCTGTCATCTGATACCCTTTTGGTGCCGATAGAAGCTGTACTTCGCCCGGAAAAAATTATAGACGATGATGTATTCTCATCGATTTCATGTCCAGGGTGTTGTGGTAAGTTTATCAACTAGAAATCGGGCGTAATGGACTTGACAGTGTACTTCGACAGCTAGCCATTACTGTCAGCTGTCATTTGGTACACTTTTGATGCCAATCAAAGCTGTACTTTGCCCGGAAAAAATTATAAACGACGATGTACTCTCATCGATTTCATGTCCAGGGTGTTGTGGTAGGTTTATCACCTAGAAATCGGGTGAAATGAACTTGACAGTGTACTTTGCAAGCTAGTGACTACTGTCAGCTGTCATTTGGTACCCTTTTGGTGCCGATAGAAGCTGGACTTCGCCCGGAAAAAATTATAGACGACGATGTATTCTCATCGATTTCATGTCCAGGGTGTTGTGGTGAGTTTATCACCTAGAAATCGGGCGGAATGGACTTGACAGTGTACTTTGACAGCTAGAGACTACTGTCAACTGTCATTTGGTACCCTTTTGGTGCCGATAGAAGCTGTACTTCGCCCGGAAAAAATTATAGACGACGATGTACTCTCATCGATTTCATGTCCAGGGTGTTGTGGTGAGTTTATCACCTAGAAATCGGGCGTAATGGACTTGACAGTGTACTTTGACAGCTACCCATTACTGTCAGCTGTCATCTGGTACACTTTTGATGCCAATCGAAGCTGTACTTTGCCCGGAAAAATTATAAACGACGATGTACTCTCATCGATTTCATGTCCAGGGTGTTGTGGTGAGTTTATCACCTTGGAATCGTGCAGAATGGACTTGACAGTGTACTTTGGCAGCTAGTGACTACTGTCAGCTGTCATTTGGTATCCTTTTGGTGCCGATAGAAGCTGTATTTTGCCCGGAAAAAATTATAGACGACGATGTATTCTCATCGATTTCATGTCCAGGGTGTTGTGGTGAGTTTATCACCTAGAAATCGGGCGTAATGGACTTGACAGTGTACTTTGACAGCTAGTCATTACTGTCAGCTGTCATCTGGCACACTTTTGATGCCAATGGAAGCTGTACTTTGCCCGGAAAAAATTATAAACGACGATGTACTCTCATCGATTTCATGTCCAGGGTGTTGTGGTAGGTTTATCACCTAGAAATCGGGTGAAATGAACTTGACAGTGTACTTTGACAGCTGGTCACAACTGTCAGCTGTCATTTGATTAACTTTTGATGCCGATCGGAGCTGTACTTCGCCCGAAAAAAATTATAGAACACGATGTACTCTCATCGATTTCATGTCCAGGGTGTTGTGGTGAGTTTATCACCTAGAAGTCGGGCGAAATGGACTTGACAGTGTACTTTGAAAGCTAGTGACTACTGTCAGCTGTCATTTGGTACCCTTTTGGTGCCGATAGAAGCTGTACTTCGCCCGGAAAAAATTATAGATGACGATGTATTCTCATCGATTTCATGTCCAGGGTGTTGTGGTTAGTTTATCACCTAGAAATCGGGCGTAATGGACTTGACAGTGTACTTTGGCGGCTAGCCATTACTGTCAGCTGTCATCTGGTACACTTTTGATGCCAATGAAAGCTGTACTTTGCCCGGAAAAAATTATAAACGGCAATGTACTCTCATCGATTTCATGTCCAGGGTGTTGTGGTGGGTTTATCACCTAGAAATCGGGTGAAATGAACTTGACAGTGTACTTTGACAGCTGGTCACAACTGTCAGCTGTCATTTGATTAACTTTTGATGCCGATGGGAGCTGTACTTCGCCCGAAAAAAATTATAGAACACGATGTACTCTCATCGATTTCATGTCCAGGGTGTTGTGGTGAGTTTATCACCTAGAAGTCGGGCGAAATGGACTTGACAGTGTACTTTGAAAGCTAGTGACTACTGTCAGCTGTCATTTGGTACCCTTTTGGTGCCGATAGAAGCTGTACTTCGCCCGGAAAAAATTATAGATGACGATGTATTCTCATCGATTTCATGTCCAGGGTGTTGTGGTTAGTTTATCACCTAGAAATCGGGCGTAATGGACTTGACAGTGTACTTTGGCGGCTAGCCATTACTGTCAGCTGTCATCTGGTACACTTTTGATGCCAATGAAAGCTGTACTTTGCCCGGAAAAAATTATAAACGGCAATGTACTCTCATCGATTTCATGTCCAGGGTGTTGTGGTGGGTTTATCACCTAGAAATCGGGTGAAATGAACTTAACAGTGTACTTTGAAAGCTGGTCACAACTGTCAGCTGTCATTTGTTTAACTTTTGATGCTGATCGGAGCTGTACTTCGCCCGGAAAAAATTATAGAACATGATGTACTCTCATCGATTTCATGTCCAGGGTGTTTTGGTGAGTTTATCACCTAGAAATCGGGCGTAATGGACTTGACAGTGTACTTTGACAGCTAGCCATTACTGTCAACTGTCATCTGGTTGTACTTTTGATGCCAATCGAAGCTGTACTTTGCCCGGAAAAAATTATAAACAATGATGTACTCTCATCGATTTCATGTCCAGGGTGTTGTGGTAGGTTTATCACCTAGAAATCGGGTGAAATGAACTTGACAGTGTACTTTGACAGCTGGTCACAACTGTCAGCTGTCATTTGAATAACTTTTGATGCCGATCGGAGCTGTACTTCGCCTGGAAAAAATTATAGAACACGATGTACTCTCATCGATTTCATGTCCAGGGTGTTGTGGTGATTTTATCACCTAGAAATCGGGAGAAATGGACTTGACAGTGTACTTTGAAAGCTAGTGACTACTGTCAGCTGTCATTTGGTACCCTTTTGTTGCCGATAGAAGCTGTACTTCGCCCGGAAAAAAATATAGACGACGATGTATTCTCATCGATTTCATGTCCAGGGTGTTGTGGTAAGTTTATCAACTAGAAATCGGGCGTAATGGACTTGACAGTGTACTTTGACAGCTAGTCATTACTGTCAGCTGTCATCTGGTACACTTTTGATGCCAATCGAAGCTGTACTTTGCCCGGAAAAAATTATAAACGACGATGTACTCTCATCGATTTCATGTCCAGGGTGTTGGGGTAGCTTTATCACCTAGGAATCGGGTGAAATGAACTTGACAATGTACTTTCACAGCTGGTCACAACTGTCAGCTGTCATTTGATTAACTTTTGATGCCGATCGGAGCTGTACTTCGCCCGGAAAAAATTATAGAACACGATGTACTCTCATCGATTTCATGTCCAGGGTGTTGTGGTGAGTTTATCACCTTGGAATCGTGCAGAATGGACTTGACAGTGTACTTTGGAAGCTAGTGACTACTGTCAGCTGTCATTTGGTACCCTTTTGGTGCCGATAGAAGCTGTATTTTGCCCGGAAAAAATTATAGACGACGATGTATTCTCATCGATTTCATGTCCAGGGTGTTGTGGTGAGTTTATCACCTAGAAATCGGGCGTAATGGACTTGACAGTGTACTTCGACAGCTAGTCATTACTGTCAGCTGTCATCTGGCACACTTTTGATGCCAATGGAAGCTGTACTTTGCCCGGAAAAAATTATAAACGACGATGTACTCTCATCGATTTCATGTCCAGGGTGTTGTGGTAGGTTTATCACCTAGAAATCGGGTGAAATGAACTTGACAGTGTACTTTGACAGCTGGTCGAAACTGTCAGCTGTCATTTGGTTAACTTTTGATGCCAATCGGAGCTGTTTTTCGCCCGGAAAAAATTATAGAACACGATGTACTCTCATCGATTTCATGTCCAGGGTGTTGTGGTGAGTTTATCACCTAGAAATCGGGCGTAATGGACTTGACAGTGTACTTTGACAGCTAGTCATTACTCTCAGCTGTCATCTGGTACACTTTTGATGCGAATCGAAGCTGTACTTTGCCCGGAAAAAATTATAAACGACGATGTACTCTCATCGATTTCATGTCCAGGGTGTTGTGGTAGGTTTATCACCTAGAAATCGGGTGAAATGAACTTGACAGTGTACTTTGACAGCTGGTCACAACTGTCAGCTGTCATTTGATTAACTTTTGATGCCGATCGGAGCTGTACTTCGCCCGGAAAAAATTATAGAACACGATGTACTCTCATCGATTTCATGTCCAGGGTGTTGTGGTGAGTTTATCACCTAGAAATCGGGCGAAATGGACTTGACAGTGTACTGTGAAAGCTAGTGACTACTGTCAGCTGTCATCTGATACCCTTTTGGTGCCGATAGAAGCTGTACTTTGCCAGGAAAAAATTATAGACGATGATGTATTCTCATCGATTTCATGTCCAGGGTGTTGTGGTAAGTTTATCAACTAGAAATCGGGCGTAATGGACTTGACAGTGTACTTCGACAGCTAGCCATTACTGTCAGCTGTCATTTGGTACACTTTTGATGCCAATCAAAGCTGTACTTTGCCCGGAAAAAATTATAAACGACGATGTACTCTCATCGATTTCATGTCCAGGGTGTTGTGGTAGGTTTATCACCTAGAAATCGGGTGAAATGAACTTGACAGTGTACTTTGGAAGCTAGTGACTACTGTCAGCTGTCATTTGGTACATTTTGGTGCCGATACAAGCTGTACTTCGCCCGGAAAAAATTATAGACGACGATGTATTCTCATCGATTTCATGTCCAGGGTGTTGTGGTGAGTTTATCACCTAGAAATCGGGCGAAATGGACTTGACAGTGTACTTTGACAGCTAGAGACTACTGTCAACTGTCATTTGGTACCCTTTTGGTGCCGATAGAAGCTGTACTTCGCCCGGAAAAAATTATAGACGACGATGTACTCTCATCGATTTCATGTCCAGGGTGTTGTGGTGAGTTTATCACCTAGAAATCGGGCGTAATGGACTTGACAGTGTACTTTGACAGCTACCCATTACTGTCAGCTGTCATCTGGTACACTTTTGATGCCAATCGAAGCTGTACTTTGCCCGGAAAAAATTATAAACGACGATGTACTCTCATCGATTTCATGTCCAGGGTGTTGTGGTAGATTTATCACCTAGAAATCGGGTGAAATGAACTTGACAGTGTACTTTGACAGCTGGTCACAACTGTCAGCTGTCATTTGATTAACTTTTGATGCCAATCGGAGCTGTACTTCGCCCGGAAAAAAATAAAGAACACGATGTACTCTCATCGATTTCACGTCCAGGGTGTTGTGGTGAGTTTATCACCTTGGAATCGTGCAAAATGGACTTGACAGTGTACTTTGGAAGCTAGTGACTACTGTCAGCTGTCATTTGGTACCCTTTTGGTGCCGATAGAAGCTGTACTTTGCCCGGAAAAAATTATAGACGACGATGTATTCTCATCGATTTCATGTCCAGGGTGTTGTGGTGAGTTTATCACATAGAAATCGGGCAAAATGGACTTGACAGTGTACTTTGACAGCTAGTGACTACTGTCAGCTGTCATTTGGTACCCTTTTGGTGCCGATACAAGCTGTACTTCGCCCGGAAAAAATTATAGACGACGATGTACTCTCATCGATTTCATGTCCAGGGTGTTGTGGTGAGTTTATCACCTAGAAATCGGGCGTAATGGACTTGACAGTGTACTTTGACGGCTAGCCATTACTGTCAGCTGTCATCTGGTACACTTTTGATGCCAATGGAAGCTGTACTTTGCCCGGAAAAAATTATAAACGACGATGTACTCTCATCGATTTCATGTCCAGGGTGTTGTGGTAGGTTTATCACCTAGAAATCGGGTGAAATGAACTTGACAGTGTACTTTGGAAGCTAGTGACTACTGTCAGCTGTCATTTGGTACATTTTGGTGCCGATACAAGCTGTACTTCGCCCGGAAAAAATTATAGACGACGATGTATTCTCATCGATTTCATGTCCAGGGTGTTGTGGTGAGTTTATCACCTAGAAATCGGGCGAAATGGACTTGACAGTGTACTTTGACAGCTAGAGACTACTGTCAACTGTCATTTGGTACCCTTTTGGTGCCGATAGAAGCTGTACTTCGCCCGGAAAAAATTATAGACGACGATGTACTCTCATCGATTTCATGTCCAGGGTGTTGTGGTGAGTTTATCACCTAGAAATCGGGCGTAATGGACTTGACAGTGTACTTTGACAGCTACCCATTACTGTCAGCTGTCATCTGGTACACTTTTGATGCCAATCGAAGCTGTACTTTGCCCGGAAAAAATTATAAACGACGATGTACTCTCATCGATTTCATGTCCAGGGTGTTGTGGTAGATTTATCACCTAGAAATCGGGTGAAATGAACTTGACAGTGTACTTTGACAGCTGGTCACAACTGTCAGCTGTCATTTGATTAACTTTTGATGCCAATCGGAGCTGTACTTCGCCCGGAAAAAATTATAGAACACGATGTACTCTCATCGATTTCATGTCCAGGGTGTTGTGGTGAGTTTATCACCTAGAAATCGGGCGAAATGGACTTGACAGTGTACTGTGAAAGCTAGTGACTACTGTCAGCTGTCATCTGATACCCTTTTGGTGCCGATAGAAGCTGTACTTTGCCAGGAAAAAATTATAGACGATGATGTATTCTCATCGATTTCATGTCCAGGGTGTTGTGGTAAGTTTATCAACTAGAAATCGGGCGTAATGGACTTGACAGTGTACTTCGACAGCTAGCCATTACTGTCAGCTGTCATTTGGTACACTTTTGATGCCAATCAAAGCTGTACTTTGCCCGGAAAAAATTATAAACGACGATGTACTCTCATCGATTTCATGTCCAGGGTGTTGTGGTAGGTTTATCACCTAGAAATCGGGTGAAATGAACTTGACAGTGTACTTTGGAAGCTAGTGACTACTGTCAGCTGTCATTTGGTACATTTTGGTGCCGATACAAGCTGTACTTCGCCCGGAAAAAATTATAGACGACGATGTATTCTCATCGATTTCATGTCCAGGGTGTTGTGGTGAGTTTATCACCTAGAAATCGGGCGAAATGGACTTGACAGTGTACTTTGACAGCTAGAGACTACTGTCAACTGTCATTTGGTACCCTTTTGGTGCCGATAGAAGCTGTACTTCGCCCGGAAAAAATTATAGACGACGATGTACTCTCATCGATTTCATGTCCAGGGTGTTGTGGTGAGTTTATCACCTAGAAATCGGGCGTAATGGACTTGACAGTGTACTTTGACAGCTACCCATTACTGTCAGCTGTCATCTGGTACACTTTTGATGCCAATCGAAGCTGTACTTTGCCCGGAAAAAATTATAAACGACGATGTACTCTCATCGATTTCATGTCCAGGGTGTTGTGGTAGATTTATCACCTAGAAATCGGGTGAAATGAACTTGACAGTGTACTTTGACAGCTGGTCACAACTGTCAGCTGTCATTTGATTAACTTTTGATGCCAATCGGAGCTGTACTTCGCCCGGAAAAAAATAAAGAACACGATGTACTCTCATCGATTTCACGTCCAGGGTGTTGTGGTGAGTTTATCACCTTGGAATCGTGCAAAATGGACTTGACAGTGTACTTTGGAAGCTAGTGACTACTGTCAGCTGTCATTTGGTACCCTTTTGGTGCCGATAGAAGCTGTACTTTGCCCGGAAAAAATTATAGACGACGATGTATTCTCATCGATTTCATGTCCAGGGTGTTGTGGTGAGTTTATCACATAGAAATCGGGCAAAATGGACTTGACAGTGTACTTTGACAGCTAGTGACTACTGTCAGCTGTCATTTGGTACCCTTTTGGTGCCGATACAAGCTGTACTTCGCCCGGAAAAAATTATAGACGACGATGTACTCTCATCGATTTCATGTCCAGGGTGTTGTGGTGAGTTTATCACCTAGAAATCGGGCGTAATGGACTTGACAGTGTACTTTGACGGCTAGCCATTACTGTCAGCTGTCATCTGGTACACTTTTGATGCCAATGGAAGCTGTACTTTGCCCGGAAAAAATTATAAACGGCGATGTACTCTCATCGATTTCATGTCCAGGGTGTTGTGGTGGGTTTATCACCTAGAAATCGGGTGAAATGAACTTGACAGTGTACTTTGAAAGCTGGTCACAACTGTCAGCTGTCATTTGTTTAACTTTTGATGCTGATCGGAGCTGTACTTCGCCCGGAAAAAATTATAGAACATGATGTACTCTCATCGATTTCATGTCCAGGGTGTTGTGGTGAGTTTATCACCTAGAAATCGGGCGTAATGGACTTGACAGTGTACTTTGACAGCTAGCCATTACTGTCAGCTGTCATCTGGTTGTACTTTTGATGCCAATCGAAGCTGTACTTTGCCCGGAAAAAATTATAAACAATGATGTACTCTCATCGATTTCATGTCCAGGGTGTTGTGGTAGGTTTATCACCTAGAAATCGGGTGAAATGAACTTGACAGTGTACTTTGACAGCTGGCCACAACTGTCAGCTGTCATTTGAATAAATTTTTATGCCGATCGGAGCTGTACTTTGCCCGGAAAAAATTATAGAACACGATGTACTCTCATCGATTTCATGTCCAGGGTGTTGTGGTGAGTTTATCACCTAGAAATCGGGAGAAATGGACTTGACAGTGTACTTTGGAAGCTAGTGACTACTGTCAGCTGTCATTTGGTACCCTTTTGTTGCCGACAGAAGCTGTACTTCGCCCGGAAAAAAATATAGACGACGATGTATTCTCATCGATTTCATGTCCAGGGTGTTGTGGTGAGTTTATCACCTAGAAATCGGGCGTAATGGACTTGACAGTGTACTTTGACAGCTAGCCATTACTGTCAGCTGTCATCTGGTTGTACTTTTGATGCCAATCGAAGCTGTACTTTGCCCGGAAAAAATTATAAACAATGATGTACTCTCATCGATTTCATGTCCAGGGTGTTGTGGTAGGTTTATCACCTAGAAATCGGGTGAAATGAACTTGACAGTGTACTTTGACAGCTGGTAACAATTGTCAGCTGTCATTTGAATAACTTTTGATGCCGATCGGAGCTGTACTTCGCCTGGAAAAAATTATAGAACACGATGTACTCTCATCGATTTCATGTCCAGGGTGTTGTGGTGATTTTATCACCTAGAAATCGGGAGAAATGGACTTGACAGTGTACTTTGAAAGCTAGTGACTACTGTCAGCTGTCATTTGGTACCCTTTTGTTGCCGATAGAAGCTGTACTTCGCCCGGAAAAAAATATAGACGACGATGTATTCTCATCGATTTCATGTCCAGGGTGTTGTGGTAAGTTTATCAACTAGAAATCGGGCGTAATGGACTTGACAGTGTACTTTGACAGCTAGCCATTACTGTCAGCTGTCATCTGGTACACTTTTGAAGCCAATCGAAGCTGTACTTTGCCCGGAAAAAATTATAAACGACGATGTACTCTCATCGATTTCATGTCCAGGGTGTTGGGGTAGCTTTATCACCTAGGAATCGGGTGAAATGAACTTGACAATGTACTTTGACAGCTGGTCACAACTGTCAGCTGTCATTTGATTAACTTTTGATGCCGATCGGAGCTGTACTTCGCCCGGAAAAAATTATAGAACACGATGTACTCTCATCGATTTCATGTCCAGGGTGTTGTGGTGAGTTTATCACCTTGGAATCGTGCAGAATGGACTTGACAGTGTACTTTGGCAGCTATTGACTACTGTCAGCTGTCATTTGGTACCCTTTTGGTGCCGATAGAAGCTGTATTTTGCCCGGAAAAAATTATAGACGACGATGTATTCTCATCGATTTCATGTCCAGGGTGTTGTGGTGAGTTTATCACCTAGAAATCGGGCGTAATGGACTTGACAGTGAACTTCGACAGCTAGTCATTACTGTCAGCTGTCATCTGGCACACTTTTGATGCCAATGGAAGCTGTACTTTGCCCGGAAAAAATTATAAACGACGATGTACTCTCATCGATTTCATGTCCAGGGTGTTGTGGTAGGTTTATCACCTAGAAATCGGGTGAAATGAACTTGACAGTGTACTTTGACAGCTGGTCACAACTGTCAGCTGTCATTTGGTTAACTTTTGATGCCGATCGGAGCTGTTTTTCGCCCGGAAAAAATTATAGAACACGATGTACTCTCATCGATTTCATGTCCAGGGTGTTGTGGTGAGTTTATCACCTAGAAATCGGGCGTAATGGACTTGACAGTGTACTTTGACAGCTAGTCATTACTCTCAGCTGTCATCTGGTACACTTTTGATGCCAATCGAAGCTGTACTTTGCCCGGAAAAAATTATAAACGACGATGTACTCTCATCGATTTCATGTCCAGGGTGTTGTGGTAGGTTTATCACCTAGAAATCGGGTGAAATGAACTTGACAGTGTACTTTGACAGCTGGTCACAACTGTCAGCTGTCATTTGATTAACTTTTGATGCCGATCGGAGCTGTACTTCGCCCGGAAAAAATTATAGAACACGATGTACTCTCATCGATTTCATGTCCAGGGTGTTGTGGTGAGTTTATCACCTAGAAATCGGGCGAAATGGACTTGACAGTGTACTTTGGAAGCTAGTGACTACTGTCAGCTGTCATCTGATACCCTTTTGGTGCCGATGGAAGCTGTACTTCGCCCGGAAAAAATTATAAACGACGATGTATTCTCATCGATTTCATGTCCAGGGTGTTGTGGTGAGTTTATCACCTAGAAATCGGGCGAAATGGACTTGACAGTGTACTTTGACAGCTAGAGACTACTGTCAACTGTCATTTGGTACCCTTTTGGTGCCGATAGAAGCTGTACTTCGCCCGGAAAAAATTATAGACGACGATGTACTCTCATCGATTTCATGTCCAGGGTGTTGTGGTGAGTTTATCACCTAGAAATCGGGCGTAATGGACTTGACAGTGTACTTTGACAGCTACCCATTACTGTCAGCTGTCATCTGGTACACTTTTGATGCCAATCGAAGCTGTACTTTGCCCGGAAAAAATTATAAACGACGATGTACTCTCATCGATTTCATGTCCAGGGTGTTGTGGTAGATTTATCACCTAGAAATCGGGTGAAATGAACTTGACAGTGTACTTTGACAGCTGGTCACAACTGTCAGCTGTCATTTGATTAACTTTTGATGCCAATCGGAGCTGTACTTTGCCCGGAAAAAAATAAAGAACACGATGTACTCTCATCGATTTCACGTCCAGGGTGTTGTGGTGAGTTTATCACCTTGGAATCGTGCAAAATGGACTTGACAGTGTACTTTGGAAGCTAGTGACTACTGTCAGCTGTCATTTGGTACCCTTTTGGTGCCGATAGAAGCTGTACTTTGCCCGGAAAAAATTATAGACGACGATGTATTCTCATCGATTTCATGTCCAGGGTGTTGTGGTGAGTTTATCACCTAGAAATCGGGCAAAATGGACTTGACAGTGTACTTTGACAGCTAGTGACTACTGTCAGCTGTCATTTGGTACCCTTTTGGTGCCGATAGAAGCTGTACTTCGCCCGGAAAAAATTATAGACGACGATGTACTCTCATCGATTTCATGTCCAGGGTGTTGTGGTGAGTTTATCACCTAGAAATCGGGCGTAATGGACCTGACAGTGTACTTTGACGGCTAGCCATTACTGTCAGCTGTCATCTGGTACACTTTTGATGCCAATGGAAGCTGTACTTTGCCCGGAAAAAATTATAAACGGCGATGTACTCTCATCGATTTCATGTCCAGGGTGTTGTGGTGGGTTTATCACCTAGAAATCGGGTGAAATGAACTTGACAGTGTACTTTGAAAGCTGGTCACAACTGTCAGCTGTCATTAATTTAACTTTTGATGCTGATCGGAGCTGTACTTCGCCCGGAAAAAATTATAGAACATGATGTACTCTCATCGATTTCATGTCCAGGGTGTTGTGGTGAGTTTATCACCTAGAAATCGGGCGTAATGGACTTGACAGTGTACTTTGACAGCTAGCCATTACTGTCAGCTGTCATCTGGTTGTACTTTTGATGCCAATCGAAGCTGTACTTTGCCCGGAAAAAATTATAAACAATGATGTACTCTCATCGATTTCATGTCCAGGGTGTTGTGGTAGGTTTATCACCTAGAAATCGGGTGAAATGAACTTGACAGTGTACTTTGACAGCTGGCCACAACCGTCAGCTGTCATTTGAATAACTTTTTATGCCGATCGGAGCTGTACTTTGCCCGGAAAAAATTATAGAACACGATGTACTCTCATCGATTTCATGTCCAGGGTGTTGTGGTGAGTTTATCACCTAGAAATCGGGAGAAATGGACTTGACAGTGTACTTTGGAAGCTAGTGACTACTGTAAGCTGTCATTTGGTACCCTTTTGTTGCCGATAGAAGCTGTACTTCGCCCGGAAAAAAATATA
Source organism: Oxycera nigricornis (assembly GCA_963942545.1). NCBI lineage: Eukaryota > Metazoa > Arthropoda > Insecta > Diptera > Stratiomyidae > Oxycera > Oxycera nigricornis. The sequence continues at coordinate 17,154,456 of OZ012664.1, read as the reverse complement.
GACGACGATGTATTCTCATCGATTTCATGTCCAGGGTGTTGTGGTAAGTTTATCAACTAGAAATCGGGCGTAATGGACTTGACAGTGTACTTTGACAGCTAGTGACTACTGTCAGCTGTCATCTGGTACACTTTTGATGCCAACCTAAGCTGTACTTTGCCCGGAAAAAATTATAAACGACGATGTACTCTCATCGATTTCATGTCCAGGGTGTTGGGGTAGCTTTATCACCTAGGAATCGGGTGAAATGAACTTGACAGTGTACTTTGACAGCTGGTCACAACTGTCAGCTGTCATTTGATTAACTTTTGATGCCGATCGGAGCTGTACTTCGCCCGGAAAAAATTATAGAACACGATGTACTCTCATCGATTTCATGTCCAGGGTGTTGTGGTGAGTTTATCACCTTGGAATCGTGCAGAATGGACTTCACAGTGTACTTTGACAGCTAGTGACTACTGTCAGCTGTCATTTGGTACCCTTTTGGTTCCGATAGAAGCTGTATTTTGCCCGGAAAAAATTATAGACGACGATGTATTCTCATCGATTTCATGTCCAGGGTGTTGTGGTGAGTTTATCACCTAGAAATCGGGCGTAATGGACTTGACAGTGTACTTTTACAGCTAGTCATTACTGTCAGCTGTCATTTGGCACACTTTTGATGCCAATGGAAGCTGTACTTTGCCCGGAAAAAATTATAATCGACGATGTACTCTCATCGATTTCATGTCCAGGGTGTTGTGGTAGGTTTATCACCTAGAAATCGGGTGAAATGAACTTGACAGTGTACTTTGACAGCTGGTCACAACTGTCAGCTGTCATCTGGTTAACTTTTGATGCCGATCGGAGCTGTACTTCGCCCGGAAAAAATTATAGAACACGATGTACTCTCATCCATTTCATGTCCAGGGTGTTGTGGTGAGTTTATCACCCAGAAATCGGGCGTAATGGACTTGACAGTGTACTTTGACAGCTAGCCATTACTTTCAGCTGTCATCTGGTACACTTTTGATGCCAATCGAAGCTGTACTTTGCCCGGAAAAAATTATAAACCACGATGTACTCTCATCGATTTCATGTACAGGGTGTTGTGGTAGGTTTATCACCTAGAAAACGGGTGAAATGAACTTGACAGTGTACTTTGACAGCTGGTCACAACTGTCAGCTGTCATTTGATTAACTTTTGATGCCGATCGGAGCTGTACTTCGCCCGGAAAAAATTATAGAACACGATGTACTCTCATCGATTTCACGTCCAGGGTGTTGTGGTGAGTTTATCACCTTGGAATCGTGCAAAATGGACTTGACAGTGTACTTTGGAAGCTAGTGACTACTGTCAGCTGTCATTTGGTACCCTTTTGGTGCCGATAGAAGCTGTACTTCGCCCGGAAAAAATTATAGACGACGATGTACTCTCATCGATTTCATGTCCAGGGTGTTGTGGTGAGTTTATCACCTAGAAATCAGGCGTAATGGACCTGACAGTGTACTTTGACGGCTAGCCATTACTGTCAGCTGTCATCTGGTACACTTTTGATGCCAATGGAAGCTGTACTTTGCCCGGAAAAAATTATAAACGGCGATGTACTCTCATCGATTTCATGTCCAGGGTGTTGTGGTGGGTTTATCACCTAGAAATCGGGTGAAATGAACTTGACAGTGTACTTTGAAAGCTGGTCACAACTGTCAGCTGTCATTTGTTTAACTTTTGATGCTGATCGGAGCTGTACTTCGCCCGGAAAAAATTATAGAACATGATGTACTCTCATCGATTTCATGTCCAGGGTGTTGTGGTGAGTTTATCACCTAGAAATCGGGCGTAATGGACTTGACAGTGTACTTTGACAGCTAGCCATTACTGTCAGCTGTCATCTGGTTGTACTTTTGATGCCAATCGAAGCTGTACTTTGCCCGGAAAAAATTATAAACAATGATGTACTCTCATCGATTTCATGTCCAGGGTGTTGTGGTAGGTTTATCACCTAGAAATCGGGTGAAATGAACTTGACAGTGTACTTTGACAGCTGGCCACAACTGTCAGCTGTCATTTGAATAACTTTTTATGCCGATCGGAGCTGTACTTTGCCCGGAAAAAATTATAGAACACGATGTACTCTCATCGATTTCATGTCCAGGGTGTTGTGGTGAGTTTATCACCTAGAAATCGGGAGAAATGGACTTGACAGTGTACTTTGGAAGCTAGTGACTACTGTAAGCTGTCATTTGGTACCCTTTTGTTGCCGATAGAAGCTGTACTTCGCCCGGAAAAAAATATAGACGACGATGTATTCTCATCGATTTCATGTCCAGGGTGTTGTGGTAAGTTTATCAACTAGAAATCGGGCGTAATGGACTTGACAGTGTACTTTGACAGCTAGTGACTACTGTCAGCTGTCATCTGGTACACTTTTGATGCCAACCTAAGCTGTACTTTGCCCGGAAAAAATTATAAACGACGATGTACTCTCATCGATTTCATGTCCAGGGTGTTGGGGTAGCTTTATCACCTAGGAATCGGGTGAAATGAACTTGACAGTGTACTTTGACAGCTGGTCACAACTGTCAGCTGTCATTTGATTAACTTTTGATGCCGATCGGAGCTGTACTTCGCCCGGAAAAAATTATAGAACACGATGTACTCTCATCGATTTCATGTCCAGGGTGTTGTGGTGAGTTTATCACCTTGGAATCGTGCAGAATGGACTTCACAGTGTACTTTGACAGCTAGTGACCACTGTCAGCTGTCATTTGGTACCCTTTTGGTTCCGATAGAAGCTGTATTTTGCCCGGAAAAAATTATAGACGACGATGTATTCTCATCGATTTCATGTCCAGGGTGTTGTGGTGAGTTTATCACCTAGAAATCGGGCGTAATGGACTTGACAGTGTACTTTTACAGCTAGTCATTACTGTCAGCTGTCATTTGGCACACTTTTGATGCCAATGGAAGCTGTACTTTGCCCGGAAAAAATTATAATCGACGATGTACTCTCATCGATTTCATGTCCAGGGTGTTGTGGTAGGTTTATCACCTAGAAATCGGGTGAAATGAACTTGACAGTGTACTTTGACAGCTGGTCACAACTGTCAGCTGTCATCTGGTTAACTTTTGATGCCGATCGGAGCTGTACTTCGCCCGGAAAAAATTATAGAACACGATGTACTCTCATCCATTTCATGTCCAGGGTGTTGTGGTGAGTTTATCACCCAGAAATCGGGCGTAATGGACTTGACAGTGTACTTTGACAGCTAGCCATTACTTTCAGCTGTCATCTGGTACACTTTTGATGCCAATCGAAGCTGTACTTTGCCCGGAAAAAATTATAAACCACGATGTACTCTCATCGATTTCATGTACAGGGTGTTGTGGTAGGTTTATCACCTAGAAAACGGGTGAAATGAACTTGACAGTGTACTTTGACAGCTGGTCACAACTGTCAGCTGTCATTTGATTAACTTTTGATGCCGATCGGAGCTGTACTTCGCCCGGAAAAAATTATAGAACACGATGTACTCTCATCGATTTCACGTCCAGGGTGTTGTGGTGAGTTTATCACCTTGGAATCGTGCAAAATGGACTTGACAGTGTACTTTGGAAGCTAGTGACTACTGTCAGCTGTCATTTGGTACCCTTTTGGTGCCGATAGAAGCTGTACTTTGCCCGGAAAAAATTATAGACGACGATGTATTCTCATCGATTTCATGTCCAGGGTGTTGTGGTGAGTTTATCACCTAGAAATCGGGCGAAATGGACTTGACAGTGTACTTTGACAGCTAGTGACTACTGTCAGCTGTCATTTGGTACCCTTTTGGTGCCGATAGAAGCTGTACTTCGCCCGGAAAAAATTATAGACGACGATGTACTCTCATCGATTTCATGTCCAGGGTGTTGTGGTGAGTTTATCACCTAGAAATCGGGCGTAATGGACTTGACAGTGTACTTTGACGGCTAGCCATTACTGTCAGCTGTCATCTGGTACACTTTTGATGCCAATCGGAGCTGTACTCTGCCCGGAAAAAATTATAAACGGCGATGTACTCTCATCGATTTCATGTCCAGGGTGTTGTGGTGGGTTTATCACCTAGAAATCGGGTGAAATGAACTTGACAGTGTACTTTGAAAGCTGGTCACAACTGTCAGCTGTCATTTGTTTAACTTTTGATGCTGATCGGAGCTGTACTTCGCCCGGAAAAAATTATAGAACATGATGTACTCTCATCGATTTCATGTCCAGGGTGTTGTGGTGAGTTTATCACCTAGAAATCGGGCGTAATGGACTTGACAGTGTACTTTGACAGCTAGCCATTACTGTCAACTGTCATCTGGTTGTACTTTTGATGCCGATAGAAGCTGTACTTTGCCCGGAAAAAATTATAAACAATGATGTACTCTCATCGATTTCATGTCCAGGGTGTTGTGGTAGGTTTATCACCTAGAAATCGGGTGAAATGAACTTGACAGTGTACTTTGACAGCTGGTCACAACTGTCAGCTGTCATTTGAATAACTTTTGATGCCGATCGGAGCTGTACTTTGCCCGGAAAAAATTATAGAACACGATGTACTCTCATCGATTTCATGTCCAGGGTGTTGTGGTGAGTTTATCACCTAGAAATCGGGGGAAATGGACTTGACAGTGTACTTTAGAAGCTAGTGACTACTGTCAGCTGTCATTTGGTACCCTTTTGTTGCCGATAGAAGCTGTACTTCGCCCGGAAAAAAATATAGACGACGATGTATTCTCATCGATTTCATGTCCAGGGTGTTGTGGTAAGTTTATCAACTAGAAATCGGGCGTAATGGACTTGACAGTGTACTTTGACAGCTAGCCATTACTGTCAGCTGTCATTTGGTACCCTTTTGGTGCCGATAGAAGCTGTATTTTGCCCGGAAAAAATTATAGACGACGATGTATTCTCATCGATTTCATGTCCAGGGTGTTGTGGTGAGTTTATCACCTAGAAATCGGGCGTAATGGACTTGACAGTGTACTTTGACAGCTAGTCATTACTGTCAGCTGTCATCTGACACACTTCTGATGCCAATGGAAGCTGTACTTTGCCCGGAAAAAATTATAAACGACGATGTACTCTCATCGATTTCATGTCCAGGGTGTTGTGGTAGGTTTATCACCTAGAAATCGGGTGAAATGGACTTGACAGTGTACTTTGACAGCTGGTCACAACTGTCAGCTGTCATTTGGTTAACTTTTGAAGCCGATCGGAGCTGTACTTCGCCCGGAAAAAATTATAGAACACGATGTACTCTCATCCATTTCATGTCCAGGGTGTTGTGGTGAGATTATCACCCAGAAATCGGGCGTAATGGACTTGACAGTGTACTTTGACAGCTAGCCATTACTTTCAGCTGTCATCTGGTATACTTTTGATGCCAATCGAAGCTGTACTTTGCCCGGAAAAAATTATAAACCACGATGTACTCTCATCGATTTCATGTCCAGGGTGTTGTGGTAGGTTTATCACCTAGAAATCGGGTGAAATGAACTTGACAGTGTACTTTGACAGCTGGTTACAACTGTCAGCTGTCATTTAATTAACTTTTGATGCCGATCGGAGCTGTACTTCGCCCGGAAAAAATTATAGAACACGATGTACTCTCATCAATTTCACGTCCAGGGTGTTGTGGTGAGTTTATCACCTTGGAATCGTGCAAAATGGACTTGACAGTGTACTTTGGAAGCTAGTGACTACTGTCAGCTGTCATTTGGTACCCTTTTGGTGCCGATAGAAGCTGTACTTTGCCCGGAAAAAATTATAGACGACGATGTATTCTCATCGATTTCATGTCCAGGGTGTTGTGGTGAGTTTATCACCTAGAAATCGGGCGAAATGGACTTCACAGTGTACTTTGACAGCTAGTGACTACTGTCAGCTGTCATTTGGTACCCTTTTGGTGCCGATAGAAGCTGTACTTCGCCCGGAAAAAATTATAGACGACGATGTACTCTCATCGATTTCATGTCCAGGGTGTTGTGGTGAGTTTATCACCTAGAAATCGGGCGTAATGGACTTGACAGTGTACTTTGACGGCTAGCCATTACTGTCAGCTGTCATCTGGTACACTTTTGATGCCAATGGAAGCTGTACTTTGCCCGGAAAAAATTATAAACGGCGATGTACTCTCATCGATTTCATGTCCAGGATGTTGTGGTGGGTTTATCACCTAGAAATCGGGTGAAATGAACTTGACAGTGTACTTTGAAAGCTGGTCACAACTGTCAGCTGTCATTTGATTAACTTTTGATGCCGATCGAAGCTGTACTTCGCCCGGAAAAAATTATAGAACACGATGTACTCTCATCGATTTCATGTCCAGGGTGTTGTGGTGAGTTTATCACCTTGGAATCGTGCAGAATGGACTTGACAGTGTACTTTGACAGCTAGTGACTACTGTCAGCTGTCATTTGGTACCCTTTTGATGCTGATCGGAGCTGTACTCCGCCCGGAAAAAATTATAGAACATGATGTACTCTCATCGATTTCATGTCCAGGGTGTTGTGGTGAGTTTATCACCTAGAAATCGGGCGTAATGGACTTGACAGTGTACTTTGGCAGCTAGCCATTACTGTCAGCTGTCATCTGGTTGTACTTTTGATGCCGATAGAAGCTGTACTTTGCCCGGAAAAAATTATAAACCATGATGTACTCTCATCGATTTCATGTCCAGGGTGTTGTGGTAGGTTTATCACCTAGAAATCGGGTGAAATGAACTTGACAGTGTACTTTGACAGCTGATCACAACTGTCAGCTGTCATTTGATTAAGTTTTGATGCCGATCGAAGCTGTACTTCGCCCGGAAAAAATTATAGAACACGATGTACTCTCATCGATTTCATGTCCAGGGTGTTGTGGTGAGTTTATCACCTTGGAATCGTGCAGAATGGACTTGACAGTGTACTTTGACAGCTAGTGACTACTGTCAGCTGTCATTTGGTACCCTTTTGGTGCCGATAGAAGCTGTACTTCGCCCGGAAAAAATTATAGACGACGATGTACTCTCATCGATTTCATGTCCAGGGTGTTGTGGTGAGTTTATCACCTAGAAATCGGGCGTAATGGACTTGACAGTGTACTTTGACGGCTAGCCATTACTGTCAGCTGTCATCTGGTACACTTTTGATGCCAATGGAAGCTGTACTTTGCCCGGAAAAAATTATAAACGGCGATGTACTCTCATCGATTTCATGTCCAGGGTGTTGTGGTGGGTTTATCACCTAGAAATCGGGTGAAATGAACTTGACAGTGTACTTTGAAAGCTGGTCACAACTGTCAGCTGTCATTTGATTAACTTTTGATGCCGATCGGAGCTGTACTTCGCCCGGAAAAAATTATAGAACACGATGTACTCTCATCGATTTCACGTCCAGGGTGTTGTGGTGAGTTTATCACCTTGGAATCGTGCAAAATGGACTTGACAGTGTACTTTGGAAGCTAGTGACTACTGTCAGCTGTCATTTGGTACCCTTTTGGTGCCGATAGAAGCTGTACTTTGCCCGGAAAAAATTATAGACGACGATGTATTCTCATCGATTTCATGTCCAGGGTGTTGTGGTGAGTTTATCACCTAGAAATCGGGCGTAATGGACTTGACAGTGTACTTTGACAGCTAGTGACTACTGTCAGCTGTCATTTGGTACCCTTTTGGTGCCGATAGAAGCTGTACTTCGCCCGGAAAAAATTATAGACGACGATGTACTCTCATCGATCTCATGTCCAGGGTGTTGTGGTGAGTTTATCACCTAGAAATCGGGCGTAATGGACTTGACAGTGTACTTTGACGGCTAGCCATTACTGTCAGCTGTCATCTGGTACACTTTTGATGCCAATCGGAGCTGTACTTTGCCCGTAAAAAATTATAAACGGCGATGTACTCTCATCGATTTCATGTCCAGGGTGTTGTGGTAGGTTTATCACCTAGAAATCGGGTGAAATGAACTTGACAGTGTACTTTGAAAGCTGGTCACAGCTGTCAGCTGTCATTTGTTTAACTTTTGATGCTGATCGGAGCTGTACTTCGCCCGGAAAAAATTATAGAACATGATGTACTCTCATCGATTTCATGTCCAGGGTGTTGTGGTGAGTTTATCACCTAGAAATCGGGCGTAATGGACTTGACAGTGTACTTTGACAGCTAGCCATTACTGTCAGCTGTCATCTGGTTGTACTTTTGATGCCAATCGAAGCTGTACTTTGCCCGGAAAAAATTATAAACCACGATGTACTCTCATCGATTTCATGTCCAGGGTGTTGTGGTAGGTTTATCACCTAGAAATCGGGTGAAATGAACTTGACAGTGTACTTTGACAGCTGGTTACAACTGTCAGCTGTCATTTAATTAACTTTTGATGCCGATCGGAGCTGTACTTCGCCCGGAAAAAATTATAGAACACGATGTACTCTCATCAATTTCACGTCCAGGGTGTTGTGGTGAGTTTATCACCTTGGAATCGTGCAAAATGGACTTGACAGTGTACTTTGGAAGCTAGTGACTACTGTCAGCTGTCATTTGGTACCCTTTTGGTGCCGATAGAAGCTGTACTTTGCCCGGAAAAAATTATAGACGACGATGTATTCTCATCGATTTCATGTCCAGGGTGTTGTGGTGAGTTTATCACCTAGAAATCGGGCGAAATGGACTTGACAGTGTACTTTGGCAGCTAGTGACTACTGTCAGCTGTCATTTGGTACCCTTTTGGTGCCGATAAAAGCTGTACTTCGCCCGGAAAAAATTATAGACGACGATGTACTCTCATCGATTTCATGTCCAGGGTGTTGTGGTGAGTTTATCACCTAGAAATCGGGCGTAATGGACTTGACAGTGTACTTTGACGGCTAGCCATTACTGTCAGCTGTCATCTGGTACACTTTTGATGCCAATGGAAGCTGTACTTTGCCCGGAAAAAATTATAAACGGCGATGTACTCTCATCGATTTCATGTCCAGGGTGTTGTGGTGGGTTTATCACCTAGAAATCGGGTGAAATGAACTTGACAGTGTACTTTGAAAGCTGGTCACAACTGTCAGCTGTCATTTGATTAACTTTTGATGCCGATCGAAGCTGTACTTCGCCCGGAAAAAATTATAGAACACGATGTACTCTCATCGATTTCATGTCCAGGGTGTTGTGGTGAGTTTATCACCTTGGAATCGTGCAGAATGGACTTGACAGTGTACTTTGACAGCTAGTGACTACTGTCAGCTGTCATTTGGTACCCTTTTGATGCTGATCGGAGCTGTACTCCGCCCGGAAAAAATTATAGAACATGATGTACTCTCATCGATTTCATGTCCAGGGTGTTGTGGTGAGTTTATCACCTAGAAATCGGGCGTAATGGACTTGACAGTGTACTTTGGCAGCTAGCCATTACTGTCAGCTGTCATCTGGTTGTACTTTTGATGCCGATAGAAGCTGTACTTTGCCCGGAAAAAATTATAAACCATGATGTACTCTCATCGATTTCATGTCCAGGGTGTTGTGGTAGGTTTATCACCTAGAAATCGGGTGAAATGAACTTGACAGTGTACTTTGACAGCTGATCACAACTGTCAGCTGTCATTTGATTAACTTTTGATGCCGATCGAAGCTGTACTTCGCCCGGAAAAAATTATAGAACACGATGTACTCTCATCGATTTCATGTCCAGGGTGTTGTGGTGAGTTTATCACCTTGGAATCGTGCAGAATGGACTTGACAGTGTACTTTGACAGCTAGTGACTACTGTCAGCTGTCATTTGGTACCCTTTTGGTGCCGATAGAAGCTGTACTTCGCCCGGAAAAAATTATAGACGACGATGTACTCTCATCGATTTCATGTCCAGGGTGTTGTGGTGAGTTTATCACCTAGAAATCGGGCGTAATGGACTTGACAGTGTACTTTGACGGCTAGCTATTACTGTCAGCTGTCATCTGGTACACTTTTGATGCCAATGGAAGCTGTACTTTGCCCGGAAAAAATTATAAACGGCGATGTACTCTCATCGATTTCATGTCCAGGGTGTTGTGGTGGGTTTATCACCTAGAAATCGGGTGAAATGAACTTGACAGTGTACTTTGAAAGCTGGTCACAACTGTCAGCTGTCATTTGATTAACTTTTGATGCCGGTCGGAGCTGTACTTCGCCCGGAAAAAATTATAGAACACGATGTACTCTCATCGATTTCACGTCCAGGGTGTTGTGGTGAGTTTATCACCTTGGAATCGTGCAAAATGGACTTGACAGTGTACTTTGGAAGCTAGTGACTACTGTCAGCTGTCATTTGGTACTCTTTTGGTGCCGATAGAAGCTGTACTTTGCCCGGAAAAAATTATAGACGACGATGTATTCTCATCGATTTCATGTCCAGGGTGTTGTGGTGAGTTTATCACCTAGAAATCGGGCGAAATGGACTTGACAGTGTACTTTGACAGCTAGTGACTACTGTCAGCTGTCATTTGGTACCCTTTTGGTGCCGATAGAAGCTGTACTTCGCCCGGAAAAAATTATAGACGACGATGTACTCTCATCGATTTCATGTCCAGGGTGTTGTGGTGAGTTTATCACCTAGAAATCGGGCGTAATGGACTTGACAGTGTACTTTGACGGCTAGCCACTACTGTCAGCTGTCATCTGGTACACTTTTGATGCCGATCGGAGCTGTACTTTGCCCGTAAAAAATTATAAACGGCGATGTACTCTCATCGATTTCATGTCCAGGGTGTTGTGGTAGGTTTATCACCTAGAAATCGGGTGAAATGAACTTGACAGTGTACTTTGAAAGCTGGTCACAACTGTCAGCTGTCATTTGTTTAACTTTTGATGCTGATCGGAGCTGTACTTCGCCCGGAAAAAATTATAGAACATGATGTACTCTCATCGATTTCATGTCCAGGGTGTTGTGGTGAGTTTATCACCTAGAAATCGGGCGTCATGGACTTGACAGTGTACTTTGACAGCTAGCCATTACTGTCAGCTGTCATCTGGTTGTACTTTTGATGCCGATAGAAGCTGTACTTTGCCCGGAAAAAATTATAAACAATGATGTACTCTCATCGATTTCATGTCCAGGGTGTTGTGGTAGGTTTATCACCTAGAAATCGGGTGAAATGAACTTGACAGTGTACTTTGACAGCTGGTCACAACTGTCAGCTGTCATTTGAATAACTTTTGATGCCGATCGGAGCTGTACTTTGCCCGGAAAAAATTATAGAACACGATGTACTCTCATCGATTTCATGTCCAGGGTGTTGTGGTGAGTTTATCACCTAGAAATCGGGAGAAATGGACTTGACAGTGTACTTTAGAAGCTAGTGACTACTGTCAGCTGTCATTTGGTACCCTTTTGTTGCCGATAGAAGCTGTACTTCGCCCGGAAAAAAATATAGACGACGATGTATTCTCATCGATTTCATGTCCAGGGTGTTGTGGTAAGTTTATCAACTAGAAATCGGGCGTAATGGACTTGACAGTGTACTTTGACAGCTAGCCACTACTGTCAGCTGTCATTTGATACCCTTTTGGTGCCGATAGAAGCTGTATTTTGCCCGGAAAAAATTATAGGCGACGATGTATTCTCATCGATTTCATGTCCAGGGTGTTGTGGTGAGTTTATCACCTAGAAATCGGGCGTAATGGACTTGACAGTGTACTTTGACAGCTAGTCATTACTGTCAGCTGTCATCTGGCACACTTTTGATGCCAATGGAAGCTGTACTTTGCCCGGAAAAAATTATAAACGACGATGTACTCTCATCGATTTCATGTCCAGGGTGTTGTGGTAGGTTTATCACCTAGAAATCGGGTGAAATGAACTTGACAGTGTACTTTGACAGCTGGTCACAACTGTCAGCTGTCATTTGGTTAACTTTTGAAGCCGATCGGAGCTGTACTTCGCCCGGAAAAAATTATAGAACACGATGTACTCTCATCCATTTCATGTCCAGGGTGTTGTGGTGAGTTTATCACCCAGAAATCGGGCGTAATGGACTTGACAGTGTACTTTGACAGCTAGCCATTACTTTCAGCTGTCATTTGGTATACTTTTGATGCCAATCGAAGCTGTACTTTGCCCGGAAAAAATTATAAACCACGATGTACTCTCATCGATTTCATGTCCAGGGTGTTGTGGTAGGTTTATCACCTAGAAATCGGGTGAAATGAACTTGACAGTGTACTTTGACAGCTGGTTACAACTGTCAGCTGTCATTTGATTAACTTTTGATGCCGATCGGAGCTGTACTTCGCCCGGAAAAAATTATAGAACACGATGTACTCTCATCGATTTCACGTCCAGGGTGTTGTGGTGAGTTTATCACCTTGGAATCGTGCAAAATGGACTTGACAGTGTACTTTGGAAGCTAGTGACTACTGTCAGCTGTCATTTGGTACCCTTTTGGTGCCGATAGAAGCTGTACTTTGCCCGGAAAAAATTATAGACGACGATGTATTCTCATCGATTTCATGTCCAGGGTGTTGTGGTGAGTTTATCACCTAGAAATCGGGCGAAATGGACTTGACAGTGTACTTTGACAGCTAGTGACTACTGTCAGCTGTCATTTGGTACCCTTTTGGTGCCGATAGAAGCTGTACTTCGCCCGGAAAAAATTATAGACGACGATGTACTCTCATCGATTTCATGTCCAGGGTGTTGTGGTGAGTTTATCACCTAGAAATCGGGCGTAATGGACTTGACAGTGTACTTTGACGGCTAGCCATTACTGTCAGCTATCATCTGGTACACTTTTGATGCCAATGGAAGCTGTACTTTGCCCGGAAAAAATTATAAACGGCGATGTACTCTCATCGATTTCATGTCCAGGGTGTTGTGGTGGGTTTATCACCTAGAAATCGGGTGAAATGAACTTGACAGTGTACTTTGAAAGCTGGTTACAACTGTCAGCTGTCATTTGTTTAACTTTTGATGCTGATCGGAGCTGTACTTCGCCCGGAAAAAATTATAGAACATGATGTACTCTCATCGATTTCATGTCCAGGGTGTTGTGGTGAGTTTATCACCTAGAAATCGGGCGTAATGGACTTGACAGTGTACTTTGACAGCTAGCCATTACTGTCAGCTGTCATCTGGTTGTACTTTTGATGCCGATAGAAGCTGTACTTTGCCCGGAAAAAATTATAAACAATGATGTACTCTCATCGATTTCATGTCCAGGGTGTTGTGGTAGGTTTATCACCTAGAAATCGGGTGAAATGAACTTGACAGTGTACTTTGACAGCTGGTCACAACTGTCAGCTGTCATTTGATTAACTTTTAATGCCGATCGAAGCTGTACTTCGCCCGGAAAAAATTATAGAACACGATGTACTCTCATCGATTTCATGTCCAGGGTGTTGTGGTGAGTTTATCACCTTGGAATCGTGCAGAATGGACTTGACAGTGTACTTTGACAGCTAGTGACTACTGTCAGCTGTCATTTGGTACCCTTTTGATGCCGATAGAAGCTGTATTTTGCCCGGAAAAAATTATAGACGACGATGTATTCTCATCGATTTCATGTCCAGGGTGTTGTGGTGAGTTTATCACCTAGAAATCGGGCGTAATGGACTTGACAGTGTACTTTGGCAGCTAGTCATTACTGTCAGCTGTCATCTGGCACACTTTTGATGCCAATGGAAGCTGTACTTTGCCCGGAAAAAATTATAAACGACGATGTACTCTCATCGATTTCATGTCCAGGGTGTTGTGGTAGGTTTATCACCTAGAAAACGGGTGAAATGAACTTGACAGTTTACTTTGACAGCTGGTCACAACTGTCAGCTGTCATTTGGTTAACTTTTGATGCCGATCGGAGCTGTACTTCGCCCGGAAAAAATTATAGAACACGATGTACTCTCATCGATTTCATGTCCAGGGTGTTGTGGTGAGTTTATCACCCAGAAATCGGGCGTCATGGACTTGACAGTGTACTTTGACAGCTAGCCATTACTTTCAGCTGTCATCTGGTACACTTTTGATGCCAATCGAAGCTGTACTTTGCCCGGAAAAAATTATAAACCACGATGTACTCTCATCGATTTCATGTCCAGGGTGTTGTGGTAGGTTTATCACCTAGAAATCGGGTGAAATGAACTTGACAGTGTACTTTGACAGCTGGTCACAACTGTCAGCTGTCATTTGATTAACTTTTGATGCCGATCGGAGCTGTACTTCGGCCGGAAAAAATTATAGAACACGATGTACTCTCATCGATTTCATGTCCAGGGTGTTGTGGTGAGTTTATCACCTAGAAATCGGGAGAAATGGACTTGACAGTGTACTTTGAAAGCTAGTGACTACTGTCAGCTGTCATTTGATACCCTTTTGGTGCCGATAGAAGCTGTACTTCGCCAGGAAAAAATTATAGACGATGATGTATTCTCATCGATTTCATGTCCAGGGTGTTGTGGTAAGTTTATCAACTAGAAATCGGGCGTAATGGACTTGACAGTGTACTTCGACAGCTAGCCATTACTGTCAGCTGTCATCTGGTACACTTTTGATGCCAATCGAAGCTGCACTTTGCCCGGAAAAAATTATAAACGACGATGTACTCTCATCGATTTCATGTTCAGGGTGTTGTGGTGAGTTTATCACCTAGAAATCGGGCGAAATGGACTTGACAGTGTATTTTGACAGCTAGAAACTACTGTCAGCTGTCATTTGATACCCTTTTGGTGCCGATAGAAGCTGTACTTCGCCGGAAAAAATTATAGACGACGATGTACTCTCATCGATTTCATGTCCAGGGTGTTGTGGTGAGTTTATCACCTAGAAATCGGGCGTAATGGACTTGACCGTGTACTTTGACAGCTAGTCATTACTGTCAACTGTCATCTGGTACACTTTTGATGCAAATCGAAGCTGTACTTTGCCCGGAAAAAATTATAAACGACGATGTACTCTCATCGATTTCATAATCAGGGTGTTGTGGTAGGTTTATCACCTAGAAATCGGGTGAAATGAACTTGACAGTGTACTTTGACAGCTGGTCACAACTGTCAGCTGTCATTTGATTAACTTTTGATGCCAATCGGAGCTGTACTTCGCCCGGAAAAAAATAAAGAACACGATGTACTCTCATCGATTTCACGTCCAGGGTGTTGTGGTGAGTTTATCACCTTGGAATCGTGCAAAATGGACTTGACAGTGTACTTTGAAAGCTAGTGACTACTGTCAGCTATCATTTGGTACCCTTTTAGTGCCGATAGAAGCTGTACTTTGCCCGGAAAAAATTATAGACGACGATGTATTCTCATCGATTTCATGTCCAGGGTGTTGTGGTGAGTTTATCACCTAGAAATCGGGCGATATGGACTTGACAGTGTACTTTGACAGCTAGTGACTACTGTCAGCTGTCATTTTGTCCCCTTTTGGTGCCGATAGAAGCTGTACTTCGCCCGGAAAAAATTATAGACGACGATGTACTCTCATCGATTTCATGTCCAGGGTGTTGTGGTGAGTTTATCACCTAGAAATCGGGCGTAATGGACTTGACAGTATACTTTGGCAGCTAGCCATTACTGTTAGCTGTCATTTAGTATACTTTTGATGCCAATCGAAGCTGTACTTTGCCCGGAAAAAATTATAAACGACGATGTACTCTCATCGATTTCATGTCCAGGGTGTTGTGGTAGGTTTATCACCTAGAAATCGGGTGAAACGAACTTGACAGTGTACTTTGGCAGCTGGTCACAACTGTCAGCTGTCATTTGATTAACTTTTGATGCCGATCGGAGCTGTACTTCGCCCGGAAAAAATTATAGAACACGATGTACTTTCATCGATTTCATGTCCAGGGTGTTGTGGTGAGTTTATCACCTAGAAATCGGGCGAAATGGACTTGACAGTGTACTTTGACAGCTAGTGACTACTGTCAACTGTCATTTGGTATCCTTTTGGTGCCGATAGAAGCTGTACTTCGCCCGGAAAAAATTATAGGCGACGATGTACTCTCATCGATTTCATGTCCAATGTGTTGTGGTGAGTTTATCACCTAGAAATTGGGCGTAATGGACTTGACAGTGTACTTTGACAGCTAGTGACTACTGTCAACTGTCATTTGGTACCCTTTCGGTGCCGAGAGAAGCTGTACTTCGCCCGGAAAAAATTATAGACGACGATGTACTCTCATCGATTTCATGTCCAGGGTGTTGTGGTGAGTTTATCACCTAGAAATCGGGCGTAATGGACTCGACAGTGTACTTTGACAGCTAGCCATTACTGTCAGCTGTCATCTGGTACACTTTTGATGCCAATCGAAGCTGTACTTTGCCCGGAAAAAATTATAAACGACGATGTACTCTCATCGATTTCATGTCCAGGGTGTTGTGGTAGGTTTATCACCTAGAAATCGGGTGAAATGAACTTGACAGTGTACTTTGACAGCTGGTCACAATTGTCGGCTGTTATTTGATTAACTTTTGATGCCGATCGGAGCTGTACTTCGCCCGGAAAAAATTATAGAACACGATGTACTCTCATCGATTTCATGTCCAGGGTGTTGTGGTGAGTTTATCACCTAGAAATCGGGCGAAATGGACTTGACAGTGTACTTCGACAGCTAGTGACTACTGTCGGCTGTCAACTGGTACACTTTTGATGCCAATCGAAGCTGTACTTTGCCCGGAAAAAATTATAAACGACGATGTACTCTCATCGATTTCATGTCCAGGGTGTTGTGGTAGATTTATCACCTAGAAATCGGGTGAAATGAACTTGACAGTGTACTTTGACAGCTGGTCACAACTGTCGGCTGTCATTTGGTTATTTTTTGATGCCGATCGGAGCTGTACTTCGCCCGGAAAAAATTATAGAACACGATGTACTCTCATCGATTTCATGTCCAGGGTGTTGTGGTGAGTTTATCACCTAGAAATCGGGCGATATGGACTTGACAGTGTACTTCGACAGCTAGTGACTACTGTCAGCTGTCATTTGGTATCCTTTTGGTGCCGATAAAAGCTGTACTTCGCCCGGAGAAAATTATAGGCGACGATGTACTCTCATCGATTTCATGTCCAGGGTGTTGTGGTGAGTTTATCACCTAGAAATTGGGCTTAATGGACTTGACAGTGTACTTTGACAGCTAGTGACTACTATCAACTGTCATTTGGTACCCTTTTGGTGCCGATAGAAGCTGTACTTCGCCCGGAAAAAATTATAGACGACGATGTACTCTCATCGATTTCATGTCCAGGGTGTTGTGGTGAGTTTATCATCTAGAAATCGGGCGTAATGGACTTGACAGTATACTTTGGCAGCTAGCCATTACTGTTAGCTGTCATTTAGTACACTTTTGATGCCAATCGAAGCTGTACTTTGCCCGGAAAAAATTATAAACGACGATGTACTCTCATCGATTTCATGTCCAGGGTGTTGTGGTAGGTTTATCACCTAGAAATCGGGTGAAACGAACTTGACAGTGTACTTTGGCAGCTGGTCACAACTGTCAGCTGTCATTTGATTAACTTTTGATGGCGATCGGAGCTGTACTTCGCCCGGAAAAAATTATAGAACACGATGTACTCTCATCGATTTCATGTCCAGGGTGTTGTGGTGAGTTTATCACCTAGAAATCGGGCGAAATGGACTTGACAGTGTACTTTGGCAGCTAGTGACTACTGTCAGCTGTCATTTGGTATCCTTTTGGTGCCGATAAAAGCTGTACTTCGCCCGGAAAAAATTATAGGCGACGATGTACTCTCATCGATTTCATTTCCAGGGTGTTGTGGTGAGTTTATCACCTAGAAATTGGGCGTAATGGACTTGACAGTGTACTTTGACAGCTAGTGATTACTGTTAACTGTCATTTGGTACCCTTTCGGTGCCGATAGAAGCTGTACTTTGCCCGGAAAAAATTATAGACGACGATGTACTCTCATCGATTTCATGTCCAGGGTGTTGTGGTGAGTTTATCACCTAGAAATCGGGCGTAATGGACTTGACAGTTTACTTTGACAGCTAGCCATTACTGTCGGCTGTCAACTGGTACACTTTTGATGCCAATCGAAGCTGTACTTTGCCCGGAAAAAATTATAAACGACGATGTACTCTCATCGATTTCATGTCCAGGGTGTTGTGGTAGGTTTATCACCTAGAAATCGGGTGAAATGAACTTGACAGTGTACTTTGACAGCTGGTTACAACTGTCGGCTGTCATTTGATTAACTTTTGATGCCGATCGGAGCTGTACTTCGCCCGGGAAAAATTATAGAACACGATGTACTTTCATCGATTTCATGTCCAGGGTGTTGTGGTGAGTTTATCACCTAGAAATCGGGCGAAATGGACTTGACAGTGTACTTTGACAGCTAGTGACTACTGTCAGCTGTCATTTGATATCCTTTTGGTGCCGATAGAAGCTGTACTTCGCCCGGAAAAAATTATAGGCGACGATGTACTCTCATCGATTTCATGTCCAGGGTGTTGTGGTGAGTTTATCACCTAGAAATTGGGCGTAATGGACTTGACAGTGTACTTTGACAGCTAGTGACTACTGTCAACTGTCATTTGGTACCCTTTTGGTGCCGATAGAAGCTGTACTTCGCCCGGAAAAAATTATAGACGACGATGTACTCTCATCGATTTCATGTCCAGGGTGCTGTGGTGAGTTTATCACCTAGAAATCGGGCGTAATGGACTTGACAGTGTACTTCGACAGCTAGCCATTACTGTCAGCTGTCATCTGGTACACTTTTGATGCCAATCGAAGCTGTACTTTGCCCGGAAAAAATTATAAACGACGATAAACTCTCATCGATTTCATGTCCAGGGTGTTGTGGTAGGTTTATCACCTACAAATCGGGTGAAATGAACTTGACAGTGTACTTTGACAGCTGGTCACAACTGTCGGCTGTCATTTGATTAACTTTTGATGCCGATCGGAGCTGTACTCCGCCCGGAAAAAATTATAGAACACGATGTACTCTCATCGATTTCATGTCCAGGGTGTTGTGGTGAGTTTATCACCTAGAAATCGGGCGAAATGGACTTGACAGTGTACTTCGACAGCTAGTGACTACTGTCGGCTGTCAACTGGTACACTTTTGATGCCAATCGAAGCTGTACTTTGCCCGGAAAAAATTATAAACGACGATGTACTCTCATCGATTTCATGTCCAGGGTGTTGTGGTAGATTTATCACCTAGAAATCGGGTGAAATGAACTTGACAGTGTACTTTGACAGCTGGTCACAACTGTCGGCTGTCATTTGATTAACTTTTGATGCCGATCGGAGCTGTACTTCGCCCGGAAAAAATTATAGAACACGATGTACTCTCATCGATTTCATGTCCAGGGTGTTGTGGTGAGTTTATCACCTAGAAATCGGGCGATATGGACTTGACAGTGTAATTTGACAGCTAGTGACTACTGTCAGCTGTCATTTCGTATCCTTTTGGTGCCGATAAAAGCTGTACTTCGCCCGGAAAAAATTATAGGCGACGATGTACTCTCATCGATTTCATGTCCAGGGTGTTGTGGTGAGTTTATCACCTAGAAATTGGGCGTAATGGACTTGACAGTGTACTTTGACAGCTAGTGACTACTGTCAACTGTCATTTGGTACCCTTTCGGTGCCGATAGAAGCTGTACTTCGCCCGGAAAAAATTATAGACGACGATGTACTCTCATCGATTTCATGTCCAGGGTGTTGTGGTGAAATTATCATCTAGAAATCGGGCGTAATGGACTTGACAGTGTACTTTGACAGCTAGTGACTACTGTCAACTGTCATTTGGTATCCTTTTGGTGCCGATAAAAGCTGTACTTCGCCCGGAAAAAATTATAGGCGACGATGTACTCTCATCGATTTCATGTCCAGGGTGTTGTGGTGAGTTTATCACCTAGAAATTGGGCGTAATGGACTTGACAGTGTACTTTGACAGCTAGTGACTACTGTCAACTGTTATTTCGTATCCTTTTGGTGCCGATAAAAGCTGTACTTCGCCCGGAAAAAATTATAGGCGACGATGTACTCTCATCGATTTCATGTCCAGGGTGTTGTGGTGAGTTTATCACCTAGAAATTGGGCGTAATGGACTTGACAGTGTACTTTGACAGCTAGTGACTACTTTCAACTGTCATTTGGTACCCTTTCGGTGCCGATAAAAGCTGTACTTCGCCCGGAAAAAATTATAGGCGACGATGTACTCTCATCGATTTCATGTCCAGGGTGTTGTGGTGAGTTTATCACCTAGAAATTGGGCGTAATGGACTTGACAGTGTACTTTGACAGCTAGTGACTACTGTCAACTGTCATTTGGTACCCTTTCGGTGCCGATAGAAGCTGTACTTCGCCCGGAAAAAATTATAGACGACGATGTACTCTCATCGATTTCATGTCCAGGGTGTTGTGGTAGGTTTATCACCTAGAAATCGGGTGAAATGAACTTGACAGTGTACTTTGACAGCTGGTCACAACTGTCGGCTGTCATTCGATTAACTTTTGATGCCGATCGGAGCTGTACTTCGCCCGGAAAAAATTATAGAACACGATGTACTCTCATCGATTTCATGTCCAGGGTGTTGTGGTGAGTTTATCACCTAGAAATCGGGCGAAATGGACTTGACAGTGTACTTTGACAGCTAGTGACTACTGTCAGCTGTCATTTGGTATCCTTTTGGTGCCGATAAAAGCTGTACTTCACCCGGAAAAAATTATAGGCGACGATGTACTCTCATCGATTTCATGTCCAGGGTGTTGTGGTGAGTTTATCACCTAGAAATTGGGCGTAATGGACTTGACAGTGTACTTTGACAGCTAGTGACTACTGTCAACTGTCATTTGGTACCCTTTTGGTGCCGATAGAAGCTGTACTTCGCCCGGAAAAAATTATAGACGACGATGTACTCTCATCGATTTCATGTCCAGGGTGTTGTGGTAGGTTTATCACCTAGAAATCGGGTGAAATGAACTTGACAGTGTACTTTGACAGCTGGTCACAACTGTCGGCTGTCATTCGATTAACTTTTGATGCCGATCGGAGCTGTACTTCGCCCGGAAAAAATTATAGAACACGATGTACTCTCATAGATTTCATGTCCAGGGTGTTGTGGTGAGTTTATCACCTAGAAATCGGGCGAAATGGACTTGACAGTGTACTTCGACAGCTAGTGACTACTGTCGGCTGTCAACTGGTACACTTTTGATGCCAATCGAAGCTGTACTTTGCCCGGAAAAAATTATAAACGACGATGTACTCTCATCGATTTCATGTCCAGGGTGTTGTGGTGAGTTTATCACCTAGAAATCGGGCGAAATGGACTTGAAAGTGTACTTTGACAGCTGGTCACAACTGTCGGCTGTCATTCAATTAACTTTTGATGCCGATCGGAGCTGTACTTCGCCCGGAAAAAATTATAGAACACGATGTACTCTCATAGATTTCATGTCCAGGGTGTTGTGGTGAGTTTATCACCTAGAAATCGGGCGAAATGTACTTGACAGTGTACTTCGACAGCTAGTGACTACTGTCGGCTGTCAACTGGTACACTTTTGATGCCAATCGAAGCTGTACTTTGCCCGGAAAAAAATATAAACGACGATGTACTCTCATCGATTTCATGTCCAGGGTGTTGTGGTAGGTTTATCACCTAGAAATCGGGTGAAATGAACTTGACAGTGTACTTTGACAGCTGGTCACAACTGTCGGCTGTCATTCGATTAACTTTTGATGCCGATCGGAGCTGTACTTCGCCCGGAAAAAATTATAGAACACGATGTACTCTCATAGATTTCATGTCCAGGGTGTTGTGGTGAGTTTATCACCTAGAAATCGGGCGAAATGGACTTGACAGTGTACTTCGACAGCTAGTGACTACTGTCGGCTGTCAACTGGTACACTTTTGATGCCAATCGAAGCTGTACTTTGCCCGGAAAAAATTATAAACGACGATGTACTCTCATCGATTTCATGTCCAGGGTGTTGTGGTAGGTTTATCACCTAGAAATCGGGTGAAATGAACTTGACAGTGTACTTTGACAGCTGGTCACAACTGTCGACTATCGTTTGATTAACTTTTGATGCCGATCGGAGCTGTACTTCGCCCGGAAAAAATTATAGAACACGATGTACTCTCATCGATTTCATGTCCAGGGTGTTGTGGTGAGTTTATCACCTAGAAATCGGGTGAAATGGACTTGAGAGTGTACTTCGACAGCTAGCCATTACTGTCAGCTGTCATCTGGTACACTTTTGATGCCAATCGAAGCTGTACTTTGCCCGGAAAAAATTATAAACGACGATGTACTCTCATCGATTTCATGTCCAGGGTGTTGTGGTGGATTTATCACCTAGAAATCGGGTGAAATGAACTTGACAGTGTACTTTGACAGCTGGTCACAACTGTCAGCTGTCATTTGATTAACTTTTGATGCCAATCGGAGCTGTACTTCGCCCGAAAAAAAATAAAGAACACGATGTACTCTCATCGATTTCACGTCCAGGGTGTTGTGGTGAGTTTATCACCTAGAAATCGGGCGAAATGGACTTGACAGTGTACTTTAACAGCTAGTGACTACTGTCAGCTGTCATTTGGTACCCTTTTGGTGCCGATAGAAGCTGTACTTCGCCCGGAAAAAATTATAGACGACGATGTACTCTCATCGATTTCATGTCCAGGGTGTTGTGGTGAGTTTATCACCTAGAAATCGGGCGTAATGGACTTGACAGTGTACTTTGACAGCTAGCCATTACTGTCAGCTGTCATCTGGTACACTTTTGATGCCAATCGAAGCTGTACTTTGCCCGGAAAAAATTATAAACGACGATGTACTCTCATCGATTTCATGTCCAGGGTGTTGTGGTAGGTTTATCACCTAGAAATCGGGTGAAATGAACTTGACAGTGTACTTTTACAGCTGGTCACAACTGTCAGCTGTCATTTGATTAACTTTTGATGCCAATCGGAGCTGTACTTCGCCCGGAAAAATTTATAGAACACGATGTTTTCTCATCGATTTCATGTCCAGGGTGTTGTGGTGAGTTTATCACCTAGAAATCGCGCGTAATGGACTTGACAGTGTACTTTGGCAGCTAGCCATTACTGTCAGCTGTCATCTGGTACACTTTTGATGCCAATCGAAGCTGTACTTTGCCCGGAAAAAATTATAAACGACGATGTACTCTCATCGATTTAATGTCCAGGGTGTTGTGGTGAGTTTATCACCTAGAAATCGGGTGTAATGAACTTGACAGTGTACTTTGACAGCTGGTCACAACTGTCGGCTGTCATTTGATTAACTTTTGATGCCGATCTAAGCTGTACTTCGCCCGGAAAAAATTATAGAACACGATGTACTCTCATCGATTTCATGTCCAGGGTGTTGTGGTGAGTTTGTCACCTAGAAATCGGGCGAAATGGACTTGACAGTGTACTTTGACAGCTAGTGACTACTGTCAGCTGTCATTTGGTATCCTTTTGGTGCCGATAAAAGCTGTACTTCGCCCGGAAAAAATTATAGGCGACGATGTACTCTCATCGATTTCATGTCCAGGGTGTTGTGGTGAGTTTATCACCTAGAAATTGGGCGTAATGGACTTGACAGTGTACTTTGACAGCTAGTGACTACTGTCAACTGTCATTTGGTACCCTTTCGGTGCCGATAGAAGCTGTACTTCGCCCGGAAAAAATTATAGACGACGATGTACTCTCATCGATTTCATGTCCAGGGTGTTGTGGTGAGTTTATCACCTAGAAATCGGGCGTAATGGACTTGACAGTGTACTTTGACAGCTAGTCATTACTGTCAGCTGTCATCTGGTACACTTTTGATGCCAATCGAAGCTGTACTTTGCCCGGAAAAAATTATAAACGACGATGTACTCTCATCGATTTCATGTCCAGGGTGTTGTGGTAGGTTTATCACCTAGAAATCGGGTGAAATGAACTTGACAGTGTACTTTGACAGCTAGTCACAACTGTCGGCTGTCATTTGATTAACTTTTGATGCCGATCGGAGCTGTACTTCGCCCGGAAAAAATTATAGAACACGATGTACTCTCATCGATTTCATGTCCAGGGTGTTGTGGTGAGTTTATCACCTAGAAATCGGGCGAAATGGACTTGACAGTGTACTTCGGCAGCTAGTGACTACTGTCGGCTGTCAACTGGTACACTTTTGATGCCAATCGAAGCTGTACTTTGCCCGGAAAAAATTATAAACGACGATGTACTCTCATCGATTTCATGTCCAGAGTGTTGTGGTAGGTTTATCACCTAGAAATCGGGTGAAATGAACTTGACAGTGTACTTTGGCGGCTGGTCACATTTGTCGGCTGTCATTTGCTTAACTTTTAATGCCGATCGAAGCTGTACTTCGCCCGGAAAAAATTATAGAACACGATGTACTCTCATCGATTTCATGTCCAGGGTGTTGTGGTGAGTTTATCACCTAGAAATCGGGCGAAATGGATTTGACAGTGTACTTCGACAGCTAGTGACTACTGTCGGCTGTCAACTGGTACACTTTTGATGCCAATCGAAGCTGTACTTTGCCCGGAAAAAATTATAAACGACGATGTACTCTCATCGATTTCATGTCCAGGGTGTTGTGGTAGATGTATCACCTAGAAATCGGGTGAAATGAACTTGACAGTGTACTTTGACAGCTAGTCACAACTGTCGGCTGTCATTTGATTAACTTTTGATGCCGATCGGAGCTGTACTTCGCCCGGAAAAAATTATAGAACACGATGTACTCTCATCGATTTCATGTCCAGGGTGTTGTGGTGAGTTTATCACCTAGAAATCGGGCGTAATGGACTTGACAGTGTACTTTGGCAGCTAGCCATTACTGTCAGCTGTCATCTGGTACACTTTTGATGCCAATCGAAGCTGTACTTTGCCCGGAAAAAATTATAAACGACGATGTACTCTCATCGATTTCATGTCCAGGGTGTTGTGGTAGGTTTATCACCTAGAAATTGGGTGAAATGAACTTGACAGTGTACTTTGGCAGCTGGTCACAACTGTCAGCTGTCATTTGATTAACTTTTGATGCCAATCGGAGCTGTACTTCGCCCGAAAAAAAATAAAGAACACGATGTACTCTCATCGATTTCACGTCCAGGGTGTTGTGGTGAGTTTATCACCTTGGAATCGTGCAAAATGGACTTGACAGTGTACTTTGGAAGCTAGTGACTACTGTCAGCTGTCATTTGGTACCCTTTTGGTGCCGATAAAAGCTGTACTTTGCCCGGAAAAAATTATAGACGACGATGTATTCTCATCGATTTCATGTCCAGGGTGTTGTGGTGAGTTTATCACCTAGAAATCGGGCGAAATGGACTTGACAGTGTACTTTGACAGCTAGTGACTACTGTCAGCTGTCACTTGGTACCCTTTTGGTGCCGATAGAAGCTGTACTTCGCCCGGAAAAAATTATAGACGACGATGTACTCTCATCGATTTCATGTCCAGGGTGTTGTGGTGAGTTTATCACCTAGAAATCGGGCGTAATGGACTTGACAGTGTACTTTGGCAGCTAGCTATTACTGTCAGCTGTCAGCTGGTACACTTTTGATGCCAATCGAAGCTGTAGTTTGCCCGGAAAAAATTATAAACGACGATGTACTCTCATCGATTTCATGTCCAGGGTGTTGTGGTAGGTTTATCACCTAGAAATCGGGTGAAATGAACTTGACAGTGTACTTTCGCAGCTGGTCACAACTGTCAGCTGTTATTTGATTAACTTTTGATGCCAATCGGAGCTTTACTTCGCCCGGAAAAATTTATAGAACACGATGTACTCTCATCGATTTCATGTCCAGGGTGTTGTGGTGAGTTTATCACCTAGAAATCGCGCGTAATGGACTTGACAGTGTACTTTGGCAGCTAGACATTACTGTCAGCTCTCATCTGGTACACTTTTGATGCCAATCGAAGCTGTACTTTGCCCGGAAAAAATTATAAACGACGATGTACTCTCATCGATTTCATGTCCAGGGTGTTGTGGTGAGTTTATCACCTAGAAATCGGGTGTAATGAACTTGACAGTGTACTTTGACAGCTGGTCACAACTGTCGGCTGTCATTTGATTAACTTTTGATGCCGATCGGAGCTGTACTTCGCCCGGAAAAAATTATAGAACACGATGTACTCTCATCGATTTCATGTCCAGGGTGTTGTGGTGAGTTTATCACCTAGAAATCGGGCGTAATGGACTTGACAGTGTACTTTGACAGCTAGTCATTACTGTGAGCTGTCATCTGGTACACTTTTGATGCCAATCGAAGCTGTACTTTGCCCGGAAAAAATTATAAACGACGATGTACTCTCATCGATTTCATGTCCAGGGTGTTGTGGTAGGTTTATCACCTAGAAATCGGGTGAAATGAACTTGACAGTGTACTTTCACAGCTGGTCACAACTGTCGGCTGTCATTTGATTAACTTTTGATGCCAATCGGAGCTGTACTTCGCCCGGAAAAATTTATAGAACACGATGTACTCTCATCGATTTCATGTCCAGGGTGTTGTGGTGAGTTTATCACCTAGAAATCGGGCAAAATACACTTGACAGTGTACTTTGTCAGCTAGCCATTACTGTCAGCTGTCATCTGGTACACTTTTGATGCCAATCGAAGCTCTACTTTGCCCGGAAAAAATTATAAACGACGATGTACTCTCATCGATTTCATGTCCAGGGTGTTGTGGTAGGTTTATCACCTAGAAATCGGGTGAAATGAACTTGACAGTGTACTTTCACAGCTGGTCACAACTGTCAGCTGTCATTTGATTAACTTTTGATGCCAATTGGAGCTGTACTTCGCCCGGAAAAATTTATAGAACACGATGTACTCTCATCGATTTCATGTCCAGGGTGTTGTGGTGAGTTTATCACCTAGAAATCGGGCGAAATGGACTTGACAGTGTACTTTGGAAGCTAGTGACTACTGTCAGCTGTCATTTGGTACCCTTTTGGTGCCAATAGAAGCTGTACTTCGCCCGGAAAAAATTATAGACGACGATGTATTCTCATCGATTTCATGTCCAGGGTGTTGTGGTAAGTTTATCAACTAGAAATCGGGCGTAATGGACTTGACAGTGTATTTTGACAGCTAGCCATTACTGTGAGCTGTCATCTGGTACACTTTTGATGCCAATCGAAGCTGTACTTTGCCCGGAAAAAATTATAAACGACGATGTACTCTCATCGATTTCATGTCCAGGGTGTTGTGGTAGGTTTATCACCTAGAAATCGGGTGAAATGAACTTGACGGTGTACTGTGACAGCTGGTCACAACTGTCAGCTGTCATTTGATTAACTTTTGGTGCCGATCGCAGCTGTACTTCGCCCGGAAAAAATTATAGAACACGATGTACTCTCATCGATTTCATGTCCAGGGTGTTGTGGTGGGTTTATCACCTATAAATCGGGCGATATGGACTTGACAGTGTACTGTGACAGCTAGTGACTACTGTCAGCTGTCATTTGATACACTTTTGGTGCCGATAGAAGCTGTACTTCGCCCGGAAAAAATTATAGACGACGATGTACTCTCATCGATTTCATGTCCAGGGTGTTGTGGTGAGTTTATCACCTAGAAATCGGGCGTAATGGACTTGACAGTATACTTTGGCAGCTAGCCATTACTGTTAGCTGTCATTAAGTACACTTTTGATGCCAATCGAAGCTGTACTTTGCCCGGAAAAAATTATAAACGACGATGTACTCTCATCGATTTCATGTCCAGGGTGTTGTGGTAGGTTTATCACCTAGAAATCGGGTGAAACGAATTTGACAGTGTACTTTGGCAGCTGGTCACAACTGTCAGCTGTCATTTGATTATCTTTTGATGCCGATCGGAGCTGTACTTCGCCCGGAAAAAATTATAGAACACGATGTACTTTCATCGATTTCATGTCCAGGGTGTTGTGGTGAGTTTATCACCTAGAAATCGGGCGAAATGGACTTGACAGTGTACTTTGACAGCTAGTGACTACTGTCAGCTGTCATTTGATATCCTTTTGGTGCCGATAAAAGCTGTACTTCGCCCGGAAAAAATTATAGGCGACGATGTACTCTCATCGATTTCATGTCCAGGGTGTTGTGGTGAGTTTATCACCTAGAAATTGGGCGTAATGGACTTGACAGTGTACTTTGACAGCTAGTGACTACTGTCAACTGTCATTTGGTACCCTTTTGGTGCCGATAGAAGCTGTACTTCGCCCGGAAAAAATTATAGACGACGATGTACTCTCATCGATTTCATGTCCAGGGTGTTGTGGTGAGTTTATCACCTAGAAATCGGGCGTAATGGACTTGACAGTGTACTTTGACAGCTAGCCATCACTGTCAGCTGTCATCTGATACACTTTTGATGCCAATCGAAGCTGTACTTTGCCCGGAAAAAATTATAAACGACGATGTACTCTCATCGATTTCATGTCCAGGGTGTTGTGGTAGGTTTATCACCTAGAAATCGGGTGAAATGAACTTGACAGTGTACTTTGACAGCTGGTCACAACTGTCGGCTGTCATTTGATTAACTTTTAATGCCGATCGGAGCTGTACTTCGCCCGGAAAAAATTATAGAACACGATGTACTCTCATCGATTTCATGTCCAGGGTGTTGTGGTGAGTTTATCACCTAGAAATCGGGCGAAATGGACTTGACAGTGTACTTCGACAGCTAGTGACTACTGTCGGCTGTCAACTGGTACACTTTTGATGCCAATCGAAGCTGTACTTTGCCCGGAAAAAATTATAAACGACGATGTACTCTCATCGATTTCATGTCCAGGGTGTTGTGGTAGATTTTTCACCTAGAAATCGGGTGAAATGAACTTGACAGTGTACTTTGACAGCTGGTCACAACTGTCGGCTGTCATTTGATTAACTTTTGATGCTGATCGGAGCTGTAATCCGCCCGGAAAAAAATATAGAACACGATGTACTCTCATCGATTTCATGTCCAGGGTGTTGTGGTGAGTTTATCACCTAGAAATCGGGCGAAATGGACTTGACAGTGTACTTTGACAGCTAGTGACTACTGTCAGCTGTCATTTGGTACCCTTTTGGTGCCGATAGAAGCTGTACTTCGCCCGGAAAAAATTATAAACGACGATGTACTCTCATCGATTTCATGTCCAGGGTGTTGTGGTAGGTTTATCACCTAGAAATCGGGTGAAATGAACTTGACAGTGTACTTTGACAGCTGGTCACAACTGTCAGCTGTCATTTGATTAACTTTTGATGCCAATCGGAGCTGTACTTCGCCCGGAAAAAATTAGAGAACACGATGTACTCTCATCGATTTCATGTCCAGGGTGTTGTGGTGAGTTTATCACCTAGAAATCGGGCGTAATGGACTTGACAGTGTACTTTGACAGCTAGCCATTACTGTCAGCTGTCATCTGGTACACTTTTGATGCCAATCGAAGCTGTACTTTGCCCGGAAAAAATTATAAACGACGATGTACTCTCATCGATTTCATGTCCAGGGTGTTGTGGTGAGTTTATCACCTAGAAATCGGGTGTAATGAACTTGACAGTGTACTTTGACAGCTGGTCACAACTGTCAGCTGTCATTTGATTAACTTTTGATGCCGATCAAAGCTGTACTTCGCCCGGAAAAAATTATAGAACACGATCTTCTCTCATCGATTTCATGTCCAGGGTGTTGTGGTGAGTTTATCACCTAGAAATCAGGCGAAATGTACTTGACAGTGTACTTTGAAAGCTAGTGACTACTGTCAGCTGTCATTTGGTACCCTTTTGGTGCCGATAGAAGCTGTACTTCGCCCGGAAAAAATTATAGACGACGATGTATTCTCATCGATTTCATGTCCAGGGTGTTGTGGTAAGTTTATCAACTAGAAATCGGGCGTAATGGACTTGACAGTGTACTTTGACAGCTAGCCATTACTGTCAGCTGTCATCTGGTGCACTTTTGATGCCAATCGAAGCTGTACTTTGCCCGGAAAAAATTATAAACGACGATGTACTCTCATCGATTTCATGTCCAGGGTGTTGTGGTAGGTTTATCACCTAGAAATCGGGTGAAATGAACTTGACGGTTTACTTTGACAGCTGGTCACAACTGTCAGCTGTCATTTGATTAACTTTTGATGCCGATCGCAGCTGTACTACGCCCGGAAAAAATTATAGAACACGATGTACTCTCATCGATTTCATGTCCAGGGTGTTGTGGTGAGTTTATCACCTAGAAATCGGGCGAAATGGACTTGACAGTGTACTTTGACAGCTAGTGACTACTGTGAGCTGTCATTTGGTATCCTTTTGGTGCCGATAAAAGCTGTACTTCGCCAGGAAAAAATTATAGACGACGATGTACTCTCATCGATTTCATGTCCAGGGTGTTGTGGTGAGCTTATCACCTAGAAATCGGGCGTAATGGACTTGACAGTATACTTTGGCAGCTAGCCATTACTGTTAGCTGTCATTAAGTACACTTTTGATGCCAATCGAAGCTGTACTTTGCCCGAAAAAAATTATAAACGACGATGTACTCTCATCGATTTCATGTCCAGGGTGTTGTGGTAGGTTTATCACCTAGAAATCGGGTGAAACGAACTTGACAGTGTACTTTGGCAGCTGGTCACAACTGTCAGCTGTCATTTGATTAACTTTTGATGCCGATCGGAGCTGTACTTCGCCCGGAAAAAATTATAGAACACGATGTACTTTCATCGATTTCATGTCCAGGGTGTTGTGGTGAGTTTATCACCTAGAAATCGGGCGAAATGGACTTGACAGTGTACTTTGACAGCTAGTGACTACTGTCAGCTGTCATTTGGTATCCTTTTGGTGCCGATAAAAGCTGTACTTCGCCAGGAAAAAATTATAGGCGACGATGTACTCTGATCGATTTCATGTCCAGGGTGTTGTGGTGAGTTTATCACCTAGAAATTGGGCGTAATGGACTTGACAGTGTACTTTGACAGCTAGTGACTACTGTCAACTGTCATTTGGTACCCTTTCGGTGCCGATAGAAGCTGTACTTCGCCCGGAAAAAATTATAGACGACGATGTACTCTCATCGATTTCATGTCCAGGGTGTTGTGGTGAGTTTATCACCTAGAATTCGGGCGTAATGGACTTGACAGTGTACTTTGACAGCTAGCCATTACTGTCAGCTGTCATCTGGTACACTTTTGATGCCAATCGAAGCTGTACTTTGCCCGGAAAAAATTATAAACGACGATGTACTCTCATCGATTTCATGTCCAGGGTGTTGTGGTAGGTTTATCACCTAGAAATCGGGTGGAATGAACTTGACAGTGTACTTTGACAGCTGGTCACAACTGTCGGCTGTCATTTGATTAACTTTTGATGCCGATCGGAGCTGTACTTCGCCCGGAAAAAATTATAGAACACGATGTACTCTCATCGATTTCATGTCCAGGGTGTTGTGGTGAGTTTATCACCTAGAAATCGGGCGAAAAGGACTTGACAGTGTACTTCGACAGCTAGTGACTACTGTCGGCTGTCAACTGGTACACTTTTGATGCCAATCGAAGCTGTACTTTGCCCGGAAAAAATTATAAACGACGATGTACTCTCATCGATTTCATGTCCAGGGTGTTGTGGTAGATTTATCACCTAGAAATCGGGTGAAATGAACTTGACAGTGTACTTTGACAGCTGGTCACAACTGTTGGCTGTCATTTGATTAACTTTTGATGCCGATCGGAGCTGTACTTCGCCCGGAAAAAATTATAGAACACGATGTACTCTCATCGATTTCATGTCCAGGGTGTTGTGGTGAGTTTATCACCTAGAAATCGGGCGAAATGGACTTGACAGTGTACTTTAGCAGCTAGTGACTACTGTCAGCTGTCATTTGGTATCCTTTTGTTGCCGATAAAAGCTGTACTTCGCCCGGAAAAAATTATAGGCGACGATGTACTCACATCGATTTCATGTCCAGGGTGTTGTGGTGAGTTTATCACCTAGAAATTGGGCGTAATGGACTTGACAGTGTACTTTGACAGCTAGTGACTACTGTCAACTGTCATTTAGTACCCTTTCGGTGCCGATAGAAGCTGTACTTCGCCCGGAAAAAATTATAGACGACGATGTACTCTCATCGATTTCATGTCCAGGGTGTTGTGGTGAGTTTATCATCTAGAAATCGGGCGTAATGGACTTGACAGTATACTTCGGCAGCTAGCCATTACTGTTAGCTGTCATTTAGTACACTTTTGATGCCAATCGAAGCTGTACTTTGCCCGGAAAAAATTATAAACGACGATGTACTCTCATCGATTTCATGTCCAGGGTGTTGTGGTAGGTTTATCACCTTGAAATCGGGTGAAATTAACTTGACAGTGTACTTTGGCAGCTGGTCACAACTGTCAGCTGTCATTTGATTAACTTTTGATGCCGATCGGAGCTGTACTTCGCCCGGAAAAAATTATAGAACACGATGTACTCTCATCGATTTCATGTCCAGGGTGTTGTGGTGAGTTTATCACCTAGAAATCGGGCGAAATGGACTTGACAGTGTACTTTGACAGCTAGTGACTACTGTCAGCTGTCATTTGGTATCCTTTTGGTGCCGATAAAAGCTGTACTTCGCCCGGAAAAAATTATAGGCGACGATGTACTCTCATCGATTTCATGTCCAGGGTGTTGTGGTGAGTTTATCACCTAGAAATTGGGCGTAATGGACTTGACAGTGTACTTTGACAGCTAGTGACTACTGTCAACTGTCATTTGGTACCCTTTCGGTGCCGATAAAAGCTGTACTTCGCCCGGAAAAAATTATAGACGACGATGTACTCTCATCGATTTCATGTCCAGGGTGTTGTGGTGAGTTTATCACCTAGAAATCGGGCGTAATGGACTTGACAGTGTACTTTGACAGCTAGCCATTACTGTCAGCTGTCATCTGGTACACTTTTGATGCCAATCGAAGCTGTACTTTGTCCGGAAAAAATTATAAACGACGATGTACTCTCATCGATTTCATGTCCAGGGTGTTGTGGTAGGTTTATCACCTAGAAATCGGGTGAAATGAACTTGACAGTGTACTTTGACAGCTGGTCACAACTGTCGGCTGTCATTTGATTAACTTTTGATGCCGATCGGAGCTGTACTTCGCCCGGAAAAAATTATAGAACACGATGTACTCTCATCGATTTCATGTCCAGGGTGTTGTGGTGAGTTTATCACCTAGAAATCGGGCGAAATGGACTTGACAGTGTACTTCGACAGCTAGTGACTACTGTCGTCTGTCAACTGGTACACTTTTGATGCCAATCGAAGCTGTACTTGTCCCGGAAAAAATTATAAACGACGATGTACTCTCATCGATTTCATGTCCAGGGTGTTGTGGTAGGTTTATCACCTAGAAATCGGGTGAAATGTACTTGACAGTGTACTTTGACAGCTGGTCACAACTGTCGGCTGTCATTTGATTAACTTTTGATGCCGATCGGAGCTGTAATTCGCCCGGAAAAAATTATAGAACACGATGTACTCTCATCGATTTCATGTCCAGGGTGTTGTGGTGAGTTTATCACCTAGAAATCGGGCGAAATGGACTTGACAGTGTACTTCGACAGCTAGTGACTACTGTCGACTGTCAACAGGTACACTTTTGATGCCAATCGAAGCTGTACTTTGCCCGGAAAAAATTATAAACGACGATGTACTCTCATCGATTTCATGTCCAGGGTGTTGTGGTAGGTTTATCACCTAGAAATCGGGTGAAATGAACTTGACAGTGTACTTTGACAGCTGGTCACAACTGTCGACTGTCATTTGATTAACTTTTGATGCCGATCGGAGCTGTACTTCGCCCGGAAAAAATTATAGAACACGATGTACTCTCATCGATTTCATGTCCAGGGTGTTGTGGTGAGTTTATCACCTAGAAATCGGGCGTAATGGACTTGACAGTGTACTTTGACAGCTAGCCATTACTGTCAGCGGTCATCTGGTACACTTTTGATGCCAATCGAAGCTGTACTTTGCCCGGAAAAAATTATAAACGACGATGTACTCTCATCGATTTCATGTCCAGGGTGTTGTGGTAGGTTTATCACCTAGAAATCGGGTGAAATGAACTTGACGGTGTACTTTGACAGCTGGTCACAACTGTCAGCTGTCATTTGATTAATTTTTGGTGCCGATCGCAGCTGTACTTCGCCCGGAAAAAATTATAGAACACGATGTACTCTCATCGATTTCTTGTCCAGGGTGTTGTGGTGAGTTTATCACCTAGAAATCGGGCGAAATGGACTTGACAGTGTACTGTGACAGCTAGTGACTATTGTCAGCTGTCATTTGGTACCCTTTTGGTGCCGATAGAAGCTGTACTTCGCCCGGAAAAAATTATAGACGACGATGTACTCTCATCGATTTCATGTCCAGGGTGTTGTGGTGAGTTTATCACCTAGAAATCGGGCGTAATGGACTTGACAGTGTACTTTGACAGCTAGCCATTACTGTCAGCTGTCATCTGGTACACTTTTGATGCCAATCGAAGCTGTACTTTGCCCGGAAAAAATTATAAACGACGATGTACTCTCATCGATTTCATGTCCAGGGTGTTGTGGTAGGTTTATCACCTAGAAATCGGGTGAAATGAACTTGACGGTGTACTTTGACAGCTGGTCACAACTGTCAGCTGTCATTTGATTAACTTTTGGTGCCGATCGCAGCTGTACTTCGCCCGGAAAAAATTATAGAACACGATGTACTCTCATCGATTTCATGTCCAGGGTGTTGTGGTGAGTTTATCACCTATAAATCGGGCGATATGGACTTGACAGTGTACTTTGACAGCTAGTGACTACTGTCAGCTGTCATTTGGTACCCTTTTGGTGCCGATAGAAGCTGTACTTCGCCCGGCAAAAATTAAAGACAACGATGTACTCTCATCGATTTCATGTCCAGGGTGTTGTGGTGAGTTTATCACCTAGAAATCGGGCGTAATGGACTTGACAGTATACTTTGGCAGCTAGCCATTACTTTTAGCTGTCATTTAGTACACTTTTGATGCCAATCGAAGCTGTACTTTGCCCGGAAAAAATTATAAACCACGATGTACTCTCATCGATTTCATGTGCAGGGTGTTGTGGTAGGTTTATCACCTAGAAATCGGGTGAAACGAACTTGACAGTGTACTTTGGCAGCTGGTCACAACTGTCAGCTGTCATTTGATTAACTTTTGATGCCGATCGGAGCTGTACTTCGCCCGGAAAAAATTATAGAACACGATGTACTTTCATCGATTTCATGTCCAGGGTGTTGTGGTGAGTTTATCACCTAGAAATCGGGCGAAATGGACTTGACAGTGTACTTTGACAGCTAGCGACTACTGTCAGCTGTCATTTGGTATCCTTTTGGTGCCGATAAAAGCTGTACTTCGCCCGGAAAAAATTATAGGCGAAGATGTACTCTCATCGATTTCATGTCCAGGGTGTTGTGGTGAGTTTATCACCTAGGAATTGGGCGTAATGGACTTGACAGTGTACTTTGGCAGCTAGTGAATACTGTCAACTGTCATTTGGTACCCTTTCGGTGCCGATAGAAGCTGTACTTCGCCCGGAAAAAATTATAGACGACGATGTACTCTCATCGATTTCATGTCCAGGGTGTTGTGGTGAGTTTATCACCTAGAAATCGGGCGTAATGGACTTGACAGTGTACTTTGACAGCTAGTCATTACTGTCAGCTGTCATCTGAAACACTTTTGATGCCAATCGAAGCTGTACTTTGCCCGGAAAAAATTATAAACGACGATGTACTCTCATCGATTTCATGTCCAGGGTGTTGTGGTAGGTTTATCACCTAGAAATCGGGTGAAATGAACTTGACCGTGTACTTTGACAGCTGGTCACAACTGTCGGCTGTCATTTGATTAACTTTTGATGCCGATCGGAGCTGTACTTCGCCCGGAAAAAATTATAGAACACGATGTACTCTCATCGATTTCATGTCCAGGGTGTTGTGGTGAGTTTATCACCTAGAAATCGGGCGTAATGGACTTGACAGTGTACTTTGACAGCTAGCCATTACTGTTAGCGGTCATCTGGTACACTTTTGATGCCAATCGAAGCTGTACTTTGCCCGGAAAAAATTATAAACGACGATGTACTCTCATCGATTTCATGTCCAGGGTGTTGTGGTAGGTTTATCACCTAGAAATCGGGTGAAATGAACTTGACGGTGTACTTTGACAGCTGGTCACAACTGTCAGCTGTCATTTGATTAACTTTTGGTGCCGATCGCAGCTGTACTTCGCCCGGAAAAAATTATAGAACACGATGTACTCTCATCGATTTCTTGTCCAGGGTGTTGTGGTGAGTTTATCACCTAGAAATCGGGCGAAATGGACTTGACAGTGTACTGTGACAGCTAGTGACTACTGTCAGCTGTCATTTGGTACACTTTTCGTGCCGATAGAAGCTGTACTTCGCCCGGAAAAAATTATAGACGACGATGTACTCTCATCGATTTCATGTCCAGGGTGTTGTGGTGAGTTTATCACCTAGAAATCGGGCGTAATGGACTTGACAGTGTACTTTGACAGCTAGCCATTACTGTCAGCTGTCATCTGGTACACTTTTGATGCCAATCGAAGCTGTACTTTGCCCGGAAAAAATTATAAACGACGATGTACTCTCATCGATTTCATGTCCAGGGTGTTGTGGTAGGTTTATCACCTAGAAATCGGGTGAAATGAACTTGACGGTGTACTTTGACAGCTGGTCACAACTGTCAGCTGTCATTTGATTAACTTTTGGTGCCGATCGCAGCTGTACTTCGCCCGGAAAAAATTATAGAACACGATGTACTCTCATCGATTTCATGTCCAGGGTGTTGTGGTGAGTTTATCACCTATAAATCGGGCGATATGGACTTGACAGTGTACTTTGACAGCTAGTGACTACTGTCAGCTGTCATTTGGTACCCTTTTGGTGCCGATAGAAACTGTACTTCGCCCGGCAAAAATTATAGACAACGATGTACTCTCATCGATTTCATGTCCAGGGTGTTGTGGTGAGTTTATCACCTAGAAATCGGGCGTAATGGACTTGACAGTATACTTTGGCAGCTAGCCATTACTGTTAGCTGTCATTTAGTACACTTTTGATGCCAATCGAAGCTGTACTTGTCCCGGAAAAAATTATAAACGACGATGTACTCTCATCGATTTCATGTCCAGGGTGTTGTGGTAGGTTTATCACCTAGAAATCGGGTGAAATGTACTTGACAGTGTACTTTGACAGCTGGTCACAACTGTCGGCTGTCATTTGATTAACTTTTGATGCCGATCGCAGCTGTACTTCGCCCGGAAAAAATTATAGAACACGATGTACTCTCATCGATTTCTTGTCCAGGGTGTTGTGGTGAGTTTATCACCTAGAAATCGGGCGAAATGGACTTGACAGTGTACTGTGACAGCTGGTCACAACTGTCAGCTGTCATTTGATTAACTTTTGGTGCCGATCGCAGCTGTACTTCGCCCGGAAAAAATTATAGAACACGATGTACTCTCATCGATTTCTTGTCCAGGGTGTTGTGGTGAGTTTATCACCTAGAAATCGGGCGAAATGGACTTGACAGTGTACTGTGACAGCTAGCGACTACTGTCAGCTGTCATTTGGTACCCTTTTGGTGCCGATAGAAGCTGTACTTCGCCCGGCAAAAATTATAGACAACGATGTACTCTCATCGATTTCATGTCCAGGGTGTTGTGGTGAGTTTATCACCTAGAAATCGGGCGTAATGGACTTGACAGTATACTTTGGCATCTAGCCATTACTGTTAGCTGTCATTTAGTACACTTTTGATGCCAATCGAAGCTGTACTTGTCCCGGAAAAAATTATAAACGACGATGTACTCTCATCGATTTCATGTCCAGGGTGTTGTGGTAGGTTTATCACCTAGAAATCGGGTGAAATGAACTTGACGGTGTACTTTGACAGCTGGTCACAACTGTCAGCTGTCATTTGATTAACTTTTGGTGCCGATCGCAGCTGTACTTCGCCCGGAAAAAATTATAGAACACGATGTACTCTCATCGATTTCTTGTCCAGGGTGTTGTGGTGAGTTTATCACCTAGAAATCGGGCGAAATGGACTTGACAGTGTACTGTGACAGCTAGTGACTACTGTCAGCTGTCATTTGGTACACTTTTCGTGCCGATAGAAGCTGTACTTCGCCCGGAAAAAATTATAGACGACGATGTACTCTCATCGATTTCATGTCCAGGGTGTTGTGGTGAGTTTATCACCTAGAAATCGGGCGTAATGGACTTGACAGTGTACTTTGACAGCTAGCCATTACTGTCAGCTGTCATCTGGTACACTTTTGATGCCAATCGAAGCTGTACTTTGCCCGGAAAAAATTATAAACGACGATGTACTCTCATCGATTTCATGTCCAGGGTGTTGTGGTAGGTTTATCACCTAGAAATCGGGTGAAATGAACTTGACGGTGTACTTTGACAGCTGGTCACAACTGTCAGCTGTCATTTGATTAACTTTTGGTGCCGATCGCAGCTGTACTTCGCCCGGAAAAAATTATAGAACACGATGTACTCTCATCGATTTCATGTCCAGGGTGTTGTGGTGAGTTTATCACCTATAAATCGGGCGATATGGACTTGACAGTGTACTTTGACAGCTAGTGACTACTGTCAGCTGTCATTTGGTACCCTTTTGGTGCCGATAGAAGCTGTACTTCGCCCGGCAAAAATTATAGACAACGATGTACTCTCATCGATTTCATGTCCAGGGTGTTGTGGTGAGTTTATCACCTAGAAATCGGGCGTAATGGACTTGACAGTATACTTTGGCAGCTAGCCATTACTGTTAGCTGTCATTTAGTACACTTTTGATGCCAATCGAAGCTGTACTTGTCCCGGAAAAAATTATAAACGACGATGTACTCTCATCGATTTCATGTCCAGGGTGTTGTGGTAGGTTTATCACCTAGAAATCGGGTGAAATGTACTTGACAGTGTACTTTGACAGCTGGTCACAACTGTCGGCTGTCATCTGATTAACTTTTGATGCCGATCGGAGCTGTACTTCGCCCGGAAAAAATTATAGAACACGATGTACTCTCATCGATTTCATGTCCAGGGTGTTGTGGTGAGTTTATCACCTAGAAATCGGGCGAAATGGACTTGACAGTGTACTTCGACAGCTAGTGACTACTGTCGACTGTCAACAGGTACACTTTTGATGCCAATCAAAGCTGTACTTTGCCCGGAAAAAATTATAAACGACGATGTACTCTCATCGATTTCATGTCCAGGGTGTTGTGGTAGGTTTATCACCTAGAAATCGGGTGAAATGAACTTGACAGTGTACTTTGACAGCTGGTCACAACTGTCGGCTGTCATTTGATTAACTTTTGATGCCGATCGGAGCTGTACTTCGCCCGGAAAAAATTATAGAACACGATGTACTCTCATCGATTTCATGTCCAGGGTGTTGTGGTGAGTTTATCACCTAGAAATCGGTTGTAATGGACTTGACAGTGTACTTTGACAGCTAGCCATTACTGTCAGCGGTCATCTGGTACACTTTTGATGCCAATCGAAGCTGTACTTTGCCCGGAAAAAATTATAAACGACGATGTACTCTCATCGATTTCATGTCCAGGGTGTTGTGGTAGGTTTATCACCTAGAAATCGGGTGAAATGAACTTGACGGTGTACTTTGACAGCTGGTCACAACTGTCAGCTGTCATTTGATTAACTTTTGGTGCCGATCGCAGCTGAACTTCACCCGGAAAAAATTATAGAACACGATGTACTCTCATCGATTTCTTGTCCAGGGTGTTGTGGTGAGTTTATCACCTAGAAATCGGGCGAACTGGACTTGACAGTGTACTGTGACAGCTAGTGACTACTGTCACCTGTCATTTGGTACCCTTTTGGTGCCGATAGAAGCTGTACTTCGCCCGAAAAAAATTATAGACGACGATGTACTCTCATCGATTTCATGTCCAGGGTGTTGTGGTGAGTTTATCACCTAGAAATCGGGCGTAATGGACTTGACAGTGTACTTTGACAGCTAGCCATTACTGTCAGCTGTCATCTGGTACACTTTTGATGCCAATCGAAGCTGTACTTTGCCCGGAAAAAATTATAAACGACGATGTACTCTCATCGATTTCATGTCCAGGGTGTTGTGGTAGGTTTATCACCTAGAAATCGGGTGAAATGAACTTGACGGTGTACTTTGACAGCTGGTCACAACTGTCAGCTGTCATTTGATTAACTTTTGGTGCCGATCGCAGTTGTACTTCGCCCGGAAAAAATTATAGAACACGATGTACTCTCATCGATTTCATGTCCAGGGTGTTGTGGTGAGTTTATCACCTATAAATCGGGCGATATGGACTTGACAGTGTACTTTGACAGCTAGTGACTACTGTCAGCTGTCATTTGGTACCCTTTTGGTGCCGATAGAAGCTGTACTTCGCCCGGCAAAAATTATAGACAACGATGTACTCTCATCGATTTCATGTCCAGGGTGTTGTGGTGAGTTTATCACCTAGAAATCGGGCGTAATGGACTTGACAGTATACTTTGGTAGCTAGCCAGTACTATAAGCTGTCATTCAGTACACTTTTGGTGCCAATCGAAGCTGTACTTTGCCCGGAAAAAATTATAAACCACGATGTACTCTCATCGATTTCATGTCCAGGGTGTTGTGGTAGGTTTATCACCTAGAAATCGGGTGAAACGAACTTGACAGTGTACTTTGGCAGCTGGTCACAACTGTCAGCTGTCATTTGATTAACTTTTGATGCCGATCAGAGCTGTACTTCGCCCGGAAAAAAATTATAGAACACGATGTACTTTCATCGATTTCATGTCCAGGGTGTTGTGGTGAGTTTATCACCTAGAAATCGGGCGAAATGGACTTGACAGTGTACTTTGACAGCTAGTGACTACTGTCAGCTGTCATTTGGTATCCTTTTCGTGCCGATAAAAGCTGTACTTCGCCCGGAAAAAATTATAGGCGACGATGTACTCTCATCGATTTCATGTCCAGGGTGTTGTGGTGAGTTTATCACCTAGAAATTGGGCTTAATGGACTTGACAGTGTACTTTGACAGCTAGTCACTACTGTCAACTGTCATTTGGTACCCTTTTGGTGCCGATAGAAGCTGTACTTCGCCCGGAAAAAATTATAGACGACGATGTACTCTCATCGATTTCATGTCCAGGGTGTTGTGGTGAGTTTATCACCTAGAAATCGGGCGTAATGGACTTGACAGTGTACTTTGACAGCTAGCCATTACTGTCAGCTGTCATCTGGTACACTTTTGATGCCAATCGAAGCTGTACTTTGCCCGGAAAAAATTATAAACGACGATGTACTCTCATCGATTTCATGTCCAGGGTGTTGTGGTAGGTTTATCACCTAGAAATCGGGTGAAATGAACTTGACAGTGTACTTTGACAGCTGGTCAAAACTGTCGGCTGTCATTTGATTAACTTTTGATGCCGATCGGAGCTGTACTTCGCCCGGAACAAATTATAGAACACGATGTACTCTCATCGATTTCATGTCCAGGGTGTTGTGGTGAGTTTATCACCTAGAAATCGGGCGAAATGGACTTGACAGTGTACTTCGACAGCTAGTGACTACTGTCGGCTGTCAACTGGTACACTTTTGATGCCAATCGAAGCTGTACTTTGCCCGGAAAAAAATATAAACGACGATGTACTCTCATCGATTTCATGTCCAGGGTGTTGTGGTAGGTTTATCACCTAGAAATCGGGTGAAACGAACTTGACAGTGTACTTTGGCAGCTGGTCACAACTGTCAACTGTCATTTGATTAACTTTTGATGCCGATCGGAGCTGTACTTCGCCCGGAAAAAATTATAGAACACGATGTACTCTCATCGATTTCATGTCCAGGGTGTTGTGGTGAGTTTATCACCTAGAAATCGGGCGAAATGGACTTGACAGTGTACTTTGACAGCTAGTGACTACTGTCAGCTGTCATTTGGTATCCTTTTGGTGCCGATAAAAGCTGTACTTCGCCCGGAAAA
Source organism: Oxycera nigricornis (assembly GCA_963942545.1). Taxonomy (NCBI): domain Eukaryota; kingdom Metazoa; phylum Arthropoda; class Insecta; order Diptera; family Stratiomyidae; genus Oxycera; species Oxycera nigricornis. The sequence goes on along the minus strand of OZ012664.1, from coordinate 17,112,456 downwards.
AATTATAGGCGACGATGTACTCTCATCGATTTCATGTCCAGGGTGTTGTGGTGAGTTTATCACCTAGAAATTGGGCGTAATGGACTTGACAGTGTACTTTGACAGCTAGTGACTACTGTCAACTGTCATTTGGTACCCTTTCGGTGCCGATAGAAGCTGTACTTCGCCCGGAAAAAATTATAGACGACGATGTACTCTCATCGATTTCATGTCCAGGGTGTTTTGGTAGGTTTATCACCTAGAAATCGGGTGAAATGAACTTGACAGTGTACTTTGACAGCTAGTGACTACTGTCAGCTGTCATTTGGTATCCTTTTGGTGCCGATAAAAGCTGTACTTCGCCCGGAAAAAATTATAGGCGACGATGTACTCTCATCGATTTCATGTCCAGGGTGTTGTGGTGAGTTTATCACCTAGAAATCGGGCGTAATGGACTTGACAGTGTACTTTGACAGCTAGCCATTACTGTCAGCTGTCATCTGGTACACTTTTGATGCCAATCGAAGCTGTACTTTGCCCGGAAAAAATTATAAACGACGATGTACTCTCATCGATTTCATGTCCAGGGTGTTTTGGTAGGTTTATCACCTAGAAATCGGGTGAAATGAACTTGACAGTGTACTTTGACAGCTGGTCACAACTAACGGCTGTCATTTGATTAACTTTTGATGCCGATCGGAGCTGTACGTCGCCCGGAAAAAATTATAGAACACGATGTACTCTCATCGATTTCATGTCCAGGGTGTTGTGGTGAGTTTATCACCTAGAAATCGGGCGAAATGGACTTGACAGTGTACTTTGACAGCTAGTGACTACTGTCGGCTGTCAACTGGTATACTTTTGATGCCAATCGAAGCTGTACTTTGCCCGGAAAAAATTATAAACGACGATGTACTCTCATCGATTTCATGTCCAGGGTGTTGTGGTAGATTTATCATCTAGAAATCGGGTGAAATGAACTTGACAGTGTACTTTGACAGCTGGTCACAACTGTAGGCTGTCATTTGATTAACTTTTGATGCCGATCGGAGCTGTACTTCGCCCGGAAAAAATTATAGAACACGATGTACTCTCATCGATTTCATGTCCAGGGTGTTGTGGTGAGTTTATCACCTAGAAATCGGGCGAAATGGACTTGACAGTGTACTTTGACAGCTAGTGACTACTGTCGGCTGTTAACTGGTACACTTTTGATGCCAGTCGAAGCTGTACTTTGCCCGGAAAAAATTATAGACGACGATGTACTCTCATCGATTTCATGTCCAGGGTGTTGTGGTGAGTTTATCACCTAGAAATCGGGCGTAATGGACTTGACAGTGTACTTTGACAGCTAGCCATTACTGTCAGCTGTCATCTGGTACACTTTTGATGCCAATCGAAGCTGTACTTTGCCCGGAAAAAATTATAAACGACGATGTACTCTCATCGATTTCATGTCCAGGGTGTTGTGGTAGATTTATCACCTAGAAATCGGGTGAAATGAACTTGACAGTGTACTTTGGCAGCTGGTCACAACTGTCGGCTGTCATTTGATTAACTTTTGATGCCGATCGGAGCTGTACTTCGCCCGGAAAAAATTATAGAACACGATGTACTCTCATCGATTTCATGTCCAGGGTGTTGTGGTGAGTTTATCACCTAGAAATCTGGCGAAATGGACTTGACAGTGTACTTTGACAGCTAGTGACTACTGTCAGCTGTCATTTGGTATCCTTTTGGTGCCGATAAAAGCTGTACTTCGCCCGGAAAAAATTATAGGCGACGATGTACTCTCATCGATTTCATGTCCAGGGTGTTGTGGTGAGTTTATCACCTAGAAATTGGGCGTAATGGACTTGACAGTGTACTTTGACAGCTAGTGACTACTGTCAACTGTCATTTGGTACCCTTTCGGTGCCGATAAAAGCTGTACTTCGCCCGGAAAAAATTATAGACGACGATGTACTCTCATCGATTTCATGTCCAGGGTGTTGTGGTGAGTTTATCACCTAGAAATCGGGCATAATGGACTTGACAGTGTACTTTGACAGCTAGCCATTACTGTCAGCTGTCATTTGGTACACTTTTGATGCCAATCGAAGCTGTACTTTGCCCGGAAAAAATTATAAACGACGATGTACTCTCATCGATTTCATGTCCAGGGTGTTGTGGTAGGTTTATCACCTAGAAATCGGGTGAAATGAACTTGACAGTGTACTTTGACAGCTGGTCAACACTGTCGGCTGTAATTTGATCAACTTTTGATGCCGATCGGAGCTGTACTTCACCCGGAAAAAATTATAGAACACGATGTACTCTCATCAATTTCATGTCCAGGGTGTTGTGGTGAGTTTATCACCTAGAAATCGGGCGAAATGGACTTGACAGTGTACTTCGACAGCTAGTGACTACTGTCGGCTGTCAACTGGTACACTTTTAATGCCAATCGAAGCTGTACTTTGCCCGGAAAAAATTATAAACGACGATGTACTCTCATCGATTTCATGTCCAGGGTGTTGTGGTAGGTTTATCACCTAGAAATCGGGTGAAATTAACTTGACAGTGTACTTTGACAGCTGGTCACAACTGTCGGCTGTCATTTGATAAACTTTTGATGCCGATCGGAGCTATACTTCGCCCGGAAAAAATTATAGAACACGATGTACTCTCATCGATTTCATGTCCAGGGTGTTGTGGTGAGTTTATCACCTAGAAATTGGGCGTAATGGACTTGACAGTGTACTTTGACAGCTAGTGATTACTGTCAACTGTCATTTGGTACTCTTTCGGTGCCGATAGAAGCTGTACTTCGCCCGGAAAAAATTATAGACGACGATGTACTCTCATCGATTTCATGTCCAGGGTGTTGTGGTGAGTTTATCATCTAGAAATCGGGCGTAATGGACTTGACAGTATACTTTGGCAGCTAGCCATTACTGTTAACTGTCATTAAGTACACTTTTGATGCCAATCGAAGCTGTACTTTGCCCGGAAAAAATTATAAACGACGATGTACTCTCATCGATTTCATGTCCAGGGTGTTGTGGTAGGTTTATCACCTAGAAATCGGGTGTAACGAACTTGACAGTGTACTTTGGCAGCTGGTCACAACTGTCAGCTGTCATTTGATTAACTTTTGATGCCGATCGGAGCTGTACTTCGCCCGGAAAAAATTATAGAACACGATGTACTCTCATCGATTTCATGTCCAGGGTGTTGTGGTGAGTTTATCACCTAGAAATCGGGCGAAATGGACTTGACAGTGTACTTTGACAGCTAGCGAATACTGTCAGCTGTCATTTGGTATCCTTTTGGTGCCGATAAAAGCTGTACTTCGCCCGGAAAAAATTATAGGCGACGATTTACTCTCATCGATTTCATGTCCAGGGTGTTGTGGTGAGTTTATCACCTAGAAATTGGGCGTAATGGACTTGACAGTGTAATTTGACAGCTAGTGACTACTGTCAACTGTCATTTGATACCCTTTCGGTGCCGATAGAAGCTGTACTTCGCCCGGAAAAAATTATAGACGACGATGTACTCTCATCGATTTCATGTCCAGGGTGTTGTGGTGAGTTTATCACCTAGAAATCGGGCGTAATGGACTTGACAGTGTACTTTGACAGCTAGCCATTACTGTGAGCTGTCATCTGGTACACTTTTGATGCCAATAGAAGCTGTACTTTGCCCGGAAAAAATTATAAACGACGATTGACTCTCATCGATTTCATGTCCAGGGTGTTGTGGTAGATTTATCACCTAGAAATCGGGTGAATGGAACTTGACAGTGTACTTTGACAGCTGGTCACAACAGTAGGCTGTCATTTGATTAACTTTTGATGCCGATCGGAGCTGTACTTCGCCCGGAAAAAATTATAGAACACGATGTACTCTCATCGATTTCATGTCCAGGGTGTTGTGGTGAGTTTATCACCTAGAAATCGGGCGAAATGGACTTGACAGTGTACTTTGACAGCTAGCCATTACTGTCAACTGTCATCTGGTACACTTTTGATGCCAATCGAAGCTGTACTTTGCCCGGAAAAAATTATAAACGACGATGTACTCTCATCGATTTCATGTCCAGGGTGTTGTGGTAGATTTATCACCTAGAAATCGGGTGAAATGAACTTGACAGTGTACTTATACAGCTGGACACAAATGGCGGCTGTCATTTGATTAATTTTTTATGCCGATCGGAGCTGTACTTCGCCCGGAAAAAATTATAGAACACGATGTACTCTCATCGATTTCATGTCCAGGGTGTTGTGGTGAGTTTATCACCTAGAAATTGGGCGTAATGGACTTGAAAGTGTACTTTGACAGCTAGTGACTACTGTCAACTGTCATTTGGTACCCTTTCGGTGCCGATCGGAGCTTTACTTCGCCCGGAAAAAATTATAGAACACGATGTACTCTCATCGATTTCATGTCCAGGGTGTTGTGGTGAGTTTATCACCTAGAAATCGGGCGAAATGGACTTGACAGTGTACTTTGACAGCTAGTGACTACTGTCGGCTGTCAACTGGTACACTTTTGGTGCCAATAGAAGCTGTACTTCGCCCGGAAAAAATTATAGACGACGATGTATTCTCATCGATTTCATGTCCAGGGTGTTGTGGTGAGTTTATCACCTAGAAATCGGGCGAAATGGACTTGACAGTGTACTTTGACAGCTAGTGATTACTGTGAGCTGTCATTTGGTACACTTTTGGTGCCGATAGAAGCTGTACTTCGCCCGGAAAAAATTATAGACGACGATGTATTCTCATCGATTTCATGTCCAGGGTGTTGTGGTGAGTTTATCACCTAGAAATCGGGCGAAATGGACTAGAGAGTGTACTTTGACAGCTAGTCACTACTGTCAGCTGTCATTTGGTACCCTTTCGGTGCCGATAGAAGCTGTACTTCGCCCGCAAAAAATTATAGACGACGATGTACTCTCATCGATTTCATGTCCAGGGTGTTGTGGTGAGTTTATCACCTAGAAATCTGGCGAAATGGACTTGACAGTGTACTTTGACAGCTACTGACTACTGTCAACTGTCATTTGGTACCCTTTTGGTGCCGATAGAAGCTGTACTTCGCCCGGAAAAAATTATAGACGACGATGTACTCTCATCGATTTCATGTCCAGGGTGTTGTGGTGAGTTTATCACCTAGAAATCGGGCGTAATTGACTTAACAGTGTAATTTGACAGCTAGCCATTACTGTCAGCTGTCATCTGGTACACTTTTGATGCCAATCGAAGCTGTACTTTTCCCGGAAAAAATTATAAACGACGATGTACTCTCATCGATTTCATGTCCAGGGTGTTGTGGTAGGTTTATCACCTAGAAATCGGGTGAAATGAACTTGACAGTGTACTTATACAGCTAGACACAACTGGCGGCTGTCATTTGATTAATTTTTTATGCCGATCGGAGCTGTACTTCGCCCGGAAAAAATTATAGAACACGATGTACTCTCATCGATTTCATGTCCAGGGTGTTGTGGTGAGTTTATCACCTAGAAATTGGGCGTAATGGACTTGAAAGTGTACTTTGACAGCTAGTGACTACTGTCAACTGTCATTTGGTACCCTTTCGGTGCCGATCGGAGCTTTACTTCGCCCGGAAAAAATTATAGAACACGATGTACTCTCATCGATTTCATGTCCAGGGTGTTGTGGTGAGTTTATCACCTAGAAATCGGGCGAAATGGACTTGACAGTGTACTTTGGCAGCTAGTGACTACTGTCAGCTGTCATTTGGTACACTTTTGGTGCCGATAGAAGCTGTACTTCGCCCGTAAAAAATTATAGACGACGATGTACTCTCATCGATTTCATGTCCAGGGTGTTGTGGTGAGTTTATCACCTAGAAATCGGGCGTAATGGACTTGACAGTGTACTTTGACAGCTAGCCATTACTTTCAGCTGTCATCTGGTACACTTTTGATGCCAATCGAAGCTGTACTTTGCCCGGAAAAAATTATAAACGACGATGTACTCTCATCGATTTCATGTCCAGGGTGTTGTGGTAGGTTTATCACCTAGAAGTCGGGTGAAATGAACTTGACAGTGTACTTTGACAGCTGGTCACAACTGTAGGCTGTCATTTGATTAACTTTTGATGCCGATCGGAGCTGTACTTCGCCCGGAAAAAATTATAGAACACGATGTACTCTCATCGATTTCATGTCCAGGGTGTTGTGGTGAGTTTATCACCTAGAAATCGGGCGAAATGGACTTGACAGTGTACTTTGACAGCTAGTGACTACTGTCGGCTGTCAACTGGTACACTTTTGATGCCAGTCGAAGCTGTACTTTGCCCGGAAAAAATTATAGACGACGATGTACTCTCATCGATTTCATGTCCAGGGTGTTGTGGTGAGTTTATCACCTAGAAATCGGGCGTAATGGACTTGACAGTGTACTTTGACAGCTAGACATTACTGTCAGCTGTCATCTGGTACACTTTTGATGCCAATCGAAGCTGTACTTTGCCCGGAAAAAATTATAAACGACGATGTACTCTCATCGATTTCATGTCCAGGGTGTTGTGGTAGATTTATCACCTAGAAATCGGGTGAAATGAACTTGACAGTGTACTTTGACAGCTGGTCACAACTGTCGGCTGTCATTTGATTAACTTTTGATGCCGATCGGAGCTGTACTTCGCCCGGAAAAAATTATAGAACACGATGTACTCTCATCGATTTCATGTCCAGGGTGTTGTGGTGAGTTTATCACCTAGAAATCTGGCGAAATGGACTTGACAGTGTACTTTGACAGCTAGTGAGTACTGTCAGCTGTCATTTGGTATCCTTTTGGTGCCGATAAAAGCTGTACTTCGCCCGGAAAAAATTATAGGCGACGATGTACTCTCATCGATTTCATGTCCAGGGTGTTGTGGTGAGTTTATCACCTAGAAATTGGGCGTAATGGACTTGACAGTGTACTTTGACAGCTAGTGACTACTGTCAACTGTCATTTGGTACCCTTTCGGTGCCGATAAAAGCTGTACTTCGCCCGGAAAAAATTATAGACGACGATGTACTCTCATCGATTTCATGTCCAGGGTGTTGTGGTGAGTTTATCACCTAGAAATCGGGCATAATGGACTTGACAGTGTACTTTGACAGCTAGCCATTACTGTCAGCTGTCATTTGGTACACTTTTGATGCCAATCGAAGCTGTACTTTGCCCGGAAAAAATTATAAACGACGATGTACTCTCATCGATTTCATGTCCAGGGTGTTGTGGTAGGTTTATCACCTAGAAATCGTGTGAAATGAACTTGACAGTGTACTTTGACAGCTGGTCAACACTGTCGGCTGTAATTTGATCAACTTTTGATGCCGATCGGAGCTGTACTTCACCCGGAAAAAATTATAGAACACGATGTACTCTCATCAATTTCATGTCCAGGGTGTTGTGGTGAGTTTATCACCTAGAAATCGGGCGAAATGGACTTGACAGTGTACTTCGACAGCTAGTGACTACTGTCGGCTGTCAACTGGTACACTTTAAATGCCAATCGAAGCTGTACTTTGCCCGGAAAAAATTATAAACGACGATGTACTCTCATCGATTTCATGTCCAGGGTGTTGTGGTAGGTTTATCACCTAGAAATCGGGTGAAATTAACTTGACAGTGTACTTTGACAGCTGGTCACAACTGTCGGCTGTCATTTGATAAACTTTTGATGCCGATCGGAGCTATACTTCGCCCGGAAAAAATTATAGAACACGATGTACTCTCATCGATTTCATGTCCAGGGTGTTGTGGTGAGTTTATCACCTAGAAATTGGGCGTAATGGACTTGACAGTGTACTTTGACAGCTAGTGATTACTGTCAACTGTCATTTGGTACCCTTTCGGTGCCGATAGAAGCTGTACTTCGCCCGGAAAAAATTATAGACGACGATGTACTCTCATCGATTTCATGTCCAGGGTGTTGTGGTGAGTTTATCATCTAGAAATCGGGCGTAATGGACTTGACAGTATACTTTGGCAGCTAGCCATTACTGTTAACTGTCATTAAGTACACTTTTGATGCCAATCGAAGCTGTACTTTGCCCGGAAAAAATTATAAACGACGATGTACTCTCATCGATTTCATGTCCAGGGTGTTGTGGTAGGTTTATCACCTAGAAATCGGGTGTAACGAACTTGACAGTGTACTTTGGCAGCTGGTCACAACTGTCAGCTGTCATTTGATTAACTTTTGATGCCGATCGGAGCTGTACTTCGCCCGGAAAAAATTATAGAACACGATGTACTCTCATCGATTTCATGTCCAGGGTGTTGTGGTGAGTTTATCACCTAGAAATCGGGCGAAATGGACTTGACAGTGTACTTTGACAGCTAGCGAATACTGTCAGCTGTCATTTGGTATCCTTTTGGTGCCGATAAAAGCTGTACTTCGCCCGGAAAAAATTATAGGCGACGATTTACTCTCATCGATTTCATGTCCAGGGTGTTGTGGTGAGTTTATCACCTAGAAATTGGGCGTAATGGACTTGACAGTGTACTTTGACAGCTAGTGACTACTGTCAACTGTCATTTGATACCCTTTCGGTGCCGATAGAAGCTGTACTTCGCCCGGAAAAAATTATAGACGACGATGTACTCTCATCGATTTCATGTCCAGGGTGTTGTGGTGAGTTTATCACCTAGAAATCGGGCGTAATGGACTTGACAGTGTACTTTGGCAGCTAGCCATTACTGTGAGCTGTCATCTGGTACACTTTTGATGCCAATAGAAGCTGTACTTTGCCCGGAAAAAATTATAAACGACGATGTACTCTCATCGATTTCATGTCCAGGGTGTTGTGGTAGATTTATCACCTAGAAATCGGGTGAATGGAACTTGACAGTGTACTTTGACAGCTGGTCACAACAGTAGGCTGTCATTTGATTAACTTTTGATGCCGATCGGAGCTGTACTTCGCCCGGAAAAAATTATAGAACACGATGTACTCTCATCGATTTCATGTCCAGGGTGTTGTGGTGAGTTTATCACCTAGAAATCGGGCGAAATGGACTTGACAGTGTACTTTGACAGCTAGCCATTACTGTCAACTGTCATCTGGTACACTTTTGATGCCAATCGAAGCTGTACTTTGCCCGGAAAAAATTATAAACGACGATGTACTCTCATCGATTTCATGTCCAGGGTGTTGTGGTAGATTTATCACCTAGAAATCGGGTGAAATGAACTCTACAGTGTACTTATACAGCTAGACACAACTGGCGGCTGTCATTTGATTAATTTTTTATGCCGATCGGAGCTGTACTTCGCCCGGAAAAAATTATAGAACACGATGTACTCTCATCGATTTCATGTCCAGGGTGTTGTGGTGAGTTTATCACCTAGAAATTGGGCGTAATGGACTTGAAAGTGTACTTTGACAGCTAGTGACTACTGTCAACTGTCATTTGGTACCCTTTCGGTGCCGATCGGAGCTTTACTTCGCCCGGAAAAAATTATAGAACACGATGTACTCTCATCGATTTCATGTCCAGGGTGTTGTGGTGAGTTTATCACCTAGAAATCGGGCGAAATGGACTTGACAGTGTACTTTGACAGCTAGTGACTACTGTCGGCTGTCAACTGGTACACTTTTGGTGCCAATAGAAGCTGTACTTCGCCCGGAAAAAATTATAGACGACGATGTATTCTCATCGATTTCATGTCCAGGGTGTTGTGGTGAGTTTATCACCTAGAAATCGGGCGAAATGGACTTGACAGTGTACTTTGACAGCTAGTGATTACTGTGAGCTGTCATTTGGTACACTTTTATTGCCGATAGAAGCTGTACTTCGCCCGGAAAAAATTATAGACGACGATGTATTCTCATCGATTTCATGTCCAGGGTGTTGTGGTGAGTTTATCACCTAGAAATCGGGCGAAATGGACTAGAGAGTGTACTTTGACAGCTATTCACTACTGTCAGCTGTCATTTGGTACCCTTTTGGTGCCGATAGAAGCTGTACTTCGCCCGCAAAAAATTATAGACGACGATGTACTCTCATCGATTTCATGTCCAGGGTGTTGTGGTGAGTTTATCACCTAGAAATCTGGCGAAATGGACTTGACAGTGTACTTTGACAGCTACTGACTACTGTCAACTGTCATTTGGTACCCTTTTGGTGCCGATAGAAGCTGTACTTCGCCCGGAAAAAATTATAGACGACGATGTACTCTCATCGATTTCATGTCCAGGGTGTTGTGGTGAGTTTATCACCTAGAAATCGGGCGTAATTGACTTAACAGTGTAATTTGACAGCTAGCCATTACTGTCAGCTGTCATCTGGTACACTTTTGATGCCAATCGAAGCTGTACTTTTCCCGGAAAAAATTATAAACGACGATGTACTCTCATCGATTTCATGTCCAGGGTGTTGTGGTAGGTTTATCACCTAGAAATCGGGTGAAATGAACTTGACAGTGTACTTTGACAGCTGGTCACAACTGTCTGCTGTCATTTGATTAACTTTTGATGCCGATCGGAGCTGTACTTCGCCCGGAAAAAATTATAGAACACGATGTACTCTCATCGATTTCATGTCCAGGGTGTTGTGGTGAGTTTATCACCTAGAAATCGGGCGAAATGGACTTGACAGTGTACTTTGAAAGCTAGTGACTTCTGTCAGCTGTCATTTGGTACACTTTTGGTGCCGATAGAAGCTGTACTTCGCCCGGAAAAAATTATAGACGACGATGTATTCTCATCGATTTCATGTCCAGGGTGTTGTGGTGAGTTTATCACCTAGAAATCGGGCGAAATGGACTTGACAGTGTACTTTGGCAGCTAGTGACTACTGTCAGCTGTCATTTGGTACACTTTTGGTGCCGATAGAAGCTGTACTTCGCCCGTAAAAAATTATAGACGACGATGTACTCTCATCGATTTCATGTCCAGGGTGTTGTGGTGAGTTTATCACCTAGAAATCGGGCGTAATGGACTTGACAGTGTACTTTGACAGCTAGCCATTACTTTCAGCTGTCATCTGGTACACTTTTGATGCCAATCGAAGCTGTACTTTGCCCGGAAAAAATTATAAACGACGATGTACTCTCATCGATTTCATGTCCAGGGTGTTGTGGTAGGTTTATCACCTAGAAGTCGGGTGAAATGAACTTGACAGTGTACTTTGACAGCTGGTCACAACTGTCGGCTGTCATTTGATCAACTTTTGATGCCAATCGGAGCTGTACTTCGCCCGGAAAAAATTATAGACGACGATGTACTCTCATCGATTTCATGTCCAGGGTGTTGTGGTGAGTTTATCACCTAGAAATTGGGCGTAATGGACTTGACAGTGTACTTTGACAGCTAGTGACTACTGTCAACTGTCATTTGGTACACTTTTGATGCCAATCGAAGCTGTACTTCGCCCGGAAAAAATTATAGACGACGATGTATTCTCATCGATTTCATGTCCAGGGTGTTGTGGTGAGTTTATCACCTAGAAATCGGGCGAAATGGACTTGACAGTGTACTTTGGCAGCTAGTGACTACTGTCAGCTGTCATTTGGTACACTTTTGGTGCCGATAGAAGCTGTACTTCGCCCGTAAAAAATTATAGACGACGATGTACTCTCATCGATTTCATGTCCAGGGTGTTGTGGTGAGTTTATCACCTAGAAATCGGGCGTAATGGACTTGACAGTGTACTTTGACAGCTAGCCATTACTTTCAGCTGTCATCTGGTACACTTTTGATGCCAATCGAAGCTGTACTTTGCCCGGAAAAAGTTATAAACGACGATGTTCTCTCATCGATTTCATGTCCAGGGTGTTGTGGTAGGTTTATCACCTAGAAATCGGGTGAAATGAACTTGACAGTGTACTTTGACAGCTGGTCACAACTGTCAACTGTCATTTGATTAACTTTTGATGCCGATCGGAGCTGTACTACGCCCGGAAAAAATTATAGAACACGATGTACTCTCATCGATTTCATGTCCAGGGTGTTGTGGTTAGTTTATCACCTAGAAATCGGGCGTAATGGACTTGACGGTGTACTTTGACAGCTAGCCATTACTGTCAGCTGTCATCTTGTACACTTTTGATGCCAATCGGAGCTGTACTTCGCCCGGAAAAAATTATAGACGACGATGTACTCTCATCGATTTCATGTCCAGGGTGTTGTGGTGAGTTTATCACCTAGAAATCGGGCGTAATGGACTTGACAGTGTACTTTGACAGCTAGCCATTACTTCAAGCTGTCATCTGGTACACTTTTGATGCCGATCGGAGCTGTACTTCGCCTGGAAAAAATTATAGAACACGATGTACTCTCATCGATTTCATGTCCAGGGTGTTGTGGTGAGTTTATCACCTAGAAATCGGGCGTAATGGACTTAACAGTGTACTTTGACAGCTAGCCATTACTGTCAGCTGTTATCTGTTTCACTTTTGATGCCAATCGAAGCTGTACTTTGCCCGGAAAAAATTATCAACGACGATGTACTCTCATCGATTTCATGTCCAGGGTGTTGTGGTAGGTTTATCACCTAGAAATCGGGTGAACTGAACTTGACAGTGTACTTTTACAGCTGGTCACAACTGTCGACTGTCATTTGATCAACTTTTGATGCCGATCGAAGCTGTACTTCGCCCGGAAAAAATTATAGAACACGATGTACTCTCATCGATTTCATGTCCAGGGTGTTGTGGTGAGTTTATCACCTAGAAATCGGGCGTAATGGACTTGACGGTGTACTTTGGTAGCTAGCCATTACTGTCAGCTGTCATTTGGTACACTTTTGATGCCAATCGGAGCTGTACTTCGCCCGGAAAAAAATATAGACGACGATGTACTCTCATCGATTTCATGTCCAGGGTGTTGTGGTGAGTTTATCACCTAGAAATCGGGCGTAATGGACTTGACAGTGTACTTTGACAGCTAGCAATTACTGTCAGCTGTCATCTGTTACACTTTTGATGCCAATCGGAGCTGTACTTCGCCCGGAAAAAATTATAGACGACGATGTACTCTCATCGATTTCATGTCCAGGGTGTTGTGGTGAGTTTATCACCTAGAAATCGGGCGTAATGGACTTGACAGTGTACTTTGACAGCTAGCCATTACTTTTAGCTGTCATCTGGTACACTTTTGATGCCAATCGAAGCTGTACTTTGCCCGGAAAAAACTATAAACGACGATGTACTCTCATCGATTTCATGTCCAGGGTGTTGTGGTAGGTTTATCACCTAGAAATCGGGTGAAATGAACTCAACAGTGTACTTTGACAGCTGGTCACAACTGTCAGCTGTCATTTGATTAACTTTTGATGCCAATCAGAGCTGTACTACGCCCGGAAAAAATTATAGAACACGATGTACTCTCATCGATTTCATGTCCAGGGTGTTGTGGTGAGTTTATCACCTAGAAATCGGGCGTAATGGACTTGACGGTGTACTTTGACAGCTAGCCATTACTGTCAGCTGTCACGTGGTACACTTTTAATGCCAATCGAAGCTGTACTTTGCCCGGAAAAAATTATAAACGACGATGTACTCTCATCGATTTCATGTCCAGGGTGTTGTGGTGAGTTTATCACCTAGAAATCGGGCGTAACGGACTTGACAGTGTACTTTGTAAGCTAGCGACTACTGTCAGCTGTCATTTGGTACCCTTTTGGTGCCGATAGAAGCTTTACTTCGCCCGCAAAAAATTATAGACGACGATGTATTCTCATCGATTTCATGTCCATGGTGTTGTGGTGAGTTTATCACCTAGAAATCGGGCGTAATGGAATTGACAGTGTACTTTCAAAGCTAGTGACTACTGTCAGCTGTCATTTTGTACCCTTTTGGTGCCGATAGAAGCTGTACTTCGCCCGGAAAAAATTATAGACGACGATGTACTCTCATCGATTTCATGTCCAGGGTGTTGTGGTGAGTTTATCACCTAGAAATCGGGCGTAATGGACTTGACAGTGTACTTTGACAGCTAGCCATTACTTTTAGCTGTCATCTGGTACACTTTTGATGCCAATCGAAGCTGTACTTTGCCCGGAAAAAACTATAAACGACGATGTACTCTCATCGATTTCATGTCCAGGGTGTTGTGGTAGGTTTATCACCTAGAAATCGGGTGAAATGAACTCAACAGTGTACTTTGACAGCTGGTCACAACTGTCAGCTGTCATTTGATTAACTTTTGATGCCAATCAGAGCTGTACTACGCCCGGAAAAAATTATAGAACACGATGTACTCTCATCGATTTCATGTCCAGGGTGTTGTGGTGAGTTTATCACCTAGAAATCGGGCGTAATGGACTTGACGGTGTACTTTGACAGCTAGCCATTACTGTCAGCTGTCACGTGGTACACTTTTAATGCCAATCGAAGCTGTACTTTGCCCGGAAAAAATTATAAACGACGATGTACTCTCATCGATTTCATGTCCAGGGTGTTGTGGTGAGTTTATCACCTAGAAATCGGGCGTAACGGACTTGACAGTGTACTTTGTAAGCTAGCGACTACTGTCAGCTGTCATTTGGTACCCTTTTGGTGCCGATAGAAGCTTTACTTCGCCCGCAAAAAATTATAGACGACGATGTATTCTCATCGATTTCATGTCCATGGTGTTGTGGTGAGTTTATCACCTAGAAATCGGGCGTAATGGAATTGACAGTGTACTTTCAAAGCTAGTGACTACTGTCAGCTGTCATTTTGTACCCTTTTGGTGCCGATAGAAGCTGTACTTCGCCCGGAAAAAATTATAGACGACGATGTACTCTCATCGATTTCATGTCCAGGGTGTTGTGGTGAGTTTATCACCTAGAAATCGGGCGTAATGGACTTGACAGTGTACTTTGACAGCTAGCCATCATCTTCAGCTGTCATCTGGTATACTTTTGATGCCAATCCAAGCTGTACTTTGCCCGGAAAAAATTATAAACGACGATGTACTCTCATCGATTTCATGTCCAGGGTGTTGTGGTAGGTTTATCACCTAGAAATCGGGTGAAATGAACTTGACAGTGTACTTTGACAGCTGGTCACAACTGTCGGCTGTCATTTGATTAACTTTTGATGCCGATCAGAGCTGTACTTCGCCCGGAAAAAATTATAGACGACGATTTACTCTCATCGATTTCATGTCCAGGGTGTTGTGGTGAGTTTATCACCTAGAAATTGGGCGTAATGGACTTGACAGTGTACTTTGAAAGCTAGTGACTACTGTCAACTGTCATTTGGTACACTTTTGATGCCAATCGAAGCTGTACTTTGCCCGGAAAAAATTATAGACGACGATGTACTCTCATCGATTTCATGTCCAGGGTGTTGTGGTAGGTTTATCACCTAGAAATCGGGTGAAATGAACTTGACAGTGTACTTTGACAGCTGGTCACAACTGTCAGCTGTCATTTGATTAACTTTTGATGCCGATCGGAGCTTTACTACGCCCGAAAAAAATTATAGAACACGATGTACTCTCATCGATTTCATGTCCAGGGTGTTGTGGTGAGTTTAT
Organism: Oxycera nigricornis; assembly: GCA_963942545.1. Classification (NCBI taxonomy): domain Eukaryota; kingdom Metazoa; phylum Arthropoda; class Insecta; order Diptera; family Stratiomyidae; genus Oxycera; species Oxycera nigricornis. The sequence goes on along the minus strand of OZ012664.1, from coordinate 17,096,996 downwards.
CACCTAGAAATCGGGCGTATTGGACTTGACGGTGTACTTTGACAGCTAGCCATTACTGTCAGCTGTCATCTGGTACACTTTTGATGCCAATCGGAGCTGTACTTCGCCCGGAAAAAATTATAGACGACGATGTACTCTCATCGATTTCATGTCCAGGGTGTTGTGGTTAGTTTATCACCTAGAAATCGGGCGTAATGGACTTGACAGTGTACTTTGACAACCAGCCATCACTTCAAGCTGTCATCTGCTACACTTTTGATGCCGATCGGAGCTGTACTTCGCCCGGAAAAAATTATAGAACACGATGTACTCTCATCGATTTCATGTCCAGGGTGTTGTGGTGAGTTTATCACCTAGAAATCGGGCGTGATGGACTTGAAGGTGTACTTTGGCAGCTAGACATTACTTTCAGCTGTCATCTGGTACACTTTTGATGCCAATCGGAGCTGTCCTTCGCCCGGAAAAAATTATAAACGACGATGTACTCTCATCGATTTCATGTCCAGGGTGTTGTGGTGAGTTTATCACCTAGAAATCGGGCGTAATGGACTTGACAGTGTACTTTTACAGCTAGCAATTACTTTCAGCTGTCATTTGGTACACTTTTGATGCCAATCGAAGCTGTACTTTGCCCGGAAAAAATTATAAACGACGATGTACTCTCATCGATTTCATGTCCAGGGTGTTGTGGTGAGTTTATCACCTAGAAATCGGGCGTAATGGAGTTGACAGTGTACTTTGACAGCTAGCCATTACTGTCAGCTGTCATCTTGTACACTTTTGATGCCAATCGAAGCTGTACTTTGCCCGGAAAAAATTATAAACCACGATGTACTCTCATCGATTTCATGTCCAGGGTGTTGTGGTAGGTTTATCACCTAGAAATCGGGTGAAATGAACTTGACAGTGTTCTTTGACAGCTGGTCACAACTGTCAGCTGTCATTTGATTAACTTTTGATGCCGATCGAAGCTGTACTACGCCCGGAAAAAATTATAGAACACGATGTACTCTCATCGATTTCATGTCCAGGGTGTTGTGGGGAGTTTATCACCTAGAAATCGGGCGTAATGGACTTGACGGTGTACTTTGGCAGCTAGCCATTACTGTCAGCTGTCATTTGATACACTTTTGATGCCAATCGAAGCTGTACTTTGCCCGGAAAAAATTATAAACGACGATGTACTCTCATCGATTTCATGTCCAGGGTGTTGTGGTAGGTTTATCACCTAGAAATCGGGTGAACTGAACTTGACAGTGTACTTTTGCAGCTGGTCACAACAGTCGACTGTCATTTGATTAACTTTTGATGCCAATCGGAGCTGTACTTCGCCCGGAAAAAATTATAGAACACGATGTACTCTCATCGATTTCATGTCCAGGGTGTTGTGGTGAGTTTATCACCTAGAAATCGGGCGTAATGGACTTGATGGTGTACTTTGGCAGCTAGCCATTACTGTCATCTGTCATCTGGTACACTTTTGATGCCAATCGGAGCTGTACTTCGCCCGGAAAAAATTATAGACGACGATGTACTCTCATCGATTTCATGTCCAGGGTGTTGTGGTGAGTTTATCACCTAGAAATCGGGCGTAATGGACTTGACAGTGTACTTTGACAGCCAGCCATTACTTTAAGTTGTCATCTGCTACACTTTTGATGCCGATCGGAGCTGTACTTCAACCGGAAAAAATTATAGAACACGATGTACTCTCATCGATTTCATGTCCAGGGTGTTGTGGTGAGTTTATCACCTAAAAATCGGGCGTAATGGACTTGACAGTGTACTTTGACAGCTAGCCATTACTGTCAGCTGTCATTTGAAACACTTTTGATGCCAATCGAAGCTGTACTTTGCCCGGAAAAAATTATAAACGACGATGTACTCTCATCGATTTCATGTCCAGGGTGTTGTGGTAGGTTTATCACCTAGAAATCGGGTGAACTGAACTTGACAGTGTACTTTTGCAGCTGGTTACAACAGTCGACTGTCATTTGATTAACTTTTGATGCCGATCGGAGCTGTACTTCGCCCGGAAAAAATTATAGAACACGATGTACTCTCATCGATTTCATGTCCAGGGTGTTGTGGTGAGTTTATCACCTAGAAATCGGGCGTAAAGGACTTGACGGTGTACTTTGACAGCTAGCCATTACTGTCAGCTGTCATCTGGTACACTTTTGATGCCAATCGGAGCTGTACTTCGCCCATAAAAAATTATAGACGACGATGTACTCTCATCGATTTCATGTCCAGGGTGTTGTGGTGAGTTTATCACCTAGAAATCGGGTAAAATGATCTTGACAGTGTACTTTGACAGCTGGTCACAACTGTCAGCTGTCATTTTATTAACTTTTGATGCCGATCGAAGCTGTACTTCGCCCGGAAAAAATTATAGAACACGATGTACTCTCATCGATTTCATGTCCAGGGTGTTGTGGTGAGTTTATCACCTAGAAATCGGGCGTAATGGACTTGACGGTGTACTTTGGCAGCTAGACATTACTGTCAGCTGTCACGTGGCACACTTTTGATGCCAATTGAAGCTGTACTTTGCCCGGAAAAAATTATAAACGACGATGTACTCTCATCGATTTCATGTCCAGGGTGTTGTGGTGAGTTTATCACCTAGAAATCGGGCGTAATGGACTTGACAGTGTACTTTGACAGCTAGTCATTACTGTCAGCTGTCATCTGGTACACTTTTGATGCCAATCGAAGCTGTACTTTGCCCGGAAAAAATTATAAACGACGATGTACTCTCATCGATTTCATGTCCAGGGTGTTGTGGTAGGTTTATCACCTAGAAATCGGGTGAAATGAACTTGACAGTGTACTTTGACAGGTGGCCACAACTGTCAGCTGTCATTTGATTAACTTTTGATGCCAATCGGAGCTGTACTTTGCCTGGAAAAAATTATAGAACACGATGTACTCTCATCGATTTCATGTCCAGGGTGTTGTGGTGTGTTTATCACCTAGAAATCGGGCGAAATGGACTTGACAGTGTACTTTGTCAGCTATTGACTACTGCCAGCTGTCATTTGGTACCCTTTTGGTGCCGATAGAAGCTGTACTCCTTCCGGAAAAAAATATAGACGACGATGTACTCTCATCGATTTCATGTCCAGGGTGTTGTGGTTAGTTTATCACCTAGAAATCGGGCGTAATGGACTTGACAGTGTACTTCGACAGCTAAACATTACTGTAAGCTGTCATGTGGTACACTTTTGATGCCAATCGAAGCTGTACTTTGCCCGGAAAAAATTATAAACGACGATGTACTCTCATCGATTTCATGTCCAGGGTGTTGTGGTAGGTTTATCACCTAGAAATCGGGTGAAATGAACTTGACAGTGTACTTTGACAGCTGGTCACAACTGTCAGCTGTCATTTGATTAACTTTTGATGCCGATCAAAGCTGTACTTCGCCCGGAAAAAATTATAGAACACGATGTACTCTCATCGATTTCATGTCCAGGGTGTTGTGGTGAGTTTATCACCTAGAAATCGGGCGTAATGGACTTGACAGTGTACTTTGGCAGCTAGCCATTACTGCCAGCTGTCATTTTGGACACTTTTGATGCCAATCGAAGCTGTACTTTGCCCGGAAAAAATTTTTTCATCATTTTTTTTCATCGATTTCATGTCCAGGGTGTTGTGGTAGGTTTATCACCTAGAAATCGGGTGAAATGAACTTGACAGTGTACTTTGACAGCTGTTCACAACTGTCAGCTGTCATTTGATTAACTTTTGATGCCGATCGGAGCTGTACTTCGCCCGGAAAAAATTATAGAACACGATGTACTCTCATCGATTTCATGTCCAGGGTGTTGTGGTGAGTTTATCACCTAGAAATCGGGCGTAATGGACTTGACAGTGTACTTTGACAGCTAGCCATCACTGTCAGCTGTTATCTGGTATACCTTTGATGCCAATCGAAGCTGTACTTTGCCCGGAAAAAATTATAAACGACGATGTACTCTCATCGATTTCATGTCCAGGGTGTTGACGTAGGTTTATCACCTAGAAATCGGGTGAAATGAACTTGACAGTGTACTTTGACAGCTGGTCACAACTGTCAGCTGTCATTTAATTAACTTTTGATGCCGATCGAAGCTGTACTTCGCCCGGAAAAAATTATAGAACACGATGTACTCTCATCGATTTCATGTCCAAGGTGTTGTGGTGAGTTTATCACCTAGAAATCGGGCGAAATGGACTTGACAGTGTACTTTGAAAGCTAGTGACTACTGTCAGCTGTCATTTGGTACCCTTTTGGTGCCGATAGAAGCTGTACTTCGCCCGGAAAAAATTATAGACGATGATGTATTCTCATCGATTTCATGTCCAGGGTGTTGTGGTAAGTTTATCAACTAGAAATCGGGCGTAATGGACTTGACAGTGTACTTTGACAGCTATCCATCACTGTCAGCTATCATCTGGTTTACTTTTGATGCCAATCGAAGCTGTACTTTGCCCGGAAAAAATTATAAACGACGATGTACTCTCATCGATTTCATGTCCAGGGTGTTGTGGTAGGTTTATCACCTAGAAATCGGGTGAACTGAACTTGACAGTGTACTTTTACAGCTGGTCACAACTGTCGACTGTCATTTGACTACCTTTTAATGCCGATCGGAGGTGTACTTCGCCCGGAAAAAATTATAGAACACGATGTACTCTCATCGATTTCATGTCCAGGGTGTTGTGGTGAGTTTATCACCTAGAAATCGGGCGTAATGGACTTCAAGGTGTACTTCGGCAGCTAGCCATTACTGTCAGCTGTCATCTGGTACACTTTTGATGCCAATCGAAGCTGTACTTTGCCCGGAAAAAATTATAAACGACGATGTACTCTCATCGATTTCATGTCCAGGATGTTGTGGTGAGTTTATCACCTAGAAATCGGGCGTAATGGACTTGACAGTGTACTTTGACAGCTAGCCATTACTGTTAGCTGTCATCTGGTACACTTTTGATGCCAATCGGAGCTGTACTTCGCCCGGAAAAAATTATAGACGACGATGTACTCTCATCGATTTCATGTCCAGGGTGTTGTGGTGAGTTTATCACCTAGAAATCGGGCGTAATGGACTTGACAGTGTATTTTGACAGCTAGCAATTATATTCAGCTGTCATCTGGTACACTTTTGATGCCAATCGAAGCTGTACTTTGCCCGGAAAAAATTATAAACGACGATGTACTCTCATCGATTTCATGTCCAGGGTGTTGTGGTGAGTTTATCACCTAGAAATCGGGCGTAATCGACTTGACAGTGTACTTTGACAGTTCGTCATTACTGTCAGCTGTCATCTGGTACACTTTTGATGCCAATCGAAGCTGTACTTTGCCCGGAAAAAATTATAAACGACGATGTACTCTCATCGATTTCATGTCCAGGGTGTTGTGGTAGGTTTATCACCTAGAAATCGGGTGAAATGAACTTGACAGTGTACTTTGACAGGTGGCCACAACTGTCAGCTGTCATTTGATTAACTTTTGATGCCGATCGGAGCTGTACTTCGCCTGGAAAAAATTATAGAACACGATGTACTCTCATCGATTTCATGTCCAGGGTGTTGTGGTGTGTTTATCACCTAGAAATCGGGCGAAATGGACTTGACAGTGTACTTTGTCAGCTATTGACTACTGTCAGCTGTCATTTGGTACCCTTTTGGTGCCGATAGAAGCTGTACTTCTTCCGGAAAAAAATATAGACGACGATGTACTCTCATCGATTTCATGTCCAGGGTGTTGTGGTTAGTTTATCACCTAGAAATCGGGCGTAATGGACTTGACAGTGTACTTCGACAGCTAAACATTACTGTAAGCTGTCATGTGGTACACTTTTGATGCCAATCGAAGCTGTACTTTGCCCGGAAAAAATTATAAACGACGATGTACTCTCATCGATTTCATGTCCAGGGTGTTGTGGTAGGTTTATCACCTAGAAATCGGGTGAAATGAACTTGACAGTGTACTTTGACAGCTGGTCACAACTGTCAGCTGTCATTTGATTAACTTTTGATGCCGATCAAAGCTGTACTTCGCCCGGAAAAAATTATAGAACACGATGTACTCTCATCGATTTCATGTCCAGGGTGTTGTGGTGAGTTTATCACCTAGAAATCGGGCGTAATGGACTTGACAGTGTACGTTGGCAGCTAGCCATTACTGCCAGCTGTCATTTGGTACACTTTTGATGCCAATCGAAGCTGTACTTTGCCCGGAAAAAATTTTTTCATCATTTTTTTTCATCCATTTCATGTCCAGGGTGTTGTGGTAGGTTTATCACCTAGAAATCGGGTGAAATGAACTTGACAGTGTACTTTGACAGCTGTTCACAACTGTCAGCTGTCATTTGATTAACTTTTGATGCCGATCGGAGCTGTACTTCGCCCGGAAAAAATTATAGAACACGATGTACTCTCATCGATTTCATGTCCAGGGTGTTGTGGTGAGTTTATCACCTAGAATTCGGGCGTAATGGACTTGACAGTGTACTTTGGCAGCTAGCCATCACTGTCAGCTGTTATCTGGTATACCTTTGATGCCAATCGAAGCTGTACTTTGCCCGGAAAAAATTATAAACGACGATGTACTCTCATCGATTTCATGTCCAGGGTGTTGACGTAGGTTTATCACCTAGAAATCGGGTGAAATGAACTTGACAGTGTACTTTGACAGCTGGTCACAACTTTCAGCTGTCATTTGAATAACTTTTGATGCCGATCGGAGCTGTACTTCGCCCGGAAAAAATTATAGAACACGATGTACTCTCATCGATTTCATGTCCAGGGTGTTGTGGTGAGTTTATCACCTAGAAATCGGGCGAAATGGACTTGACAGTGTACTTTGACAGCTAGCCATTACTGTTAGCTGTCATTTGGTACACTTTTGATGCCAATCGGAGCTGTACTTCGCCCGGAAAAAATTATAGACGACGATGTACTCTCATCGATTTCATGTCCAGGGTGTTGTGGTGAGTTTATCACCTAGAAATCGGGCGTAATGGACTTGACAGTGTATTTTGACAGCTAGCAATTACTTTCAGCTGTCATCTGGTACACTTTTGATGCCAATCGAAGCTGTACTTTGCCCGGAAAAAATTATAAACGACGATGTACTCTCATCGATTTCATGTCCAGGGTGTTGTGGTGAGTTTATCACCTAGAAATCGGGCGTAATGGACTTGACAGTGTACTTTGACAGTTCGTCATTACTGTCAGCTGTCATCTGGTACACTTTTAATGCCAATCGAAGCTGTACTTTGCCCGGAAAAAATTATAAACGACGATGTACTCTCATCGATTTCATGTCCAGGGTGTTGTGGTAGGTTTATCACCTAGAAATCGGGTGAAATGAACTTGACAGTGTACTTTGACAGCTGGTCACAACTGTCAGCTGTCATTTGATTAACTTTTGATGCCGATCGGAGCTGTACTACGCCCGGAAAAAAATTATAGAACACGATGTACTCTCATCGATTTCATGTCCAGGGTGTTGTGGTGAGTTTATCACCTAGAAATCGGGCGTAATGGACTTGACAGTGTACTTTGACAGCTAGCCATTACTTTCAGCTGTCATCTGGTACACTTTTGATGCCAATCGAAGCTGTAATTTGCCCGGAAAAAACTATAAACGACGATGTACTCTCATCGATTTCATGTCCAGGGTGTTGTGGTAGGTTTATCACCTAGAAATCGGGTGAAATGAACTTGACAGTGTACTTTGACAGCTGGTCACAACTTTCAGCTGTCATTTGAATAACTTTTGATGCCGATCGGAGCTGTACTTCGCCCGGAAAAAATTATAGAACACGATGTACTCTCATCGATTTCATGTCCAGGGTGTTGTGGTGAGTTTATCACCTAGAAATCGGGCGAAATGGACTTGACAGTGTACTTTGGAAGCTAGTGACTACTGTCAGCTGTCATTTGGTACCCTTTTGGTGCCGATAGAAGCTGTACTTTGCCCGGAAAAAATTATATACGATGATGTATTCTCATCGATTTCATGTCCAGGGTGTTGTGGTAAGTTTATCAACTAGAAATCGGGCGTAATAGACTTGACAGTGTACTTTGACAGCTAGCCATTACTGTCAGCTGTCATCTGCTACACTTTTGATGCCAATCGAAGCTGTACTTTGCCCGGAAAAAATTATAAACGACGATGTACTCTCATCGATTTCATGTCCAGGGTGTTGTGGTAGGTTTATCACCTAGAAATCGGGTGAACTGAACTTGACAGTGTATTTTTACAGCTGGTCACAACTGTCGGCTGTCATTTGATTAACTTTTGATGCCGATCGGAGCTGTACTTCGCCCGGAAAAAATTATAGAACACGATGTACTCTCATCGATTTCATGTCCAGGGTGTTGTGGTGAGTTTATCACCTAGAAATCGGGCGTAATGGACTTGACGGTGTACTTTGACAGCTAGTCATTACTGTCAGCTGTCATCTGGTACACTTTTGATGCCAATCGGAGCTGTACTTCACCCGGAAAAAATTATAGACGACGATGTACTCTCATCGATTTCATGTCCAGGGTGTTGTGGTGAGTTTATCACCTAAAAATCGGGCGTAATGGACTTGACAGTGTACTTCAACAGCTAGCAATTACTTTCAGCTGTCATCTGGTACACTTTTGATGCCAATCGAAGCTGTACTTTGCCCGGAAAAAATTATAAACGACGATGTACTCTCATCGATTTCATGTCCAGGGTGTTGTGGTGAGTTTATCACCTAGAAATCGGGCGTATTGGACTTGACAGTGTACTTTGGCAGCTAGCCATCACTGTCAGCTGTCATTTGGTACACTTTTGATGCCAATTGAAGCTGTACTTTGCCCGGAAAAAATTATAAACCACGATGTACTCTCATCGATTTCATGTCCAGGGTGTTGTGGTAGGTTTATCACCTAGAAATCGGGTAAAATGAACTTGACAGTGTACTTTAACAGCTGGTCACAACTGTCAGCTGTCATTTGATTAACTTTTGATGCCGATCGGAGCTGTACTACGCCCGGAAAAAATTATAGAACACGATGTACTCTCATCGATTTCATGTCCAGGGTGTTGTGGTGAGTTTATCACCTAGAAATCGGGCGTAATGGACTTGACGGTGTACTTTGACAGCTAGCCATTACTGTCAGCTGTCATGTGGTACACTTTTGATGCCAATCGGAGCTGTACTTCGCCCGGAAAAAATTATAGACGACGATGTACTCTCATCGATTTCATGTCCAGGGTGTTGTGGTGAGTTTATCACCTAGAAATCGGGCGTAATGGACTTGACAGTGTACTTTGACAGCTAGCCATTACTTTCAGCTGTCATCTGGTACACTTTTGATGCCACTCGAAGCTGTACTTTGCCCGGAAAAAATTATAAACGACGATGTACTCTCATCGATTTCATGTCCAGGGTGTTGTGGTAGGTTTATCACCTAGAAATCGGGTGAAATGAACTTGACAGTGTACTTTGACAGCTGGTCACAACTGTCAGCTGTCATTTGATTAACTTTTGATGCCGATCGAAGCTGTACTTCGCCCGGAAAAAATTATAGAACACGATGTACTCTCATCGATTTCATGTCCAGGGTGTTGTGGTGTGTTTATCACCTAGAAATCGGGCGAAATGGACTTGACAGTGTACTTTGTCAGCTAGTGACTACTGTCAGCTGTCATTTGAAACATTTTTGGTGCCGATAGAAGCTGTACTTTGCCCGGAAAAAATTATAGACGACGATGTACTCTCATCGATTTCATGTCCAGGGTGTTGTGGTGAGTTTATCACCTAGAAATCGGGCGTAATGGACTTGACAGTGTACTTTGACAGCTAACCATTACTGTCAGCTGTCATCTGGTACACTTTTGATGCCAATCGAAGCTGTCCTTTGCCCGGAAAAAATTATAAACGACGATGTACTCTCATCGATTTCATGTCCAGGGTGTTGTGGTAGGTTTATCACCTAGAAATCGGGTGAAATGAACTTGACAGTGTACTTTGACAGCTGGTCACAACTGTCAGCTGTCATTTGATTAACTTTTGATGCCGATCGGAGCTGTACTACGCCCGGAAAAAATTATAGAACACGATGTACTCTCATCGATTTCATGTCCAGGGTGTTGTGGTGTGTTTATCACCTAGAAATCGGGCGAAATGGACTTGACAGTGTACTTTGTCAGCTAGCCATTACTTTCAGCTGTCATCTGGTACACTTTTGATGCCAATCGAAGCTGTAATTTGCCCGGAAAAAACTATAAACGACGATGTACTCTCATCGATTTCATGTCCAGGGTGTTGTGGTAGGTTTATCACCTAGAAATCGGGTGAAATGAACTTGACAGTGTACTTTGACAGCTGGTCACAACTTTCAGCTGTCATTTGAATAACTTTTGATGCCGATCGGAGCTGTACTTCGCCCGGAAAAAATTATAGAACACGATGTACTCTCATCGATTTCATGTCCAGGGTGTTGTGGTGAGTTTATCACCTAGAAATCGGGCGAAATGGACTTGACAGTGTACTTTGGAAGCTAGTGACTACTGTCAGCTGTCATTTGGTACCCTTTTGGTGCCGATAGAAGCTGTACTTTGCCCGGAAAAAATTATAGACGATGATGTATTCTCATCGATTTCATGTCCAGGGTGTTGTGGTAAGTTTATCAACTAGAAATCGGGCGTAATAGACTTGACAGTGTACTTTGACAGCTAGCCATTACTGTCAGCTGTCATCTGCTACACTTTTGATGCCAATCGAAGCTGTACTTTGCCCGGAAAAAATTATAAACGACGATGTACTCTCATCGATTTCATGTCCAGGGTGTTGTGGTAGGTTTATCACCTAGAAATCGGGTGAACTGAACTTGACAGTGTATTTTTACAGCTGGTCACAACTGTCGGCTGTCATTTGATTAACTTTTGATGCCGATCGGAGCTGTACTTCGCCCGGAAAAAATTATAGAACACGATGTACTCTCATCGATTTCATGTCCAGGGTGTTGTGGTGAGTTTATCACCTAGAAATCGGGCGTAATGGACTTGACGGTGTACTTTGACAGCTAGTCATTACTGTCAGCTGTCATCTGGTACACTTTTGATGCCAATCGGAGCTGTACTTCACCCGGAAAAAATTATAGACGACGATGTACTCTCATCGATTTCATGTCCAGGGTGTTGTGGTGAGTTTATCACCTAAAAATCGGGCGTAATGGACTTGACAGTGTACTTCAACAGCTAGCAATTACTTTCAGCTGTCATCTGGTACACTTTTGATGCCAATCGAAGCTGTACTTTGCCCGGAAAAAATTATAAACGACGATGTACTCTCATCGATTTCATGTCCAGGGTGTTGTGGTGAGTTTATCACCTAGAAATCGGGCGTATTGGACTTGACAGTGTACTTTGGCAGCTAGCCATCACTGTCAGCTGTCATTTGGTACACTTTTGATGCCAATTGAAGCTGTACTTTGCCCGGAAAAAATTATAAACCACGATGTACTCTCATCGATTTCATGTCCAGGGTGTTGTGGTAGGTTTATCACCTAGAAATCGGGTAAAATGAACTTGACAGTGTACTTTAACAGCTGGTCACAACTGTCAGCTGTCATTTGATTAACTTTTGATGCCGATCGGAGCTGTACTACGCCCGGAAAAAATTATAGAACACGATGTACTCTCATCGATTTCATGTCCAGGGTGTTGTGGTGAGTTTATCACCTAGAAATCGGGCGTAATGGACTTGACGGTGTACTTTGACAGCTAGCCATTACTGTCAGCTGTCATGTGGTACACTTTTGATGCCAATCGGAGCTGTACTTCGCCCGGAAAAAATTATAGACGACGATGTACTCTCATCGATTTCATGTCCAGGGTGTTGTGGTGAGTTTATCACCTAGAAATCGGGCGTAATGGACTTGACAGTGTACTTTGACAGCTAGCCATTACTTTCAGCTGTCATCTGGTACACTTTTGATGCCACTCGAAGCTGTACTTTGCCCGGAAAAAATTATAAACGACGATGTACTCTCATCGATTTCATGTCCAGGGTGTTGTGGTAGGTTTATCACCTAGAAATCGGGTGAAATGAACTTGACAGTGTACTTTGGCAGCTGGTCACAACTGTCAGCTGTCATTTGATTAACTTTTGATGCCGATCGAAGCTGTACTTCGCCCGGAAAAAATTATAGAACACGATGTACTCTCATCGATTTCATGTCCAGGGTGTTGTGGTGTGTTTATCACCTAGAAATCGGGCGAAATGGACTTGACAGTGTACTTTGTCAGCTAGTGACTACTGTCAGCTGTCATTTGAAACATTTTTGGTGCCGATAGAAGCTGTACTTTGCCCGGAAAAAATTATAGACGACGATGTACTCTCATCGATTTCATGTCCAGGGTGTTGTGGTGAGTTTATCACCTAGAAATCGGGCGTAATGGACTTGACAGTGTACTTTGACAGCTAACCATTACTGTCAGCTGTCATCTGGTACACTTTTGATGCCAATCGAAGCTGTCCTTTGCCCGGAAAAAATTATAAACGACGATGTACTCTCATCGATTTCATGTCCAGGGTGTTGTGGTAGGTTTATCACCTAGAAATCGGGTGAAATGAACTTGACAGTGTACTTTGACAGCTGGTCACAACTGTCAGCTGTCATTTGATTAACTTTTGATGCCGATCGGAGCTGTACTACGCCCGGAAAAAATTATAGAACACGATGTACTCTCATCGATTTCATGTCCAGGGTGTTGTGGTGTGTTTATCACCTAGAAATCGGGCGAAATGGACTTGACAGTGTACTTTGTCAGCTAGTGACAACTGTCAGCTGTCATTTGGAACATTTTTGGTGCCGATAGAAGCTGTACTTCGCCCGGAAAAAATTATAGACGACGATGTACTCTCATCGATTTCATGTCCAGGGTGTTGTGGTGAGTTTATCACCTAGAAATCGGGCGTAATGGACTTGACGGTGTACTTTGGCAGCTAGTCATTACTTTCAGCTGTCATCTGGTACACTTTTGATGCCAATCGGAGCTGTACTTCACCCGGAAAAAATTATAGACGACGATGTACTCTCATCGATTTCATGTCCAGGGTGTTGTGGTGAGTTTATCACCTAGAAATCGGGCGTAATGGACTTGACAGTGTACTCTAACAGCTAGCAATTACTTTCAGCTGTCATCTGGTACACTTTTGATGCCAATCGAAAATGTACTTTGCCCGGAAAAAATTATAAACGACGATGTACTCTCATCGATTTCATGTCCAGGGTGTTGTGGTGAGTTTATCACCTAGAAATCGGGCGTATTGGACTTGACAGTGTACTTTGGCAGCTAGCCATCACTGTCAGCTGTCATTTGGTACACTTTTGATGCCAATCGAAGCTGTACTTTGCCCGGAAAAAATTATAAACCACGATGTACTCTCATCGATTTCATGTCCAGGGTGTTGTGGTAGGTTTATCACCTAGAAATCGGGTGTAATGAACTTGACAGTGTACTTTGACAGCTGGCCACAACTGTCAGCTGTCATTTGATTAACTTTTGATGCCGATCGGAGCTGTACTACGCCCGGAAAAAATTATAGAACACGATGTACTCTCATCGATTTCATGTCCAGGGTGTTGTGGTGAGTTTATCACCTAGAAATCGGGCGTAATGGACTTGACGGTGTACTTTGACAGCTAGCCATTACTGTCAGCTGTCATGTGGTACACTTTTGATGCCAATCGAAGCTGTACTTCGCCCGGAAAAAATTATAGACGACGATGTACTCTCATCGATTTCATGTCCAGGGTGTTGTGGTGAGTTTATCACCTAGAAATCGGGCGTAATGGACTTGACAGTGTACTTTGACAGCTAGCCATTACTTTCAGCTGTCATCTGGTACACTTTTGATGCCACTCGAAGCTGTACTTTGCCCGGAAAAAATTATAAACGACGATGTACTCTCATCGATTTCATGTCCAGGGTGTTGTGGTAGGTTTATCACCTAGAAATCGGGTGAAATGAACTTGACAGTGTACTTTGACAGCTGGTCACAACTGTCAGCTGTCATTTGAATAACTTTTGATGCCGATCGGAGCTGTACTTCGCCCGGAAAAAATTATAGAACACGATGTACTCTCATCGATTTCATGTCCAGGGTGTTGTGGTGTGTTTATCACCTAGAAATCGGGCGAAATGGACTTGACAGTGTACTTTGTCAGCTAGTGACTACTGTCAGCTGTCATTTGAAACATTTTTGGTGCCGATAGAAGCTGTACTTCGCCCGGAAAAAATTATAGACGACGATGTACTCTCATCGATTTCATGTCCAGGGTGTTGTGGTGAGTTTATCACCTAGAAATCGGGCGTAATGGACTTGACAGTGTACTTTGGCAGCTAGTCATTACTGTCAGCTGTCATCTGGTACACTTTTGATGCCAATCGAAGCTGTACTTTGCCCGGAAAAAATTATAAACGACGATGTACTCTCATCGATTTCATGTCCAGGGTGTTGTGGTAGGTTTATCACCTAGAAATCGGGCGAAACACACTTGACAGTGTACTTTGACAGCTGGTCACAACTGTCAGCTGTCATTTGATTAACTTTTGATGCCGATCTGAGCTGTACTTCGCCCGGAAAAAATTATAGAACACGATGTACTCTCATCGATTTCATGTCCAGGGTGTTGTGGTGAGTTTATCAACTAGAAATCGGGCGTAATGGACTTGAAAGTGTACTTCGACAGCTAGCCATTACTGTCAGCTGTCATTTGGTATCCTTTTGATGCCGATAGAAGCTGTACTTCGCCCGGAAAAAATTATAGACGACGATGAACTCTCATCAATTTCATGTCCAGGGTGTTGTGGTGAGTTTATCACCTAGAAATCGGGCGTAATGTACTTGACAGTGTACTTTGACAGCTAACTATTACTGTCAGCTGTCATCTGGTACACTTTTGATGCCAATCGAAGCTGTACTTTGCCCGGAAAAAATATTTTCATCATTTTTTTTCATCGATTTCATGTCCAGGGTGTTGTGGTGAGTTTATCACCTAGAAATCGGGCGAAACACACTTGACAGTGTACTTTGACAGCTGGTCACAACTGTCAGCTGTCATTTGATTAACTTTTGATGCCGATCGGAGCTGTACTTCGCCCGGAAAAAATTATAGAACACGATGTATTCTCATCGATTTCATGTCCAGGGTGTTGTGGTGAGTTTATCACCTAGAAATCGGGCGTAATGGACTTGACAGTGTACTTTGACAGCTAGCCATTACTGTCAGCTGTCATCTGGTATACTTTTGATGCCAATCGGAACTGTACTTTGCCCGAAAAAAATTATAAACGACGATGTACTCTCATCGATTTCATGTCCAGGGTGTTGACGTAGGTTTATCACCTAGAAGTCGGGTGAAATGAACTTGACAGTGTACTTTGACAGCTGTTCACAACTGTCAGCTGTCATTTGATTAACTTTTGATGCCGATCGGAGCTGTACTTCGCCCGGAAAAAATTATAGAACACGATGTACTCTCATCGATTTCATGTCCAGGGTGTTGTGGTGAGTTTATCACCTAGAAATCGGGCGAAATACACTTGCCAGTGTACTTTGGAAGCTAGTGATTACTGTCAGCTGTCATTTGGTACCCTTTTGGTGCCGACAGAAGCTGTACTTCGCCCGGAAAAAATTATAGACGATGATGTATTCTCATCGATTTCATGTCCAGGGTGTTGTGGTAAGTTTATCAACTAGAAATCGGGCGAAATGGACTTGACAGTGTACTTTGACAGCTAATCATTACTGTCAGCTGTCATCTGGTACACTTTTGATGCCAATCGAAGCTGTACTTTGCCCGGAAAAAATATTTTCATCATTTTTTTTCATCGATTTCATGTCCAGGGTGTTGTGGTAGGTTTATCACCTAGAAATCGGGCGAAATACACTTGACAGTGTACTTTGACAGCTAGTGACTACTGTCAGCTGTCATTTGGTACCCTTTTGGTGCCAACAGAAGATGTACTTCGCCCGGAAAAAATTATAGACGATGATGTATTCTCATCGATTTCATGTCCAGGGTGTTGTGGTAAGTTCATCACCTAGAAATCGGGCGTAATGGACTTGACAGTGTACTTTGACAGCTAGCCATAACTGTCAGCTGTCATGTGGTTTACTTTTGATGCTAATCGAAGCTGTACTTTGCCCGGAAAAATTTATAAACGACGATGTACTCTCATCGATTTCATGTCCAGGGTGTTGTGGTGAGTTTATCACCTAGAAATCGGGTGAAATGAACTTGACAGTGTACTTTGACAGCTGGTCACAACTGTCAGCTGTCATATGATTAACTTTTGATGCCGATCGAAGCTGTACTTCGCCCGGAAAAAATTATAGAACACGATGTACTCTCATCGATTTCATGTCCAGGGTGTTGTGGTGTGTTTATCACCTAGAAATCGGGCGAAATGGACTTGACAGTGTACTTCGGCAGCTAGTCATTACTGTCAGCTGTCATTTGGTACCCTTTTGGTGCCGATAAAAGCTGTACTTCGCCCGGAAAAAATTATAGACGACGATGTACTCTCATCGATTTCATGTCCAGGGTGTTGTGGTGAGTTTATCACCTAGAAATCGGGCGTAATGGACTTGACAGTGTACTTTGACAGCTAGTCATTACTTTCAGCTGTCATCTGGTACACTTTTGATGCCAATCGAAGCTGTACTTTGCCCGGAAAAAATTATAAACGACGATGTACTCTCATTGATTTCATGTCCAGGGTGTTGTGGTAGGTTTATCACCTAGAAATCGGGTGAAATGAACTTGACAGTGTACTTTGACAGCTGGTCACAACTGTCAGCTGTCATTTGATTAACTTTTGATGCCGATCGGAGCTGTATTTCGCCCGGAAAAAATTATAGAACACGATGTACTCTCATCGATTTCATGTCCAGGGTGTTGTGGTGAGTTTATCACCTAGAAATCGGGCGAAATTTACTTGACAGTGTACTTTGGCAGCTAGCGACTACTATCAGCTGTCATTTGATACCCTTTTGATGCCGATCGGAGCTGTTTTTCGCCCGGAAAAAATTATAGACGACGACGTACTCTCATCGATTTCATGTCCAGGGTGTTGTGGTGAGTATATCACCTAGAAATCGGGCGAAATGGACTTGACAGTGTACTTTGACAGCTAGTGACTACTGTCAACTGTCATTTGGTACCCTTTTGGTGCCGATAGAAGCTGTACTTCGCCCGGAAAAAATTATAGACGACGATGTATTCTCATCGATTTCATGTCCAGGGTGTTGTGGTAAGTTTATCACCTAGAAATCGGGCGTAATGGACTTGACAGTGTACTTTGGCAGCTAGTCATTACTGTCAGCTGTCATTTGGTACACTTTTGATGCCAATCGAAGCTGTACTTTGCCCGGAAAAAATTATAAACGACGATGTACTCTCATCGATTTCATGTCCAGGGTGTTGTGGTAGGTTTATCACCTAGAAATCGGGTGAAATGAACTTGACAGTGTACTTTGACAGCTGGTCACAACTGTCAGCTGTCATTTGATTAACTTTTGATGCCGATCGAAGCTGTACTTCGCCCGGAAAAAATTATAGAACACGATGTACTCTCATCGATTTCATGTCCAGGGTGTTGTGGTGAGTTTATCACCTAGAAATCGGGCGAAATGGACTTGACAGTGTACTTTGACAGCTAGTGACTACTGTCAGCTGTCATTTGGTACCCTTTTGGTGCCGATAGAAGCTGTACTTCGCCCGGAAAAAATTATAGACGACGATGTACTCTCATCGATTTCATGTCCAGGGTGTTGTGGTAAGTTTATCACCTAGAAATCGGGCGTAATGGACTTGACAGTGTACTTTGGAAGCTAGCCATTACTGTCAGCTGTCGTTTGGTTTCCTTTTAGTGCCGATAGAAGCTGTACTTCGCCCGGAAAAAATTATAGACGACGATGTACTCTCATCGATTTCATGTCCAGGGTGTTGTGGTAGGTTTATCACCTAGAAATCGGGTGAAATGAACTTGACAGTGTACTTTGGCAGCTGGTCACAACTGTCAGCTGTCATTTGAATAACTTTTGATGCCAATCGGAGCTGTACTTCGCCCGGAAAAAATTATAGAACACGATGTACTCTCATCGATTTCATGTCCAGGGTGTTGTGGTGAGTTTATCACCTAGAAATCGGACGTAATGGACTTGACAGTGTACTTTGACAGCTAGCCATTACTGTCAGCTGTCATCTGATATACTTTTGATGCCAATCGAAGCTGTACTTTGCCCGGAAAAAATTATAAACGACGATGTACTCTCATCGATTTCATGTCCAGGGTGTTGTGACCGGTTTATCACCTAGAAATCGGGTGAAATGAACTTGACAGTGTACTTTGACAGCTGGTCACAACTGTCAGCTGTCATTTGATTAACTTTTGATGCCGATCGGAGCTGTACTTCGCCCGGAAAAAATTATAGAACACGATGTACTCTCATCGATTTCATGTCCCGGGTGTTGTTGTGAGTTTATCAACTAGAAATCGGGCGTAATGGACTTGACAGTGTACTTTGACAGCTAGCCATTACTGTCAGCTGTCATCTGGTACACTTTTGATGCCAATCGAAGCTGTACTTCGCCCGGAAAAAATTATAAACGACGATGTATTCTCATCGATTTCATGTCCAGGGTGTTGTGGTAAGTTTATCACCTAGAAATCGGGCGTAATGGACTTGACAGTGTACTTTCACAGCTAGCCATTACTGTCAGCTGTCATCTGTTACACTTTTGATGCCAATCGAAGCTGTACTTTGCCCGGAAAAAATTATAAACGACGATGTACTCTCATCGATTTCATGTCCAGGGTGTTGTGGTGAGTTTATAACCTAGAAATCGGGCGAAATGGACTTGAAAGTGTACTTTGGAAGCTAGTGACTACTGTCAGCTGTCATTTGGTACCCTTTTGGTGCCGATAGAAGCTGTACTTCGCCCGGAAAAAATTATAGACGACGATGTATTCTCATCGATTTCATGTCCAGGGTGTTGTGGTAAGTTTATCACCTAGAAATCGGGCGTAATGGACTTGACAGTGTACTTTGACAGCTAGCCATTACTGTCAGCTGTCATTTGGTTTACTTTTGATGCCAATCGAAGCTGTACTTTGCCCGGAAAAAATTATAAACGACGATGTACTCTCATCGATTTCATGTCCAGGGTGTTGTGGTAGGTTTATCACCTAGAAATCGGGTGAAATGAACTTGACAGTGTTTTTTGACAGCTGGTCACAACTGTCAGCTGTCATTTGATTAACTTTTGATGCCGATCGGAGCTGTACTTCGCCCGGAAAAAATTATAGAACACGATGTACTCTCATCGATTTCATGTCCAGGGTGTTGTGGTGAGTTTATCACCTAGAAATCGGGCGTAATGGACTTGAAAGTGTACTTTGGCAGCTAGCCATTACTGTCAGCTGTCATCTGGTACACTTTTGATGCCAATCGAAGCTGTACTTTGCCCGGAAAAAATTATAAACGACGATGTACTCTCATCGATTTCATGTCCAGGGTGTTGTGGTAGGTTTATCACCTAGAAATCGGGTGAAATGAACTTGACAGTGTACTTTGACAGCTGGTCACAACTTTTAGCTGTCATTTGATTAACTTTTGATGCCGATCGAAGCTGTATTTCGCCCGGAAAAAATTATAGAACACGATGTACTCTCATCGATTTCATGTCCAGGGTGTTGTGGTGAGTTTATCACCTAGAAATCGGGCGAAATGGACTTGACAGTGTACTTTGGCAGCTAGTAACTACTGTCAGCTGTCATTTGATACCCTTTTGGTGCCGATAGAAGCTGTACTTCGGCCGGAAAAAAATATAGACGATGACGTACTCTCATCGATTTCATGTCCAGGGTGTTGTGGTGAGTTTATCACCTAGAAATCGGGCGTAATGGACTTGACAGTGTACTTTGACAGCTAGTGACTACTGTCAGCTGTCATGTGGTACACTTTTGATGCCGATCGAAGCTGTACTTTGCCCGGAAAAAATTATAAACGACGATGTACTCTCATCGATTTCATGTCCAGGGTGTTGTGGTAGGTTTATCACCTAGAAATCGGGTGAAAAGAACTTGACAGTGTACTTTGACAGCTGGTAACAACTGTCAGCTGTCATTTAATTAACTTTTGATGCCGATCGGAGCTGTACTTCGCCCGGAAAAAATTATAGAACACGATGTACTCTCATCGATTTCATGTCCAGGGTGTTGTGGTGAGTTTATCACCTAGAAATCGGGCGAAATGGACTTGACAGTGTACTTCGAAAGCTAGTGACTACTGCCAGCTGTCATTTGGTACCCTTTTGGTGCCGATAGAAGCTGTACTTCGCCCGGAAAAAATTATAGACGACGATGTACTCTCATCGATTTCATGTCCAGGGTGTTGTGGTGAGTTTATCACCTAGAAATCGGGCGTAATGGACTTGACAGTGTACTTTGACAGCTAGCCATTACTGTCAGCTGTCATCTGGTACACTTTTGATGCCAATCGAAGATGTACTTCGCCCGGAAAAAATTATAGAACACGATGTACTCTCATCGATTTAATGTCCAGGGTGTTGTGGTAGATTTATCACCTAGAACACGGGCGAAATTGACTTGACACTGTACTTTGACAGCTAGTTATTAGTGTCAGCTGTCCTCCAATACAATTTTTGTTGCCGATAGAAGCTGTACTTCGCCCAGAAAAAATTATAGAACACGATGTACTCTCATCGATTTCATGTCCAGGGTGTTGTGGTAGGTTTATCACCTAGAAATCGGGTGAAATGAACTTGACAGTGTACTTTGACAGCTGGTCACAACTGTCAGCTGTCATTTGATTAACTTTTGATGCCGATCGTAGCTGTACTTCGCCCGGAAAAAATTATAGAACACGATGTACTCTCATCGATTTCATGTCCCGGGTGTTGTTGTGAGTTTATCAACTAGAAATCGGGCGTAATGGACTTGACAGTGTACTTTGACAGCTAGACATTACTGTCAGCTGTCATCTGGTACACTTTGGATGCCAATCGAAGCTCTACTTCGCCCGGAAAAAGTTATAGACGACGATGTATTCTCATCGATTTCATGTCCAGGGTGTTGTGGTAAGTCTATCACCTAGAAATCGGGCGTAATGGACTTGACAGTGTACTTTGACAGCTAGCCATTACTGTCAGCTGTCATCTGGTACACTTTTGATGCCAATCGAAGCTGTACTTTGCCCGGAAAAAATTATAAACGACGATGTACTCTCATCGATTTCATGTCCAGGGTGTTGTGGTGAGTTTATCACCTAGAAATCGGGCGAAATAGAGTTGACAGTGTACTTTTAAAGCTAGTGACTACTGTCAACTGTCATTTGGTACCCTTTTGGTGCCGATAGAAGCTGTACTTCGCCCGGAAAAACTTATAGACGACGATGTATTCTCATCGATTTCATGTCCAGGGTGTTGTGGTAAGTTTATCACCTAGAAATCGGGCGTAATGGACTTGACAGTGTACTTTGACAGCTAGCCATTACTGTCAGCTGTCATTTGGTACACTTTTGATGCCAATCGAAGCTGTACTTTGCCCGGAAAAAATTATAAACGACGAAGTACTCTCATCGATTTCATGTCCAGGGTGTTGTGGTAGGTTTATCACCTAGAAATCGGGTGAAATGAACTTGACAGTGTTTTTTGACAGCTGGTCACAACTGTCAGCTGTCATTTGATTAACTTTTGATGCCGATCGGAGCTGTACTTCGCCCGGAAAAAATTATAGAACACAATGTACTCTCATCGATTTCATGTCCAGGGTGTTGTGGTGAGTTTATCACCTAGAAATCGGGCGAAATGGACTTGACAGTGTACTTTGGCAGCTAGTAACTACTGTCAGCTGTCATTTGATACCCTTTTGGTGCCGATAGAAGCTGTACTTCGGCCGGAAAAAAATATAGACGATGACGTACTCTCATCGATTTAATGTCCAGGGTGTTGTGGTGAGTTTATCACCTAGAAATCGGGCGTAATGGACTTGACAGTGTACTTTGACAGCTAGTGACTACTGTCAGCTGTCATGTGGTACACTTTTGATGCCGATCGAAGCTGTACTTTGCCCGGAAAAAATTATAAACGACGATGTACTCTCATCGATTTCATGTCCAGGGTGTTGTGGTAGGTTTATCACCTAGAAATCGGGTGAAAAGAACTTGACAGTGTACTTTGACAGCTGGTAACAACTGTCAGCTGTCATTTAATTAACTTTTGATGCCGATCGGAGCTGTACTTCGCCCGGAAAAAATTATAGAACACGATGTACTCTCATCGATTTCATGTCCAGGGTGTTGTGGTGAGTTTATCACCTAGAAATCGGGCGAAATGGACTTGACAGTGTACTTCGAAAGCTAGTGACTACTGCCAGCTGTCATTTGGTACCCTTTTGGTGCCGATAGAAGCTGTACTTCGCCCGGAAAAAATTATAGACGACGATGTACTCTCATCGATTTCATGTCCAGGGTGTTGTGGTGAGTTTATCACCTAGAAATCGGGCGTAATGGACTTGACAGTGTACTTTGACAGCTAGCCATTACTGTCAGCTGTCATCTGGTACACTTTTGATGCCAATCGAAGATGTACTTCGCCCGGAAAAAATTATAGAACACGATGTACTCTCATCGATTTAATGTCCAGGGTGTTGTGGTAGATTTATCACCTAGAACACGGGCGAAATTGACTTGACACTGTACTTTGACAGCTAGTTATTAGTGTCAGCTGTCCTCCAATACAATTTTTGTTGCCGATAGAAGCTGTACTTCGCCCAGAAAAAATTATAGAACACGATGTACTCTCATCGATTTCATGTCCAGGGTGTTGTGGTAGGTTTATCACCTAGAAATCGGCCGAAATTGACTTAAAAGTGTACTTTAACAGCTAGCGACTACTGTCAGCTGTCATATGGTATACTTTTGATGCCAATCGAAGCTGTACTTTGCCCGGAAAAAATTATAAACGACGATGTACTCTCATCGATTTCATGTCCAGGGTGTTGTGGTAGGTTTATCACCTAGAAATCGGGTGAAATGAACTTGACAGTGTACTTTGACAGCTGGTCACAACTGTCAGCTGTCATTTGATTAACTTTTGATGCCGATCGTAGCTGTACTTCGCCCGGAAAAAATTATAGAACACGATGTACTCTCATCGATTTCATGTCCCGGGTGTTGTTGTGAGTTTATCAACTAGAAATCGGGCGTAATGGACTTGACAGTGTACTTTGACAGCTAGACATTACTGTCAGCTGTCATCTGGTACACTTTTGATGCCAATCGAAGCTCTACTTCGCCCGGAAAAAGTTATAGACGACGATGTATTCTCATCGATTTCATGTCCAGGGTGTTGTGGTAAGTCTATCACCTAGAAATCGGGCGTAATGGACTTGACAGTGTACTTTGACAGCTAGCCATTACTGTCAGCTGTCATCTGGTACACTTTTGATGCCAATCGAAGCTGTACTTTGCCCGGAAAAAATTATAAACGACGATGTACTCTCATCGATTTCATGTCCAGGGTGTTGTGGTGAGTTTATCACCTAGAAATCGGGCGAAATAGAGTTGACAGTGTACTTTGAAAGCTAGTGACTACTGTCAACTGTCATTTGGTACCCTTTTGGTGCCGATAGAAGCTGTACTTCGCCCGGAAAAACTTATAGACGACGATGTATTCTCATCGATTTCATGTCCAGGGTGTTGTGGTAAGTTTATCACCTAGAAATCGGGCGTAATGGACTTGACAGTGTACTTTGACAGCTAGCCATTACTGTCAGCTGTCATTTGGTACACTTTTGATGCCAATCGAAGCTGTACTTTGCCCGGAAAAAATTATAAACGACGAAGTACTCTCATCGATTTCATGTCCAGGGTGTTGTGGTAGGTTTATCACCTAGAAATCGGGTGAAATGAACTTGACAGTGTTTTTTGACAGCTGGTCACAACTGTCAGCTGTCATTTGATTAACTTTTGATGCCGATCGGAGCTGTACTTCGCCCGGAAAAAATTATAGAACACAATGTACTCTCATCGATTTCATGTCCAGGGTGTTGTGGTGAGTTTATCACCTAGAAATCGGGCGTAATGGACTTGAAAGTGTACTTTGGCAGCTAGTCATTACTGTCAGCTGTCATCTGGTACACTTTTGATGCCAATCGAAGCTGTACTTTGCCCGGAAAAAATTATAAACCACGATGTACTCTCATCGATTTCATGTCCAGGGGGTTGTGGTAGGTTTATCACCTAGAAATCGGGCGAAATGGACTTGACAGTGTACTTTGACAGCTGGTCACAACTGTAAGCTGTCATTTGATTAACTTTTGATGCCGATCGGAGCTGTATTTCGCCCGGAAAAAATTATAGATCACGATGTACTCTCATCGATTTCATGTCCAGGGTGTTGTGGTGAGTTTATCACCTAGAAATCGGGCGAAATGGACTTGACAGTGTACTTTGACAGCTAGTGACTACTGTCAGCTGTCATTTGATACCCTTTTGGTGCCGATAGAAGCTGTACTTCGCCCGGAAAAAATTATAGACGACGACGTACTCTCATCGATTTCATGTCCAGGGTGTTGTGTTGAGTTTATTACCTAGAAATCGGGCGTAATGGACTTGACAGTGTACTTTGACAGCTAGTGACTACTGTCAGCTGTCATCTGGTACACTTTTGATGCCAATCGAAGCTGTACTTTGCCCGGAAAAAATTATAAACGACGATGTACTCTCATCGATTTCATGTCCAGGGTGTTGTGGTAGGTTTATCACCTAGAAATCGGGTGAAATGAACTTGACAGTGTACTTTGACAGCTGGTTACAACTGTCAGCTGTCATTTGATTAACTTTTGATGCCGATCGGAGCTGTACTTCGCCCGGAAAAAATTATAGAACACGATGTACTCTCATCGATTTCATGTCCAGGGTGTTGTGGTGAGTTTATCACCTAGAAATCGGGCAAAATGGACTTGACAGTGTACTTTGAAAGCTAGTGACTACTGTCAGCTGTCATTTGGTACCCTTTTGGTGCCGATAGAAGCTGTACTTCGCCCGGAAAAAATTATAGACGACGATGTACTCTCATCGATTTCATGTCCAGGGTGTTGTGGTGAGTTTATCACCTAGAAATCGGGCGTAATGGACTTGACAGTGTACTTTGACAGCTAGCCATTACTGTCAGCTGTCATCTGGTGCACTTTTGATGCCAATCGAAGCTGTACTTTGCCCGGAAAAAATTATAGACGACGACGTACTCTCATCGATTTCATGTCCAGGGTGTTGTGGTGAGTATATCACCTAGAAATCGGGCGAAATGGACTTGACAGTGTACTCTGACAGCTAGTGACCACTGTCAGCTGTCATTTGATACCCTTTTGGTGCCGATAGAAGCTGTACTTCGCCCGGAAAAAATTCTAGACGACGATGTACTCTCATCGATGTCATGTCCAGGGTGTTGTGGTAGGTTTATCATCTAGAAATCGGATGAAATAAACTTGACAGTGTATTCTGACAGCTGGTCACAACTGTCAGCTGTCATTTGATTAACTTTTGATGCCGATCGGAGCTGTATTTCGCCCGGAAAAAATTATAGAACACGATGTACTCTCATCGATTTCATGTCCAGGGTGTTGTGGTGAGTTTATCACCTAGAAATCGGGCGAAATGGACTTGACAGTGTACTTTGACAGCTAGTGACAACTGTCAGCTGTCATTTGATACACTTTTGGTGCCGATAGAAGCTGTACTTCGCCCGGAAAAAATTATAGACGACGACGTACTCTCATCGATTTCATGTCCAAAGTGCTGTGGTGAGTTTATTACCTAGAAATCGGGCGTAATGGACTTGACAGTGTACTTTGAAAGCTAGTGACTACTGTCAGCTGTCATTGGGTACCCTTTTAGTGCCGATAGAAGCTGTACTTCACCCGGAAAAAATTATAGACGACGATGTACTCTCATCGATTTCATGTCCAGGGTGTTGTTGTGAGTTTATCACCTAGAAATCGGGCGTAATGGACTTGACAGTGTACTTTGACAGCTAGCCATTACTGTCAGCTGTCATCTGGTGCACTTTTGATGCCAATCGAAGCTGTACTTCGCCCGAAAAAAATTATAGAACACGATGTACTCTCATCGATTTAATGTCCAGGGTGTTGTGGTAGATTTATCACCTAGAACACGGGCGAAATTGACTTGACACTGTACTTTGACAGCTAGTTATCAGTGTCAGCTGTCATTTAGTACAATTTTTGTTGCCGATAGAAGCTGTACTTCGCCCAGAAAAAATTATAGAACACGATGTACTCTCATCGATTTCATGTCCAGGGTGTTGTGGTAGGTTTATCACCTAGAAATCGGGCGAAATTGACTTGAAAGTGTACTTTAGCAGCTAGCGACTACTGTCAGCTGTCCTCTGGTACACTTTTGATGCCAATCGAAGCTGTACTTTGCCCGGAAAAAATTATAAACGACGATGTACTCTCATCGATTTCATGTCCAGGGTGTTGTGGTAGGTTTATCACCTAGAAATCGGGTGAAATGAACTTGACAGTGTACTTTGACAGCTGGTCACAACTGTCAGCTGTCATTTGATTAACTTTTGATGCCGATCGGAGCTGTACTTCGCCCGGAAAAAATTATAGAACACGATGTACTCTCATCGATTTCATGTCCAGGGTGTTGTGGTGAGTTTATCACCTAGAAATCGGGCGTAATGGACTTGACAGTGTACTTTGACAGCTAGCCATTACTGTCAGCTGTCATCTGGTATACTTTTGATGCCAATCGAAGCTGTATTTTGCCCGGAAAAAATTATAAACGACGATGTACTCTCATCGATTTCATGTCCAGGGTGTTGTGGTAGGTTTATCACCTAGAAATCGGGTGAAATGAACTTGACAGTGTACTTTGACAGCTGGTCACGACTGTCAGCTGTCATTTGATTAACTTTTGATGCCGATCGGAGCTGTACTTCGCCCGGAAAAAATTATAGAACACGATGTACTCTCATCGATTTCATGTCCCGGGTGTTGTTGTGAGTTTATCAACTAGAAATCGGGCGTAATGGACTTGACAGTGTACTTTGACAGCTAGCCATTACTGTCAGCTGTCATCTGGTACACTTTTGATGCCAATCGAAGCTGTACTTCGCCCGGAAAAAATTATAGACGACGATGTATTCTCATCGATTTCATGTCCCGGGTGTTGTTGTGAGTTTATCAACTAGAAATCGGGCGTAATGGACTTGACAGTGTACTTTGATAGCTAGCCATTACTGTCAGCTGTCATCTGGTACACTTTTGATGCCAATCGAAGCTGTACTTCGCCCGGAAAAAATTATAGACGACGATGTATTCTCATCGATTTCATGTCCAGGGTGTTGTGGTAAGTTTATCACCTAGAAATCGGGCGTAATGGACTTGACAGTGTACTTTGACAGCTAGCCAGTACTGTCAGCTGTCATTTGGTACACTTTTGATGCCAATCGAAGCTGTACTTTGCCCGGAAAAAATTATAAACGACGATGTACTCTCATCGATTTCATGTCCAGGGTGTTGTGGTAGGTTTATCACCTAGAAATCGGGTGAAATGAACTTGACAGTGTTTTTTGACAGCTGGTCACAACTGTGAGCTGTCATTTGATTAACTTTTGATGCCGATCGGAGCTGTACTTTGCCCGGAAAAAATTATAGAACACAATGTTTTCTCATCGATTTCATGTCCAGGGTGTTGTGGTGAGTTTATCACCTAGAAATCGGGCGTAATGGACTTGACAGTGTACTTTGGCGGCTAGTGACTACTGTCAGCTGTCATCTGGTACACTTTTGATGCCAATCGAAGCTGTACTTTGCCCGGAAAAAATTATAAACGACGATGTACTCTCATCGATTTCATGTCCAGGGTGTTGTGGTAGGTTTATCACCTAGAAATCGGGTGAAATGAACTTGACAGTGTACTTTGACAGCTGGTTACAACTGTCAGCTGTCATTTGATTAACTTTTGATGCCAATCGGAACTGTACTTCGCCCGGAAAAAAATATAGAACACGATGTACTCTCATCGATTTCATGTCCAGGGTGTTGTGGTGAGTTTATCACCTAGAAATCGGGCGAAATGGACTTGACAGTGTACTTTGAAAGCTAGTGACTACTGTCAGCTGTCATTTGGTACCCTTTTGCTGCCGATAGAAGCTGTACTTCGCCCGGAAAAAATTATAGACGACGATGTACTCTCATCGATTTCATGTCCAGGGTGTTGTGGTGAGTTTATCACCTAGAAATCGGGCGTAATGGACTTGACAGTGTACTTTGACAGCTAGCCATTACTGTCAGCTGTCATCTGGTGCACTTTTGATGCCAATCGAAGCTGTACTTCGCCCGGAAAAAATTATAGAACACGATGTACTCTCATCGATTTAATGTCCAGGGTGTTGTGGTAGATTTATCACCTAGAACACGGGCGAAATTGACTTGACACTGTACTTTGACAGCTAGTTATTAGTGTCAGCTGTCATTCAGTACAGTTTTTGTTGCCGATAGAAGCTGTACTTCGCCCAGAAAAAATTATAGAACACGATGTACTCTCATCGATTTCATGTCCAGGGTGTTGTGGTAGGTTTATCACCTAGAAATCGGGCGAAATTGACTTAAAAGTGTACTTTAGCAGCTATTGACTACTGTCAGCTGTCATCTGGTACACTTTTGATGCCAATCGAAGCTGTACTTTGCCCGGAAAAAATTATAAACGACGATGT
The DNA here is from genome assembly GCA_963942545.1 of Oxycera nigricornis. NCBI lineage: Eukaryota > Metazoa > Arthropoda > Insecta > Diptera > Stratiomyidae > Oxycera > Oxycera nigricornis. The sequence goes on along the minus strand of OZ012664.1, from coordinate 17,068,166 downwards.
ACTCTCATCGATTTCATGTCCAGGGTGTTGTGGTAAGTTTATCACCTAGAAATCGGGCGTAATGGACTTGACAGTGTACTTTGACAGCTAGCCAGTACTGTCAGCTGTCATTTGGTACACTTTTGATGCCAATCGAAGCTGTACTTCGCCCGGAAAAAATTATAGACGACGATGTATTCTCATCGATTTCATGTCCAGGGTGTTGTGGTAAGTTTATCACCTAGAAATCGGGCGTAATGGACTTGACAGTGTACTTTGACAGCTAGCCAGTACTGTCAGCTGTCATTTGGTACACTTTTGATGCCAATCGAAGCTGTACTTTGCCCGGAAAAAATTATAAACGACGATGTACTCTCATCGATTTCATGTCCAGGGTGTTGTGGTAGGTTTATCACCTAGAAATCGGGTGAAATGAACTTGACAGTGTTTTTTGACAGCTGGTCACAACTGTCAGCTGTCATTTGATTAACTTTTGATGCCGATCGGAGCTGTACTTTGCCCGGAAAAAATTATAGAACACAATGTTTTCTCATCGATTTCATGTCCAGGGTGTTGTGGTGAGTTTATCACCTAGAAATCGGGCGTAATGGACTTGACAGTGTACTTTGGCGGCTAGTGACTACTGTCAGCTGTCATCTGGTACACTTTTGATGCCAATCGAAGCTGTACTTTGCCCGGAAAAAATTATAAACGACGATGTACTCTCATCGATTTCATGTCCAGGGTGTTGTGGTAGGTTTATCACCTAGAAATCGGGTGAAATGAACTTGACAGTGTACTTTGACAGCTGGTTACAACTGTCAGCTGTCATTTGATTAACTTTTGATGCCAATCGGAGCTGTACTTCGCCCGGAAAAAATTATAGAACACGATGTACTCTCATCGATTGCATGTCCAGGGTGTTGTGGTGAGTTTATCACCTAGAAATCGGGCGAAATGAACTTGACAGTGTACTTTAAAAGCTAGTGACTACTGTCAGCTGTCATTTGGTACCCTTTTGCTGCCGATAGAAGCTGTACTTCGCCCGGAAAAAATTATAGACGACGATGTACTCTCATCGATTTCATGTCCAGGGTGTTGTGGTGAGTTTATCACCTAGAAATCGGGCGTAATGGACTTGACAGTGTACTTTGACAGCTAGCCATTACTGTCAGCTGTCATCTGGTGCACTTTTGATGCCAATCGAAGCTGTACTTCGCCCGGAAAAAATTATAGAACACGATGTACTCTCATCGATTTAATGTCCAGGGTGTTGTGGTAGATTTATCACCTAGAACACGGGCGAAATTGACTTGACACTGTACTTTGACAGCTAGTTATTAGTGTCAGCTGTCATTCAGTACAATTTTTGTTGCCGATAGAAGCTGTACTTTGCCCAGAAAAAATTATAGAACACGATGTACTCTCATCGATTTCATGTCCAGGGTGTTGTGGTAGGTTTATCACCTAGAAATCGGGCGAAATTGACTTAAAAGTGTACTTTAGCAGCTATCGACTACTGTCAGCTGTCATCTGGTACACTTTTGATGCCAATCGAAGCTGTACTTTGCCCGGAAAAAATTATAAACGACGATGTACTCTCATCGATTTCATGTCCAGGGTGTTGTGGTAGGTTGATCACCTAGAAATCGGGTGAAATGAACTTGACAGTGTACTTTGACAGCTGGTCACAACTGTCAGCTGTCATTTGATTAACTTTTGATGCCGATCGGAGCTGTACTTCGCCCGGAAAAAATTATAGACGACGATGTATTCTCATCGATTTCATGTCCAGGGTGTTGTGTTAAGTTTATCAACTAGAAATCGGGCGTAATGGACTTGACAGTGTACTTTGACAGCTAGTCATTACTGTCAGCTGTCATTTTATACACTTTTGATGCCAATCGAAGCTGTAGTTTGCCCGGAAAAAATTATAAACGACGATGTACTCTCATTGATTTCATGTCCAAGGTGTTGTGGTAGGTTTATTACCTAGAAATCGTGTGAAATACAATTGACAGTCTACTTTGACAACTAGCCACTACTGTCAGCTGTCATTTGGTACCTTTTATTGCCGATATAAGCTGTACTTCGCCCGGAAAAAATTATAGAACACGATGTACTCTTATCGATTTCATGTCCAGGGTGTTGTGGTGAGTTTATCACCTAGAAATCGGGCGAAATGGACTTCACAGTGTACTTTGGAAGCTAGTGATTACTGTCAGCTGTCACTTGTTACCCTTTTGGTGCCGATAGAAGCTGTACTTCGCCCGTAAAAAAATATAGAACACGATGTACTCTCATTGATTTCATGTCCAAGGTGTTGTGGTAAGTTTATCACCTAGAAATCGGGTGAAATGAACTTGACAGTGTACTTTAAAAGCTAGTGACTACTGTCAGCTGTCATTTGGTACCCTTTTGGTGCCGATAGAAGCTTTACTTCGCCCGGAAAAAAGTATAGACGACGATGTATTCTCATCGATTTCATGTCCAGGGTGTTGTGGTAGGTTTATCACCTAGAAATCGGGTGAAATGAACTTGACAGTGTACTTTGACATCTGGTCACAACTGTCAGCTGTCATTTGATTAACTTTTGATGCTGATCGGAGCTGTACTCCGCCCGGAAAAAATTATAGAACACGATGTACTCTCATCGATTTCATGTCCAGGGTGTTGTGGTGAGTTTATCACCTAGAAATCGGGCGTAATGGACTTGACAGTGTACTTTGACAGCTAGTCATTACTGTCAGCTGTCATCTGGTGCACTTTTGATGCCAATCGAAGCTGTACTTCGCCCGGAAAAAATTATAGAACACGATGTACTCTCATCGATTTAATGTCCAGGGTGTTGTGGTAGATTTATCACCTAGAACACGGCCGAAATTGACTTGACACTGTACTTTGACAGCTAGTTATTAGTGTCAGCTGTCATTTAATACATTTTTTGTTGCCGATATAAGCTGTACTTTGCCCGGAAAAAATTATAGAACACGATGTACTCTTATCGATTTCATGTCCAGGGTGTTGTGGGGAGTTTATCACCTAGAAATCGGGCGAAATGGACTTGACAGTGTACTTTGGAAGCTAGTGATTACTGTCAGCTGTCACTTGTTACACTTTTGGTGCCGATAGAAGCTGTACTTCGCCCGTAAAAAAATATAGAACACGATGTACTCTCATTGATTTCATGTCCAAGGTGTTGTGGTAAGTTTACCACCTAGAAATCGGGTGAAATGAACTTGACAGTGTACTTTCAAAGCTAGTGACTACTGTCAGCTGTCATTTGGTACCCTTTTGGTGCCGATAGAAGCTTTACTTCGCCCGGAAAAAAGTATAGACGACGATGTATTCTCATCGATTTCATGTCCAGGATGTTGTGGTAGGTTTATCACCTAGAAATCGGGTGAAATGAACTTGACAGTGTACTTTGACATCTGTTCACAACTGTCAGCTGTCATTTGATTAACTTTTGATGCTGATCGGAGCTGTACTCCGCCCGGAAAAAATTATAGAACACGATGTACTCTCATCGATTTCATGTCCAGGGTGTTGTGGTGAGTTTATCACCTAGAAATCGGGCGTAATGGACTTGACAGTGTACTTTGACAGCTAGCCATTACTGTCAGCTGTCATCTGGTGCACTTTTGATGCCAATCGAAGCTGTACTTCGCCCGGAAAAAATTATAGAACACGATGTACTCTCATCGATTTAATGTCCAGGGTGTTGTGGTAGATTTATCACCTAGAACACGGGCGAAATTGACTTGACACTGTACTTTGACAGCTAGTTATTAGTGTCAGCTGTCATTTAGTACAATTTTTGTTGCCGATAGAAGCTGTACTTCGCCCAGAAAAAATTATAGAACACGATGTACTCTCATCGATTTCATGTCCAGGGTGTTGTGGTAGGTTTATCACCTAGAAATTGGGCGAAATTGACTTAAAAGTGTACTTCACCAGCTAGCGACTACTGTCAGCTGTCATCTGGTACACTTTTGATGCCAATCGAAGCTGTACTTCGCCCGGAAAAAATTATAGAACACGATGTACTCTTATCGATTTCATGTCCAGGGTGTTGTGGTGAGTTTATCACCTAGAAATCGGGCGAAATGGACTTGACAGTGTTTTTTGGAAGCTAGTGATTACTGTCAGCTGTCACTTGTTACCCTTTTGGTGCCGATAGAAGCTGTACTTCGCCCGTAAAAAAATATAGAACACGATGTACTCTCATTGATTTCATGTCCAAGGTGTTGTGGTAAGTTTATCACCTAGAAATCGGGTGAAATACAATTGACAGTCTACTTTGACAACTAGCCACTACTGTCAGCTGTCATTTGGTACCCTTTTATTGCCGATATAAGCTGTACTTGGCCCGGAAAAAATTATAGAACACGATGTACTCTTATCGATTTCATGTCCAGGGTGTTGTGGTGAGTTTATCACCTAGAAATCGGGCGAAATGGACTTGACAGTGTACTTTGGAAGCTAGTGATTACTGTCAGCTGTCACTTGTTACCCTTTTGGTGCCGATAAAAGCTGTACTTCGCCCGTAAAAAAATATAGAACACGATGTACTCTCATTGATTTCATGTCCAAGGTGTTGTGGTAAGTTTATCACCTAGAAATCGGGTGAAATGAACTTGACAGTGTACTTTAAAAGCTAGTGACTACTGTCAGCTGTCATTTGGTACCCTTTTGGTGCCGATAGAAGCTTTACTTCGCCCGGAAAAAAGTATAGACGACGATGTATTCTCATCGATTTCATGTCCAGGGTGTTGTGGTAGGTTTATCACCTAGAAATCGGGTGAAATGAACTTGACAGTGTACTTTGACATCTGGTCACAACTGTCAGCTGTCATTTGATTAACTTTTGATGCTGATCGGAGCTGTACTCCGCCCGGAAAAAATTATAGAACACGATGTACTCTCATCGATTTCATGTCCAGGGTGTTGTGGTGAGTTTATCACCTAGAAATCGGGCGTAATGGACTTGATTGTGTACTTTGACAGCTAGCCATTACTGTCAGCTGTCATTTGGTGCACTTTTGATGCCAATCGAAGCTGTACTTTGTCCGGAAAAAATTATAAACGACGATGTACTCTCATCGATTTCATGTCCAGGGTGTTGTGGTGAGTTTATCACCTAGAAATCGGGCGAAATGGACTTGACAGTGTACTTTGACAGCTAGTGACTACTGTCAGCTGTCATTTGGTACCCTTTTGGTGCCGATAGAAGCTGTACTTCGCCCGGAAAAAATTATAGAACACGATGTACTCTCATCGATTTCATGTCCAGGGTGTTGTGGTAGGTTTATCACCTAGAAATTGGGCGAAATTGACTTAAAAGTGTACTTCACCAGCTAGCGACTACTGTCAGCTGTCATCTGGTACACTTTTGATGCCAATCGAAGCTGTACTTCGCCCGGAAAAAATTATAGAACACGATGTACTCTTATCGATTTCATGTCCAGGGTGTTGTGGTGAGTTTATCACCTAGAAATCGGGCGAAATGGACTTGACAGTGTTTTTTGGAAGCTAGTGATTACTGTCAGCTGTCACTTGTTACCCTTTTGGTGCCGATAGAAGCTGTACTTCGCCCGTAAAAAAATATAGAACACGATGTACTCTCATTGATTTCATGTCCAAGGTGTTGTGGTAAGTTTATCACCTAGAAATCGGGTGAAATACAATTGACAGTCTACTTTGACAACTAGCCACTACTGTCAGCTGTCATTTGGTACCCTTTTATTGCCGATATAAGCTGTACTTGGCCCGGAAAAAATTATAGAACACGATGTACTCTTATCGATTTCATGTCCAGGGTGTTGTGGTGAGTTTATCACCTAGAAATCGGGCGAAATGGACTTGACAGTGTACTTTGGAAGCTAGTGATTACTGTCAGCTGTCACTTGTTACCCTTTTGGTGCCGATAAAAGCTGTACTTCGCCCGTAAAAAAATATAGAACACGATGTACTCTCATTGATTTCATGTCCAAGGTGTTGTGGTAAGTTTATCACCTAGAAATCGGGTGAAATGAACTTGACAGTGTACTTTAAAAGCTAGTGACTACTGTCAGCTGTCATTTGGTACCCTTTTGGTGCCGATAGAAGCTTTACTTCGCCCGGAAAAAAGTATAGACGACGATGTATTCTCATCGATTTCATGTCCAGGGTGTTGTGGTAGGTTTATCACCTAGAAATCGGGTGAAATGAACTTGACAGTGTACTTTGACATCTGGTCACAACTGTCAGCTGTCATTTGATTAACTTTTGATGCTGATCGGAGCTGTACTCCGCCCGGAAAAAATTATAGAACACGATGTACTCTCATCGATTTCATGTCCAGGGTGTTGTGGTGAGTTTATCACCTAGAAATCGGGCGTAATGGACTTGATTGTGTACTTTGACAGCTAGCCATTACTGTCAGCTGTCATTTGGTGCACTTTTGATGCCAATCGAAGCTGTACTTTGTCCGGAAAAAATTATAAACGACGATGTACTCTCATCGATTTCATGTCCAGGGTGTTGTGGTGAGTTTATCACCTAGAAATCGGGCGAAATGGACTTGACAGTGTACTTTGAGAGCTAGTGACTACTGGCAGCTGTCATTTGGTAGCCTTTTGGTGCCGATAGAAGCTGTACTTCGCCCGGAAAAAATTATAGAACACGATGTACTCTCATTGATTTCATGTCCAAGGTGTTGTGGTAAGTTTATCAAATAGAAATCGGGTGAAATGAACTTGACAGTGTACTTTAAAAGCTAGTGACTACCGTCAGCTGTCATTTGGTACCCTTTTGGTGCCGATAGAAGCTTTACTTCGCCCGGAAAAAAGTATAGACGACGATGTATTCTCATCGATTTCATGTCCAGGGTGTTGTGGTAGGTTTATCACCTAGAAATCGGGTGAAATGAACTTGACAGTGTACTTTGACATCTGGTCACAACTGTCAGCTGTCATTTAATTATATTTTGATGCTGATCGGAGCTGTACTCCGCCCGGAAAAAATTATAGAACACGATGTACTCTCATCGATTTCATGTCCAGGGTGTTGTGGTGAGTTTATCACCTAGAAATCGGGCGTAATGGACTTGACAGTGTACTTTGACAGCTAGCCATTACTGTCAGCTGTCATCTGGTGCACTTTTGATGCCAATCGAAGCTGTACTTCGCCCGGAAAAAATTATAGAACACGATGTACTCTCATCGATTTAATGTCCAGGGTGTTGTGGTAGATTTATCACCTAGAACACGGGCGAAATTGACTTGACACTGTACTTTGACAGCTAGTTATTAGTGTCAGCTGTCATTTAGTACAATTTTTGTTGCCGATAGAAGCTGTACTTCGCCCAGAAAAAATTATAGAACACGATGTACTCTCATCGATTTCATGTCCAGGGTGTTGTGGTAGGTTTATCACCTAGAAATCGGGCGAAATTGACTTAAAAGTGTACTTCACCAGCTAGCGACTACTGTCAGCTGTCATCTGGTACACTTTTGATGCCAATCGAAGCTGTACTTTGCCCGGAAAAAATTATAAACGACGATGTACTCTCATCGATTTCATGTCCAGGGTGTTGTGGTAGGTTTATCACCTAGAAATCGGGTGAAATGAACTTGACAGTGTACTTTGACAGCTGGTCACAACTGTCAGCTGTCATTTGATTAACTTTTGATGCCGATCGGAGCTGTACTTCGCCCGGAAAAAATTATAGACGACGATGTATTCTCATCGATTTCATGTCCAGGGTGTTGTGTTAAGTTTATCAACTAGAAATCGGGCGTAATGGACTTGACAAAGTACTTTGGCAGCTAGTCATTACTGTCAGCTGTCACTTGTTACCCTTTTGGTGCCGATAGAAGCTGTACTTCGCCCGTAAAAAAATATAGAACACGATGTACTCTCATTGATTTCATGTCCAAGGTGTTGTGGTAAGTTTATCACCTAGAAATCGGGTGAAATGAACTTGACAGTGTACTTTAAAAGCTAGTGACTACTGTCAGCTGTCATTTGGTACCCTTTTGGTGCCGATAGAAGCTTTACTTCGCCCGGAAAAAAGTATAGACGACGATGTATTCTCATCGATTTCATGTCCAGGGTGTTGTGGTAGGTTTATCACCTAGAAATCGGGCGAAATGAACTTGACAGTGTACTTTGACATCTGGTCACAACTGTCAGCTGTCATTTGATTAACTTTTGATGCTGATCGGAGGTGTACTCCGCCCGGAAAAAATTATAGAACACGATGTACTCTCATCGATTTCATGTCCAGGGTGTTGTGGTGAGTTTATCACCTAGAAATCGGGCGTAATGGACTTGACAGTGTACTTTAACAGCTAGCCATTACTGTCAGCTGTCATCTGGTGCACTTTTGATGCCAATCGAAGCTGTACTTCGCCCGGAAAAAATTATAGAACACGATGTACTCTCATCGATTTAATGTCCAGGGTGTTGTGGTAGATTTATCACCTAGAACACGGGCGAAATTGACTTGACACTGTACTTTGACAGCTAGTTATTAGTGTCAGCTGTCATTTAGTACAATTTTTGTTGCCGATAGAAGCTGTACTTCGCCCAGAAAAAATTATAGAACACGATGTGCTCTCATCGATTTCATGTCCAGGGTGTTGTGGTAGGTTTATCACCTAGAAATCGGGCGAAATTGACTTAAAAGTGTACTTTACCAGCTAGCGACTACTGTCAGCTGTCATCTGGTATACTTTTGATGCCAATCGAAGCTGTACTTTGCCCGGAAAAAATTATAAACGACGATGTACTCTCATCGATTTCATGTCCAGGGTGTTGTGGTAGGTTTATCACCTAGAAATCGGGTGAAATGAACTTGACAGTGTACTTTGACAGCTGGTCACAACTGTCAGCTGTCATTTGATTAACTTTTGATGCCGATCGGAGCTGTACTTCGCCCGGAAAAAATTATAGACGACGATGTATTCTCATCGATTTCATGTCCAGGGTGTTGTGTTAAGTTTATCAACTAGAAATCGGGCGTAATGGACTTGACAGTGTACTTTGACAGCTAGTCATTACTGTCAGCTGTCACTTGTTACCCTTTTGGTGCTGATAGAAGCTGTACTTCGCCCGTAAAAAAATATAGAACACGATGTACTCTCATTGATTTCATGTCCAAGGTGTTGTGGTAAGTTTATCACCTAGAAATCGGGTGAAATGAACTTGACAGTGTACTTTAAAAGCTAGTGACTACTGTCAGCTGTCATTTGGTACCCTTTTGGTGCCGATAGAAGCTTTACTTCGCCCGGAAAAAAGTATAGACGACGATGTATTCTCATCGATTTCATGTCCAGGGTGTTGTGGTAGGTTTATCACCTAGAAATCGGGTGAAATGAACTTGACAGTGTACTTTAAAATCTGGTCACAACTGTCAGCTGTCATTTGATTAACTTTTGATGCTGATCGGAGCTGTACTCCGCCCGGAAAAAATTATAGAACCCGATGTACTCTCATCGATTTCATGTCCAGGGTGTTGTGGTGAGTTTATCACCTAGAAATCGGGCGTAATGGACTTGACAGTGTACTTTGACAGCTAGTCATTACTGTCAGCTGTCATCTGGTGCACTTTTGATGCCAATCGAAGCTGTACTTCGCCCGGAAAAAATTATAGAACACGATGTACTCTCATCGATTTAATGTCCAGGGTGTTGTGGTAGATTTATCACCTAGAACACGGCCGAAATTGACTTGACACTGTACTTTGACAGCTAGTTATTAGTGTCAGCTGTCATTTAATACAATTTTTGTTGCCGATATAAGCTGTACTTTGCCCGGAAAAAATTATAGAACACGATGTACTCTTATCGATTTCATGTCCAGGGTGTTGTGGTGAGTTTATCACCTAGAAATCGGGCGAAATGGACTTGACAGTGTACTTTGGAAGCTAGTGATTACTGTCAGCTGTCACTTGTTACCCTTTTGGTGCCGATAGAAGCTGTACTTCGCCCGTAAAAAAATATAGAACACGATGTACTCTCATTGATTTCATGTCCAAGGTGTTGTGGTAAGTTTACCACCTAGAAATCGGGTGAAATGATTTTGACAGTGCACTTTAAAAGCTAGTGACTACTGTCAGCTGTCATTTGGTACCCTTTTGGTGCCGATAGAAGCTTTACTTCGCCCGGAAAAAAGTATAGACGACGATGTATTCTCATCGATTTCATGTCCAGGATGTTGTGGTAGGTTTATCACCTAGAAATCGGGTGAAATGAACTTGACAGTGTACTTTGACATCTGCTCACAACTGTCAGCTGTCATTTGATTAACTTTTGATGCTGATCGGAGCTGTACTCCGCCCGGAAAAAATTATAGAACACGATGTACTCTCATCGATTTCATGTCCAGGGTGTTGTGGTGAGTTTATCACCTAGAAATCGGGCGTAATGGACTTGACAGTGTACTTTGACAGCTAGCCATTACTGTCAGCTGTCATCTGGTGCACTTTTGATGCCAATCGAAGCTGTACTTCGCCCGGAAAAAATTAAAGAACACGATGTACTCTCATCGATTTAATGTCCAGGGTGTTGTGGTAGATTTATCACCTAGAACACGGGCGAAATTGACTTGACACTGTACTTGACAGCTAGTTATTAGTGTCAGCTGTCATTAAGTACAATTTTTGTTGCCGATAGAAGCTGTACTTCGCCCAGAAAAAATTATAGAACACGATGTGCTCTCATCGATTTCATGTCCAGGGTGTTGTGGTAGGTTTATCACCTAGAAATCGGGCGAAATTGACTTAAAAGTGTACTTCACCAGCTAGCGACTACTGTCAGCTGTCATCTGGTACACTTTTGATGCCAATCGAAGCTGTACTTCGCCCGGAAAAAATTATAGAACACGATGTACTCTCATCGATTTAATGTCCAGGGTGTTGTGGTAGATTTATCACCTAGAACACGGGCGAAATTGACTTGACACTGTACTTTGACAGCTAGTTATTAGTGTCAGCTGTCATTTAGTACAATTTTTGTTGCCGATAGAAGCTGTACTTCGCCCAGAAAAAATTATAGAACACGATGTGCTCTCATCGATTTCATGTCCAGGGTGTTGTGGTAGGTTTATCACCTAGAAATCGGGCGAAATTGACTTAAAAGTGTACTTCACCAGCTAGCGACTACTGTCAGCTGTCATCTGGTACACTTTTGATGCCAATCGAAGCTGTACTTTGCCCGGAAAAAATTATAAACGACGATGTACTCTCATCGGTTTCATGTCCAGGGTGTTGTGGTAGGTTTATCACCTAGAAATCGGGTGAAATGAACTTGACAGTGTACTTTGACAGCTGGTCACAACTGTCAGCTGTCATTTGATTAACTTTTGATGCCGATCGGAGCTGTACTTCGCCCGGAAAAAATTATAGACGACGATGTATTCTCATCGATTTCATGTCCAGGTTGTTGTGTTAAGTTTATCAACTAGAAATCGGGCGTAATGGACTTGACAGTGTACTTTGACAGCTAGTCATTACTGTCAGCTGTCACTTGTTACCCTTTTGGTGCCGATAGAAGCTGTACTTCGCCCGTAACAAAATATAGAACACGATGTACTCTCATTGATTTCATGTCCAAGATGTTGTGGTAAGTTTATCACCTAGAAATCGGGTGAAATGAACTTGACAGTGTACTTTAAAAGCTAGTGACTACTGTCAGCTGTCATTTGGTACCCTTTTGGTGCCGATAGAAGCTTTACTTCGCCCGGAAAAAAGTATAGACGACGATGTATTCTCATCGATTTCATGTCCAGGGTGTTGTGGTAGGTTTATCACCTAGTAATCGGGTGGAATGAACTTGACAGTGTACTTTGACATCTGGTCACAACTGTCAGCTGTCATTTTATTAACTTTTGATGCTGATCGGAGCTGTACTCCGCCCGGAAAAAATTATAGAACACGATGTACTCTCATCGATTTCATGTCCAGGGTGTTGTGGTGAGTTTATCACCTAGAAATCGGGCGTAATGGACTTGACAGTGTACTTTGACAGCTAGTCATTACTGTCAGCTGTCATCTGGTGCACTTTTGATGCCAATCGAAGCTGTACTTCGCCCGGAAAAAATTATAGAACACGATGTACTCTCATCGATTTAATGTCCAGGGTGTTGTGGTAGATTTATCACCTAGAACACGGCCGAAATTGACTTGACACTGTACTTTGACAGCTAGTTATTAGTGTCAGCTGTAATTTAATACAATTTTTGTTGCCGATATAAGCTGTACTTTGCCCGGAAAAAATTATAGAACACGATGTACTCTTATCGATTTCATGTCCAGGGTGTTGTGGTGAGTTTATCACCTAGAAATCGGGCGAAATGGACTTGACAGTGTACTTTGGAAGCTAGTGATTACTGTCAGCTGTCATTTGTTACCCTTTTGGTGCCGATAGAAGCTGTACTTCGCCCGTAAAAAAATATAGAACACGATGTACTCTCATTGATTTCATGTCCAAGGTGTTGTGGTAAGTTTATCACCTAGAAATCGGGTGAAATGAACTTGACAGTGTACTTTGAAAGCTAGTGACTACTGTCAGCTGTCATTTGGTACCCTTTTGGTGCCGATAGAAGCTTTACTTCGCCCGGAAAAAATTATAGACGACGATGTATTCTCATCGATTTCATGTCCAGGGTGTTGTGGTAGGTTTATCACCTAGAAATCGGGTGAAATGAACTTGACAGTGTACTTTGACATCTGGTCACAACTGTCAGCTGTCATTTGATTAACTTTTGATGCTGATCGGAGCTGTACTCCGCCCGGAAAAAATTATAGAACACGATGTACTCTCATCGATTTCATGTCCAGGGTGTTGTGGTGAGTTTATCACCTAGAAATCGGGCGTAATGGACTTGATTGTGTACTTTGACAGCTAGCCATTACTGTCAGCTGTCATTTGGTGCACTTTTGATGCCAATCGAAGCTGTACTTTGTCCGGAAAAAATTATAAACGACGATGTACTCTCATCGATTTCATGTCCAGGGTGTTGTGGTGAGTTTATCACCTAGAAATCGGGCGAAATGGACTTGACAGTGTACTTTGAGAGTTAGTGACTACTAGCAGCTGTCATTTGGTACCCGTTTGGTGCCGATAGAAGCTGTACTTCGCCCGGAAAAAATTATAGACGACGATTTACTCTCATCGATTTCATGTCCAGGGTGTTGTGGTGAGTTTATCACCTAGGAATCGGGCGTAATGGACTTGACAGTGTACTTTGACAGCTAGCCATTACTATCAGCTGTCATCTGGTATACTTTTGATGCTGATCGGAGCTGTACTTCGCACGGAAAAAATTATAGAACACGATGTACTCTCATCGATTTCATGTCCAGGGTGTTGTGGTGAGTTTATCACCTAGAAATCGGGCGTAATGGACTTGATTGTGTACTTTGGCAGCTAGCCATTACTGTCAGCTGTCATTTGGTGCACTTTTGATGCCAATCGAAGCTGTACTTTGCCCGGAAAAAATTATAAACGACGATGTACTCTCATCGATTTCATGTCCAGGGTGTTGTGGTAGGTTTATCACCTAGAAATCTTGTGAAATACACTTGACAGTCTACTTTGACAACTAGCCACTACTGTCAGCTGTCATTTGGTACTCTTTTATTGCCAATAGAAGCTGTACTTCGCCCGGAAAAAATTATAGAACACGATGTACTCTTATCGATTTCATGTCCAGGGTGTTGTGGTGAGTTTATCACCTAGAAATCGGGCGAAATGGACTTGACAGTGTACTTTGAGAGCTAGTGACTACTGGCAGCTGTCATTTGGTACCCTTTTGGTGCCGATAGAAGCTGTACTTCGCCCGGAAAAAATTATAGACGACGATTTACTCTCATCGATTTCATGTCCAGGGTGTTGTGGTGAGTTTATCACCTAGGAATCGGGCGTAATGGACTTGACAGTGTACTTTGACAGCTAGCCATTACTATCAGCTGTCATCTGGTTTACTTTTGATGCTGATCGGAGCTGTACTCCGCACGGAAAAAATTATAGAACACGATGTACTCTCATCGATTTCATGTCCAGGGTGTTGTGGTGAGTTTATCACCTAGAAATCGGGTGAAATGAACTTGACAGTGTACTTTGACAGCTGGTCACAACTGTCAGCTGTCATTTGATCAACTTTTGATGCCGATCGGAGCTGTACTTCGCCCGGAAAAAATTATAGAACACGATGTACTCTCATCGATTTCATGTCCAGGGTGTTGTGGTGAGTTTATCACCTAGAAATCGGGCGAAATGGACTTGACAGTGTACTTTGAAAGCTAGTGACTACTGTCAGCTGTCATTTGGTACCCTTTTGGTGCCGATCGAAGCTGTACTTCGCCCGGAAAAAATTATAGACGACGATGTATTCTCATCGATTTCATGTCCAGGGTGTTGTGGTAGGTTTATCACCTAGAAATCGGGTGAAATGAACTTGACAGTGTACTTTGACATCTGGTCACAACTGTCAGCTGTCATTTGATTAACTTTTGATGCCGATCGGAGCTGTACTCCGCCCGGAAAAAATTATAGAACACGATGTACTCTCATCGATTTCATGTCCAGGGTGTTGTGGTGAGTTTATCACCTAGAAATCGGGCGTAATGGACTTGACTGTGTACTTTGACAACTAGCCATTACTGTCAGCTGTCATTTGGTGCACTTTTGATGCCAATCGAAGCTGTACTTTGTCCGGAAAAAATTATAAACGACGATGTACTCTCATCGATTTCATGTCCAGGGTGTTGTGGTGAGTTTATCACCTAGAAATCGGGCGAAATGGACTTGACAGTGTACTTTGACAGCTAGTGACTACTATCAGCTGTCATTTGATACCCTTTTGGTGCCGATCGGAGCTGTACTTCGCCCGGAAAAAATTATAGACGACGACGTACTCTCATCGATTTCATGTCCAGGGTGTTGTGGTGAGTATATCACCTAGAAATCGGGCGAAATGGACTTGACAGTGTACTTTGGAAGCTAGTGACTACTGTCAGCTGTCATTTTGTACCCTTTTGGTGCCGATAGAAGCTGTACTTCGCCCGGAAAAAATTATAGACGACGATGTATTCTCATCGATTTCATGTCCAGGGTGTTGTGGTAAGTTTATCACCTAGAAATCGGGCGTAATGGACTTGACAGTGTACTTTGGCAGCTAGCCATTACTGTCAGCTGTCATTTGGTACACTTTTGATGCCAATCGAAGCTGTACTTTGCCCGGAAAAAATTATAAACGACGATGTACTCTCATCGATTTCATGTCCAGGGTGTTGTGGTAGGTTTATCACCTAGAAATCGGGTGAAATGAACTTGACAGTGTACTTTGACAGCTGGTCACAACTGTCAGCTGTCATTTGATTAACTTTTGATGCCGATCGGAGCTTTACTTCGCCCGGAAAAAATTATAGAACACGATGTACTCTCATCGATTTCATGTCCAGGGTGTTGTGGTGAGTTTATCACCTAGAAATCGGGCGAAATGGACTTGACAGTGTACTTTGACAGCTAGTGACTACTGTCAGCTGTCATTTGATACCCTTTTGGTGCCAATAGAAGCTGTACTTCGCCCGGAAAAAATTATAGACGACGATGTACTCTCATCGATTTCATGTCCAGGGTGTTGTGGTAAGTTTATCACCTAGAAATCAGGTGAAATGGACTTGACAGTGTACTTTGACAGCTAGTGACTACTGTCAGCTGTCATTTGGTACCCTTTTTGGTGCCGATAGAAGCTGTACTTCGCCCGGAAAAAATTATAGACGACGATGTACTCTCATCGATTTCATGTCCAGGGTGTTGTGGTAGGTTTATCACCTAGAAATCGGGTGAAATGAACTTGACAGTGTACTTTGACAGCTGGTCATAACTGTCAGCTGTCATTTGATTAACTTTTGATGCCGATCGGAGCTGTACTTCGCCCGGAAAAAATTATAGAACACGATGTACTCTCATCGATTTCATGTCCAGGGTGTTGTGGTGAGTTTATCACCTAGAAATCGGACGTAATGGACTTGACAGTGTACTTTGACAGCTAGCCATCACTGTCAGCTGTCATCTGGTATACTTTTGATGCCAATCAAAGCTGTACTTTGCCCGGAAAAAATTATAAACGACGATGTACTCTCATCGATTTCATGTCCAGGGTGTTGTGGTAGGTTTATCACCTAGAAATCGGGTGAAATGAACTTGACAGTGTACTTTGACAGCTGGTCACAACTGTCAGCTGTCATTTCATTAACTTGTGATGCCGATCGGAGCTGTACTTCGCCCGGAAAAAATTATAGAACACGATGTACTCTCATCGATTTCATGTCCCGGGTGTTGTTGTGAGTTTATCAACTAGAAATCGGGCGTAATGGACTTGACAGTGTACTTTGGCAGCTAGCCATTACTGTCAGCTGTCATCTGGTACACTTTTGATGCCAATCGAAGCTGTACTTCGCCCGGAAAAAAATATAGACGACGATGTATTCTCATCGATTTCATGTCCAGGGTGTTGTGGTAAGTTTATCACCTAGAAATCGGGCGTAATGGACTTGACAGTGTATTTTGACAGCTAGCCATTACTGTCAGCTGTCATCGAGTACACTTTTGATGCCAATCGAAGCTGTACTTTGCCCGGAAAAAATTATAAACGATGATGTACTCTCATCGATTTCATGTCCAGGGTGTTGTGGTGAGTTTATCACCTAGAAATCGGGCGAAATGGACTTGACAGTGTACTTAGGAAGCTAGTGACTATTGTCAGCTGTCGTCTGGTACCCTTTTGGTGCCGATAGAAGCTGTACTTCGCCCGGAAAAAATTATAGACGACGATGTATTCTCATCGATTTCATGTCCAGGGTGTTGTGGTAAGTTTATCACCTAGAAATCGGCCGTAATGGACTTGACAGTGTACTTTGACAGCTAGCCATTATTGTCAGCTGTCATTTGGTACACTTTTGATGCCAATCGAAGCTGTACTTTGCCCGGAAAAAATTATAAACGACGATGTACTCTCATCGATTTCATGTCCAGGGTGTTGTGGTGAGTTTATCACCTAGAAATCGGGTGAAATGAACTTGACACTGTTTTTTGACAGCTGGTCACAACTGTCAGCTGTCATTTGATTAACTTTTGATGCCGATCGGAGCTGTACTTCGCCCGGAAAAAATTATAGAACACAATGTACTCTCATCGATTTCATGTCCAGGGTGTTGTGGTGAGTTTATCACCTAGAAATCGGGCGTAATGGACTTGACAGTGTACTTTGGCAGCTAGTCATTACTGTCAACTGTCATCTGGTACACTTTTGATGCCAATCGAAGCTGTACTTTGCCCGGAAAAAATTATAAACGACGATGTACTCTCATCGATTTCATGTCCAGGGTGTTGTGGTAG
The DNA here is from genome assembly GCA_963942545.1 of Oxycera nigricornis. Lineage (NCBI taxonomy): Eukaryota > Metazoa > Arthropoda > Insecta > Diptera > Stratiomyidae > Oxycera > Oxycera nigricornis. Next base: position 17,050,797 of record OZ012664.1, on the reverse strand, counting down.
GTTTATCACCTAGAAATCGGGTGAAATGAACTTGACAGTGTACTTTGACAGCTGGTCACAACTGTCAGCTGTCATTTGATTAACTTTTGATGCCGATCGGAGCTGTATTTCGCCCGGAAAAAATTATAGAACACGATGTACTCTCATCGATTTCATGTCCAGGGTGTTGTGGTGAGTTTATCACCTAGAAATCGGGCGAAATGGACTTGACAGTGTACTTTGGAAGCTAGTGACTACTGTCAGCTGTCATTTGGTACCCTTTTGGTGCCGATAGAAGCTGTACTTCGCCCGGAAAAAATTATAGACGACGATGTATTCTCATCGATTTCATGTCCAGGGTGTTGTGGTAAGTTTATCACCTAGAAATCGGGCGTAATGGACTTGACAGTGTACTTTGGCAGCTAGTCATTACTGTCAGCTGTCATCTGGTTTACTTTTGATGCCAATCGAACCTGTACTTTGCCCGGAAAAAATTATAAACGACGATGTACTCTCATCGATTTCATGTCCAGGGTGTTGTGGTAGGTTTATCACCTAGAAATCGGGTGAAATGAACTTGACAGTGTACTTTGACAGCTGGCTACAACTGTCAGCTGTCATTTGATTAACTTTTGATGCCGATCGGAGCTGTACTTCGCCCGGAAAAAATTATAGAACACGATGTACTCTCATCGATTTCATGTCCAGGGTGTTGTGGTGAGTTTATCACCTAGAAATCGGGCGACATGGACTTGACAGTGTACTTTGACAGCTAGTGACTACTGTCAGCTGTCATTTGGTACCCTTTTGAAGCCAATAGAAGCTGTACTTCGCCCGGAAAAAATTATAGACGACGATGTACTCTCATCGATTTCATGTCCAGGGTGTTGTGGTAAGTTTATCACCTAGAAATCGGGCGAAATGGACTTGACAGTGTACTTTGACAGCTAGTGACTACTGTCAGCTGTCATTTGGTACCCTTTTGGTGCCGATAGAAGCTGTACTTCGCCCGCAAAAAATTATAGACGACGATGTACTCTCATCGATTTCATGTCCAGGGTGTTGTGGTAGGTTTATCACCTAGAAATCGGGTGAAATGAACTTGACAGTGTACTTTGACAGCTGGTCACAACTGTCAGCTGTCATTTGATTAACTTTTGATGCCGATCGGAGCTGTACTTCGCCCGGAAAAAATTATAGAACACGATGTACTCTCATCGATTTCATGTCCAGGGTGTTGTGGTGAGTTTATCACCTAGAAATCGGATGTAATGGACTTGACAGTGTACTTTGACAGCTAGCCATTACTGTCAGCTGTCATCTGGTATACTTTTGATGCCAATCGAAGCTGTACTTTGCCCGGAAAAAATTATAAACGACGATGTACTCTCATCGATTTCATGTCCAGGGTGTTGTGGTAGGTTTATCACCTAGAAATCGGGTGAAATGAACTTGACAGTGTTTTTTGACAGCTGGTCACAACTGTCAGCTGTCATTTGATTAACTTTTGATGCCGATCGGAGCTGTACTTCGCCCGGAAAAAATTATAGAACACAATGTACTCTCATCGATTTCATGTCCAGGGTGTTGTGGTGAGTTTATCACCTAGAAATCGGGCGAAATGGACTTGACAGTGTACTTTGGAAGCTAGTGACTACTGTCAACTGTCATTTGGTACCCTTTTGGTGCCGATAGAAGCTGTACTTTGCCCGGAAAAAATTATAAACGACGATGTACTCTCATCGATTTCATGTCCAGGGTGTTGTGGTGAGTTTATCACCTAGAAATCGGGCGAAATGGACTTGACAGTGTACTTTGGAAGCTATTGATTACTGTCAGCTGTCATTTGGTACCCTTTTGGTGCCGATAGAAGCTGTACTTCGCCCGCAAAAAATTATAGACGACGATGTACTCTCATCGATTTCATGTCCAGGGTGTTGTGGTAGGTTTATCACCTAGAAATCGGGTGAAATGAACTTGACAAAGTTTTTTGACAGCTGGTCACAACTGTCAGCTGTCATTTGATTAACTTTTGATTCCGATCGGAGCTGTACTTCGCCCGGACAAAATTATAGAACACAATGTACTCTCATCGATTTCATGTCCAGGGTGTTGTGGTGAGTTTATCACCTAGAAATCGGGCGTAATGGACTTGACAATGTACTTTGGCAGCTAGTCATCACTGTCAGCTGTCATTGGGTACACTTTTGATGCCAATCGAAGCTGTACTTTGCCCGGAAAAAATTATAAACGACGATGTACTCTCATCGATTTCATGTCCAGGGTGTTGTGGTAGGTTTATCACCTAGAAATCGGGTGAAATGAACTTGACAGTGTACTTTGAAAGCTAGTGACTACTGTCAGCTGTCATTTGATTAACTTTTAATGCCGAACGGAGCTGTATTTCGCCCGGAAAAAATTATAGAACACGATGTACTCTCATCGATTTCATGTCCAGGGTGTTGTGGTGAGTTTATCACCTAGAAATCGGGCGGAATGGACTTGACAGTGTACTTTGACAGCTAGTGATTTATATCAGCTGTCATTTGATACCCTTTTGGTGCCGATCGGAGCTGTACTTCGCCCGGAAAAAATTATAGACGACGACGTACTCTCATCGATTTCATGTCCAGGGTGTTGTGGTGAGTATATCACCTAGAAATCGGGCGAAATGGACTTGACAGTGTACTTTGGAAGCTAGTGACTACTGTCAGCTGTCATTTGGTACCCTTTTGGTGCCGATAAAAGCTGTACTACGCCCGGAAAAAATTATAGACGACGATGTACTCTCATCGATTTCATGTCCAGGGTGTTGTGGTAGGTTTATCACCTAGAAATCGGGTGAAATGAACTTGACAGTGTACTTTGACAGCTGGTCACAACTGTCAGCTGTCATTTCATTAACTTTTGATGCCGATCGGAGCTGTACTTCGCCCGGAAAAAATTATAGAACACGATGTACTCTCATCGATTTCATGTCCAGGGTGTTTTGGTGAGTTTATCACCTAGAAATCGGACGTAATGGACTTGACAGTGTACTTTGACAGCTAGCCATTACTGTCAGCTGTCATCTGATACACTTTTGGTGCCGATAGAAGCTGTACTTCGCCCGGAAAAAATTATAGACGACGATGTATTCTCATCGATTTCATGTCCAGGGTGTTGTGGTAAGTTTATCACCTAGAAATCGGCCGTAATGGACTTGACAGTGTACTTTGGCAGCTAGCCATTACTGTCAGCTGTCATCTGGTACACTTTTGATGCCAATCGAAGCTGTACTTTGCCCGGAAAAAATTATAAACGACGATGTACTCTCATCGATTTCATGTCCAGGGTGTTGTGGTAGGTTTATCACCTAGAAATCGGGTGAAATGAACTTGACAGTGTACTTTGACAGCTGGTCACAACTGTCAGCTGTCATTTGATTAACTTTTGATGCCAATCGGAGCTGTACTTCGCCCGGAAAAAATTATAGAACACGATGTACTCTCATCGATTTCATGTCCAGGGTGTTGTGGTGAGTTTATCACCTAGAAATCGGGCGAAATGGACTTGACAGTGTACTTTGACAGCTAGTGACTACTGTCAGCTGTCATTTGGTACCCTTTTGGTGCCGATAGAAGCTGTACTTCGCCCGGAAAAAATTATAGACGACGATGTACTCTCATCGATTTCATGTCCAGGGTGTTGTGGTGAGTTTATCACCTAGAAATCGGGCGTAATGGACTTGACAGTGTACTTTGACAGCTAGTGACTACTGTCAGCTGTCATTTGGTACCCTTTTGGTGCCGATAAAAGCTGTACTACGCCCGGAAAAAATTATAGACGACGATGTACTCTCATCGATTTCATGTCCAGGGTGTTGTGGTAGGTTTATCACCTAGAAATCGGGTGAAATGAACTTGACAGTGTACTTTGACAGCTGGTCACAACTGTCAGCTGTCATTTCATTAACTTTTGATGCCGATCGGAGCTGTACTTCGCCCGGAAAAAATTATAGAACACGATGTACTCTCATCGATTTCATGTCCAGGGTGTTTTGGTGAGTTTATCACCTAGAAATCGGACGTAATGGACTTGACAGTGTACTTTGACAGCTAGCCATTACTGTCAGCTGTCATCTGATACACTTTTGATGCCAATCGAAGCTGTACTTTGCCCGGAAAAAGTTATAAACGACGATGTACTCTCATCGATTTCATGTCCAGGGTGTTGTGGTAGGTTTATCACCTAGAAATCGGGCGAAATGGACTTGACAGTGTACTTTGGAAGCTAGTGACTGCTGTCAGCTGTCATTTGGTACTCTTTTGGTGCCGATAGAAGCTGTACTTTGCCCGGAAAAAATTATAGACGACGATGTATTCTCATCGATTTCATGTCCAGGGTGTTGTGGTAAGTTTATCACCTAGAAATCGGGTGTAATGGACTTGACAGTGTACTTTGGCAGCTAGCCAACACTGTCAGCTGTCATTTGGTACACTTTTGATGCCAATCGAAGCTGTACTTTGCCCGGAAAAAATTATAAACGACGATGTACTCTCATCGATTTCATGTCCAGGGTGTTGTGGTGTGTTTATCACCTAGAAATCGGGCGAAATGCACTTGACAGTGTACTTTGACAGCTAGTGACTGCTGTCAGCTGTCATTTGGTACCCTTTTAGTGCCGATAGAAGCTGTACTTCGCCCGGAAAAAATTATAGAACACGATGTACTCTCATCGATTTCATGTCCAGGGTGTTGTGGTGAGTTTATCACCTAGAAATCGGGCGAAATGGACTTGACAGTGTACTTTGACAGCTAGTGACTACTGTCAGCTGTCATTTGGTACCCTTTTGGTGCCGATAGAAGCTGTACTTCGCCCGGAAAAAATTATAGACGACGATGTACTCTCATCGATTTCATGTCCAGGGTGTTGTGGTGAGTTTATCACCTAGAAATCGGGCGTAATGGACTTGACAGTGTACTTTGACAGCTAGTGACTACTGTCAGCTGTCATTTGGTGCCCTTTTGGTGCCGATAAAAGCTGTACTACGCCCGGAAAAAATTATAGACGACGATGTACTCTCATCGATTTCATGTCCAGGGTGTTGTGGTAGGTTTATCACCTAGAAATCGGGTGAAATGAACTTGACAGTGTACTTTGACAGCTGGTCACAACTGTCAGCTGTCATTTGATTAACTTTTGATGCCGATCGGAGCTGTACTTCGCCCGGAAAAAATTATAGAACACGATGTACTCTCATCGATTTCATGTCCAGGGTGTTTTGGTGAGTTTATCACCTAGAAATCGGACGTAATTGACTTGACAGTGTACTTTGACAGCTAGCCATTACTGTCAGCTGTCATCTGGTACACTTTTGATGCCAATCGAAGCTGTACTTTGCCCGGAAAAAGTTATAAACGACGATGTACTCTCATCGATTTCATGTCCAGGGTGTTGTGGTAGGTTTATCACCTAGAAATCGGGCGAAATGGACTTGACAGTGTACTTTGAAAGCTAGTGACTGCTGTCAGCTGTCAGTTGGTACTCTTTTGGTGCCGATAGAAGCTGTACTTTGCCCGGAAAAAATTATAGACGACGATGTATTCTCATCGATTTCATGTCCAGGGTGTTGTGGTAAGTTTATCACCTAGAAATCGGGCGTAATGGACTTGACAGTGTACTTTGACAGCTAGCCATTACTGTCAGCTGTCATTTGGTACACTTTTGATGCCAATCGAAGCTGTACTTTGCCCGGAAAAAATTATAAACGACGATGTACTCTCATCGATTTCATGTCCAGGGTGTTGTGGTGTGTTTATCACCTAGAAATCGGGCGAAATGCACTTGACAGTGTACTTTGACAGCTAGTGACTACTGTCAGCTGTCATTTGGTACCCTTTTGGTGCCGATAGAAGCTGTACTTCGCCCGGAAAAAATTATAAAAGACGATGTATTCTCATCGATTTCATGTCCAGGGTGTTGTGGTGAGTTTATCACCTAGAAATCGGGCGTAATGGACTTGACAGTGTACTTTGGCAGCTGGTCATCACTGTCAGCTGTCATCTGGTACACTTTTGATGCCAATCGAAGCTGTACTTTGCCCGGAAAAAATTATAAACGACGATGTACTCTCATCGATTTCATGTCCAGGGTGTTGTGGTAGGTTTATCACCTAGAAATCGGGTGAAATGAACTTGACAGTGTACTTTGACAGCTGGTCACAACTGTCAGCTGTCATTTGATTAACTTTTGATGCCGATCGGAGCTGTACTTCGCCCGGAAAAAATTATAGAACACAATGTACTCTCATCGATTTCATGTCCAGGGTGTTGTGGTGAGTTTATCACCTAGAAATCGGGCGTAATGGACTTGACAGTGTACTTTGGAAGCTAGTTATCACTGTCAGCTGTCATCTGGTACACTTTTGATGCCAATCGAAGCTGTATTTTGCCCGGAAAAAATTATAAACGACGATGTACTCTCATCGATTTCATGTCCAGGGTGTTGTGGTAGGTTTATCACCTAGAAATCGGGTGAAATGAGCTTGACAGTGTACTTTGACAGCTGGTCACAACTGTCAGCTGTCATTTGATTAACTTTTGATGCCGATCGGAGCTGTATTTCGCCCGGAAAAAATTATAGAACACGATGTACTCTCATCGATTTCATGTCCAGGGTGTTGTGGTAAGTTTATCACCTAGAAATCGGGCGTAATGGACTTGACAGTGTACTTTGACAGCTAGCCATTACTGTCAGCTGTCATCTGGTACACTTTTGATGCCAATCGAAGCAGTACTTCGCCCGGAAAAAATTATAGAACACGATGTACTCTCATCGATTTAATGTCCAGGGTGTTGTGGTAGATTTATCACCTAGAACACGGGCGAAATTGACTTGACACTGTACTTCGACAGCTAGTTATTAGAGTCATCTGTCATTTAGTACAATTTTTGTTGCCGATAGAAGCTGTACTTCGCCCAGAAAAAATTATAGAACACGATGTACTCTCATCGATTTCATGTCCAGGGTGTTGTGGTAGGTTTATCACCTAGAAATCGGGCGAAATTGACTTAAAAGTGTACCTTAGCAGCTAGCGACTACTGTCAGCTGTCATCTGGTACACTTTTGATGCCAATCGAAGCTGTACTTTGCCCGGAAAAAATTATAAACGACGATGTACTCTCATCGATTTCATGTCCAGGGTGTTGTGGTAGTTTTATCACCTAGAAATCTGGTGAAATGAACTTGACAGTGTACTTTGACAGCTGGTCACAACTGTCAGCTCTCATTTGATTAACTTTTGATGCCGATCGGAGCTGTATCCCGCCCGGAAAAAATTATAGAACACGATGTACTCTCATCGATTTCATGTCCAGGGTGTTGTGGTGAGTTTATCACCTAGAAATCGGGCGAAATGGACTTGACAGTGTACTTTGACAGCTAGTGACTACTGTCAGCTGTCATTTGATACCCTTTTGGTGCCGATAGAAGCTGTACTTCGCCCGGAAAAAATTATAGACGACGACGTACTCTCATCGATTTCATGTCCAGGGTGTTGTGGTGAGTTTATCACCTAGAAATCGGGCGTGATGGACTTGACAGTGTACTTTGACAGCTAGTGACTACTGTCAGCTGTCATCTGGTACACTTTTGATGCCAATCGAAGCTGTACTTTGCCCGGAAAAAATTATAAACGACGATGTACTCTCATCGATTTCATGTCCAGGGTGTTGTGGTAGGTTTATCACCTAGAAATCGGGTGAAATGAACTTGACAGTGTACTTTGACAGCTGGTAACAACTGTCAGCTGTCATTTGATTAACTTTTGATGCCGATCGGAGCTGTACTTCGCCCGGAAAAAATTATAGAACACGATGTACTCTCATCGATTTCATGTCCAGGGTGTTGTGGTGAGTTTATCACCTAGAAATCGGGCGAAATGGACTTGACAGTGTACTTTGAAAGCTAGTGACTACTGTCAGCTGTCATTTGGTACCCTTTTGGTGCCGATAGAAGCTGTACTTCGCCCGGAAAAAATTATAGACGACGATGTACTCTCATCGATTTCATGTCCAGGGTGTTGTGGTGAGTTTATCACCTAGAAATCGGGCGTAAGGGACTTGACAATGTACTTTGACAGCTAGCCATTACTGTCAGCTGTCATCTGGTACACTTTTGATGCCAATCGAAGCAGTACTTCGCCCGGAAAAAATTATAGAACACGATGTACTCTCATCGATAAAATGTCCAGGGTGTTGTGGTAGATTTATCACCTAGAACACGGGCGAAATTGACTTGACACTGTACTTTGACAGCTAGTTATTAGTGTCAGCTGTCATTTAGTACAATTTTTGTTGCCGATAGAAGCTGTACTTCGCCCAGAAAAAATTATAGAACACGATGTACTCTCATCGATTTCATGTCCAGGGTGTTGTGGTAGGTTTATCACCTAGAAATCGGGCGAAATTGACTTAAAAGTGTACTTTAGCAGCTAGCGACTACTGTCAGCTGTCATCTGGTACACTTTTGATGCCAATCGAAGCTGTACTTTGCCCGGAAAAAATTATAAACGACGATGTACTCTCATCGATTTCATGTCCAGGGTGTTGTGGTAGGTTTATCACCTAGAAATCGGGTGAAATGAACTTGACAGTGTACTTTGACAGCTGGTCACAACTGTCAGCTGTCATTTGATTAACTTTTGATGCCGATCGGAGCTGTACTTCGCCCGGAAAAAATTATAGACGACGATGTATTCTCATCGATTTCATGTCCAGGGTGTTGTGTTAAGTTTATCAACTAGAAATCGGGCGTAATGGACTTGACAGTGTACTTTGACAGCTAGTCATTACTGTCAGCTGTCATTTTATACACTTTTGATGCCAATCGAAGCTGTAGTTTGCCCGGAAAAAATTATAAACGACGATGTACTCTCACTACTACTCACTACTGTCAGCTGTCATTTGGTACCCTTTTATTGCCGATAGAAGCTGTACTTCGCCCGGAAAAAATTATAGAACACGATGTACTCTTATCGATTTCATGTCCAGGGTGTTGTGGTGAGTTTATCACCTAGAAATCGGGCGAAATGGACTTGACAGTGTACTTTGGAAGCTAGTGATTACTGTCAGCTGTCACTTGTTACCCTTTTGGTGCCGATAGAAGCTGTACTTCACCCGTAAAAAAATATAGAACACGATGTACTCTCATTGATTTCATGTCCAAGGTGTTGTGGTAAGTTTATCACCTAGAAATCGGGTGAAATGAACTTGACAGTGTACTTTGACAGCTGGTCACAACTGTCAGCTGTCATTTGAATAACTTTTGATGCCGATCGGAGCTGTACTTCGCCCGGAAAAAATTATAGAACACGATGTACTCTCATCGATTTCATGTCCAGGGTGTTGTGGTGAGTTTATCACCTAGAAATCGGGCGAAATGGACTTGACAGTGTACTTTGAAAGCTAGTGACTACTGTCAGCTGTCATTTGATACCCTTTTGGTGCCGATAGAAGCTGTACTTCGCCCGGAAAAAATTATAGACGACGATGTATTCTCATCGATTTCATGTCCAGGGTGTTGTGGTAGGTTTATCACCTAGAAATCGGGTGAAATGAACTTGACAGTGTACTTTGACATCTGGTCACAACTGTCAGCTGTCATTTGATTAACTTTTGATGCTGATCGGAGCTGTACTCCGCCCGGAAAAAATTATAGAACACGATGTACTCTCATCGATTTCATGTCCAGGGTGTTGTGGTGAGTTTATCACCTAGAAATCGGGCATAATGGACTTGACTGTGTACTTTGACAGCTAGCCATTACTGTCATCTGTCATTTATTGCACTTTTGATGCCAATCGAAGTTGTACTTTGTCCGGAAAAAATTATAAACGACGATGTACTCTCATCGATTTCACGTCCAGGGTGTTGTGGTGAGTTTATCACCTAGAAATCGGGCGAAATGGACTTGACAGTGTACTTTAAGAGCTAGTGACTACTAGCAGCTGTCATTTGGTACCCTTTTGGTGCCGATAGAAATTGTACTTCGCCCGGAAAAAATTATAGACGACGATGTACTCTCATCGATTTCATGTCCAGGGTGTTGTGGTGAGTTTATCACCTAGGAATCGGGCGTAATGGACTTGACAGTGTACTTTGACAGCTAGCCATTACTGTCAGCTGTCATCTGGTACACTTTTGATGCCAATCGAAGCTGTACTTTGCCCGGAAAAAATTATAAACGACGATGTACTCTCATCGATTTCATGTCCAGGGTGTTGTGGTAGGTTTATCACTTAGAAATCGTGTCAAATACACTTGACAGTCTACTTTGACAACTAGCCACTACTGTCAGCTGTCATTTGGTATTCTTTTATTGCCGATAGAAGCTGTACTTCGCCCGGAAAAAATTATAGAACACGATGTACTCTTATCGATTTCATGTCCAGGGTGTTGTGGTGAGTTTATCACCTAGAAATCGGAGGAAATGGACTTGACAGTGTACTTTGACAGCTAGGCATTACTGTCAGCTGTCATCTGGTACACTTTTGATGCCAATCGAAGCTGTACTTTGCCCGGAAAAAATTATAAACGACGATGTACTCTCATCGATTTCATGTCCAGGGTGTTGTGGTAGGTTTATCACCTAGAAATCGGGTGAAATGAACTTGACCGTGTACTTTGACAGCTGGTCACAACTGTCAGCTCTCATTTGATTAACTTTTGATGCCGATCGGAGCTGTACTTCGCCCGGAAAAAATTATAGAACACGATGTACTCTCATCGATTTCATGTCCAGGGTGTTGTGGTGAGTTTATCACCTAGAAATCGGGCGTAATGGAATTGACTGTGTACTTTGTTAGCGAACCATTACTGTCAGCTGTCATCTGGTGCACTTTTGATGCCAATCGAAGCTGTACTTTGTCCGGAAAAAATTATAAACGACGATGTACTCTCATCGATTTCATGTCCAGGGTGTTGTGGTGAGTTTATCACCTAGAAATCGGGCGAAATGGACTTGACAGTGTACTTTGACAGCTAGCCATTACTGTCAGCTGTCAGCTGGTACACTTTTGATGCCAATCGAAGCTGTACTTTGCCCGGAAAAAATTATAAACGACGATGTACTCTCATCGGTTTCATGTCCAGGGTGTTGTGGTAGGTTTATCACCTAGAAATCGGGCGCAATGAACTTGACAGTGTACTTTGACAGCTAGTGACTACTGTCAGCTGTCATTTGGTACCCTTTTGGTGCCGATGGAAGCTGTACTTCGCCCGGAAAAAATTATAGACGGCGATGTATTCTCATCGATTTCATGTCCAGGGTGTTGTGGTAAGTTTATCACCTAGAAATCGGGCGTAATGGACTTGACAGTGTACTTTGACAGCTAGTGACTACTGTCAGCTGTCATTTGGTACCCTTTTGGTGCCGATAGAAGCTGTACTTCGCCCGGAAAAAATTATAGACGACGATGTACTCTCATCGATTTCATGTCCAAGGTGTTGTGGTGAGTTTATCACCAAGAAATCGGGCGTAACGGACTTGACAGTCTACTTTAACAACTAGCCACTACTGTCAGCTGTCATTTGGTATTCTTTTATTGCCGATAGAAGCTGTACTTCGCCCGGAAAAAATTATAGAACACGATGTACTCTTATCGATTTCATGTCCAGGGTGTTGTGGTGAGTTTATCACCTAGAAATCGGAAGAAATGGACTTGACAGTGTACTTTGACAGCTAGGCATTACTGTCAGCTGTCATCTGGTACACTTTTGATGCCAATCGAAGCTGTACTTTGCCCGGAAAAAATTATAAACGACGATGTACTCTCATCGATTTCATGTCCAGGGTGTTGTGGTAGGTTTATCACCTAGAAATCGGGTGAAATGAACTTGACCGTGTACTTTGACAGCTGGCCACAACTGTCAGCTCTCATTTGATTATTTTTTGATGCCGATCGGAGCTGTACTTCGCCCGGAAAAAATTATAGAACACGATGTACTCTCATCGATTTCATGTCCAGGGTGTTGTGGTGAGTTTATCACCTAGAAATCGGGCGTAATGGACTTGACTGTGTACTTTGGCAGCTAGCCATTACTGTCAGCTGTCTTCTAGTGCACTTTTGATGCCAATCGAAGCTGTACTTTGTCCGGAAAAAATTATAAACGACGATGTACTCTCATCGATTTCATGTCCAGGGTGTTGTGGTGAGTTTATCACCTAGAAATCGGGCGGAATGGACTTGACAGTGTACTTTGACAGCTAGCCATTACTGTCAGCTGTCATCTGGTACACTTTTGATGCCAATCGAAGCTGTACTTTGCCCGGAAAAAATTATAAACGACGATGTACTCTCATCGGTTTCATGTCCAGGGTGTTGTGGTAGGTTTATCACCTAGAAATCGGGCGCAATGAACTTGACAGTGTACTTTGACAGCTAGTTACTACTGTCAGCTGTCATTTGGTACCCTTTTGGTGCCGATGGAAGCTGTACTTCGCCCGGAAAAAATTATAGACGGCGATGTATTCTCATCGATTTCATGTCCAGGGTGTTGTGGTAAGTTTATCACCTAGAAATCGGGCGTAATGGACTTGACAGTGTACTTTGACAGCTAGTGACTACTGTCAGCTGTCATTTGGTACCCTTTTGGTGCAGATAGAAGCTGTACTTCGCCCGGAAAAAATTATAGACGACGATGTACTCTCATCGATTTCATGTCCAAGGTGTTGTGGTGAGTTTATCACCAAGAAATCGGGCGTAACGGACTTGACAGTGTACTTTGACAGCTAGCCATTACTGTCAGCTGCCATTTGGTGCACTTTTGATGCCAATCAAAGCTGTACTTTGTCCGGAAAAAATTATAAACGACGATGTACTCTCATCGATTTCATGTCCAGGGTGTTGTGGTGAGTTTATCACCTAGAAATCGGGCGAAATGGACTTGACAGTGTACTTTGAGAGCTAGTGACTACTGTCAGCTGTCATTTGGTACCCTCTTGGTGCCGATAGAAGCTGTACTTCGCCCGGAAAAAATTATAGACCACGATGTACTCTCATCGATTTCATGTCCAGGGTGTTGTGGTGAGTTTATCACCTAGGAATCGGGCGTAATGGACTTGACAGTGTACTTTGACAGCTAGCCATTACGGTCAGCTGTCATCTGGTACACTTTTGATGCCAATCGAAGCTGTACTTTGCCCGGAAAAAATTATAAACGACGATGTACTCTCATCGATTTCATGTCCAGGGTGTTGTGGTAGGTTTATCACCTAGAAATCGTGTGAAATACACTTAACAGTCTACTTTGACAACTAGCCACTACTGTCAGCTGTCATTTGGTACTCTTTTATTGCCAATAGAAGCTGTACTTCGCCCGGAAAAAATTATAGAACACGATGTACTCTTATCGATTTCATGTCCAGGGTGTTGTGGTGAGTTTATCACCTAGAAATCGGGAGAAATGGACTTGACAGTGTACTTTGGAAGCTAGTGATTACTGTCAGCTGTCATTTGTTACCCTTTTGGTGCCAATAGAAGCTGTACTTCGCCCGTAAAAAAATATAGAACACGATGTACTCTCATTGATTTCATGTCCAAGGTGTTGTGGTAAGTTTATCACCTAGAAATCGGGTGAAATGAACTTGACAGTGTACTTTGACAGCTGGTCACAACTGTCAGCTGTCATTTGATTAACTTTTGATGCCGATCGGAGCTGTACTTCGCCCGGAAAAAATTATAGAACACGATGTACTCTCATCGATTTCATGTCCAGGGTGTTGTGGTGAGTTTATCACCTAGAAATCGGGCGAAATGGACTTGACAGTGTACTTTGAAAGCTAGTGATTACTGTCAGCTGTCATTTGGTACCCTTTTAGTGCCGATAGAAGCTGTACTTCGCCCGGAAAAAATTATAGACGACGATGTATTCTCATCGATTTCATGTCCAGGGTGTTGTGGTAGGTTTATCACCTAGAAATCGGGTGAAATGAACTTGATAGTGTACTTTGACATCTGGCCACAACTGTCAGCTGTCATTTGATTAACTTTTGATGCCGATCGGAGCTGTATTCCGCCCGGAAAAAATTATAGAACACGATGTACTCTCATCGATTTCATGTCCAGGGTGTTGTGGTGAGTTTATCACGTAGAAATCGGGCGTAATGGACTTGACAGTGTACTTTGACAGCTAGCCATTACTGTCAGCTGTCATTTGGTGCACTTTTGATGCCAATCGAAGCTGTACTTTGTCCGGAAAAAATTATAAACGACGATGTACTCTCATCGATTTCATGTCCAGGGTGTTGTGGTGAGCTTATCACCTAGAAATCGGGCGAAATGGACTTGACAGTGTACTTTGACAGGTAGCCATTACTGTCAGCTGTCATGTGGTACACTTTTGATGCCAATCGAAGCTGTACTTTGCCCGGAAAAAATTATAAACGACGATGTACTCTCATCGGTTTCATGTCCAGGGTGTTGTGGTAGGTTTATCACCTAGAAATCGGGCGCAATGGACTTGACAGTGTACTTTGACAGCTAGTGACTACTGTCATCTGTCATTTGGTACCCTTTTGGTGCCGATGGAAGCTGTACTTCGCCCGGAAAAAATTATAGACGGCGATGTATTCTCATCGATTTCATGTCCAGGGTGTTGTGGTAAGTTTATCACCTAGAAATCGGGCGTAATGGACTTGACAGTGTACTTTGACAGCTAGTGATTACTGTCAGCTGTCACTTGGTACCCTTTTGGTGACAATAGAAGCTGTACTTCGCCCGTAAAAAAATATAGAACACGATGTACTCTCATTGATTTCATGTCCAAGGTGTTGTGGTAAGTTTATCACCTAGAAATCGGGTGAAATGAACTTGACAGTGTACTTTGACAGCTGGTCACAACTGTCAGCTGTCATTTGATTAACTTTTGATGCCGATCGGAGCTGTACTTCGCCCGGAAAAAATTATAGAACACGATGTACTCTCATCGATTTCATGTCCAGGGTGTTGTGGTGAGTTTATCACCTAGAAATCGGGCGAAATGGACTTGACAGTGTACTTTGAAAGCTAGTGACTACTGTCAGCTGTCATTTGGTACCCTTTTGGTGCCGATAGAAGCTGTACTTCGCCCGGAAAAAATTATAGACGACGATGTATTCTCATCGATTTCATGTCCAGGGTGTTGTGGTAGGTTTATCACCTAGAAATCGGGTGAAATGAACTTGATAGTGTACTTTGACATCTGGCCACAACTGTCAGCTGTCATTTGATTAACTTTTGATGCCGATCGGAGCTGTATTCCGCCCGGAAAAAATTATAGAACACGATGTACTCTCATCGATTTCATGTCCAGGGTGTTGTGGTGAGTTTATCACGTAGAAATCGGGCGTAATGGACTTGACAGTGTACTTTGACAGCTAGTCATTACTGTCAGCTGTCATTTGGTGCACTTTTGATGCCAATCGAAGCTGTACTTTGTCCGGAAAAAATTATAAACGACGATGTACTCTCATCGATTTCATGTCCAGGGTGTTGTGGTGAGTTTATCACCTAGAAATCGGGCGAAATGGACTTGACAGTGTACTTTGACAGGTAGCCATTACTGTCAGCTGTCATGTGGTACACTTTTGATGCCAATCGAAGCTGTACTTTGCCCGGAAAAAATTATAAACGACGATGTACTCTCATCGGTTTCATGTCCAGGGTGTTGTGGTAGGTTTATCACCTAGAAATCGGGCGCAATGGACTTGACAGTGTACTTTGACAGCTAGTGACTACTGTCAGCTGTCATTTGGTACCCTTTTGGTGCCGATGGAAGCTGTACTTCGCCCGGAAAAAATTATAGACGGCGATGTATTCTCATCGATTTCATGTCCAGGGTGTTGTGGTAAGTTTATCACCTAGAAATCGGGCGTAATGGACTTGACAGTGTACTTTGACAGCTAGTGATTACTGTCAGCTGTCATTTGGTACCCTTTTGGTGCCAATAGAAGCTGTACTTCGCCCGGAAAAAATTATAGACGACGATGTACTCTCATCGATTTCATGTCCAGGGTGTTGTGGTGAGTTTATCACCAAGAAATCGGGCGTAATGGACTTGACAGTGTACATTGACAGCTAGTCATTACTGTCAGCTGTCATCTGGTACACTTTTGATGCCAATCGAAGCTGTACTTTGCCCGGAAAAAATTATAAACCACGATGTACTCTCATCGATTTCATGTCCAGGGTGTTGTGGTAGGTTTATCACCTAGAAATCGGGTGAAATGAACTTGACAGTGTACTTTGACAGCTGGTCACAACTGTCAGCTGTCATTTGATTAACTTTTGATGCCAATCGAAGCTGTACTTCGCCCGGAAAAAATTATAGAACACGATGTACTCTCATCGATTTCATGTCCAGGGTGTTGTGGTGAGTTTATCACCTAGAAATCGGGCGAAATGGACTTGACAGTGTACTTTGACAGCTAGTGACTACTGTTAGCTGTCATTGGGTACCCTTTTGGTGCCGATAGAAGCTTTACTTCGCCCGGAAAAAATTATAGACGACGATGTATTCTCATCGATTTCATGTCCAGGGTGTTGTGGTAGGTTTATCACCTAGAAATCGGGTGAAATGAACTTGACAGTGTACTTTGACAGCTGGTCACAACTGTCAGCTGTCATTTGATTAACTTTTGATGCCAATCGAAGCTGTACTTCGCCCGGAAAAAATTATAGAACACGATGTACTCTCATCGATTTCATGTCCAGGGTGTTGTGGTGAGTTTATCACCTAGAAATCGGGCGAAATGGACTTGACAGTGTACTTCGACAGCTAGTGACTACTGTCAGCTGTCATTGGGTACCCTTTTGGTGCCGATAGAAGCTGTACTTCGCCCGCAAAAAATTATAGACGACGATGTATTCTCATCGATTTCATGTCCAGGGTGTTGTGGTAGGTTTATCACCTAGAAATCGGGTGAAATGAACTTGACAGTGTACTTTGACATCTGGTCACAACTGTCAGCTGTCATTTGATCAACTTTTGATGCCGATCTTAGCTGTACTCCGCCCGGAAAAAATCATAGAACACGATGTACTCTCATCGATTTCATGTCCAGGGTGTTGTGGTGAGTTTATCACCTAGAAATCGGGCGTAATGGACTTGACTGTGTACTTTGACAGCTAGCCATTACTGTCAGCTGTCATTTGGTGCACTTTTAATGCCAATCGAAGCTGTACTTTGTCCGGAAAAAATTATAAACGACGATGTACTCTCATCGATTTCATGTCCAGGGTGTTGTGGTGAGTTTATCACCTAGAAATCGGGCGAAATGGACTTGACAGTGTACTTTGAGAGCTAGTGACTACTGGCAGCTGTCATTTGGTACTCTTTTGGTGCCAATAGAAGCTGTACTTCGCCCGGAAAAAATTATAGACGACGATGTACTCTCATCGATTTCATGTCCAGGGTGTTGTGGTGAGTTTATCACCTAGAAATCGGGCGTAATGGACTTGGCAGTGTACTTTCACAGCTAGCCATTACTGTCAGCTGTCATCTGGTACATTTTTGATGCCAATCGAAGCTGTACTTTGCCCGGAAAAAATTATAAACGACGATGTACTCTCATCGATTTCATGTCCAGGGTGTTGTGGTAGGTTTATCACCTAGAAATCGGGTGAAATGAACTTGACAGTGTACTTTGACAGCTGGTCACAACTGTCAGCTGTCATTTGATTAGCTTTTGATGCCGATCGGAGCTGTACTTCGCCCGGAAAAAATTATAGAACACGATGTACTCTCATCGATTTCATGTCCAGGGTGTTGTGGTGAGTTTATCACCTAGAAATCGGGCGAAATGGACTTGACAGTGTACTTAGAAAGCTAGTGACTACTGTCAGCTGTCATTTGGCACACTTTTGGTGCCGATAGAAGCTGTACTTCGCCCGAAAAAAATTATAGACGACGATGTATTCTCATCGATTTCATGTCCAGGGTGTTGTGGTAGGTTTATCACCTAGAAATCGGGCGTAATGGACTTGACAGTGTACTTTGACAGCTAGTGACTACTGTCAGCTGTCATTTGGTACCCTTTTGTTGCCAATAGAAGCTGTACTTCGCCCGGAAAAAATTATAGACGACGATGTACTCTCATCGATTTCATGTCCAGGGTGTTGTGGTGAGTTTATCACCTAGAAATCGGGCGTAATGGACTTGACAGTGTACTTTGACAGCTAGCCATTACTGTCAGCTGTCATCTGGTATACTTTTGATGCCAATCGAAGCTGTACTTTGCCCGGAAAAAATTATAAACAACGATGTACTCTCATCGATTTCATGTCCAGGGTGTTGTGGTAGGTTTATCACCTAGAAATCGGGTGAAATGAACTTGACAGTGTATTTTGACAGCTGGTCACAACTGTCAGCTGTCATTTGATTAACTTTTGATGCCAATCGGAGCTGTACTTCGCCCGGAAAAAATTATAGAACACGATGTACTCTCATCGATTTCATGTCCAGGGTGTTGTGGTGAGTTTATCACCTAGAAATCGGGCGAAATGGACTTGACAGTGTACTTAGGAAGCTAGTGACTACTGTCAGCTGTCATTTGGTACCCTTTTGGTGCCGATAGAAGCTGTACTTCGCCCGGAAAAAATTATAGACGGCGATGTATTCTCATCGATTTCATGTCCAGGGTGTTGTGGTAAGTTTATCACCTAGAAATCGGGCGTAATGGACTTGACAGTGTACTTTGACAGCTAGTGACTACTGTCAGCTGTCATTTGGTACCCTTTTGGTGCCGATAGTAGCTGTACTTTGTCCGGAAAAAATTATAGACGACGATGTACTCTCATCGATTTCATGTCCAGGGTGTTGTGATGAGTTTATCACCAAGAAATCGGGCGTAATGGACTTGACAGTGTACATTGACAGCTAGTCATTACTGTCAGCTGTCATCTGGTACACTTTTGATGCCAATCGAAGCTGTACTTTGCCCGGAAAAAATTATAAACCACGATGTACTCTCATCGATTTCATGTCCAGGGTGTTGTGGTAGGTTTATCACCTAGAAATCGGGTGAAATGAACTTGACAGTGTACTTTGACAGCTGGTCACAACTGTCAGCTGTCATTTGATTAACTTTTGATGCCAATCGAAGCTGTACTTCGCCCGGAAAAAATTATAGAACACGATGTACTCTCATCGATTTCATGTCCAGGGTGTTGTGGTAGGTTTATCACCTAGAAATCGGGTGAAATGAACTTGACAGTGTACTTTGACATCTGGTCACAACTGTCAGCTGTCATTTGATTAACTTTTGATGCCGATCTTAGCTGTACTCCGCCCGGAAAAAATCATAGAACACGATGTACTCTCATCGATTTCATGTCCAGGGTGTTGTGGTGAGTTTATCACTCAGAAATCGGGCGAAATGGACTTGACAGTGTACTTTGACAGCTAGTGACTACTGTCAGCTGTCATTGGGTACCCTTTTGGTGCCGATAGAAGCTGTACTTCGCCCGGAAGAAATTATAGACGACGATGTATTCTCATCGATTTCATGTCCAGGGTGTTGTGGTAGGTTTATCACCTAGCAATCGGGTGAAATGAACTTGACAGTGTACTTTGACATCTGGTCACAACTGTCAGCTGTCATTTGATCAACTTTTGATGCCGATCTTAGCTGTACTCCGCCCGGAAAAAATCATAGAACACGATGTACTCTCATCGATTTCATGTCCAGGGTGTTGTGGTGAGTTTATCACCTAGCAATCGGGCGAAATGGACTTGACAGTGTACTTTGACAGCTAGTGACTACTGTCAGCTGTCATTGGGTACATTTTGGTGCCGATAGAAGCTGTACTTCGCCCGGAAAAAATTATAGACGACGATGTATTCTCATCGATTTCATGTCCAGGGTGTTGTGGTAGGTTTATCACCTAGAAATCGGGTGAAATGAACTTGACAGTGTACTTTGGCAGCTGGTCACAACTGTCAGCTGTCATTTGATTAACTTTTGATGCCAATCGAAGCTGTACTTCGCCCGGAAAAAATTATAGAACACGATGTACTCTCATCGATTTCATGTCCAGGGTGTTGTGGTGAGTTTATCACCTAGAAATCGGGCGTAATGGACTTGACAGTGTACTTTGGCAGCTAGTGACTACTGTCAGCTGTCATTGGGTACCCTTTTGGTGCCGATAGAAGCTGTACTTCGCCCGGAAAAAATTATAGACGACGATGTATTCTCATCGATTTCATGTCCAGGGTGTTGTGGTAGGTTTATCACCTAGAAATCGGGTGAAATGAACTTGACAGTGTACTTTGACATCTGGTCACAACTGTCAGCTGTCATTTGATCAACTTTTGATGCCGATCTTAGCTGTACTCCGCCCGGAAAAAATCATAGAACACGATGTACTCTCATCGATTTCATGTCCAGGGTGTTGTGGTGAGTTTATCACCTAGAAATCGGGCGTAATGGACTTGACTGTGTACTTTGACAGCTAGCCATTACTGTCAGCTGTCATTTGGTGCACTTTTAATGCCAATCGAAGCTGTACTTTGTCCGGAAAAAATTATAAACGACGATGTACTCTCATCGATTTCATGTCCAGGGTGTTGTGGTGAGTTTATCACCTAGAAATCGGGCGAAATGGACTTGACAGTGTACTTTGAGAGCTAGTGACTACTGGCAGCTGTCATTTGGTACTCTTTTGGTGCCAATAGAAGCTGTACTTCGCCCGGAAAAAATTATAGACGACGATGTACTCTCATCGATTTCATGTCCAGGGTGTTGTGGTGAGTTTATCACCTAGAAATCGGGCGTAATGGACTTGGCAGTGTACTTTGACAGCTAGCCATTACTGTCAGCTGTCATCTGGTACATTTTTGATGCCAATCGAAGCTGTACTTTGCCCGGAAAAAATTTTAAACGACGATGTACTCTCATCGATTTCATGTCCAGGGTGTTGTGGTAGGTTTATCACCTAGAAATCGGGTGGAATGAACTTGACAGTGTACTTTGACAGCTGGTCACAACTGTCAGCTGTCATTTGATTAACTTTTGATGCCGATCGGAGCTGTACTTCGCCCGGAAAAAATTATAGAACACGATGTACTCTCATCGATTTCATGTCCAGGGTGTTGTGGTGAGTTTATCACCTAGCAATCGGGCGAAATGGACTTGACAGTGTACTTTGACAGCTAGTGACTACTGTCAGCTGTCATTGGGTACATTTTGGTGCCGATAGAAGCTGTACTTCGCCCGGAAGAAATTATAGACGACGATGTATTCTCATCGATTTCATGTCCAGGGTGTTGTGGTAGGTTTATCACCTAGCAATCGGGTGAAATGAACTTGACAGTGTACTTTGACATCTGGTCACAACTGTCAGCTGTCATTTGATCAACTTTTGATGCCGATCTTAGCTGTACTCCGCCCGGAAAAAATCATAGAACACGATGTACTCTCATCGATTTCATGTCCAGGGTGTTGTGGTGAGTTTATCACCTAGCAATCGGGCGAAATGGACTTGACAGTGTACTTTGACAGCTAGTGACTACTGTCAGCTGTCATTGGGTACATTTTGGTGCCGATAGAAGCTGTACTTCGCCCGGAAAAAATTATAGACGACGATGTATTCTCATCGATTTCATGTCCAGGGTGTTGTGGTAGGTTTATCACCTAGAAATCGGGTGAAATGAACTTGACAGTGTACTTTGGCAGCTGGTCACAACTGTCAGCTGTCATTTGATTAACTTTTGATGCCAATCGAAGCTGTACTTCGCCCGGAAAAAATTATAGAACACGATGTACTCTCATCGATTTCATGTCCAGGGTGTTGTGGTGAGTTTATCACCTAGAAATCGGGCGTAATGGACTTGACAGTGTACTTTGGCAGCTAGTGACTACTGTCAGCTGTCATTGGGTACCCTTTTGGTGCCGATAGAAGCTGTACTTCGCCCGGAAAAAATTATAGACGACGATGTATTCTCATCGATTTCATGTCCAGGGTGTTGTGGTAGGTTTATCACCTAGAAATCGGGTGAAATGAACTTGACAGTGTACTTTGACATCTGGTCACAACTGTCAGCTATCATTTGATCAACTTTTGATGCCGATCTTAGCTGTACTCCGCCCGGAAAAAATCATAGAACACGATGTACTCTCATCGATTTCATGTCCAGGGTGTTGTGGTGAGTTTATCACCTAGAAATCGGGCGTAATGGACTTGACTGTGTACTTTGACAGCTAGCCATTACTGTCAGCTGTCATTTGGTGCACTTTTAATGCCAATCGAAGCTGTACTTTGTCCGGAAAAAATTATAAACGACGATGTACTCTCATCGATTTCATGTCCAGGGTGTTGTGGTGAGTTTATCACCTAGAAATCGGGCGAAATGGACTTGACAGTGTACTTTGAGAGCTAGTGACTACTGGCAGCTGTCATTTGGTACTCTTTTGGTGCCAATAGAAGCTGTACTTCGCCCGGAAAAAATTATAGACGACGATGTACTCTCATCGATTTCATGTCCAGGGTGTTGTGGTGAGTTTATCACCTAGAAATCGGGCGTAATGGACTTGGCAGTGTACTTTGACAGCTAGCCATTACTGTCAGCTGTCATCTGGTACATTTTTGATGCCAATCGAAGCTGTACTTTGCCCGGAAAAAATTTTAAACGACGATGTACTCTCATCGATTTCATGTCCAGGGTGTTGTGGTAGGTTTATCACCTAGAAATCGGGTGGAATGAACTTGACAGTGTACTTTGACAGCTGGTCACAACTGTCAGCTGTCATTTGATTAACTTTTGATGCCGATCGGAGCTGTACTTCGCCCGGAAAAAATTATAGAACACGATGTACTCTCATCGATTTCATGTCCAGGGTGTTGTGGTGAGTTTATCACCTAGAAATCGGGCGAAATGGACTTGAAAGTGTACTTAGAAAGCTAGTGACTACTGTCAGCTGTCATTTGGTACACTTTTGGTGCCGATAGAAGCTGTACTTCGCCCGAAAAAAATTATAGACGACGATGTATTCTCATCGATTTCATGTCCAGGGTGTTGTGGTAGGTTTATCACCTAGAAATCGGGCGTAATGGACTTGACAGTGTACTTTGACAGCTAGTGACTACTGTCAGCTGTCATTTGGTACCCTTTTGGTGCCAATAGAAGCTGTACTTCGCCCGGAAAAAATTATAGACGACGATGTACTCTCATCGATTTCATGTCCAGGGTGTTGTGGTGAGTTTATCACCTAGAAATCGGGCGTAATGGACTTGACAGTGTACTTTGACAGCTAGTCATTACTGTCAGCTGTCATCTGGTATACTTTTGATGCCAATCGAAGCTGTACTTTGCCCGGAAAAAATTATAAACGACGATGTACTCTCATCGATTTCATGTCCAGGGTGTTGTGGTAGGTTTATCACCTAGAAATCGGGTGAAATGAACTTGACAGTGTATTTTGACAGCTGGTCACAACTGTCAGCTGTCATTTGATTAACTTTTGATGCCAATCGGAGCTGTACTTCGCCCGGAAAAAATTATAGAACACGATGTACTCTCATCGATTTCATGTCCAGGGTGTTGTGGTGAGTTTATCACCTAGAAATCGGGCGAAATGGACTTGACAGTGTACTTAGGAAGCTAGTAACTACTGTCAGCTGTCATTTGGTACCCTTTTGGTGCCGATAGAAGCTGTACTTCGCCCGGAAAAAATTATAGACGGCGATGTATTCTCATCGATTTCATGTCCAGGGTGTTGTGGTAAGTTTATCACCTAGAAATCGGGCGTAATGGACTTGACAGTGTACTTTGACAGCTAGTGACTACTGTCAGCTGTCATTTGGTACCCTTTTGGTGCCGATAGTAGCTGTACTTTGTCCGGAAAAAATTATAGACGACGATGTACTCTCATCGATTTCATGCCCAGGGTGTTGTGGTGAGTTTATCACCAAGAAATCGGGCGTAATGGACTTGACAGTGTACATTGACAGCTAGTCATTACTGTCAGCTGTCATCTGGTTCACTTTTGATGCCAATCGAAGCTGTACTTTGCCCGGAAAAAATTATAAACCACGATGTACTCTCATCGATTTCATGTCCAGGGTGTTGTGGTAGGTTTATCACCTAGAAATCGGGTGAAATGAACTTGACAGTGTACTTTGACAGCTGGTCACAACTGTCAGCTCTCATTTGATTAACTTTTGATGCCAATCGAAGCTGTACTTCGCCCGGAAAAAATTATAGAACACGATGTACTCTCATCGATTTCATGTCCAGGGTGTTGTGGTGAGTTTATCACCTAGAAATCGGGCAAAATGAACTTGACAGTGTACTTTGACAGCTAGTGACTACTGTCAGCTGTCATTTGGTACCCTTTTGGTGCCGATAGAAGCTGTACTACGCCCGGAAAAAATTATAGACGACGATGTATTCTCATCGATTTCATGTCCAGGGTGTTGTGGTAGGTTTATCACCTAGAAATCGGGTGAAATGAACTTGACAGTGTACTTTGACATCTGGTCACAACTGTCAGCTGTCATTTGATTAACTTTTGATGCCGATCTTAGCTGTACTCCGCCCGGAAAAAATCATAGAACACGATGTACTCTCATCGATTTCATGTCCAGGGTGTTGTGGTGAGTTTATCACCTAGAAATCGGGCGTAATGGACTTGACTGTGTACTTTGACAGCTAGCCATTACTGTCAGCTGTCATTTGGTGCACTTTTAATGCCAAACAAAGCTGTACTTTGTCCGGAAAAAATTATAAACGACGATGTACTCTCATCGATTTCATGTCCAGGGTGTTGTGGTGAGTTTATCACCTAGAAATCGGGCGAAATGGACTTGACAGTGTACTTTGAGAGCTAGTGACTACTAGCAGCTGTCATTTGGTACTCTTGTGGTGCCGATAGAAGCTGTACTTCGCCCGGAAAAAATTATAGACGACGATGTACTCTCATCGATTTCATGTCCAGGGTGTTGTTGTGAGTTTATCACCTAGAAATCGGGCGTAATGGACTTGACAGTGTACTTTGACAGCTAGCCATTACTGTCAGCTGTCATCTGGTACACTTTTGATGCCAATCGAAGCTGTACTTTGCCCGGAAAAAATTATAAATGACGATGTACTCTCATCGATTTCATGTCCAGGGTGTTGTGGTAGGTTTATCACCTAGAAATCGGGTGAAATGAACTTGACAGTGTACATTGACAGCTGGTCACAACTGTCAGCTGTCATTTGATTAACTTTTGATGCCGATCGGAGCTGTACTTCGCCCGGAAAAAATTATAGAACACGATGTACTCTCATCGATTTCATGTCCAGGGTGTTGTGGTGAGTTTATCACCTAGAAATCGGGCGGAACGGACTTGACAGTGTACTTAGGAAGCTAGTGACTACTGTCACCTGTCATTTGGTACACTTTTGGTGCCGATAGAAGCTGTAATTCGCCCGGAAAAAATTATAGACGACGATGTATTCTCATCGATTTCATGTCCAGGGTGTTGTGGTGGGTTTATCACCTAGAAATCGGGTGAAATGAACTTGACAGTGTACTTTGACATCTGGTCACAACTGTCAGCTGTCATTTGATTAACTTTTGATGCCGATCTTAGCTGTACTCCGCCCGGAAAAAATCATAGAACACGATGTACTCTCATCGATTTCATGTCCAGGGTGTTGTGGTGAGTTTATCACCTAGAAATCGGGCGTAATGGACTTGACTGTGTACTTTGGCAGCTAGCCATTACTGTCAGCTGTCATTTGGTGCACTTTTAATGCCAATCGAAGCTGTACTTTGTCCGGAAAAAATTATAAACGACGATGTACTCTCATCGATTTCATGTCCAGGGTGTTGTGGTGAGTTTATCACCTAGAAATCGGGCGAAATGGACTTGACAGTGTACTTTGAGAGCTAGTGACTACTAGCAGCTGTCATTTGGTACCCTTTTGGTGCCGATAAAAGCTGTACTTCGCCCGGAAAAAATTATAGACGACGATGTACTCTCATCGATTTCATGTCCAGGGTGTTGTGGTGAGTTTATCACCTAGAAATCGGGCGTAATGGACTTGACAGTGTACTTTGACAGCTAGCCATTACTGTCAGCTGTCATTTGGTATACTTTTAATGCCAATCGAAGCTGTACTTTGCCCGGAAAAAATTATAAACGACGATGTACTCTCATCGATTTCATGTCCAGGGTGTTGTGGTAGGTTTATCACCTAGAAATCGGGCGGAATGGACTTGACAGTGTACTTAGGAAGCTAGTGACTACTGTCAGCTGTCATTTGGTAACCTTTTGGTGCCGATAGAAGCTGTCCTTCGCCCGGAAAAAATTATAGACGGCGATGTATTCTCATCGATTTCATGTCCAGGGTGTTGTGGTAAGTTTATCACCTAGAAATCGGGCGTAATGGACTTCACAGTGTACTTTGACAGCTAGTGACTACTGTCAGCTGTCATTTGGTACCCTTTTGGTGCCGATAGAAGCTGTACTTCGCCCGAAAAAAATTATAGACGACGATGTACTCTCAACGATTTCATGTCCAGGGTGTTGTGGTGAGTTTATCACCAAGAAATCGGGCGTAATGGACTTGACAGTGTACTTTGACAGCTAGTCATTACTGTCAGCTGTCATCTGGTATACTTTTGATGCCAATCGAAGCTGTACTTTGCCCGGAAAAAATTATAAACAACGATGTACTCTCATCGATTTCATGTCCAGGGTGTTGTGGTAGGTTTATCACCTAGAAATCGGGTGAAATGAACTTGACAGTGTACTTCGACAGCTGGTCACAACTGTCAGCTGTCCTTTGATCAACTTTTGATGCCGATCGGAGCTGTACTTCGCCCGGAAAAAATTATAGAACACGATGTACTCTCATCGATTTCATGTCCAGGGTGTTGTGGTGAGTTTATCACCTAGAAATCGGGCGTAATGGACTTGACAGTGTACTCAGGAAGCTAGTGACTACTGTCAGCTGTGATTTGGTACCCTTTTGGTGCCGATAGAAGCTGTACTTCGCCCGGAAAAAATTATAGACGGCGATGTATTCTCATCGATTTCATGTCCAGGGTGTTGTGGTAAGTTTATCACCTAGAAATCGGGCGTAATGGACTTGACAGTGTACTTTGACAGCTAGTGACTACTGTCAGCTGTCATTTGGTACCCTTTTGGTGCCGATAGAAGCTGTACTTCGCCCGTAAAAAAATATAGAACACGATGTACTTTCATTGATTTCATGTCCAAGGTGTTGTGGTAAGTTTATCACCTATAAATCGGGTGAAATGAACTTAACAGTGTACTTTGACAGCGGGTCACAACTGTCAGCTGTCATTTGATTAACTTTTGATGCCGATCGTAACTGTACTTCGCCCGGAAAAAATTATAGAACACGATGTACTCTCATCGATTTCATGTCCAGGGTGTTGTGGTGAGTTTATCACCTAGAAATCGGGCGAAATGGACTTGACAGTGTACTTTGAAAGCTAGTGACTACTGTCAGCTGTCATTTGGTACCCTTTTGGTGCCGATAGAAGCTGTACTTCGCCCGGAAAAAATTATAGACGACGATGTATTCTCATCGATTTCATGTCCAGGGTGTTGTGGTAGGTTTATCACCTAGAAATCGGGTGAAATGAACTTGACAGTGTACTTTGACATCTGGTCACAACTGTCAGCTGTCATTTGAATAACTTTTGATGCCGATCGGAGCTGTACTCCGCCCGGAAAAAATTATAGAACACGATGTACTCTCATCGATTTCATGTCCAGGGTGTTGTGGTGAGTTTATCACCTAGAAATCGGGCGTAATGGACTTGACTGTGTACTTTGACAGCTAGCCATTACTGTCAGCTGTCATTTGGTGCACTTTTGATGCCAATCGAAGCTGTACTTTGTCCGGAAAAAATTATAAACGACGATGTACTCTCATCGATTTCATGTCCAGGGTGTTGTGGTGAGTTTATCACCTAGAAATCGGGCGAAATGGACTTGACAGTGTACTTTGGCAGCTAGCCATAACTGTCAGCTGTCATCTGGTACACTTTTGATGCCGATCGGAGCTGTACTTCGCCCCGAAAAAATTATAGAACACGATGTACTCTCATCGATTTCATGTCCAGGGTGTTGTGGTGAGTTTATCACCTAGAAATCTGGCGAAATGGACTTGACAGTGTACTTTGAAAGCTAGTGACTACTGACAGCTGTCATTTGGTACCCTTTTGGTGCCGATAGAAGCTGTACTTCGCCCGGAAAAAATTATAGACGACGATGTATTCTCATCGATTTCATGTCCAGGGTGTTGTGGTAAGTTTATCACCTAGAAATCGGGAGTAATGGACTTGACAGTGTACTTTGACAGCTAGCCATCACTGTCAGCTGTCATCTGGTACACTTTTGATGCCAATCGAAGCTGTACTTTGCCCGGAAAAAATTATAAACGACGATGTACTCTCATCGGTTTCATGTCCAGGGTGTTGTGGTAGGTTTATCACCTAGAAATCGGGCGCAATGGACTTGACAGTGTACTTTGACAGCTAGTGACTACTGTCAGCTGTCATTTGGTACCCTTTTGGTGCCGATGGAAGCTGTACTTCGCCCGGAAAAAATTATAGACGGCGATGTATTCTCATCGATTTCATGTCCAGGGTGTTGTGGTAAGTTTATCACCTAGAAATCGGGCGTAATGGACTTGACAGTGTACTTTGACAGCTAGTGACTACTGTCAGCTGTCATTTGGTACCCTTTTGGTGCCGATAGAAGCTGTACTTCGCCCGGAAAAAATTATAGACGACGATGTACTCTCATCGATTTCATGTCCAGGGTGTTGTGGTGAGTTTATCACCTAGAAATCGGGCGTAATGGACTTGACAGTGTACATTGACAGCTAGTCATTACTGTCAGCTGTCATCTGGTAAGCTTTTGATGCCAATCGAAGCTGTACTTTGCCCGGAAAAAATTATAAACCACGATGTACTCTCATCGATTTCATGTCCAGGGTGTTGTGGTAGGTTTATCACCTAGAAATCGGGTGAAATGAACTTGACAGTGTACTTTGACAGCTGGTCACAACTGTCAGCTGTCATTTGATTAACTTTTGATGCTGATCGGAGCTGTACTTCGCCCGGAAAAAATTATAGAACACGATGTACTCTCATCGATTTCATGTCCAGGGTGTTGTGGTGAGTTTATCACCTAGAAATCGGGCGTAATGGACTTGACAGTGTACATTGACAGCTATTCATTACTGTCAGCTGTCATCTGGTACACTTTTGATGCCAATCGAAGCTGTACTTTGCCCGGAAAAAATTATAAACCACGATGTACTCTCATCGATTTCATGTCCAGGGTGTTGTGGTAGGTTTATCACCTAGAAATCGGGTGAAATGAACTTGACAGTGTACTTTGACAGCTAGTGACTACTATCAGCTGTCATTTGGTACCCTTTTGATGCCGATAGAAGCTGTACTTCGCCCGGAAAAAATTATAGACGACGATGTATTCTCATCGATTTCATGTCCAGGGTGTTGTGGTAGGTTTATCACCTAGAAATCGGGTGAAATGAACTTGACAGTGTACTTTGACATCTGGTCACAACTGTCAGCTGTCATTTGATTAACTTTTGATGCCGATCTTAGCTGTACTCCGCCCGGAAAAAATCATAGAACACGATGTACTCTCATCGATTTCATGTCCAGGGTGTTGTGGTGAGTTTATCACCTAGAAATCGGGCGTAATGGACTTGATTGTGTACTTTGACAGCTAGCCATTACTGTCAGCTGTCATTTGGTGCACTTTTAATGCCAATCGAAGCTGTACTTTGTCCGGAAAAAATTATAAACGACGATGTACTCTCATCGATTTCATGTCCAGGGTGTTGTGGTGAGTTTATCACCTAGAAATC
The DNA here is from genome assembly GCA_963942545.1 of Oxycera nigricornis. Taxonomy (NCBI): domain Eukaryota; kingdom Metazoa; phylum Arthropoda; class Insecta; order Diptera; family Stratiomyidae; genus Oxycera; species Oxycera nigricornis. The sequence continues at coordinate 17,020,932 of OZ012664.1, read as the reverse complement.
GGGCGAAATGGAATTGACAGTGTACTTTGAGAGCTAGTCACTACTGGCAGCTGTTATTTGGTACCCTTTTGGTGCCGATAGAAGCTGTACTTCGCCCGGAAAAAATTATAGACGACGATGTACTCTCATCGATTTCATGTCCAGGGTGTTGTGGTGAGTTTATCACCTAGAAATCGGGCGAAATGGACTTGACAGTGTACTTTGAGAGCTAGTCACTACTAGCAGCTGTCATTTGGTACCCTTTTGATGCCGATAGAAGCTGTACTTCGCCCGGAAAAAATTATAGACGACGATGTATTCTCATCGATTTCATGTCCAGGGTGTTGTGGTAGGTTTATCACCTAGAAATCGGGTGAAATGAACTTGACAGTGTACTTTGACATCTGGTCACAACTGTCAGCTGTCATTTGAATAACTTTTGATGCCGATCGGAGCTGTACTCCGCCCGGAAAAAATTATAGAACACGATGTACTCTCATCGATTTCATGTCCAGGGTGTTGTGGTGAGATTATCACCTAGAAATCGGGCGTAATGGACTTGACTGTGTACTTTGACAGCTAGCCATTACTGTCAGCTGTCATTTGGTGCACTTTTGATGCCAATCGAAGCTGTACTTTGTCCGGAAAAAATTATAAACGGCGATGTACTCTCATCGATTTCATGTCCAGGGTGTTGTGGTGAGTTTATCACCTAGAAATCGGGCGAAATGGACTTGACAGTGTACTTTGAAAGCTAGCCATTACTGTCAGCTGTCATCTGGTTCACTTTTGATGCCGATCGGAGCTGTACTTTGCCCGGAAAAAATTATAGAACACGATGTACTCTCATCGATTTCATGTCCAGGGTGTTGTGGTGAGTTTATCACCTAGAAATCGGGCGGAACGGACTTGACAGTGTACTTAGGAAGCTAGTGACTACTGTCACCTGTCATTTGGTACACTTTTGGTGCCGATAGAAGCTGTAATTCGCCCGGAAAAAATTATAGACGACGATGTATTCTCATCGATTTCATGTCCAGGGTGTTGTGGTAGGTTTATCACCTAGAAATCGGGTGAAATGAACTTGACAGTGTACTTTGACATCTGGTCACAACTGTCAGCTGTCATTTGATTAACTTTTGATGCCGATCTTAGCTGTACTCCGCCCGGAAAAAATCATAGAACACGATGTACTCTCATCGATTTCATGTCCAGGGTGTTGTGGTGAGTTTATCACCTAGAAATCGGGCGTAATGGACTTGACTGTGTACTTTGGCAGCTAGCCATTACTGTCAGCTGTCATTTGGTGCACTTTTAATGCCAATCAAAGCTGTACTTTGTCCGGAAAAAATTATAAACGACGATGTACTCTCATCGATTTCATGTCCAGGGTGTTGTGGTGAGTTTATCACCTAGAAATCGGGCGAAATGGACTTGACAGTGTACTTTGAGAGCTAGTGACTACTGGCAGCTGTCAGTTGGTACCCTTTTGGTGCCGATAAAAGCTGTACTTCGCCCGGAAAAAATTATAGACGACGATGTACTCTCATCGATTTCATGTCCAGGGTGTTGTGGTGAGTTTATCACCTAGAAATCGGGCGTAATGGACTTGACAGTGTACTTTGACAGCTAGCCATTACTGTCAGCTGTCATCTGGTACACTTTTAATGCCAATCGAAGCTGTACTTTGCCCGGAAAAAATTATAAACGACGATGTACTCTCATCGATTTCATGTCCAGGGTGTTGTGGTAGGTTTATCACCTAGAAATCGGGCGAAATGGACTTGACAGTGTACTTAGGAAGCTGGTGATTACTGTCAGCTGTCATTTGGTAACCTTTTGGTGCCGATAGAAGCTGTACTTCGCCCGGAAAAAATTATAGACGACGATGTACTCTCATCGATTTCATGTCCAGGGTGTTGTGGTGAGTTTATCACCAAGAAATCGGGCGTAATGGACTTGACAGTGTACTTTGACAGCTAGTCATTACTGTCAGCTGTCATTTGGTATACTTTTGATGCCAATCGAAGCTGTACTTTGCCCGGAAAAAATTATAAACAACGATGTACTCTCATCGATTTCATGTCCAGGGTGTTGTGGTAGGTTTATCACCTAGAAATCGGGTGAAATGAACTTGACAGTGTACTTTGACAGCTGGTCACAACTGTCAGCTGTCCTTTGATCAACTTTTGATGCCGATCGGAGCTGTACTTCGCCCGGAAAAAATTATAGAACACGATGTACTCTCATCGATTTCATGTCCAGGGTGTTGTGGTGAGTTTATCACCTAGAAATCGGGTGAAATGGACTTGACAGTGTACTTTGAAAGCTAGTGACTACTGTCAGCTGTCATTTGGTACCCTTTTGGTGCCGATAGAAGCTGTACTTCGCCCGGAAAAAATTATAGACGGCGATGTATTCTCATCGATTTCATGTCCAGGGTGTTGTGGTAAGTTTATCACCTAGAAATCGGGCGTAATGGACTTGACAGTGTACTTTGACAGCTAGTGACTACTGTCAGCTGTCATTTGGTACCCTTTTGGTGCCGATAGAAGCTGTACTTCGCCCGTAAAAAAATATAGAACACGATGTACTCTCATTGATTTCATGTCCAAGGTGTTGTGGTAAGTTTATCACCTATAAATCGGGTGAAATGAACTTAACAGTGTACTTTGACAGCTGGTCACAACTGTCAGCTGTCATTTGATTAACTTTTGATGCCGATCGGAGCTGTACTTCGCCCGGAAAAAATTATAGAACACGATGTACTCTCATCGATTTCATGTCCAGGGTGTTGTGGTGAGTTTATCACCTAGAAATCGGGCGAAATGGACTTGACAGTGTACTTTGAAAGCTAGTGACTACTGTCAGCTGTCATTTGGTACCCTTTTGGTGCCGATAGAAGCTGTACTTCGCCCGGAAAAAATTATAGACGACGATGTATTCTCATCGATTTCATGTCCAGGGTGTTGTGGTAGGTTTATCACCTAGAAATCGGGTAAAATGAACTTGACAGTGTACTTTGACATCTGGTCACAACTGTCAGCTGTCATTTGAATAACTTTTGATGCCGATCGGAGCTGTACTCCGCCCGGAAAAAATTATAGAACACGATGTACTCTCATCGATTTCATGTCCAGGGTGTTGTGGTGAGTTTATCACCTAGAAATCGGGCGTAATGGACTTGACTGTGTACTTTGACAGCTAGCCATCACTGTCAGCTGTCATTTGATGCACTTTTGATGCCAATCGAAGCTGTACTTTGTCCGGAAAAAATTATAAACGACGATGTACTCTCATCGATTTCATGTCCAGGGTGTTGTGGTGAGTTTATCACCTAGAAATCGGGCGAAATGGACTTGACAGTGTACTTTGGCAGCTAGTCATCACTGTCAGCTGTCATTTGGTACACTTTTGATGCCGATCGGAGCTGTACTTCGCCCCGAAAAAATTATAGAACACGATGTACTCTCATCGATTTCATGTCCAGGGTGTTGTGGTGAGTTTATCACCTAGAAATCTGGCGAAATGGACTTGACAGTGTACTTTGAAAGCTAGTGACTTCTGACAGCTGTCATTTGGTACCCTTTTAATGCCGATAGAAGCTGTACTTCGCCCGGAAAAAATTATAGACGACGATGTATTCTCATCGATTTCATGTCCAGGGTGTTGTGGTAAGTTTATCACCTAGAAATCGGGCGTAATGGAATTGACAGTGTACTTTGACAGCTAGTGATCACTGTCAGCTGTCATCTGGTACACTTTTGATGCCAATCGAAGCTGTACTTTGCCCGGAAAAAATTATAAACGACGATGTACTCTCATCGGTTTCATGTCCAGGGTGTTGTGGTAGGTTTATCACCTAGAAATCGGGCGCAATGGACTTGACAGTGTACTTTGACAGCTAGTGACTACTGTCAGCTGTCATTTGGTACCCTTTTGGTGCCGATGGAAGCTGTACTTCGCCCGGAAAAAATTATAGACGGCGATGTATTCTCATCGATTTCATGTCCAGGGTGTTGTGGTAAGTTTATCACCTAGAAATCGGGCGTAATGGACTTGACAGTGTACTTTGACAGCTAGTGACTACTGTCAGCTGTCATTTGATACCCTTTTGGTGCCGATAGAAGCTGTACTTCGCCCGGAAAAAATTATAGACGACGATGTACTCTCATCGATTTCATGTCCAGGGTGTTGTGGTGAGTTTATCACCTAGAAATCGGGCGTAATGGACTTGACAGTGTACATTGACAGCTAGTCATTACTGTCAGCTGTCATCTGGTACACTTTTGATGCCAATCGAAGCTGTACTTTGCCCGGAAAAAATTATAAACCACGATGTACTCTCATCGATTTCATGTCCAGGGTGTTGTGGTAGGTTTATCACCTAGAAATCGGGTGAAATGAACTTGACAGTGTACTTTGACAGCTGGTCACAACTGTCAGCTGTCATTTGATTAACTTTTGATGCCGATCGGAGCTGTACTTCGCCCGGAAAAAATTATAGAACACGATGTACTCTCATCGATTTCATGTCCAGGGTGTTGTGGTGAGTTTATCACCTAGAAATCGGGCGTAATGGACTTGACAGTGTACATTGACAGCTATTCATTACTGTCAGCTGTCATCTGGTACACTTTTGATGCCAATCGAAGCTGTACTTTGCCCGGAAAAAATTATAAACCACGATGTACTCTCATCGATTTCATGTCCAGGGTGTTGTGGTAGGTTTATCACCTAGAAATCGGGTGAAATGAACTTGACAGTGTACTTTGACAGCTGGTCACAACTGTCAGCTGTCATTTGATTAACTTTTGATGCCAATCGAAGCTGTACTTCGCCCGGAAAAAATTATAGAACACGATGTACTCTCATCGATTTCATGTCCAGGGTGTTGTGGTGAGTTTATCACCTAGAAATCGGGCGAAATGGACTTGACAGTGTACTTTGACATCTGGTCACAACTGTCAGCTGTCATTTGATTAACTCTTGATGCCGATTTTAGCTGTACTCCGCCCGGAAAAAATCATAGAACACGATGTACTCTCATCGATTTCATGTCCAGGGTGTTGTGGTGAGTTTATCACCTAGAAATCGGGCGTAATGGACTTGACTGTGTACTTTGACAGCTAGCCATTACTGTCAGCTGTCATTTGGTGCACTTTTAATGCCAATCGAAGCTGTACTTTGTCCGGAAAAAATTATAAACGACGATGTACTCTCATCGATTTCATGTCCAGGGTGTTGTGGTGAGTTTATCACCTAGAAATCGGGCGAAATGGACTTGACAGTGTACTTTGAGAGCTAGTCACTACTGGCAGCTGTGATTTGGTACCCTTTTGGTGCCGATAGAAGCTGTACTTCGCCCGGAAAAAATTATAGACGACGATGTACTCTCATCGATTTCATGTCCAGGGTGTTGTGGTGAGTTTATCACCTAGAAATCGGGCGAAATGGACTTGACAGTGTACTTTGAGAGCTAGTCACTACTGGCAGCTGTCATTTGGTACACTTTTGATGCCGATAGAAGCTGTACTTCGCCCGGAAAAAATTATAGACGACGATGTATTCTCATCGATTTCATGTCCAGGGTGTTGTGGTAGGTTTATCACCTAGAAATCGGGTGAAATGAACTTGACAGTGTACTTTGACATCTGGTCACAACTGTCAGCTGTCTTTTGAATAACTTTTGATGCCGATCGGAGCTGTACTCCGCCCGGAAAAAATTATAGAACACGATGTACTCTCATCGATTTCATGTCCAGGGTGTTGTGGTGAGTTTATCACCTAGAAATCGGGCGTAATGGACTTGACTGTGTACTTTGACAGCTAGCCATTACTGTCAGCTGTCATTTGGTGCACTTTTGATGCCAATCGAAGCTGTACTTTGTCCGGAAAAAATTATAAACGGCGATGTACTCTCATCGATTTCATGTCCAGGGTGTTGTGGTGAGTTTATCACCTAGAAATCGGGCGAAATGGACTTGACAGTGTACTTTGAATGCTAGCCATTACTGTCAGCTGTCATCTGGTACACTTTTGATGCCGATCGGAGCTGTACTTCGCCCCGAAAAAATTATAGAACACGATGTACTCTCATCGATTTCATGTCCAGGGTGTTGTGGTGAGTTTATCACCTAGAAATCTGGCGGAATGGACTTGACAGTGTACTTTGGAAGCTAGTGACTACTGACAGCTGTCATTTGGTACCCTTTTGGTGTCGATAGAAGCTGTACTTCGCCCGGAAAAAATTATAGACGACGATGTATTCTCATCGATTTCATGTCCAGGGTGTTGTGGTAAGTTTATCACCTAGAAATCGGGCGTAATGGACTTGACAGTGTACTTTGACAGCTAGCCATCACTGTCAGCTGTCATCTGGTACACTTTTGATGCCAATCGAAGCTGTACTTTGCCCGGAAAAAATTATAAACGACGATGTACTCTCATCGATTTCATGTCCAGGGTGTTGTGGTAGGTTTATCACCTAGAAATCGGGCGCAATGGACTTGACAGTGTACTTTGACAGCTAGTGACTACTGTCAGCTGTCATTTGGTACCCTTTTGGTGCCGATCGAAGCTGTACTACGCCCGGAAAAAATTATAGACGACGATGTACTCTCATCGATTTCATGTCCAGGGTGTTGTGGTGAGTTTATCACCTAGAAATCGGGCGTAATGGACTTGACAGTGTACATTGACAGCTAGTCATTACTGTCAGCTGTCATCTGGTACACTTTTGATGCCAATCGAAGCTGTACTTTGCCCGGAAAAAATTATAAACCACGATGTACTCTCATCGATTTCATGTCCAGGGTGTTGTGGTAGGTTTATCACCTAGAAATCGGGTGAAATGAACTTGACAGTGTACTTTGACAGCTGGTCACAACTGTCAGCTGTCATTTGATTAACTTTTGATGCCGATCGGAGCTGTACTTCGCCCGGAAAAAATTATAGAACACGATGTACTCTCATCGATTTCATGTCCAGGGTGTTGTGGTGAGTTTATCACCTAGAAATCGGGCGTAATGGACTTGACAGTGTACATTGAAAGCTATTCATTACTGTCAGCTGTCATCTGGTACACTTTTGATGCCAATCGAAGCTGTACTTTGCCCGGAAAAAATTATAAACCACGATGTACTCTCATCGATTTCATGTCCAGGGTGTTGTGGTAGGTTTATCACCTAGAAATCGGGTGAAATGAACTTGACAGTGTACTTTGACAGCTGGTCACAACTGTCAGCTGTCATTTGATTAACTTTTGATGCCAATCGAAGCTGTACTTCGCCCGGAAAAAATTATAGAACACGATGTACTCTCATCGATTTCATGTCCAGGGTGTTGTGGTGAGTTTATCACCTAGAAATCGGGCGAAATGGACTTGACAGTGTACTTTGACAGCTAGTGACTACTGTCAGCTGTCATCTGGTACCCTTTTGGTGCCGATAGAAGCTGTACTTCGCCTGGAAAAAATTATAGACGACGATGTATTCTCATCGATTTCATGTCCAGGGTGTTGTGGTAGGTTTATCACCTAGAAATCGGGTGAAATGAACTTGACAGTGTACTTTGGCATCTGGTCACAACTGTCAGCTGTCATTTGATTAACTTTTGATGCCGATTTTAGCTGTACTCCGCCCGGAAAAAATCATAGAACACGATGTACTCTCATCGATTTCATGTCCAGGGTGTTTTGGTGAGTTTATCACCTAGAAATCGGGCGTAATGGACTTGACTGTGTACTTTGACAGCTAGCCATTACTGTCAGCTGTCATTTGGTGCACTTTTAATGCCAATCGAAGCTGTACTTTGTCCGGAAAAAATTATAAACGACGATGTACTCTCATCGATTTCATGTCCAGGGTGTTGTGGTGAGTTTATCACCTAGAAATCGGGCGAAATGGACTTAACAGTGTACTTTGAGAGCTAGTCACTACTGGCAGCTGTCATTTGGTACCCTTTTGGTGCCGATAGAAGCTGTACTTCGCCCGGAAAAAATTATAGACGACGATGTACTCTCATCGATTTCATGTCCAGGGTGTTGTGGTGAGTTTATCACCTAGAAATCGGGCGTAATGGACTTGACAGTGTACTTTGACAGCTAGCCATTACTGTCAGCTGTCATCTGGTATACTTTTGATGCCAATCGAAGCTGTACTTTGCCCGGAAAAAATTATAAACGACGATGTATTCTCATCGATTTCATGTCCAGGGTGTTGTGGTAGGTTTATCACCTAGAAATCGGGTGAAATGAACTTGACAGTGTACTTTGACAGCTGGTCACAACTGTCAGCTGTCATTTGATTAACTTTTGATGCCGATCGGAGCTGTACTTCGCCCGGAAAAAATTATAGAACACGATGTACTCTCATCGATTTCATGTCCAGGGTGTTGTGGTGAGTTTATCACCTAGAAATCGGGCGAAATGGACTTGACAGTGTACTTAAGAAGCTAGTGACTACTGTCAGCTGTCATCTGGTACCCTTTTGGTGCCGATAGAAGCTGTACTTCGCCCGGGAAAAATTATAGACGGCGATGTATTCTCATCGATTTCATGTCCAGGGTGTTGTGGTAAGTTTATCACCTAGAAATCGGGCGTAATGGACTTGACAGTTTACTTTGACAGCTATTGATCACTGTCAGCTGTCATTTGGTACCCTTTTGGTGCCGATAGAAGCTGTACTTCGCCCGAAAAAAATTATAGACGACGATGTACTCTCATCGATTTCATGTCCAGGGTGTTGTGGTGAGTTTATCACCAAGAAATCGGGCGTAATGGACTTGACAGTGTACTTTGACAGCTAGTCATTACTGTCAGCTGTCATCTGGTACACTTTTGATGCCAATCGAAGCTGCACTTTGCCCGGAAAAAATTATAAACGACGATGTACTCTCATCGATTTCATGTCCAGGGTGTTGTGGTAGGTTTATCACCTAGAAATCGGGTGAAATGAACTTGACAGTGTACTTCGACAGCTGGTCACAACTGTCAGCTGTCATTTGATTAACTTTTCATGCCGATCGGAGCTGTACTTCGCCCGGAAAAAATTATAGAACACGATGTACTCTCATCGATTTCATGTCCAGGGTGTTGTGGTGAGTTTATCACCTAGAAATCGGGCGAAATGGACTTGACAGTGTACTTTGACAGCTGGTCACAACTGTCAGCTGTCATTTGATCAACTTTTGATGCCGATCGGAGCTGTACTTCGCCCGGAAAAAATTATAGAACACGATGTACTCTCATCGATTTCATGTCCAGGGTGTTGTGGTGAGTTTATCACCTAAAAATCGGGCGAAATGGACTTGACAGTGTACTTTGACAGCTAGTGACTACTGTCAGCTGTCATTTGGTACCCTTTTGGTGCCGATAGAAGCTGTACTTCGCCCGGAAAAAATTATAGACGACGATGTATTCTTATCGATTTCATGTCCAGGGTGTTGTGGTAGGTTTATCACCTAGAAATCGGGTGAAATGAACTTGACAGTGTACTTTGACATCTGGTCACAACTGTAAGCTGTCATTTGATTAACTTTTGATGCCGATCGGAGCTGTACTCCGCCCGGAAAAAATTATAGAACACGATGTACTCTCATCGATTTCATGTCCAGGGTGTTGTGGTGAGTTTATCACCTAGAAATCGGGCGTAATGGACTTGACTGTGTACTTTGACAGCTAGCCATTACTGTCAGCTGTCATTTGGTGCACTTTTATTGCCGATCGGAGCTGTATTTTGTCCGTAAAAAATTATAAACGACGATGTACTCTCATCGATTTCATGTCCAGGGTGTTGTGGTGAGTTTATCACCTAGAAATCGGGCGAAATGGACTTGAAAGTGTACTTTGAGAGCTAGTGACTACTAGCAGCTGTCATTTGGTACCCTTTTGGTGCCGATAGAAGCTGTACTTCGCCCGGAAAAAATTATAGACGACGATGTACTCTCATCGATTTCATGTCCAGGGTGTTGTGTTGAGTTTATCACCTAGGAATCGGGCGTAATGGACTTGACAGTGTACTTTGACAGCTAGCCATTACTGTCAGCTGTCATCTGGTTTACTTTTGATGCCAATGGAAGCTGTACTTTGCCCGGAAAAAATTATAAACGACGATGTACTCTCATCGATTTCATGTCCAGGGTGTTGTGGTAGGTTTATCACCTAGAAATCGGGTGAAATGAACTTGACAGTGTACTTAGACAGCTGGTCACAACTGTCAGCTGTCATTTGATTAACTTTTGATGCCGATCGGAGCTGTACTTCGCCCAGAAAAAATTATAGAACACGATGTACTCTCATCGATTTCATGTCCAGGGTGTTGTGGTGAGTTTATCACCTAGAAATCGGGCGTAATGGACTTGACAGTGTACTTAGGAAGCTAGCGACTACTGTCAGCTGTCATTTGGTACCCTTTTGGTGCCCATAGAAGCTGTACTTCGCCCGGAAAAAATTATAGACGGCGATGTATTCTCATCGATTTCATGTCCAAGGTGTTGTGGTAAGTTTATCACCTAGAAATCGGGCGTAATGGACTTGACAGTGTACTTTGACAGCTAGTGCCTACTGTCAGCTGTCATTTGGTACCCTTTTGGTGCCGATAGAAGCTTTACTTCGCCCGAAAAAAATTATAGACGACGATGTACTCTCATCGATTTCATGTCCAGGGTGTTGTGGTGAGTTTATCACCAAGAAATCGGGCGTAATGGACTTGACAGTGTACTTTGACAGCTAGTCATTACTGTCAGCTGTCATTTGGTACCCTTTTGGTGCCAATAGAAGCTGTACTTCGCCCGGAAAAAATTATAGACGACGATGTACTCTCATCGATTTCATGTCCAGGGTGTTGTGGTAGGTTTATCACCTAGAAATCGGGTGTAATGAACTTGACAGTGTACTTTGACAGCTGGCTACAACTGTCAGCTGTCATTTGATTAACATTTGATGCCAATCGGAGCTGTACTTCGCCCGAAAAAAATTATAGAACACGATGTACTCTCATCGATTTCATGTCCAGGGTGTTGTGGTGAGTTTATCACCTAGAAATCGGGCGAAATGGACTTGACAGTGTACTTTGAAAGCTAGTGACTACTGTCAGCTGTCATTTGGTACCCTTTTGGTGCCGATAGAAGCTGTACTTCGCCCGGAAAAAATTATAGACGACGATGTATTCTCATCGATTTCATGTCCAGGGTGTTGTGGTAGGTTTATCACCTAGAAATCGGGTGAAATGAACTTGACAGTGTACTTTGACATCTGGTCACAACTGTCAGCTGTCATTTGATTAACTTTTGATGCCGATCGGAGCTGTACTCCGCCCGGAAAAAATTATAGAACACGATGTACTCTCATCGATTTCATGTCCAGGGTGTTGTGGTGAGTTTATCACCTAGAAATCGGGCGTAATGGACTTGACTGTGTACTTTGAAAGCTAGTGACTACTGTCAGCTGTCATTTGGTGCACTTTTGATGCCAATCGAAGCTGTACTTTGTCCGGAAAAAATTATAAACGACGATGTACTCTCATCGATTTCATGTCCAGGGTGTTGTGGTGAGTTTATCACCTAGAAATCGGGCGAAATGGACTTGACAGTGTTCTTTGAGAGCTAGTGACTACTGTCAGCTGTCATTTGGTACCTATTTGGTGCCGATAGAAGCTGTACTACGCCCGGAAAAAATTATAGACGACGATGTACTCTCATCGATTTCATGTCCAGGGTGTTGTGGTGAGTTTATCACCTAGGAATCGGGCGTAATGGACTTGACAGTGTACTTTGACAGCTAGCCATTACTGTCAGCTGTCATCTGAAACACTTTTGACGCCAATCGAAGCTGTACTTTGCCCGGAAAAAATTATAAACGACGATGTACTCTCATCGATTTCATGTCCAGGGTGTTGTGGTAGGTTTATCACCTAGAAATCGGGCGTAATGGACTTGACAGTGTACTTTGACAGCTGGTCACAACTGTCAGCTGTCATTTGATTAACTTTTGATGCCGAGCGGAGCTGAACTTCGCCCGGAAAAAATTATAGAACACGATGTACTCTCATCGATTTCATGTCCAGGGTGTTGTGGTGAGTTTATCACCTAGAAATCGGGCGAAATGTACTTGACAGTGTACTTAGGAAGCTAGTCACTACTGTCAGCTGTCATTTGGTACCCTTTTGGTGCCAATAGAAGCTGTACTTCGCCCGGAAAAAATTATAGACGGCGATGTATTCTCATCGATTTCATGTCCAGGGTGTTGTGGTAAGTTTATCACCTAGAAATCGGGCGTAATGGACTTGACAGTGTACTTTGACAGCTAGTGACTACTGTCAGCTGTCATTTGGTACCCTTTTGGTGCCGATAGAAGCTGTACTTCGCCCGAAAAAAATTATAGACGACGATGTACTCTCATCGATTTCATGTCCAGGGTGTTGTGGTGAGTTTATCACCAAGAAATCGGGCGTAATGGACTTGACAGTGTACTTTGACAGCTAGTCATTACTGTCAGCTGTCATCTGGTACACTTTTGATGCCAATCGAAGCTGTACTTTGCCCGGAAAAAATTATAAACCACGATGTACTCTCATCGATTTCATGTCCAGGGTGTTGTGGTAGGTTTATCACCTAGAAATCGGGCGCAATGGACTTGACAGTGTACTTTGACAGCTAGTGACTACTGTCAGCTGTCATTTGGTACCCTTTTGGTGCCGATGGAAGCTGTACTTCGCCCGGAAAAAATTATAGACGGCGATGTATTCTCATCGATTTCATGTCCAGGGTGTTGTGGTAAGTTTATCACCTAGAAATCGGGCGTAATGGACTTGACAGTGTACTTTGACAGCTAGTGACTACTGTCAGCTGTCATTTGGTACCCTTTTGGTGCCGATAGAAGCTTTACTTCGCCCGAAAAAAATTATAGACGACGATGTACTCTCATCGATTTCATGTCCAGGGTGTTGTGGTGAGTTTATCACCAAGAAATCGGGCGTAATGGACTTGACAGTGTACTTTGACAGCTAGTCATTACTGTCAGCTGTCATTTGGTACCCTTTTGGTGCCAATAGAAGCTGTACTTCGCCCGGAAAAAATTATAGACGACGATGTACTCTCATCGATTTCATGTCCAGGGTGTTGTGGTAGGTTTATCACCTAGAAATCGGGCGCAATGGACTTGACAGTGTACTTTGACAGCTAGTGACTACTGTCAGCTGTCATTTGGTACCCTTTTATTGCCGATGGAAGCTGTACTTCGCCCGGAAAAAATTATAGACGGCGATGTATTCTCATCGATTTCATGTCCAGGGTGTTGTGGTAAGTTTATCACCTAGAAATCGGGCGTAATGGACTTGACAGTGTACTTTGACAGCTAGTGAGTACTGTCAGCTGTCATTTGGTACCCTTTTGGTGCCGATAGAAGGTGTACTTCGCCCGTAAAAAAATATAGAACACGATGTACTCTCATTGATTTCATGTCCAAGGTGTTGTGGTAAGTTTATCACCTATAAATCGGGCGTAATGGACTTGACAGTGTACTTTGACAGCTAGTCATTACTGTCAGCTGTCATCTGAAACACTTTTGACGCCAATCGAAGCTGTACTTTGCCCGGAAAAAATTATAAACGACGATGTACTCTCATCGATTTCATGTCCAGGGTGTTGTGGTAGGTTTATCACCTAGAAATCGGGCGCAATGGACTTGACAGTGTACTTTGACAGCTAGTCATTACTGTCAGCTGTCATTTGGTACCCTTTTGGTGCCAATAGAAGCTGTACTCCGCCCGGAAAAAATTATAGACGACGATGTACTCTCATCGATTTCATGTCCAGGGTGTTGTGGTAGGTTTATCACCTAGAAATCGGGCGCAATGGACTTGACAGTGTACTTTGACAGCTAGTGAGTACTGTCAGCTGTCATTTGGTACCCTTTTGGTGCCGATAGAAGCTGTACTTCGCCCGTAAAAAAATATAGAACACGATGTACTCTCATTGATTTCATGTCCAGGGTGTTGTGGTAAGTTTATCACCTAGAAATCGGGCGTAATGGACTTGACAGTGTACTTTGACAGCTAGTGACTACTGTCAGCTGTCATTTGGTACCCTTTTGGTGCCGATAAAAGCTGTACTTCGCCCGAAAAAAATTATAGACGACGATGTACTCTCATCGATTTCATGTCCAGGGTGTTGTGGTGAGTTTATCACCAAGAAATCGGGCGTAATGGACTTGACAGTGTACTTTGACAGCTAGTCATTACTGTCAGCTGTCATTTGGTACACTTTTGATGCCAATCGAAGCTGTACTTTGCCCGGAAAAAATTATAAACCACGATGTACTCTCATCGATTTCATGTCCAGGGTGTTGTGGTAGGTTTATCACCTAGAAATCGGGCGCAATGGACTTGACAGTGTACTTTGACAGCTAGTGACTACTGTCAGCTGTCATTTGGTACCCTTTTGGTGCCGATGGAAGCTGTACTTCGCCCGGAAAAAATTATAGACGGCGATGTATTCTCATCGATTTCATGTCCAGGGTGTTGTGGTAAGTTTATCACCTAGAAATCGGGCGTAATGGAATTGACAGTGTACTTTGACAGCTAGTGACTACTGTCAGCTGTCATTTGGTACCCTTTTGGTGCCGATAGAAGCTGTACTTCGCCCGAAAAAAATTATAGACGACGATGTACTCTCATCGATTTCATGTCCAGGGTGTTGTGGTGAGTTTATCACCAAGAAATCGGGCGTAATGGACTTGACAGTGTACTTTGGCAGCTAATCATTACTGTCAGCTGTCATCTGGTACACTTTTGATGCCAATCAAAGCTGTACTTTGCCCGGAAAAAATTATAAACCACGATGTACTCTCATCGATTTCATGTCCAGGGTGTTGTGGTAGGTTTATCACCTAGAAATCGGGCGCAATGGACTTGACAGTGTACTTTGACAGCTAGTGACTACTGTCAGCTGTCATTTGGTACCCTTTTGGTGCCGATGGAAGCTGTACTTCGCCCGGAAAAAATTATAGACGGCGATGTATTCTCATCGATTTCATGTCCAGGGTGTTGTGGTAAGTTTATCACCTAGAAATCGGGCGTAATGGACTTGACAGTGTACTTTGACAGCTAGTCATTACTGTCAGCTGTCATTTGGTACACTTTTGATGCCAATCGAAGCTGTACTTTGCCCGGAAAAAATTATAGACGACGATGTACTCTCATCGATTTCATGTCCAGGGTGTTGTGGTGAGTTTATCACCAAGAAATCGGGCGTAATGGACTTGACAGTGTACTTTGACAGCTAGTCATTACTGTCAGCTGTCATTTGGTACCCTTTTGGTGCCAATAGAAGCTGTACTTCGCCCGGAAAAAATTATAGACGACGATGTACTCTCATCGATTTCATGTCCAGGGTGTTGTGGTAGGTTTATCACCTAGAAATCGGGCGCAATGGACTTGACAGTGTACTTTGACAGCTAGTGACTTTTGTCAGCTGTCATTTGGTACCCTTTTGGTGCCGATGGAAGCTGTACTTCGCCCGGAAAAAATTATAGACGGCGATGTATTCTCATCGATTTCATGTCCAGGGTGTTGTGGTAAGTTTATCACCTAGAAATCGGGCGTAATGGACTTGACAGTGTACTTTGACAGCTAGTGACTACTGCCAGCTGTCATTTGGTACCCTTTTGGTGCCGATAGAAGCTGTACTTCGCCCGTAAAAAAATATAGAACACGATGTACTCTCATTGATTTCATGTCCAAGGTGTTGTGGTAAGTTTATCACCTATAAATCGGGCGTAATGGACTTGACAGTGTACTTTGACAGCTAGTCATTACTGTCAGCTGTCATCTGAAACACTTTTGACGCCAATCGAAGCTGTACTTTGCCCGGAAAAAATTATAAACGACGATGTACTCTCATCGATTTCATGTCCAGGGTGTTGTGGTAGGTTTATCACCTAGAAATCGGGCGTAATGGACTTGACAGTGTACTTTGACAGCTGGTCACAACTGTCAGCTGTCATTTGATTAACTTTTGATGCCGAGCGGAGCTGAACTTCGCCCGGAAAAAATTATAGAACACGATGTACTCTCATCGATTTCATGTCCAGGGTGTTGTGGTGAGTTTATCACCTAGAAATCGGGCGAAATGTACTTGACAGTGTACTTAGGAAGCTAGTGACTACTGTCAGCTGTCATTTGGTACCCTTTTGGTGCCAATAGAAGCTGTACTTCGCCCGGAAAAAATTATAGACGGCGATGTATTCTCATCGATTTCATGTCCAGGGTGTTGTGGTAAGTTTATCACCTAGAAATCGGGCGTAATGGACTTGACAGTGTACTTTGACAGCTAGTGACTACTGTCAGCTGTCATTTGGTACCCTTTTGGTGCCGATAAAAGCTGTACTTCGCCCGAAAAAAATTATAGACGACGATGTACTCTCATCGATTTCATGTCCAGGGTGTTGTGGTGAGTTTATCACCAAGAAATCGGGCGTAATGGACTTGACAGTGTACTTTGACAGCTAGTCATTACTGTCAGCTGTCATCTGGTACACTTTTGATGCCAATCGAAGCTGTACTTTGCCCGGAAAAAATTATAAACCACGATGTACTCTCATCGATTTCATGTCCAGGGTGTTGTGGTAGGTTTATCACCTAGAAATCGGGCGCAATGGACTTGACAGTGTACTTTGACAGCTAGTGACTACTGTCAGCTGTCATTTGGTACCCTTTTGGTGCCGATGGAAGCTGTACTTCGCCCGGAAAAAATTATAGACGGCGATGTATTCTCATCGATTTCATGTCCAGGGTGTTGTGGTAAGTTTATCACCTAGAAATCGGGCGTATTGGACTTGACAGTGTACTTTGACAGCTAGTGACTACTGTCAGCTGTCATTTGGTACCCTTTTGGTGCCGATAGAAGCTGTACTTCGCCCGTAAAAAAATATAGAACACGATGTACTCTCATTGATTTCATGTCCAAGGTGTTGTGGTAAGTTTATCACCTATAAATCGGGTGAAATGAACTTAACAGTGTACTTTGACAGCTGGTCACAACTGTCAGCTGTCATTTGACTAACTTTTGATGCCGATCGGAGCTGTACTCCGCCCGGAAAAAATTATAGAACACGATGTACTCTCATCGATTTCATGTCCAGGGTGTTGTGGTGAGTTTATCACCTAGAAATCGGGCGTAATGGACTTGACTCTGTACTTTGACAGCTAGCCATTACTGTCAGCTGTCATTTGGTGCACTTTTGATGCCAATCGAAGCTGTACTTTGTCCGGAAAAAATTATAAACGACGATGTACTCTCATCGATTTCATGTCCAGGGTGTTGTGGTGAGTTTATCACCTAGAAATCGGGCGAAATGGACTTGACAGTGTACTTTGGCAGCTAGCCATCACTGTCAGCTGTCATTTGGTACACTTTTGATGCCGATCGGAGCTGTATTTCGCCCCGAAAAAATTATAGAACACGATGTACTCTCATCGATTTCATGTCTAGGGTGTTGTGAAGAGTTTATCACCTAGAAATCTGGCGCAATGGACTTGACAGTGTACTTTGACAGCTAGTGACTACTGTCAGCTGTCATTTGGTACCCTTTTGGTGCCGATATAAGCTGTACTTCGCCCGGAAAAAATTATAGACGACGATGTACTCTCATCGATTTCATGTCCAGGGTGTTGTGGTGAGTTTATCACCTAGAAATCGGGCGTAATGGACTTGACAGTGTACATTGACAGCTAGTCATTACTGTCAGCTGTCATCTGGTACACTTTTGATGCCAATCGAAGCTGTACTTTGCCCGGAAAAAATTATAAACCACGATGTACTCTCATCGATTTCATGTCCAGGGTGTTGTGGTAGGTTTATCACCTAGAAATCGGGTGAAATGAACTTGACAGTGTACTTTGACAGCTGGTCACAACTGTCAGCTGTCATTTGATTAACTTTTGATGCCGATCGGAGCTGTACTTCGCCCGGAAAAAATTATAGAACACGATGTACTCTCATCGATTTCATGTCCAGGGTGTTGTGGTGAGTTTATCACCTAGAAATCGGGCGAAATGGACTTGACAGTGTACTTTGACATCTGGTCACAACTGTCAGCTGTCATTTGATTAACTCTTGATGCCGATTTTAGCTGTACTCCGCCCGGAAAAAATCATAGAACACGATGTACTCTCATCGATTTCATGTCCAGGGTGTTGTG
The DNA here is from genome assembly GCA_963942545.1 of Oxycera nigricornis. Lineage (NCBI taxonomy): Eukaryota > Metazoa > Arthropoda > Insecta > Diptera > Stratiomyidae > Oxycera > Oxycera nigricornis. The sequence goes on along the minus strand of OZ012664.1, from coordinate 17,002,754 downwards.
GTGAGTTTATCACCTAGAAATCGGGCGTAATGGACTTGACTGTGTACTTTGACAGCTAGTGACTACTGTCAGCTGTCATTCGGTACCCTTTTGGTGCCGATAGAAGCTGTACTTCGCCCGGAAAAAATTATAGACGACGATGTACTCTCATCGATTTCATGTCCAGGGTGTTGTGGTGAGTTTATCACCTAGAAATCGGGCGTAATGGACTTGACAGTGTACATTGACAGCTAGCCATCACTGTCAGCTGTCATCTGGTACACTTTTGATGCCAATCGAAGCTGTACTTTGCCCGGAAAAAATTATAAACGACGATGTACTCTCATCGGTTTCATGTCCAGGGTGTTGTGGTAGGTTTATCACCTAGAAATCGGGCGCAATGGACTTGACAGTGTACTTTGACAGCTAGTCACTACTGTCAGCTGTCATTTGGTACCCTTTTGGTGCCGATGGAAGCTGTACTTCGCCCGGAAAAAATTATAGACGGCGATGTATTCTCATCGATTTCATGTCCAGGGTGTTGTGGTAAGTTTATCACCTAGAAATCGGGCGTAATGGACTTGACAGTGTACTTTGACAGCTAGTGACTACTGTCAGCTGTCATTTGGTACCCTTTTGGTGCCGATAGAAGCTGTACTTCGCCCGGAAAAAATTATAGACGACGATGTACTCTCATCGATTTCATGTCCAGGGTGTTGTGGTGAGTTTATCACCTAGAAATCGGGCGTAATGGACTTGACAGTGTACATTGACAGCTAGCCATCACTGTCAGCTGTCATCTGGTACACTTTTGATGCCAATCGAAGCTGTACTTTGCCCGGAAAAAATTATAAACGACGATGTACTCTCATCGGTTTCATGTCCAGGGTGTTGTGGTAGGTTTATCACCTAGAAATCGGGCGCAATGGACTTGACAGTGTACTTTGACAGCTAGTGACTACTGTCAGCTGTCATTTGGTACCCTTTTGGTGCCGATGGAAGCTGTACTTCGCCCGGAAAAAATTATAGACGGCGATGTATTCTCATCGATTTCATGTCCAGGGTGTTGTGGTAAGTTTATCACCTAGAAATCGGGCGTAATGGACTTGACAGTGTACTTTGACAGCTAGTGACTACTGTCAGCTGTCATTTGGTACCCTTTTGGTGCCGATAGAAGCTGTACTTCGCCCGGAAAAAATTATAGACGACGATGTACTCTCATCGATTTCATGTCCAGGGTGTTGTGGTGAGTTTATCACCTAGAAATCGGGCGTAATGGACTTGACAGTGTACATTGACAGCTAGTCATTACTGTCAGCTGTCATCTGGTACACTTTTGATGCCAATCGAAGCTGTACTTTGCCCGGAAAAAATTATAAACCACGATGTACTCTCATCGATTTCATGTCCAGGGTGTTGTGGTAGGTTTATCACCTAGAAATCGGGTGAAATGAACTTGACAGTGTACTTTGACAGCTGGTCACAACTGTCAGCTGTCATTTGATTAACTTTTGATGCCGATCGGAGCTGTACTTCGCCCGGAAAAAATTATAGAACACGATGTACTCTCATCGATTTCATGTCCAGGGTGTTGTGGTGAGTTTATCACCTAGAAATCGGGCGTAATGGACTTGACAGTGTACATTGACAGCTATTCATTACTGTCAGCTGTCATCTGGTATACTTTTGATGCCAATCGAAGCTGTACTTTGCCCGGAAAAAATTATAAACCACGATGTACTCTCATCGATTTCATGTCCAGGGTGTTGTGGTAGGTTTATCACCTAGAAATCGGGTGAAATGAACTTGACAGTGTACTTTGACAGCTGGTCACAACTGTCAGCTGTCATTTGATTAACTTTTGATGCCAATCGAAGCTGTACTTCGCCCGGAAAAAATTATAGAACACGATGTACTCTCATCGATTTCATGTCCAGGGTGTTGTGGTGAGTTTATCACCTAGAAATCGGGCGAAATGGACTTGACAGTGTACTTTGACATCTGGTCACAACTGTCAGCTGTCATTTGATTAACTCTTGATGCCGATTTTAGCTGTACTCCGCCCGGAAAAAATCATAGAACACGATGTACTCTCATCGATTTCATGTCCAGGGTGTTGTGGTGAGTTTATCACCTAGAAATCGGGCGTAATGGACTTGACTGTGTACTTTGACAGCTAGCCATTACTGTCAGCTGTCATTTGGTGCACTTTTAATGCCAATCGAAGCTGTACTTTGTCCGGAAAAAATTATAAACGACGATGTACTCTCATCGATTTCATGTCCAGGGTGTTGTGGTGAGTTTATCACCTAGAAATCGGGCGAAATGGACTTGACAGTGTACTTTGAGAGCTAGTCACTACTAGCAGCTGTGATTTCGTACCCTTTTGGTGCCGATAGAAGCTGTACTTCGCCCGGAAAAAATTATAGACGTCGATGTACTCTCATCGATTTCATGTCCAGGGTGTTGTGGTGAGTTTATCACCTAGAAATCGGGCGAAATGGACTTGACAGTGTACTTTGAGAGCTAGTCACTACTGGCAGCTGTCATTTGGTACCCTTTTGATGCCGATAGAAGCTGTACTTCGCCCGGAAAAAATTATAGACGACGATGTATTCTCATCGATTTCATGTCCAGGGTGTTGTGGTAGGTTTATCACCTAGAAATCGGGTGAAATGAACTTGACAGTGTACTTTGACATCTGGTCACAACTGTCAGCTGTCATTTGAATAACTTTTGATGCCGATCGGAGCTGTACTCCGCCCGGAAAAAATTATAGAACACGATGTACTCTCATCGATTTCATGTCCAGGGTGTTGTGGTGAGTTTATCACCTAGAAATCGGGCGTAATGGACTTGACTGTGTACTTTGACAGCTAGCCATTACTGTCAGCTGTCATTTGGTGCACTTTTGATGCCAATCGAAGCTGCACTTTGTCCGGAAAAAATTATAAACGGCGATGTACTCTCATCGATTTCATGTCCAGGGTGTTGTGGTGAGTTTATCACCTAGAAATCGGGCGAAATGGACTTGACAGTGTACTTTGAAAGCTAGCCATTACTGTCAGCTGTCATCTGGTACACTTTTGATGCCGATCGGAGCTGTACTTCGCCCCGAAAAAATTATAGAACACGATGTACTCTCATCGATTTCATGTCCAGGGTGTTGTGGTGAGTTTATCACCTAGAAATCTGGCGGAATGGACTTGACAGTGTACTTTGGAAGCTAGTGACTACTGACAGCTGTCATTTGGTACCCTTTTGGTGTCGATAGAAGCTGTACTTCGCCCGGAAAAAATTATAGACGACAATGTATTCTCATCGATTTCATGTCCAGGGTGTTGTGGTAAGTTTATCACCTAGAAATCGGGCGTAATGGACTTGACAGTGTACTTTGACAGCTAGCCATCACTGTCAGCTGTCATCTGGTACACTTTTGATGCCAATCGAAGCTGTACTTTGCCCGGAAAAAATTATAAACGACGATGTACTCTCATCGATTTCATGTCCAGGGTGTTGTGGTAGGTTTATCACCTAGAAATCGGGCGCAATGGACTTGACAGTGTACTTTGACAGCTAGTGACTACTGTCAGCTGTCATTTGGTACCCTTTTGGTGCCGATCGAAGCTGTACTACGCCCGGAAAAAATTATAGACGACGATGTACTCTCATCGATTTCATGTCCAGGGTGTTGTGGTGAGTTTATCACCTAGAAATCGGGCGTAATGGACTTGACAGTGTACATTGACAGCTAGTCATTACTGTCAGCTGTCATCTGGTACACTTTTGATGCCAATCGAAGCTGTACTTTGCCCGGAAAAAATTATAAACCACGATGTACTCTCATCGATTTCATGTCCAGGGTGTTGTGGTAGGTTTATCACCTAGAAATCGGGTGAAATGAACTTGACAGTGTACTTTGACAGCTGGTCGCAACTGTCAGCTGTCATTTGATTAACTTTTGATGCCGATCGGAGCTGTACTTCGCCCGGAAAAAATTATAGAACACGATGTACTCTCATCGATTTCATGTCCAGGGTGTTGTGGTGAGTTTATCACCTAGAAATCGGGCGTAATGGACTTGACAGTGTACATTTAAAGCTATTCATTACTGCCAGCTGTCATCTGGTACACTTTTGATGCCAATCGAAGCTGTACTTTGCCCGGAAAAAATTATAAACCACGATGTACTCTCATCGATTTCATGTCCAGGGTGTTGTGGTAGGTTTATCACCTAGAAATCGGGTGAAATGAACTTGACAGTGTACTTTGACAGCTGGTCACAACTGTCAGCTGTCATTTGATTAACTTTTGATGCCAATCTAAGCTGTACTTCGCCCGGAAAAAATTATAGAACACGATGTACTCTCATCGATTTCATGTCCAGGGTGTTGTGGTGAGTTTATCACCTAGAAATCGGGCGAAATGGACTTGACAGTGTACTTTGACAGCTAGTGACTACTGTCAGCTATCATTTGGTACCCTTTTGGTGCCGATAGAAGCTGTACTTCGCCTGGAAAAAATTATAGACGACGATGTATTCTCATCGATTTCATGTCCAGGGTGTTGTGGTAGGTTTATCACCTAGAAATCGGGTGAAATGAACTTGACAGTGTACTTTGACATCTGGTCACAACTGTCAGCTGTCATTTGATTAACTTTTGATGCCGATTTTAGCTGTACTCCGCCCGGAAAAAATCATAGAACACGATGTACTCTCATCGATTTCATGTCCAGGGTGTTATGGTGAGTTTATCACCTAGAAATCGGGCGTAATGGACTTGACTGTGTACTTTGACAGCTAGCCATTACTGTCAGCTGTCATTTGGTGCACTTTTAATGCCAATCGAAGCTGTACTTTTTCCGGAAAAAATTATAAACGACGATGTACTCTCATCGATTTCATGTCCAGGGTGTTGTGGTGAGTTTATCACCTAGAAATCGGGCGAAATGGACTTAACAGTGTACTTTGAGAGCTAGTCACTACTGGCAGCTGTCATTTGGTACCCTTTTGGTGCCGATAGAAGCTGTACTTCGCCCGGAAAAAATTATAGACGACGATGTACTCTCATCGATTTCATGTCCAGGGTGTTGTGGTGAGTTTATCACCTAGAAATCGGGCGTAATGGACTTGACAGTGTACTTTGACAGCTAGCCATTACTGTCAGCTGTCATCTGGTATACTTTTGATGCCAATCGAAGCTGTACTTTGCCCGGAAAAAATTATAAACGACGATGTACTCTCATCGATTTCATGTCCAGGGTGTTGTGGTAGGTTTATCACCTAGAAATCGGGCGCAATGGACTTGACAGTGTACTTTGACAGCTAGTGACTACTGTCAGCTGTCATTTGGTACCCTTTTGGTGCCGATCGAAGCTGTACTACGCCCGGAAAAAATTATAGACGACGATGTACTCTCATCGATTTCATGTCCAGGGTGTTGTGGTGAGTTTATCACCTAGAAATCGGGCGTAATGGACTTGACAGTGTACATTGACAGCTAGTCATTACTGTCAGCTGTCATCTGGTACACTTTTGATGCCAATCGAAGCTGTACTTTGCCCGGAAAAAATTATAAACCACGATGTACTCTCATCGATTTCATGTCCAGGGTGTTGTGGTAGGTTTATCACCTAGAAATCGGGTGAAATGAACTTGACAGTGTACTTTGACAGCTGGTCGCAACTGTCAGCTGTCATTTGATTAACTTTTGATGCCGATCGGAGCTGTACTTCGCCCGGAAAAAATTATAGAACACGATGTACTCTCATCGATTTCATGTCCAGGGTGTTGTGGTGAGTTTATCACCTAGAAATCGGGCGTAATGGACTTGACAGTGTACATTGAAAGCTATTCATTACTGCCAGCTGTCATCTGGTACACTTTTGATGCCAATCGAAGCTGTACTTTGCCCGGAAAAAATTATAAACCACGATGTACTCTCATCGATTTCATGTCCAGGGTGTTGTGGTAGGTTTATCACCTAGAAATCGGGTGAAATGAACTTGACAGTGTACTTTGACAGCTGGTCACAACTGTCAGCTGTCATTTGATTAACTTTTGATGCCAATCTAAGCTGTACTTCGCCCGGAAAAAATTATAGAACACGATGTACTCTCATCGATTTCATGTCCAGGGTGTTGTGGTGAGTTTATCACCTAGAAATCGGGCGAAATGGACTTGACAGTGTACTTTGACAGCTAGTGACTACTGTCAGCTGTCATTTGGTACCCTTTTGGTGCCGATAGAAGCTGTACTTCGCCTGGAAAAAATTATAGACGACGATGTATTCTCATCGATTTCATGTCCAGGGTGTTGTGGTAGGTTTATCACCTAGAAATCGGGTGAAATGAACTTGACAGTGTACTTTGACATCTGGTCACAACTGTCAGCTGTCATTTGATTAACTTTTGATGCCGATTTTAGCTGTACTCCGCCCGGAAAAAATCATAGAACACGATGTACTCTCATCGATTTCATGTCCAGGGTGTTATGGTGAGTTTATCACCTAGAAATCGGGCGTAATGGACTTGACTGTGTACTTTGACAGCTAGCCATTACTGTCAGCTGTCATTTGGTGCACTTTTAATGCCAATCGAAGCTGTACTTTTTCCGGAAAAAATTATAAACGACGATGTACTCTCATCGATTTCATGTCCAGGGTGTTGTGGTGAGTTTATCACCTAGAAATCGGGCGAAATGGACTTAACAGTGTACTTTGAGAGCTAGTCACTACTGGCAGCTGTCATTTGGTACCCTTTTGGTGCCGATAGAAGCTGTACTTCGCCCGGAAAAAATTATAGACGACGATGTACTCTCATCGATTTCATGTCCAGGGTGTTGTGGTGAGTTTATTACCTAGAAATCGGGCGTAATGGACTTGACAGTGTACTTTGACAGCTAGCCATTACTGTCAGCTGTCATCTGGTATACTTTTGATGCCAATCGAAGCTGTACTTTGCCCGGAAAAAATTATAAACGACGATGTATTCTCATCGATTTCATGTCCAGGGTGTTGTGGTAGGTTTATCACCTAGAAATCGGGTGAAATGAACTTGACAGTGTACTTTGACAGCTGGTCACAACTGTCAGCTGTCATTTGATTAACTTTTGATGCCGATCGGAGCTGTACTTCGCCCGGAAAAAATTATAGAACACGATGTACTCTCATCGATTTCATGTCCAGGGTGTTGTGGTGAGTTTATCACCTAGAAATCGGGCGAAATGGACTTGACAGTGTACTTAAGAAGCTAGTGACTACTGTCAGCTGTCATTTGGTACCCTTTTGGTGCCGATAGAAGCTGTACTTCGCCCGGAAAAAATTATAGACGGCGATGTATTCTCATCGATTTCATGTCCAGGGTGTTGTGGTAAGTTTGTCACCTAGAAATCGGGCGTAATGGACTTGACAGTTTACTTTGACAGCTAGTGATCACTGTCAGCTGTCATTTGGTTTCCTTTTGGTGCCGATAGAAGCTGTACTTCGCCCGAAAAAAATCATAGACGACGATGTACTCTCATCGATTTCATGTCCAGGGTGTTGTGGTGAGTTTATCACCAAGAAATCGGGCGTAATGGACTTGACAGTGTACTTTGACAGCTAGTCATTACTGTCAGATGTCATCTGGTACACTTTTGATGCCAATCGAAGCTGCACTTTGCCCGGAAAAAATTATAAACGACGATGTACTCTCATCGATTTCATGTCCAGGGTGTTGTGGTAGGTTTATCACCTAGAAATCGGGTGAAATGAACTTGACAGTGTACTTCGACAGCTGGTCACAACTGTCAGCTGTCATTTGATTAACTTTTCATGCCGATCGGAGCTGTACTTCGCCCGGAAAAAATTATAGAACACGATGTACTCTCATCGATTTCATGTCCAGGGTGTTGTGGTGAGTTTATCACCTAGAAATCGGGCGAAATGGACTTGACAGTGTACTTTGACAGCTGGTCACAACTGTCAGCTGTCATTTGATCAACTTTTGATGCCGATCGGAGCTGTACTTCGCCCGGAAAAAATTATAGAACACGATGTACTCTCATCGATTTCATGTCCAGGGTGTTGTGGTGAGTTTATCACCTAAAAATCGGGCGAAATGGACTTGACAGTGTACTTTGACAGCTAGTGACTACTGTCAGCTGTCATTTGGTACCCTTTTGGTGCCGATAGAAGCTGTACTTCGCCCGGAAAAAATTATAGACGACGATGTATTCTTATCGATTTCATGTCCAGGGTTTTGTGGTAGGTTTATCACCTAGAAATCGGGTGAAATGAACTTGACAGTGTACTTTGACATCTGGTCACAACTGTCAGCTGTCATTTGATCAACTTTTGATGCCGATCATAGCTGTACTCCGCCCGGAAAAAATTATAGAACACGATGTACTCTCATCGATTTCATGTCCAGGGTGTTGTGGTGAGTTTATCACCTAGAAATCGGGCGTAATGGACTTGACTGTGTACTTTGACAGCTAGCCATTACTGTCAGCTGTCATTTGGTGCACTTTTATTGCCGATCGGAGCTGTATTTTGTCCGTAAAAAATTATAAACGACGATGTACTCTCATCGATTTCATGTCCAGGGTGTTGTGGTGAGTTTATCACCTAGAAATCGGGCGAAATGGACTTGAAAGTGTACTTTGAGAGCTAGTGACCACTAGCAGCTGTCATTTGGTACCCTTTTGGTGCCGATAGAAGCTGTACTTCGCCCGGAAAAAATTATAGACGACGATGTACTCTCATCGATTTCATGTCCAGGGTGTTGTGTTGAGTTTATCACCTAGGAATCGGGCGTAATGGACTTGACAGTGTACTTTGGCAGCTAGCCATTACTGTCAGCTGTCATCTGGTTTACTTTTGATGCCAATGGAAGCTGTACTTTGCCCGGAAAAAATTATAAACGACGATGTACTCTCATCGATTTCATGTCCAGGGTGTTGTGGTAGGTTTATCACCTAGAAATCGGGTGAAATGAACTTGACAGTGTACTTAGACAGCTGGTCACAACTGTCAGCTGTCATTTGATTAACTTTTGATGCCGATCGGAGCTGTACTTCGCCCAGAAAAAATTATAGAACACGATGTACTCTCATCGATTTCATGTCCAGGGTGTTGTGGTGAGTTTATCACCTAGGAATCGGGCGAAATGGACTTGACAGTGTACTTAAGAAGCTAGTGACTACTGTCAGCTGTCATTTGGTACCCTTTTGGTGCCCATAGAAGCTGTACTTCGCCCGGAAAAAATTATAGACGGCGATGTATTCTCATCGATTTCATGTCCAGGGTGTTGTGGTAAGTTTATCACCTAGAAATCGGGCGTAATGGACTTGACAGTGTACTTTGACAGCTAGTGACTACTGTCAGCTGTCATTTGGTACCCTTTTGGTGCCGATAGAAGCTTTACTTCGCCCGAAAAAAATTATAGACGACGATGTACTCTCATCGATTTCATGTCCAGGGTGTTGTGGTGAGTTTATCACCAAGAAATCGGGCGTAATGGACTTGACAGTGTACTTTGACAGCTAGTCATTACTTTCAGCTGTCATTTGGTACCCTTTTGGTGCCAATAGAAGCTGTACTTCGCCCGGAAAAAATTATAGACGACGATGTACTCTCATCGATTTCATGTCCAGGGTGTTGTGGTAGGTTTATCACCTAGAAATCGGGTGAAATGAACTTGACAGTGTACTTTGACAGCTGGTTACAACTGTCAGCTGTCATTTGATTAACATTTGATGCCAATCGGAGCTGTACTTCGCCCGAAAAAAATTATAGAACACGATGTACTCTCATCGATTTCATGTCCAGGGTGTTGTGGTGAGTTTATCACCTAGAAATCGGGCGAAATGGACTTGACAGTGTACTTTGAAAGCTAGTGACTACTGTCAGCTGTCATTTGGTACCCTTTTGGTGCCGATAGAAGCTGTACTTCGCCCGGAAAAAATTATAGACGACGATGTATTCTCATCGATTTCATGTCCAGGGTGTTGTGGTAGGTTTATCACCTAGAAATCGGGTGAAATGAACTTGACAGTGTACTTTGACATCTGGTCACAACTGTCAGCTGTCATTTGATTAACTTTTGATGCCGATCGGAGCTGTACTCCGCCCGGAAAAAATTATAGAACACGATGTACTCTCATCGATTTCATGTCCAGGGTGTTGTGGTGAGTTTATCACCTAGAAATCTGGCGTAATGGACTTGACTGTGTACTTTGAAAGCTAGTGACTACTGTCAGCTGTCATTTGGTACCCTTTTGGTGCCGATAGAAGCTGTACTTCGCCCGGAAAAAATTATAGAACACGATGTACTCTCATCGATTTCATGTCCAGGGTGTTGTGGTGAGTTTATCACCTAGAAATCGGGCGAAATGGACTTGACAGTGTACTTAACAAGCTAGTGACTACTGTCAGCTGTCATCTGGTACCCTTTTGGTGCCGATAGAAGCTGTACTTCGCCCGGAAAAAATTATAGACGGCGATGTATTCTCATCGATTTCATGTCCAGGGTGTTGTGGTAAGTTTATCACCTAGAAATCGGGCGTAATGGACTTGACAGTTTACTTTGACAGCTAGTGATCACTGTCAGCTGTCATTTGGTACCCTTTTGGTGCCGATAGAAGCTGTACTTCGCCCGAAAAAAATTATAGACGACGATGTACTCTCATCGATTTCATGTCCAGGGTGTTGTGGTGAGTTTATCACCAAGAAATCGGGCGTAATGGACTTGACAGTGTACTTTGACAGCTAGTCATTACTGTCAGCTGTCATCTGAAACACTTTTGATGCCAATCGAAGCTGCACTTTGCCCGGAAAAAATTATAAACGACGATGTACTCTCATCGATTTCATGTCCAGGGTGTTGTGGTAGGTTTATCACCTAGAAATCGGGTGAAATGAACTTGACAGTGTACTTCGACAGCTGGTCACAACTGTCAGCTGTCATTTGATTAACTTTTCATGCCGATCGGAGCTGTACTTCGCCCGGAAAAAATTATAGAACACGATGTACTCTCATCGATTTCATGTCCAGGGTGTTGTGGTGAGTTTATCACCTAGAAATCGGGCGAAATGGACTTGACAGTGTACTTTGACAGCTGGTCACAACTGTCAGCTGTCATTTGATCAACTTTTGATGCCGATCGGAGCTGTACTTCGCCCGGAAAAAATTATAGAACACGATGTACTCTCATCGATTTCATGTCCAGGGTGTTGTGGTGAGTTTATCACCTAAAAATCGGGCGAAATGGACTTGACAGTGTACTTTGACAGCTAGTGACTACTGTCAGCTGTCATTTGGTACCCTTTTGGTGCCGATAGAAGCTGTACTCCGCCCGGAAAAAATTATAGACGACGATGTATTCTTATCGATTTCATGTCCAGGGTGTTGTGGTAGGTTTATCACCTAGAAATCGGGTGAAATGAACTTGACAGTGTACTTTGACATCTGGTCACAACTGTCAGCTGTCATTTGATTAACTTTTGATGCCGATCGGAGCTGTACTCCGCCCGGAAAAAATTATAGAACACGATGTACTCTCATCGATTTCATGTCCAGGGTGTTGTGGTGAGTTTATCACCTAGAAATCGGGCGTAATGGACTTGACTGTGTACTTTGACAGCTAGCCATTACTGTCAGCTGTCATTTCGTGCACTTTTGTTGCCGATCGGAGCTGTATTTTGTCCGTAAAAAATTATAAACGACGATGTACTCTCATCGATTTCATGTCCAGGGTGTTGTGGTGAGTTTATCACCTAGAAATCGGGCGAAATGGACTTGAAAGTGTACTTTGAGAGCTAGTGACTACTAGCAGCTGTCATTTGGTACCCTTTTGGTGCCGATAGAAGCTGTACTTCGCCCGGAAAAAATTATAGACGACGATGTACTCTCATCGATTTCATGTCCAGGGTGTTGTGGTGAGTTTATCACCAAGAAATCGGGCGTAATGGACTTGACAGTGTACTTTGACAGCTAGTCATTACTGTCAGCTGTCATTTGGTACCCTTTTGGTGCCAATAGAAGCTGTACTTCGCCCGGAAAAAATTATAGACGACGATGTACTCTCATCGATTTCATGTCCAGGGTGTTGTGGTAGGTTTATCACCTAGAAATCGGGTGAAATGAACTTGACAGTGTACTTTGACAGCTGGTTACAACTGTCAGCTGTCATTTGATTAACATTTGATGCCAATCGGAGCTGTACTTCGCCCGAAAAAAATTATAGAACACGATGTACTCTCATCGATTTCATGTCCAGGGTGTTGTGGTGAGCTTATCACCTAGAAATCGGGCGAAATGGACTTGACAGTGTACTTTGAAAGCTAGTGACTACTGTCAGCTGTCATTTGGTACCCTTTTGGTGCCGATAGAAGCTGTACTTCGCCCGGAAAAAATTATAGACGACGATGTATTCTCATCGATTTCATGTCCAGGGTGTTGTGGTAGGTTTATCACCTAGAAATCGGGTGAAATGAACTTGACAGTGTACTTTGACATCTGGTCACAACTGTCAGCTGTCATTTGATTAACTTTTGATGCCGATCGGAGCTGTACTCCGCCCGGAAAAAATTATAGAACACGATGTACTCTCATCGATTTCATGTCCAGGGTGTTGTGGTGAGTTTATCACCTAGAAATCGGGCGTAATGGACTTGACTGTGTACTTTGAAATCTAGTGACTACTGTCAGCTGTCATTTGGTGCACTTTTGATGCCAATCGAAGCTGTACTTTGTCCGGAAAAAATTATAAACGACGATGTACTCTCATCGATTTCATGTCCAGGGTGTTGTGGTGAGTTTATCACCTAGAAATCGGGCGAAATGGACTTGACAGTGTTCTTTGAGAGCTAGTGACTACTGTCAGCTGTCATTTGGTACCTATTTGGTGCCGATAGAAGCTGTACTACGCCCGGAAAAAATTATAGACGACGATGTACTCTCATCGATTTCATGTCCAGGGTGTTGTGGTGAGTTTATCACCTAGGAATCGGGCGTAATGGACTTGACAGTGTACTTTGGCAGCTAGTCATTACTGTCAGCTGTCATTTGGTACCCTTTTGGTGCCAATAGAAGCTGTACTTCGCCCGGAAAAAATTATAGACGACGATGTACTCTCATCGATTTCATGTCCAGGGTGTTGTGGTGAGTTTATCACCAAGAAATCGGGCGTAATGGACTTGACAGTGTACTTTGACAGCTAGTCATTACTGTCAGCTGTCATTTGGTACCCTTTTGGTGCCAATAGAAGCTGTACTTCGCCCGGAAAAAATTATAGACGACGATGTACTCTCATCGATTTCATGTCCAGGGTGTTGTGGTAGGTTTATCACCTAGAAATCGGGTGAAATGAACTTGACAGTGTACTTTGACAGCTGGTTACAACTGTCAGCTGTCATTTGATTAACATTTGATGCCAATCGGAGCTGTACTTCGCCCGAAAAAAATTATAGAACACGATGTACTCTCATCGATTTCATGTCCAGGGTGTTGTGGTGAGCTTATCACCTAGAAATCGGGCGAAATGGACTTGACAGTGTACTTTGAAAGCTAGTGACTACTGTCAGCTGTCATTTGGTTTCCTTTTGGTGCCGATAGAAGCTGTACTTCGCCCGGAAAAAATTATAGACGACGATGTATTCTCATCGATTTCATGTCCAGGGTGTTGTGGTAGGTTTATCACCTAGAAATCGGGTGAAATGAACTTGACAGTGTACTTTGACATCTGGTCACAACTGTCAGCTGTCATTTGATTAACTTTTGATGCCGATCGGAGCTGTACTCCGCCCGGAAAAAATTATAGAACACGATGTACTCTCATCGATTTCATGTCCAGGGTGTTGTGGTGAGTTTATCACCTAGAAATCGGGCGTAATGGACTTGACTGTGTACTTTGAAATCTAGTGACTACTGTCAGCTGTCATTTGGTGCACTTTTGATGCCAATCGAAGCTGTACTTTGTCCGGAAAAAATTATAAACGACGATGTACTCTCATCGATTTCATGTCCAGGGTGTTGTGGTGAGTTTATCACCTAGAAATCGGGCGAAATGGACTTGACAGTGTTCTTTGAGAGCTAGTGACTACTGTCAGCTGTCATTTGGTACCTATTTGGTGCCGATAGAAGCTGTACTACGCCCGGAAAAAATTATAGACGACGATGTACTCTCATCGATTTCATGTCCAGGGTGTTGTGGTGAGTTTATCACCTAGGAATCGGGCGTAATGGACTTGACAGTGTACTTTGACAGCTAGCCATTACTGTCAGCTGTCATCTGAAACACTTTTGACGCCAATCGAAGCTGTACTTTGCCCGGAAAAAATTATAAACGACGATGTACTCTCATCGATTTCATGTCCAGGGTGTTGTGGTAGGTTTATCACCTAGAAATCGGGCGTAATGGACTTGACAGTGTACTTTGACAGCTGGTCACAACTGTCAGCTGTCATTTGATTAACTTTTGATGCCGAGCGGAGCTGAACTTCGCCCGGAAAAAATTATAGAACACGATGTACTCTCATCGATTTCATGTCCAGGGTGTTGTGGTGAGTTTATCACCTAGAAATCGGGCGAAATGTACTTGACAGTGTATTTAGGAAGCTAGTGACTACTGTCAGCTGTCATTTGGTACCCTTTTGGTGCCAATAGAAGCTGTACTTCGCCCGGAAAAAATTATAGACGGCGATGTATTCTCATCGATTTCATGTCCAGGGTGTTGTGGTAAGTTTATCACCTAGAAATCGGGCGTAATGGACTTGACAGTGTACTTTGACAGCTAGTGACTACTGTCAGCTGTCATTTGGTACCCTTTTAGTGCCGATAGAAGCTGTACTTCGCCCGAAAAAAATTATAGACGACGATGTACTCTCATCGATTTCATGTCCAGGGTGTTGTGGTGAGTTTATCACCAAGAAATCGGGCGTAATGGACTTGACAGTGTACTTTGACAGCTAGTCATTACTGTCAGCTGTCATCTGGTACACTTTTGATGCCAATCGAAGCTGTACTTTGCCCGGAAAAAATTATAAACCACGATGTACTCTCATCGATTTCATGTCCAGGGTGTTGTGGTAGGTTTATCACCTAGAAATCGGGCGCAATGGACTTGACAGTGTACTTTGACAGCTAGTGACTACTGTCAGCTGTCATTTGGTACCCTTTTGGTGCCGATGGAAGCTGTACTTCGCCCGGAAAAAATTATAGACGGCGATGTATTCTCATCGATTTCATGTCCAGGGTGTTGTGGTAAGTTTATCACCTAGAAATCTGGCGTAATGGACTTGACAGTGTACTTTGACAGCTAGTGACTACTGTCAACTGTCATTTGGTACCCTTTTGGTGCCGATAGAAGCTTTACTTCGCCCGAAAAAAATTATAGACGACGATGTACTCTCATCGATTTCATGTCCAGGGTGTTGTGGTGAGTTTATCACCAAGAAATCGGGCGTAATGGACTTGACAGTGTACTTTGACAGCTAGTCATTACTGTCAGCTGTCATTTGGTACCCTTTTGGTGCCAATAGAAGCTGTACTTCGCCCGGAAAAAATTATAGACGACGATGTACTCTCATCGATTTCATGTCCAGGGTGTTGTGGTAGGTTTATCACCTAGAAATCGGGCGCAATGGACTTGACAGTGTACTTTGACAGCTAGTGACTACTGTCAGCTGTCATTTGGTACCCTTTTGGTGCCGATGGAAGCTGTACTTCGCCCGGAATAAATTATAGACGGCGATGTATTCTCATCGATTTCATGTCCAGGGTGTTGTGGTAAGTTTATCACCTAGAAATCGGGCGTAATGGACTTGACAGTGTACTTTGACAGCTAGTGACTACTGTCAGCTGTCATTTGGTACCCTTTTGGTGCCGATAGAAGCTGTACTTCGCCCGTAAAAAAATATAGAACACGATGTACTCTCATTGATTTCATGTCCAAGGTGTTGTGGTAAGTTTATCACCTATAAATCGGGCGTAATGGACTTGACAGTGTACTTTGACAGCTAGTCATTACTGTCAGCTGTCATCTGAAACACTTTTGACGCCAATCGAAGCTGTACTTTGCCCGGAAAAAATTATAAACGACGATGTACTCTCATCGATTTCATGTCCAGGGTGTTGTGGTAGGTTTATCACCTAGAAATCGGGCGTAATGGACTTGACAGTGTACTTTGACAGCTGGTCACAACTGTCAGCTGTCATTTGATTAACTTTTGATGCCGAGCGGAGCTGAACTTCGCCCGGAAAAAATTATAGAACACGATGTACTCTCATCGATTTCATGTCCAGGGTGTTGTGGTGAGTTTATCACCTAGAAATCGGGCGAAATGTACTTGACAGTGTACTTAGGAAGCTAGTGACTACTGTCAGCTGTCATTTGGTACCCTTTTGGTGCCAATAGAAGCTGTACTTCGCCCGGAAAAAATTATAGACGGCGATGTACTCTTATCGATTTCATGTCCAGGGTGTTGTGGTAAGTTTATCACCTAGAAATCGGGCGTAATGGACTTGACAGTGTACTTTGACAGCTAGTGACTACTGTCAGCTGTCATTTGGTACCCTTTTGGTGCCGATAAAAGCTGTACTTCGCCCGAAAAAAATTATAGACGACGATGTACTCTCATCGATTTCATGTCTAGGGTGTTGTGGTGAGTTTATCACCAAGAAATCGGGCGTAATGGACTTGACAGTGTACTTTGACAGCTAGTCATTACTGTCAGCTGTCATCTGAAACACTTTTGACGCCAATCGAAGCTGTACTCTGCCCGGAAAAAATTATAAACGACGATGTACTCTCATCGATTTCATGTCTAGGGTGTTGTGGTGAGTTTATCACCAAGAAATCGGGCGTAATGGACTTGACAGTGTACTTTGACAGCTAGTCATTACTGTCAGCTGTCATCTGAAACACTTTTGACGCCAATCGAAGCTGTACTTTGCCCGGAAAAAATTATAAACGACGATGTACTCTCATCGATTTCATGTCCAGGGTGTTGTGGTAGGTTTATCACCTAGAAATCGGGCGTAATGGACTTGACAGTGTACTTTGACAGCTGGTCACAACTGTCAGCTGTCATTTGATTAACTTTTCATGCCGAGCGAAGCTGAACTTCGCCCGGAAAAAATTATAGAACACGATGTACTCTCATCGATTTCATGTCCAGGGTGTTGTGGTGAGTTTATCACCTAGAAATCGGGCGAAATGTACTTGACAGTGTACTTAGGAAGCTAGTGACTACTGTCAGCTGTCATTTGGTACCCTTTTGGTGCCAATAGAAGCTGTACTTCGCCCGGAAAAAATTATAGACGGCGATGTACTCTTATCGGTTTCATGTCCAGGGTGTTGTGGTAGGTTTATCACCTAGAAATCGGGCGCAATGGACTTGACAGTGTACTTTGACAGCTAGTGACTACTGTCAGCTGTGATTTGGTACCCTTTTGGTGCCGATGGAAGCTGTACTTCGCCCGGAAAAAATTATAGACGGCGATGTATTCTCATCGATTTCATGTCCAGGGTGTTGTGGTAAGTTTATCACCTAGAAATCGGGCGTAATGGACTTGACAGTGTACTTTGACAGCTAGTGACTACTGTCAGCTGTCATTTGGTACCCTTTTGGTGCCGATAGAAGCTGTACTTCGCCCGGAAAAAATTATAGACGACGAAGTACTCTCATCGATTTCATGTCCAGGGTGTTGTGGTGAGTTTATCACCTAGAAATCGGGCGTAATGGACTTGACAGTGTACATTGACAGCTAGTCATTACTGTCAGCTGTCATCTGGTACACTTTTGATGCCAATCGAAGCTGTACTTTGCCCGGAAAAAATTATAAACCACGTTGTACTCTCATCGATTTCATGTCCAGGGTGTTGTGGTAGGTTTATCACCTAGAAATCGGGTGTAATGAACTTGACAGTGTACTTTGACAGCTGGTCACAACTGTCAGCTGTCATTTGATTAACTTTTGATGCCGATCGGAGCTGTACTTCGCCCGGAAAAAATTATAGAACACGATGTACTCTCATCGATTTCATGTCCAGGGTGTTGTGGTGAGTTTATCACCTAGAAATCGGGCGTAATGGACTTGACAGTGTACATTGACAGCTATTCATTACTGTCAGCTGTCATCTGGTACACTTTTGATGCCAATCGAAGCTGTACTTTGCCCGGAAAAAATTATAAACCACGATGTACTCTCATCGATTTCATGTCCAGGGTGTTGTGGTAGGTTTATCACCTAGAAATCGGGTGAAATGAACTTGACAGTGTACTTTGACAGCTGGTCACAACTGTCAGCTGTCATTTGATTAACTTTTGATGCATATCGAAGCTGTACTTCGCCCGGAAAAAATTATAGAACACGATGTACTCTCATCGATTTCATGTCCAGGGTGTTGTGGTGAGTTTATCACCTAGAAATCGGGCGAAATGGACTTGACAGTGTACTTTGACATCTGGTCACAACTGTCAGCTGTCATTTGATTAACTCTTGATGCCGATTTTAGCTGTACTCCGCCCGGAAAAAATCATAGAACACGATGTACTCTCATCGATTTCATGTCCAGGGTGTTGTGGTGAGTTTATCACCTAGAAATCGGGCGTAATGGACTTGACTGTGTACTTTGACAGCTAGTGATTACTGTCAGCTGTCATTTGGTGCACTTTTAATGCCAATCGAAGCTGTACTTTGTCCGGAAAAAATTATAAACGACGATGTACTCTCATCGATTTCATGTCCAGGGTGTTGTGGTGAGTTTATCACCTAGAAATCGGGCGAAATGGACTTGACAGTGTACTTTGAGAGCTAGTCACTACTAGCAGCTGTGATTTGGTACCCTTTTGGTGCCGATAGAAGCTGTACTTCGCCCGGAAAAAATTATAGACGTCGATGTACTCTCATCGATTTCATGTCCAGGGTGTTGTGGTGAGTTTATCACCTAGAAATCGGGCGAAATGGACTTGACAGTGTACTTTGAGAGCTAGTCACTACTGGCAGCTGTCATTTGGTACCCTTTTGATGCCGATAGAAGCTGTACTTCGCCCGGAAAAAATTATAGACGACGATGTATTCTCATCGATTTCATGTCCAGGGTGTTGTGGTAGGTTTATCACCTAGAAATCGGGTGAAATGAACTTGACAGTGTACTTTGACATCTGGTCACAACTGTCAGCTGTCATTTGAATAACTTTTGATGCCGATCGGAGCTGTACTCCGCCCGGAAAAAATTATAGAACACGATGTACTCTCATCGATTTCATGTCCAGGGTGTTGTGGTGAGTTTATCACCTAGAAATCGGGCGTAATGGACTTGACTGTGTACTTTGACAGCTAGTCATCACTGTGAGCTGTCATTTGGTGCACTTTTGATGCCAATCGAAGCTGTACTTTGTCCGGAAAAAATTATAAACGGCGATGTACTCTCATCGATTTCATGTCCAGGGTGTTGTGGTGAGTTTATCACCTAGAAATCGGGCGAAATGGACTTGACAGTGTACTTTGAAAGCTAGCCATTACTGTCAGCTGTCATCTGGTACACTTTTGATGCCGATCGGAGCTGTACTTCGCCCCGAAAAAATTATAAAACACGATGTACTCTAATCGATTTCATGTCCAGGGTGTTGTGGTGAGTTTATCACCTAGAAATCTGGCGGAATGGACTTGACAGTGTACTTTGGAAGCTAGTGACTACTGACAGCTGTCATTTGGTACCCTTTTGGTGTCGATACAAGCTGTACTTCGCCCGGAAAAAATTATAGACGACGATGTATTCTCATCGATTTCATGTCCAGGGTGTTGTGGTAAGTTTATCACCTAGAAATCGGGCGTAATGGACTTGACAGTGTACTTTGACAGCTAGCCATCACTGTCAGCTGTCATCTGGTACACTTTTGATGCCAATCGAAGCTGTACTTTGCCCGGAAAAAATTATAAACGACGATGTACTCTCATCGATTTCATGTCCAGGGTGTTGTGGTAGGTTTATCACCTAGAAATCGGGCGCAATGGACTTGACAGTGTACTTTGACAGCTAGTGACTACTGTCAGCTGTCATTTGGTACCCTTTTGGTGCCGATCGAAGCTGTACTACGCCCGGAAAAAATTATAGACGACGATGTACTCTCATCGATTTCATGTCCAGGGTGTTGTGGTGAGTTTATCACCTAGAAATCGGGCGTAATGGACTTGACAGTGTACATTGACAGCTAGTCATTACTGTCAGCTGTCATCTGGTACACTTTTGATGCCAATCGAAGCTGTACTTTGCCCGGAAAAAATTATAAACCACGATGTACTCTCATCGATTTCATGTCCAGGGTGTTGTGGTAGGTTTATCACCTAGAAATCGGGTGAAATGAACTTGACAGTGTACTTTGACAGCTGGTCGCAACTGTCAGCTGTCATTTGATTAACTTTTGATGCCGATCGGAGCTGTACTTCGCCCGGAAAAAATTATAGAACACGATGTACTCTCATCGATTTCATGTCCAGGGTGTTGTGGTGAGTTTATCACCTAGAAATCGGGCGTAATGGACTTGACAGTGTACTTTGGAAGCTATTCATTACTGCCAGCTGTCATCTGGTACACTTTTGATGCCAATCAAAGCTGTACTTTGCCCGGAAAAAATTATAAACCACGATGTACTCTCATCGATTTCATGTCCAGGGTGTTGTGGTAGGTTTATCACCTAGAAATCGGGTGAAATGAACTTGACAGTGTACTTTGACAGCTGGTCACAACTGTCAGCTGTCATTTGATTAACTTTTGATGCCAATCGAAGCTGTACTTCGCCCGGAAAAAATTATAGAACACGATGTACTCTCATCGATTTCATGTCCAGGGTGTTGTGGTGAGTTTATCACCTAGAAATCGGGCGAAATGGACTTGACAGTGTACTTTGACAGCTAGTGACTACTGTCAGCTGTCATTTGGTACCCTTTTGGTGCCGATAGAAGCTGTACTTCGCCTGGAAAAAATTATAGACGACGATGTATTCTCATCGATTTCATGTCCAGGGTGTTGTGGTAGGTTTATCACCTAGAAATCGGGTGAAATGAACTTGACAGTGTACTTTGACATCTGGTCACAACTGTCAGCTGTCATTTGATTAACTTTTGATGCCGATTTTAGCTGTACTCCGCCCGGAAAAAATCATAGAACACGATGTACTCTCATCGATTTCATGTCCAGGGTGTTGTGGTGAGTTTATCACCTAGAAATCGGGCGTAATGTACTTGACTGTGTACTTTGACAGCTAGCCATTACTGTCAGCTGTCATTTGGTGCACTTTTAATGCCAATCGAAGCTGTACTTTGTCCGGAAAAAATTATAAACGACGATGTCCTCTCATCGATTTCATGTCCAGGGTGTTGTGGTGAGTTTATCACCTAGAAATCGGGCGAAATGGACTTAACAGTGTACTTTGAGAGCTAGTCACTACTAGCAGCTGTCATTTGGTACCCTTTTGGTGCCGATAGAAGCTGTACTTCGCCCGGAAAAAATTATAGACGACGATGTACTCTCATCGATTTCATGTCCAGGGTGTTGTGGTGAGTTTATCACCTAGAAATCGGGCGTAATGGACTTGACAGTGTACTTTGACAGCTAGCCATTACTGTCAGCTGTCATCTGGTATACTTTTGATGCCAATCGAAGCTGTACTTTGCCCGGAAAAAATTATAAACGACGATGTATTCTCATCGATTTCATGTCCAGGGTGTTGTGGTAGGTTTATCACCTAGAAATCGGGTGAAATGAACTTGACAGTGTACTTTGACAGCTGGTCACAACTGTCAGCTGTCATTTGATTAACTTTTGATGCCGATCGGAGCTGTACTTCGCCCGGAAAAAATTATAGAACACGATGTACTCTCATCGATTTCATGTCCAGGGTGTTGTGGTGAGTTTATCACCTAGAAATCGGGCGAAATGGACTTGACAGTGTACTTAAGAAGCTAGTGACTACTGTCAGCTGTCATTTGGTACCCTTTTGGTGCCGATAGAAGCTGTACTTCGCCCGGAAAAAATTATAGACGGCGATGTATTCTCATCGATTTCATGTCCAGGGTGTTGTGGTAAGTTTATCACCTAGAAATCGGGCGTAATGGACTTGACAGTTTACTTTGACAGCTAGTGATCACTGTCAGCTGTCATTTGGTTTCCTTTTGGTGCCGATAGAAGCTGTACTTCGCCCGAAAAAAATTATAGACGACGATGTACTCTCATCGATTTCATGTCCAGGGTGTTGTGGTGAGTTTATCACCAAGAAATCGGGCGTAATGGACTTGACAGTGTACTTTGACAGCTATTCATTACTGTCAGATGTCATCTGGTACACTTTTGATGCCAATCGAAGCTGCACTTTGCCCGGAAAAAATTATAAACGACGATGTACTCTCATCGATTTCATGTCCAGGGTGTTGTGGTAGGTTTATCACCTAGAAATCGGGTGAAATGAACTTGACAGTGTACTTCGACAGCTGGTCACAACTGTCAGCTGTCATTTGATTAACTTTTCATGCCGATCGGAGCTGTACTTCGCCCGGAAAAAATTATAGAACACGATGTACTCTCATCGATTTCATGTCCAGGGTGTTGTGGTGAGTTTATCACCTAGAAATCGGGCGAAATGGACTTGACAGTGTACTTTGACAGCTGGTCACAACTGTCAGCTGTCATTTGATCAACTTTTGATGCCGATCGGAGCTGTACTTCGCCCGGAAAAAATTATAGAACACGATGTACTCTCATCGATTTCATGTCCAGGGTGTTGTGGTGAGTTTATCACCTAAAAATCGGGCGAAATGGACTTGACAGTGTACTTTGACAGCTAGTGACTACTGTCAGCTGTCAATTGGTACCCTTTTGGTGCCGATAGAAGCTGTACTTCGCCCGGAAAAAATTATAGACGACGATGTATTCTTATCGATTTCATGTCCAGGGTGTTGTGGTAGGTTTATCACCTAGAAATCGGGTGAAATGAACTTGACAGTGTACTTTGACATCTGGTCACAACTGTCAGCTGTCATTTGATTAACTTTTGATGCCGATCGGAGCTGTACTCCGCCCGGAAAAAATTATAGAACACGATGTACTCTCATCGATTTCATGTCCAGGGTGTTGTGGTGAGTTTATCACCTAGAAATCGGGCGTAATGGACTTGACTGTGTACTTTGACAGCTAGCCATTACTGTCAGCTGTCATTTGGTGCACTTTTATTGCCGATCGGAGCTGTATTTTGTCCGTAAAAAATTATAAACGACGATGTACTCTCATCGATTTCATGTCCAGGGTGTTGTGGTGAGTTTATCACCTAGAAATCGGGCGAAATGGACTTGAAAGTGTACTTTGAGAGCTAGTGACTACTAGCAGCTGTCATTTGGTACCCTTTTGGTGCCGATAGAAGCTGTACTTCGCCCGGAAAAAATTATAGACGACGATGTACTCTCATCGATTTCATGTCCAGGGTGTTGTGTTGAGTTTATCACCTAGGAATCGGGCGTAATGGACTTGACAGTGTACTTTGACAGCTAGCCATTACTGTCAGCTGTCATCTAATTTACTTTTGATGCCAATGGAAGCTGTACTTTGCCCGGAAAAAATTATAAACGACGATGTACTCTCATCGATTTCATGTCCAGGGTGTTGTGGTAGGTTTATCACCTAGAAATCGGGTGAAATGAACTTGACAGTGTACTTAGACAGCTGGTCACAACTGCCAGCTGTCATTTGATTAACTTTTGATGCCGATCGGAGCTGTACTTCGCCCAGAAAAAATTATAGAACACGATGTACTCTCATCGATTTCATGTCCAGGGTGTTGTGGTGAGTTTATCACCTAGAAATCGGGCGAAATGGACTTGACAGTGTACTTTAGAAGCTAGTGACTACTGTCAGCTGTCATTTGGTACCCTTTTGGTGCCCATAGAAGCTGTACTTCGCCCGGAAAAAATTATAGACGGCGATGTATTCTCATCGATTTCATGTCCAGGGTGTTGTGGTAAGTTTATCACCTAGAAATCGGGCGTAATGGACTTGACAGTGTACTTTGACAGCTAGTGACTACTGTCAGCTGTCATTTGGTACCCTTTTGGTGCCGATAGAAGCTTTAATTCGCCCGAAAAAAATTATAGACGACGATGTACTCTCATCGATTTCATGTCCAGGGTGTTGTGGTGAGTTTATCACCAAGAAATCGGGCGTAATGGACTTGACAGTGTACTTTGACAGCTAGTCATTACTGTCAGCTGTCATTTGGTACCCTTTTGGTGCCAATAGAAGCTGTACTTCGCCCGGAAAAAATTATAGACGACGATGTACTCTCATCGATTTCATGTCCAGGGTGTTGTGGTAGGTTTATCACCTAGAAATCGGGTGAAATGAACTTGACAGTGTACTTTGACAGCTGGTTACAACTGTCAGCTGTCATTTGATTAACATTTGATGCCAATCGGAGCTGTACTTCGCCCGAAAAAAATTATAGAACACGATGTACTCTCATCGATTTCATGTCCAGGGTGTTGTGGTGAGTTTATCACCTAGAAATCGGGCGAAATGGACTTGACAGTGTACTTTGAAAGCTAGTGACTACTGTCAGCTGTCATTTGGTACCCTTTTGGTGCCGATAGAAGCTGTACTTCGCCCGGAAAAAATTATAGACGACGATGTATTCTCATCGATTTCATGTCCAGGGTGTTGTGGTAGGTTTATCACCTAGAAATCGGGTGAAATGAACTTGACAGTGTACTTTGACATCTGGTCACAACTGTCAGCTGTCATTTGATTAACTTTTGATGCCGATCGGAGCTGTACTCCGCCCGGAAAAAATTATAGAACACGATGTACTCTCATCGATTTCATGTCCAGGGTGTTGTGGTGAGTTTATCACCTAGAAATCTGGCGTAATGGACTTGACTGTGTACTTTGAAAGCTAGTGACTACTGTCAGCTGTCATTTGATGCACTTTTGATGCCAATCGAAGCTGTACTTTGTCCGGAAAAAATTATAAACGACGATGTACTCTCATCGATTTCATGTCCAGGGTGTTGTGGTGAGTTTATCACCTAGAAATCGGGCGAAATGGACTTGACAGTGTTCTTTGAGAGCTAGTGACTACTGTCAGCTGTCATTTGGTACCTATTTGGTGCCGATAGAAGCTGTACTACGCCCGGAAAAAATTATAGACGACGATGTACTCTCATCGATTTCATGTCCAGGGTGTTGTGGTGAGTTTATCACCTAGGAATCGGGCGTAATGGACTTGACAGTGTACTTTGACAGCTAGCCATTACTGTCAGCTGTCATCTGAAACACTTTTGATGCCAATCGAAGCTGTACTTTGCCCGGAAAAAATTATAAACGACGATGTACTCTCATCGATTTCATGTCCAGGGTGTTGTGGTAGGTTTATCACCTAGAAATCGGGCGTAATTGACTTGACAGTGTACTTTGACAGCTGGTCACAACTGTCAGCTGTCATTTGATTAACTTTTGATGCCGAGCGGAGCTGAACTTCGCCCGGAAAAAATTATAGAACACGATGTACTCTCATCGATTTCATGTCCAGGGTGTTGTGGTGAGTTTATCACCTAGAAATCGGGCGAAATGTACTTGACAGTGTACTTAGGAAGCTAGTGACTACTGTCAGCTGTCATTTGGTACCCTTTTGGTGCCAATAGAAGCTGTACTTCGCCCGGAAAAAATTATAGACGGCGATGTATTCTCATCGATTTCATGTCCAGGGTGTTGTGGTAAGTTTATCACCTAGAAATCGGGCGTAATGGACTTGACAGTGTACTTTGACAGCTAGTGACTACTGTCAGCTGTCATTTGGTACCCTTTTGGTGCCGATAGAAGCTGTACTTCGCCCGAAAAAAATTATAGACGACGATGTACTCTCATCGATTTCATGTCCAGGGTGTTGTGGTGAGTTTATCACCAAGAAATCGGGCGTAATGGACTTGACAGTGTACTTTGACAGCTAGTCATTACTGTCAGCTGTCATCTGGTACACTTTTGATGCCAATCGAAGCTGTACTTTGCCCGGAAAAAATTATAAACCACGATGTACTCTCATCGATTTCATGTCCAGGGTGTTGTGGTAGGTTTATCACCTAGAAATCGGGCGCAATGGACTTGACAGTGTAATTTGACAGCTAGTGACTACTGTCAGCTGTCATTTCGTACCCTTTTGGTGCCGATGGAAGCTGTACTTCGCCCGGAAAAAATTATAGACGGCGATGTATTCTCATCGATTTCATGTCCAGGGTGTTGTGGTAAGTTTATCACCTAGAAATCGGGCGTAATGGACTTGACAGTGTACTTTGACAGCTAGTGACTACTATCAGCTGTCATTTGGTACCCTTTTGGTGCCGATAGAAGCTTTACTTCGCCCGAAAAAAATTATAGACGACGATGTACTCTCATCGATTTCATGTCCAGGGTGTTGTGGTGAGTTTATCACCAAGAAATCGGGCGTAATGGACTTGACAGTGTACTATGACAGCTAGTGATTACTGTCAGCTGTCATTTGGTACCCTTTTGGTGCCAATAGAAGCTGTACTTCGCCCGGAAAAAATTATAGACGACGATGTACTCTCATCGATTTCATGTCCAGGGTGTTGTGGTAGGTTTATCACCTAGAAATCGGGTGAAATGAACTTGACAGTGTACTTTGACAGCTGGTTACAACTGTCAGCTGTCATTTGATTAACTTTTGATGCCAATCGGAGCTGTACTTCGCCCGGAAAAAATTATAGAACACGATGTACTCTCATCGATTTCATGTCCAGGGTGTTGTGGTGAGTTTATCACCTAGAAATTGGGCGAAATGGACTTGCAAGTGTACTTTGGAAGCTAGTGACTACTGTCAGCTGTCATTTGGTTTCCTTTTGGTGCCGATAGAAGCTGTACTTCGCCCGGAAAAAATTATAGACGACGATGTATTCTCATCGATTTCATGTCCAGGGTGTTGTGGTAGGTTTATCACCTAGAAATCGGGTGAAATGAACTTGACAGTGTACTTTGACATCTGGTCACAACTGTCAGCTGTCATTTGATTAACTTTTGATGCCGATCGGAGCTGTACTCCGCCCGGAAAAAATTATAGAACACGATGTACTCTCATCGATTTCATGTCCAGGGTGTTGTGGTGAGTTTATCACCTAGAAATCGGGTGTAATGGACTTGGTTGTGTACTTTGAAAGCTAGTGACTACTGTCAGCTGTCATTTGTGCACTTTTGATGCCAATCGAAGCTGTACTTTGTCCGGAAAAAATTATAAACGACGATGTACTCTCATCGATTTCATGTCCAGGGTGTTGTGGTGAGTTTATCACCTAGAAATCGGGCGAAATGGACTTGATAGTGTTCTTTGAGAGCTAGTGACTACTGTCAGCTGTCATTTGGTACCCTTTTGGTGCCGATGGAAGCTGTACTTCGCCCGGAAAAAATTATAGACGACGATGTACTCTCATCGATTTCATGTCCAGGGTGTTGTGCTGAGTTTATCACCTAGGAATCGGGCGTAATGGACTTTAAAGTGTACTTTGACAGCTAGCCATTACTGTCAGCTGTCATCTGGTACACTTTTGATGCCAATCGAAGCTGTACTTTGCCCGGAAAAAATTATAAACGACGATGTACTCTCATCGATTTCATGTCCAGGGTGTTGTGGTAGGTTTATCACCTAGAAATCGGGTAAAATGAACTTGACAGTGTACTTTGACAGCTGGTCACAACTGTCAGCTGTCATTTGATTAACTTTTGATGCCGAGCGGAGCTGAACTTCGCCCGGAAAAAATTATAGAACACGATGTACTCTCATCGATTTCATGTCCAGGGTGTTGTGGTGAGTTTATCACCTAGAAATCGGGCGAAATGTACTTGACAGTGTACTTAGGAAGCTAGTGACTACTGTCAGCTGTCATTTGGTACCCTTTTGGTGCCAATAGAAGCTGTACTTCGCCCGGAAAAAATTATAGACGGCGATGTATTCTCATCGATTTCATGTCCAGGGTGTTGTGGTAAGTTTATCACCTAGAAATCGGGCGTAATGGACTTGACAGTGTACTTTGACAGCTAGTGACTACTGTCAGCTGTCATTTGGTACCCTTTTGGTGCCGATAGAAGCTGTACTTCGCCCGGAAAAAATTATAGAACACGATGTACTCTCATCGATTTCATGTCCAGGGTGTTGTGGTAAGTTTATCACCTAGAAATCGGGCGTAATGGACTTGACAGTGTACTTTGACAGCTAGTGACTACTGTCAGCTGTCATTTGGTACCCTTTTGGTGCCGATAGAAGCTGTACTTCGCCCGCAAAAAATTATAGACGACGATGTACTCTCATCGATTTCATGTCCAGGGTGTTGTGGTGAGTTTATCACCTAGAAATCGGGCGTAATGGACTTGACAGTGTACTTTGACAGCTGGTCACAACTGTCAGCTGTCATTTGATTAACTTTTGATGCCGATCGGAGCTGTACTTCGCCCGGAAAAAATTATAGAACACGATGTACTCTCATCGATTTCATGTCCAGGGTGTTGTGGTAAGTTTATCACCTAGAAATCGGGCGTAATGGACTTGACAGTGTACTTTGACAGCTAGTGACTACTGTCAACTGTCATTTGGTACCCTTTTGGTGCCGATAGAAACTGTACTTCGCCCGGAAAAAATTATAGACGACGATGTACTCTCATCGATTTCATGTCCAGGGTGTTGTGGTGAGTTTATCACCTAGGAATCGGGCGTAATGGACTTGACAGTGTACTTTGACAGCTAGCCATTACTGTCAGCTGTCATCTGGTACACTTTTGATGCCAATCGAAGCTGTACTTTGCCCGGAAAAAATTATAAACGACGATGTACTCTCATCGATTTCATGTCCAGGGTGTTGTGGTAGGTTTATCACCTAGAAATCGGGTGAAATGAACTTGACAGTGTACTTTGACAGCTGGTCACAACTGTCAGCTGTCATTTGATTAACTTTTGATGCCGATCGGAGCTGTACTTCGCCCGGAAAAAATTATAGAACACGATGCACTCTCATCGATTTCATGTCCAGGGTGTTGTGGTGAGTTTATCACCTAGAAATCGGGCAAAATGGACTTGACAGTGTACTTGGGAAGCTAGTGACTACTGTCAGCTGTCATTTGGTACCCTTTTGGTGCCGATAGAAGCTGTACTTCGCCCGGAAAAAATTATAGACGGCGATGTATTCTCATCGATTTCATGTCCAGGGTGTTGTGGTAAGTTTATCACCTAGAAATCGGGCGTAATGGACTTGACAGTGTACTTTGGCAGCTAGTGACTACTGTCAGCTGTCATTTGGTATCCTTTTGGTGCCGATAGAAGCTGTACTTCGCCCGGAAAAAATTATAGACGACGATGTACTCTCATCGATTTCATGTCCAGGGTGTTGTGGTGAGTTTATCACCAAGAAATCGGGCGTAATGGACTTGACAGTGTACTTTGACAGCTAGTCATTACTGTCAGCTGTCATTTGGTACCGTTTTGGTGCCGATAAAAGCTGTACTTCGCCCGGAAAAAATTATAGAACACGATGTACTCTCATCGATTTCATGTCCAGGGTGTTGTGGTAAGTTTATCACCTAGAAATCGGGCGTAATGGACTTGACAGTGTACTTTGACAGCTAGTGACTACTGTCAGCTGTCATTTGGTACCCTTTTTGTGCCGATAGAAGCTGTACTTCGCCCGGAAAAAATTATAGACGACGATGTACTCTCATCGATTTCATGTCCAGGGTGTTGTGGTGAGTTTATCACCTAGAAATCGGGCGTAATGGACTTGACAGTGTACTTTGACAGCTAGCCATTACTGTCAGCTGTCATCTGGTACACTTTTGATGCCAATCGAAGCTGTACTTTGCCCGCAAAAAATTATAAACGACGATGTACTCTCATCGATTTCATGTCCAGGGTGTTGTGGTAGGTTTATCACCTAGAAATCGGGTGAAATGAACTTGACAGTGTACTTTGACAGCTGGTCACAACTGTCAGCTGTCATTTGATTAACTTTTGATGCCGATCGGAGCTGTACTTCGCCCGGAAAAAATTATAGAACACGATGTACTCTCATCGATTTCATGTCCAGGGTGTTGTGGTAGGTTTATCACCTAGAAATTGGGTGTAATGGACTTGACAGTGTACTAAGACAACTAGCCACTACTGTCAGCTGTCATTTGGTACCCTTTTATTGCCGATAGAAGCTGTACTTTGCCCGGAAAAAATTATAAACGACGATGTACTCTCATCGATTTCATGTCCAGGGTGTTGTGGTAGGTTTATCACCTAGAAATCGGGTGAAATGAACTTGACAGTGTACTTTGACAGCTGGTCACAACTGTCAGCTGTCATTTGGTTAACTTTTAATGCCGATCGGAGCTGTACTTCGCCCGGAAAAAATTATAGAACACGATGTACTCTCATCGATTTCATGTCCAGGGTGTTGTGGTGAGTTTATCACCTAGAAATCGGGCGAAATGGACTTGACAGTGTACTTCCGCAACTAGTAACTACTGTCAGCTGTCATTTGATGAACTTTTGGTGCCGATAGAAGCTGTACTTCGCCCGGAAAAAATTATAAACGACGATGTACTCTCATCGATTTCATGTCCAGGGTGTTGTGGTAGGTTTATCACCTAGAAATCGGGTGAAATGAACTTGACAGTGTACTTTGACAGCTGGTCACAACTGTCAGCTGTCATTTGATTAACTTTTGATGCCGATCGGAGCTGTACTTCGCCCGGAAAAAATTATAGAACACGATGTACTCTCATCGATTTCATGTCCAGGGTGTTGTGGTAGGTTTATCACCTAGAAATTGGGTGTAATGGACTTGACAGTGTACTAAGACAACTAGCCACTACTGTCAGCTGTCATTTGAAACCCTTTTATTGCCGATAGAAGCTGTACTTTGCCCGGAAAAAATTATAAACGACGATGTACTCTCATCGATTTCATGTCCAGGGTGTTGTGGTAGGTTTATCACCTAGAAATCGGGTGAAATGAACTTGACAGTGTACTTTGACAGCTGGTCACAACTGTCAGCTGTCATTTGGTTAACTTTTAATGCCGATCGGAGCTGTACTTCGCCCGGAAAAAATTATAGAACACGATGTACTCTCATCGATTTCATGTCCAGGGTGTTGTGGTGAGTTTATCACCTAGAAATAGGGCGTAATGGACTTGACAGTGTACTTTGACAGCTAGTCATTACTGTCAGCTGTCATCTGGTACACTTTTGATGCCAATCGAAGCTGTACTTTGCCCGGAAAAAATTATAAACCACGATGTACTCTCATCGATTTCATGTCCAGGGTGTTGTGGTAGGTTTATAACCTAGAAATCGGGTGAAATGAACTTGACAGTGTACTTTGACAGCTGGTCACAACTGTCAGCTGTCATTTGATTATTTTTTGATGCCAATCGGAGCTGTACTTCGCCCGGAAAAAATTACAGAACACGATGTACTCTCATCGATTTCATGTCCAGGGTGTTGTGGTGAGTTTATCACCTAGAAATCGGGCGTAATGGACTTGACAGTGTACTTTGACAGCTAGCCATTACTGTCAGCTGTCATCTGGTACACTTTTGATGCCAACCGAAGCTGTACTTTGCCCGCAAAAAATTATAAA
Organism: Oxycera nigricornis; assembly: GCA_963942545.1. Classification (NCBI taxonomy): domain Eukaryota; kingdom Metazoa; phylum Arthropoda; class Insecta; order Diptera; family Stratiomyidae; genus Oxycera; species Oxycera nigricornis. The sequence continues at coordinate 16,971,121 of OZ012664.1, read as the reverse complement.
CGACGATGTACTCTCATCGATTTCATGTCCAGGGTGTTGTGGTAGGTTTATCACCTAGAAATCGGGTGTAATGAACTTGATAGTGTACTTTGACAGCTGGTCACAACTGTCAGCTGTCATTTGATTAACTTTTGATGCCGATCGGAGCTGTACTTCGCCCGGAAAAAATTATAGAACACGATGTACTCTCATCGATATCATGTCCAGGGTGTTGTGGTAGGTTTATCACCTAGAAATTGGGTGTAATGGACTTGATAGTGTACTTAGACAACTAGCCACTTTTGTCAGCTGTCATTTGGTACCCTTTTATCACCGATAGAAGCTGTCCTTTGCCCGGAAAAAATTATAAACGACGATGTACTCTCATCGATTTCATGTCCAGGGTGTTGTGGTAGGTTTATCACCGAGAAATCGGGTGAAATGAACTTGACAGTGTACTTTGACAGCTGGTCACAACTGTCAGCTGTCATTTGATCAACTTTTGATGCCGATCGGAGCTGTACTTCGCCCAGAAAAAATTATAGAACACGATGTACTCTCATCGATTTCATGTCCAGGGTGTTGTGGTGAGTTTATCACCTAGAAATCGGGCGAAATGGACTTGACAGTGTACTTTCGCAGCTAGTGACTACTGTCAGCTGTCATTTGGTACCCTTTTATTGCCGATAGAAGCTGTACTTTGCCCGGAAAAAATTATAAACGACGATGTACTCTCATCGATTTCATGTCCAGGGTGTTGTGGTAGGTTTATCACCTAGAAATCGGGTGAAATGAACTTGACAGTGTACTTTGACAGCTGGTCACAACTGTCAGCTGTCATTTGATTAACTTTTGGTGCCGATAGAAGCTGTACTTCGCCCGAAAAAAATTATAGACGACGATGTACTCTCATCGATTTCATGTCCAGGGTGTTGTGGTGAGTTTATCACCAAGAAATCGGGCGTAATGTACTTGACAGCTAGTCATTACTGTCAGCTGTCATCTGATACACTTTTGATGCCAATCGAAGCTGTACTTTGCCCGGAAAAAATTATAAACCACGATGTACTCTCATCGATTTCATGTCCAGGGTGTTGTGGTAGGTTTATCACCTAGAAATCGGGTGAAATGAACTTGACAGTGTACTTTGACAGCTGGTCACAACTGTCAGCTGTCATTTGATTAACTTTTGATGCCAATCGAAGCTGTACTTTGCCCGGAAAAAATTATAGAACACGATGTACTCTCATCGATTTCATGTCCAGGGTGTTGTGGTAAGTTTATCACCTAAAAATCGGGCGTAATGGACTTGACAGTGTACTTTGGCAGCTAGTGACTACTGTCAGCTGTCATTTGGTACCCTTTTGGTGCCGATAGAAGCTGTACTTCGCCCGGAAAAAATTATAGACGACGATGTACTCTCATCGATTTCATGTCCAGGGTGTTGTGGTGAGTTTATCACCTATAAATCGGGCGTAATGGACTTGACAGTGTACTTTGACAGCTGGTCACAACTGTCAGCTGTCATTTGATTAACTTTTGATGCCGATCGGAGCTGTACTTCGCCCGGAAAAAATTATAGAACACGATGTACTCTCATCGATTTCATGTCCAGGGTGTTGTGGTAAGTTTATCACCTAGAAATCGGCCGTAATGGACTTGACAGTGTACTTTGAAAGCTAGTGACTACTGTCAGCTGTCATTTGGTACCCTTTTGGTGCCAATAGAAGCTGTACTTCGCCCGGAAAAAATTATAGACGACGATGTACTCTCATCGATTTCATGTCCAGGGTGTTGTGGTAAGTTTATCACCAAGAAATCGGGCGTAATGGACTTGACGATGTACTTTGACAGCTAGTCATTACTGTCAGCTGTCATCTGGTACACTTTTGATGCCAATCGAAGCTGTACTTTGCCCGGAAAAAATTATAAACCACGATGTACTCTCATCGATTTCATGTCCAGGGTGTTGTGGTAGGTTTATCACCTAGAAATCGGGTGAAATGAACTTGACAGTGTACTTTGACAGCTGGTCACAACTGTCAGCTGTCATTTGGTTAACTTTTGATGCCAATCGGAGCTGTACTTCGCCCGGAAAAAATTATAGAACACGATGTACTCTCATCGATTTCATGTCCAGGGTGTCGTGGTGAGTTTATCACCTAGAAATCGGGCGTAATGGACTTGACAGTGTACTTTGAGAGCTAGTGACTACTGGCAGCTGTCATTTGGTACCCTTTTGGTGCCGATAGAAGCTGTACTTCGCCCGGAAAAAATTATAGACGACGATGTACTCTCATCGATTTCATGTCCAGGGTGTTGTGGTGAGTTTATCACCTAGGAATCGGCCGTAATGGACTTGACAGTGTACTTTGACAGCTAGCCATTACTGTCAGCTGTCATCTGATACACTTTTGATGACGATCGGAGCTGTACTTCACCCGGAAAAAATTATAGAACACGATGTACTCTCATCGATTTCATGTCCAGGGTGTTGTGGTAAGTTTATCACCTAGAAATCGGGCGTAATGGACTTGACAGTGTACTTTGAAAGCTAGTGACTACTGTCAGCTGTCATTTGATACCCTTTTGGTGCCGTCAGAAGCTGTACTTCGCCCGGAAAAAATTATAGACGACGATGTACTCTCATCGATTTCATGTCCAGGGTGTTGTGGTGAGTTTATCACCAAGAAATCGGGCGTAATGGACTTGACGATGTACTTTGGCAGCTAGTCATTACTGTCAGCTGTCATCTGGTACACTTTTGATGCCAATCGAAGCTGTACTTTGCCCGGAAAAAATTATAAACCACGATGTACTCTCATCGATTTCATGTCCAGGGTGTTGTGGTAGGTTTATCACCTAGAAATCGGGTGGAATGAACTTGACAGTGTACTTTGACAGCTGGTCACAACTGTCAGCTGTCATTTGGTTAACTTTTGATGCCAATCTGAGCTGTACTTCGCCCGGAAAAAATTATGGAACACGATGTACCCTCATCGATTTCATGTCCAGGGTGTCGTGGTGAGTTTATCACCTAGAAATCGGGCGTAATGGACTTGACAGTGTACTTTGAGAGCTAGTGACTACTGGCAGCTGTCATTTGGTACCCTTTTGGTGCCGATAGAAGCTGTACTTCGCCCGGAAAAAATTATAGAACACGATGTACTCTCATCGATTTCATGTCCAGGGTGTTGTGGTAAGTTTATCACCTAGAAATCGGGCGTAATGGACTTGACAGTGTACTTTGAGAGCTAGTGACTACTGTCAGCTGTCATCTGGTACACTTTTGATGCCAATCGAAGCTGTACTTTGCCCGCAAAAAATTATAAACGACGATGTACTCTCATCGATTTCATGTCCAGGGTGTTGTGGTAGGTTTATCACCTTGAAATCGGGTGAAATGAACTTGACAGTGTACTTTGACAGCTGGTTACGACTGTCAGCTGTCATTTGATAAACTTTTGATGCCGATCGGAGCTGTACTTCGCCCGGAAAAAATTATAGAACACGATGTACTCTCATCGATTTCATGTCCAGGGTGTTGTGGTAGGTTTATCACCTAGAAATTGGGTGTAATGGACTTGACAGTGTACTAAGACAACTAGTCACTACTGTCAGCTGTCATTTGGTACCCTTTTATTGCCGATAGAAGCTGTACTTTGCCCGGAAAAAATTATAAACGACGATGTACTCTCATCGATTTCATGTCCAGGGTGTTGTGGTAGGTTTATCACCTAGAAATCGGGTGAAATGAACTTGACACTGTACTTTGACAGCTGGTCACAACTGTCAGCTGTCATTTGATTAAATTTTGGTGCCGATCGAAGCTGTACTTCGCCCGGAAAAAAATATAGAACACGATGTACTCTCATCGATTTCATGTCCAGGGTGTTTTGGTGAGTTTATCACCTAGAAATCGGGCGAAATGGACTTGACAGTGTACTTCCGCAGCTAGTGACTACTGTCAGCTGACATTTGCTACCCTTTTGGTGCCGATAGAAGCTGTACTTCGCCCGGAAAAAATTATAGACCACGATGTACTCTCATCGATATCATGTCCAGGGTGTTGTGGTGAGTTTATCACCTAGAAATCGGGCGTAATGGACTTGACAGTGTACTTTGACAGCTGGTCACAACTGTCAGCTGTCATTTGATTAACTTTTGAAGCCGATCGGAGCTGTACTTCGCCCGGAAAAAATTATAGAACACGATGTACTCTCATCGATTTCATGTCCAGGGTGTTATGGTAAGTTTATCACCTAGAAATCGGGCGTAATGGACTTGACAGTGTACTTTGAAAGCTAGTGACTACTGTCAGCTGTCATTTGGTACCCTTTTGGTGCCGATAGAAGCTGTACTTCGCCCGGAAAAAATTATAGACGACGATGTACTCTCATCGATTTCATGTCCAGGGTGTTGTGGTGAGTTTATCACCAAGAAATCGGGCGTAATGGACTTGACGATGTACTTTGGCAGCTAGTCATTACTGTCAGCTGTCATCTGGTACACTTTTGATGCCAATCGAAGCTGTACTTTGCCCGGAAAAAATTATAAACCACGATGTACTCTCATCGATTTCATGTCCAGGGTGTTGTGGTAGGTTTATCACCTAGAAATCGGGTGAAATGAACTTGACGGTGTACTTTGACAGCTAGTCATTACTGTCAGCTGTCATTTGGTACCCTTTTGGTGCCGATAGAAGCTGTACTTCGCCCGGAAAAAATTATAGAACACGATGTACTCTCATCGATTTCATGTCCAGGGTGTTGTGGTAAGTTTATCACCTAGAAATCGGGCGTAATGGACTTGACAGTGTACTTTGACAGCTAGTGACTACTGTCAGCTGTCATTTGGTATCCTTTTGGTGCCGATAGAAGCTGTACTTCGCCCGGAAAAAATTATAGACGACGATGTACTCTCATCGATTTCATGTCCAGGGTGTTGTGGTGAGTTTACCACCTAGAAATCGGGCGAAATGGACTTGACAGTGTACTTTGACAGCTAGCCATTACTGTCAGCTGTCATATGGTATACTTTTCATGCCAATCGAAGCTGTACTTTGCCCGCAAAAAATTATAAACGACGATGTACTCTCATCGATTTCATGTCCAGGGTGTTGTGGTAGGTTTATCACCTTGAAATCGGGTGAAATGAACTTGACAGTGTACTTTGACAGCTGGTTACAACTGTCAGCTGTCATTTGATTAACTTTTGATGCCGATCGGAGCTGTACTTCGCCCGGAAAAAATTATAGAACACGATGTACTCTCATCGATTTCATGTCCAGGGTGTTGTGGTAGGTTTATCACCTAGAAATTGGGTGTAATGGACTTGACAGTGTACTAAGACAACTAGTCACTACTGTCAGCTGTCATTTGGTACCCTTTTATTGCCGATAGAAGCTGTACTTTGCCCGGAAAAAATTATAAACGACGATGTACTCTCATCGATTTCATGTCCAGGGTGTTGTGGTAGGTTTATCACCTAGAAATCGGGTGAAATGAACTTGACACTGTACTTTGACAGCTGGTCACAACTGTCAGCTGTCATTTGATTAAATTTTGGTGCCGATCGGAGCTGTACTTCGCCCGGAAAAAAATATAGAACACGATGTACTCTCATCGATTTCATGTCCAGGGTGTTTTGGTGAGTTTATCACCTAGAAATCGGGCGAAATGGACTTGACAGTGTACTTCCGCAGCTAGTGACTACTGTCAGCTGACATTTGCTACCCTTTTGGTGCCGATAGAAGCTGTACTTCGCCCGGAAAAAATTATAGACCACGATGTACTCTCATCGATATCATGTCCAGGGTGTTGTGGTGAGTTTATCACCTAGAAATCGGGCGTAATGGACTTGACAGTGTACTTTGACAGCTGGTCACAACTGTCAGCTGTCATTTGATTAACTTTTGAAGCCGATCGGAGCTGTACTTCGCCCGGAAAAAATTATAGAACACGATGTACTCTCATCGATTTCATGTCCAGGGTGTTATGGTAAGTTTATCACCTAGAAATCGGGCGTAATGGACTTGACAGTGTACTTTGAAAGCTAGTGACTACTGTCAGCTGTCATTTGGTACCCTTTTGGTGCCGATAGAAGCTGTACTTCGCCCGGAAAAAATTATAGACGACGATGTACTCTCATCGATTTCATGTCCAGGGTGTTGTGGTGAGTTTATCACCAAGAAATCGGGCGTAATGGACTTGACGATGTACTTTGGCAGCTAGTCATTACTGTCAGCTGTCATCTGGTACACTTTTGATGCCAATCGAAGCTGTACTTTGCCCGGAAAAAATTATAAACCACGATGTACTCTCATCGATTTCATGTCCAGGGTGTTGTGGTAGGTTTATCACCTAGAAATCGGGTGAAATGAACTTGACAGTGTACTTTGACAGCTAGTCATTACTGTCAGCTGTCATTTGGTACCCTTTTGGTGCCGATAGAAGCTGTACTTCGCCCGGAAAAAATTATAGAACACGATGTACTCTCATCGATTTCATGTCCAGGGTGTTGTGGTAAGTTTATCACCTAGAAATCGGGCGTAATGGACTTGACAGTGTACTTTGACAGCTAGTGACTACTGTCAGCTGTCATTTGATTAACTTTTGATGCCGATAGAAGCTGTACTTCGCCCGGAAAAAATTATAGACGACGATGTACTCTCATCGATTTCATGTCCAGGGTGTTGTGGTGAGTTTATCACCTAGAAATCGGGCGAAATGGACTTGACAGTGTACTTTGACAGCTAGCCATTACTGTCAGCTGTCATCTGGTACACTTTTCATGCCAATCGAAGCTGTACTTTGCCCGCAAAAAATTATAAACGACGATGTACTCTCATCGATTTCATGTCCAGGGTGTTGTGGTAGGTTTATCACCTTGAAATCGGGTGAAATGAACTTGACAGTGTACTTTGACAGCTGGTCACAACTGTCAGCTGTCATTTGATTAACTTTTGATGCCGATCGGAGCTGTACTTCGCCCGGAAAAAATTATAGAACACGATGTACTCTCATCGATTTCATGTCCAGGGTGTTGTGGTAGGTTTATCACCTAGAAATTGGGTGTAATGGACTTGACAGTGTACTAAGACAACTAGTCACTACTGTCAGCTGTCATTTGGTACCCTTTTATTGCCGATAGAAGCTGTACTTTGCCCGGAAAAAATTATAAACGACGATGTACTCTCATCGATTTCATGTCCAGGGTGTTGTGGTAGGTTTATCACCTAGAAATCGGGTGAAATGAACTTGACAGTGTACTTTGACAGCTGGTCACAACTGTCAGCTGTCATTTGATTAAATTTTGGTGCCGATCGGAGCTGTACTTCGCCCGGAAAAAAATATAGAACACGATGTACTCTCATCGATTTCATGTCCAGGGTGTTTTGGTGAGTTTATCACCTAGAAATCGGGCGAAATGGACTTGACAGTGTACTTCCGCAGCTAGTGACTACTGTCAGCTGACATTTGCTACCCTTTTGGTGCCGATAGAAGCTGTACTTCGCCCGTAAAAAATTATAGACGACGATGTACTCTCATCGATTTCATGTCCAGGGTGTTGTGGTGAGTTTATCACCTAGAAATAGGGCGTAATGGACTTGACAGTGTACTTTGACAGCTAGTCATTACTGTCAGCTGTCATCTGGTACACTTTTGATGCCAATCGAAGCTGTACTTTGCCCGGAAAAAATTATAAACCACGATGTACTCTCATCGATTTCATGTCCAGGGTGTTGTGGTAGGTTTATCACCTAGAAATCGGGTGAAATAAACTTGACAGTGTACTTTGGCAGCTAGCCATTGCTGTCAGCTGTCATTTGGTACACTTTTGATGCCAACCGAAGCTGTACTTTGCCCGCAAAAAATTATAAACGACGATGTACTCTCATCGATTTCATGTCCAGGGTGTTGTGGTAGGTTTATCACCTAGAAATCGGGTGAAATGAACTTGACAGTGTACTTTGACAGCTGGTCACAACTTTCAGCTGTCATTTGATTAACTTTTGATGCCGATCGGAGCTGTACTTCGCCCGGAAAAAATTATAGAACACGATGTACTCTCATCGATTTCATGTCCAGGGTGTTGTGGTAGGTTTATCACCTAGAAATTGGGTGTAATGGACTTGACAGTGTACTTAGACAACTAGTCACTACTGTCAGCTGTCATTTGGTACCCTTTTATTGCCGATAGAAATTGTACTTTGCCCGGAAAAAATTATAAACGACGATGTACTCTCATCGATTTCATGTCCAGGGTGTTGTGGTAGGTTTATCACCTAGAAATCGGGTGAAATGAACTTGACAGTGTACTTTGACAGCTGGTCACAACTGTCAGCTGTCATTTGATTAACTTTTGATGCCGATCGGAGCTGTACTACGCCCGGAAAAAATTATAGAACACGATGTACTCTCATCGATTTCATGTCCAGGGTGTTGTGGTGAGTTTATCACCTAGAAATCGGGCGAAATGGACTTGACAGTGTACTTTCGCAGCTAGTGACTACTGTCAGCTGTCATTTGGTACCCTTTTGGTGCCGATATAAGCTGTACTTCGCCCGGAAAAAATTATAGACGACGATGTACTCTCATCGATTTCATGTCCAGGGTGTTGTGGTGAGTTTATCACCTAGGAATCGGGCGTAATGGACTTGACAGTGTACTTTGACAGCTATCCATTACTGTCAGCTGTCATCTGGTACACTTTTGATGCCAATCGAAGCTGTACTTTGCCCGGAAAAAATTATAAACGACGAAGTACTCTCATCGATTTCATGTCCAGGGTGTTGTGGTAGGTTTATCACCTAGAAATCGGGTGAAATGAACTTGACAGTGTACTTTGACTGCTGGTCACAACTGTCAGCTGTCATTTGATTAACTTTTGATGCCGATCGGAGCTGTACTTCACCCGGAAAAAATTATAGAACACGATGTACTCTCATCGATTTCATGTCCAGGGTGTTGTGGTGAGTTTATCACCTATAAATCGGGCGAAATGTACTTGACAGTGTACTTTGAAAGCTAGTGACTACTGTCAGCTGTCATTTGATTAACTTTTGATGCCGATCGGAGCTGTACTTCGCCCGGAAAAAATTATAGACGACGATGTATTCTCATCGATTTCATGTCCAGGGTGTTGTGGTAAGTTTATCACCTAGAAATCGGGCGTAATGGACTTGACAGTGTACTTTGACAGCTAGTGACTACTGTCAGCTGTCATTTGGTACCCTTTTGGTGCCGATAGAAGCTGTACTTTGCCCGGAAAAAGTTATAGACGACGGTGTACTCTCATCGATTTCATGTCCAGGGTGTTGTGGTGAGTTTATCACCTAGAAATCGGGCGTAATGGACTTGACAGTGTACTTAAGCAGCTAGTCATTACTGTCAGCTGTCATCTTGTACACTTTTGATGCCAATCAAGGCTGTACTTTGCCCGGAAAAAATTATAAACGACGATGTACTCTCATCGATTTCATGTCCAGGGTGTTGTGGTAGGCTTATCACCTAGAAATCGGGTGTAAAGAACTTGACAGTGTACTTTGACAGCTGGTCACAACTGTCAGCTGTCATTTGATTAACTTTTGATGCCGATCCGAGCTGTACTTCGCCCGGAAAAAATTATAGAACACGATGTACTCTCATCGATTTCATGTCCAGGGTGTTGTGGTGAGTTTATCACCTAGAAATCGGGCCAAATGGACTTGACAGTGTACTTTGACAGCTAGTGACTACTGTCAGCTGTCATTTGGTACCCTTTTGATGCCAATCAAAGCTGTACTTCGCCCGGAAAAAATTATAGACGACGATGTACTCTCATCGATTTCATGTCCAGGGTGTTGTGGTGAGTTTATCACCTAGGAATCGGGCGTAATGGACTTGACAGTGTACTTTGACAGCTATCCATTACTGTCAGCTGTCATCTGGTACACTTTTGATGCCAATCGAAGCTGTACTTTGCCCGGAAAAAATTATAAACGACAATGTACTCTCATCGATTTCATGTCCAGGGTGTTGTGGTAGGTTTATCACCTAGAAATCGGGTGAAATGAACTTGACAGTGTACTTTCACAGCTGGTCACAACTGTCAGCTGTCATTTGATTAACTTTTGATGCCGATCGGAGCTGTACTTCGCCCGGAAAAAATTATAGAACACTATGTACTCTCATCGATTTCATGTCCAGGGTGTTGTGGTGAGTTTATCACCTAGAAATCGGGCGAAATGGACTTGACAGTGTACTTAGGAAGCTAGTGACTACTGTCAGCTGTCATTTGGTACCCTTTTGGTGCCGATAGAAGCTGTACTTCGCCCAGAAAAAATTATAGACGGCGATGTATTCTCATCGATTTCATGTCCAGGGTGTTGTGGTAAGTTTATCACCTAGAAATCGGGCGTAATGTACTTGACAGTGTACTTTGACAGCTAGTGACTACTGTCAGCTGTCATTTGGTACCCTTTTGGTGCCGATCGAAGCTGTACTTCGCCCGGAAAAAATTATAGACGACGATGTACTCTCATCGATTTCATGTCCAGGGTGTTGTGGTAAGTTTATCACCTAGAAATCGGGTGAAATGAACTCGACAGTGTACTTTGACAGCTGGTCACAACTGTCAGCTATCATTTGATTAACTTTTAATGCCGATCGGAGCTGTACTTCGCCCGGAAAAAATTATAGAACACGATGTACTCTCATCGATTTCATGTCCAGGGTGTTGTGGTGAGTTTATCACCTATAAATCGGGCGAAATGGACTTGACAGTGTACTTTGAAAGCTAGTGACTACTGTCAGCTGTCATTTGGTACACTATTTGTGCCGATAGAAGCTGTACTTCGCCCGGAAAAAATTATAGACGACGATGTATTCTCATCGATTTCATGTCCAGGTTGTTGTGGTAAGTTTATCAACTAGAAATCGGGCGTAATGGACTTGACAGTGTACTTTGACAGCTAGCCTTAACTTTTAGCTGTCATCTGGTACACTTTTGATGCCAATCGAAGCTGTACTTTGCCCGGAAAAAATTATAAACGACGATGTACTCTCATCGATTTCATGTCCAGGGTGTTGTGGTAGGTTTATCACCTAGAAATCGGGTGAAATGAACTTGACAGTGTACTTTGACAGCTGGTCACAACTGTCAGCTGTCATTTAATAAACTTTTAATGCCGAATGGGGGTGTACTTCGCCCGGAAAAAATTATAGAACACGATGTACTCTCATCGATTTCATGTCCAGGGTGTTGTGGTGAATTTATCACCTAGAAATCGGGCGAAATGGACTTGACAGTGTACTTTGACAGCTAGTGACTACTGTCAACTGTCATTTGGTACCCTTTTGGTGCCGATAGAAGCTGTACTTCGCCCGGAAAAAATTATAGACGGCGATGTATTCTCATCGATTTCATGTCCAGGGTGTTGTGGTAGGTTTATCACCTAGAAAACGGGCGTAATGGACTTGACAGTGTACTTTAGCAGCTAGTGACTACTGTCAGCTGTCATTTGGTACCCTTTTGGTGCCGATAGAAGCTGTACTTCGCCCGGAAAAAATTATAGACGACGATGTACTCTCATCGATTTCATGTCCAGGGTGTTGTGGTGAGTTTATCACCTAGAAATCGGGCGTAATGGACTTGACAGTGTACTTTAGCAGCTAGCCATTTCTGTCAGCTGTCATCTTGTACACTTTTAATGCCAATCTAAGCTGTACTTTGCCCGGAAAAAATTATAAACGACGATGTACTCTCATCGATTTCATGTCCAGGGTGTTGTGGTAGGTTTATCACCTAGAAATCGGGTGAAATGAACTTGACAGTGTACTTTGACAGCTGGTTACAACTGTCAGCTGTCATTTGATTAACTTTTGATGCCGATCGGAGCTGTACTTCGCCCGGAAAAAATTATAGAACACGATGTACTCTCATCGATTTCATGTCCAGGGTGTTGTGGTGAGTTTATCACCTAGAAATCGGGCGTAATGGACTTGACAGTGTACTTTGACAGCTAGTGACTACTGTCAGCTGTCATTTGGTACCCTTTTGGTGCCAATAGAAGCTGTACTTCGCCCGGAAAAAATTATAGACGACGATGTATTCTCATCGATTTCATGTCCAGGGTGTTGTGGTGAGTTTATCACCTAGAAATTGGGCTTAATGGACTTGACAGTGTACTTTGACAGCTAGTGACTACTGTCAACTGTCATTTGGTACATTTTTGGTGCCGATAGAAGCTGTACTTCGCCCGGAAAAAATTATAGACGACGATGTACTCTTATCGATTTCATGTCCAGGGTGTTGTGGTGAGTTTATCACCTAGAAATCGGGCTAAATGGACTTGACAGTGTACTTTGACAGCTAGTCATTACTGTCAGCTGTCATTTGGTACCCTTTTGTTGCCGATAGAAGCTGTACTTCGCCCGGAAAAAATTAAAGACGACGATGTATTCTCATCGATTTCATGTCCAGGGTGTTGTGGTAGGTTTATCACCTAGAAATCGGGTGAAATGAACTTGACAGTGTACTTTGACAGCTGGTCACAACTGTCAGCTGTCATTTGATTAACTTTTGATGCCGATCGGAGCTGTACTTCGCCCGGAAAAAATTATAGAACACTATGTACTCTCATCGATTTCATGTCCAGGGTGTTGTGGTGAGTTTATCACCTAGAAATCCGGCGAAATGGACTTGACAGTGTACTTAGGAAGCTAGTGACTACTGTCAGCTGTCATTTGGTACCCTTTTGGTGCCGATAGAAGCTGTACTTCGCCCGGAAAAAATTATAGACGGCGATGTATTCTCATCGATTTCATGTCCAGGGTGTTGTGGTAAGTTTATCACCTAGAAATCGGGCGTAATGTACTTGACAGTGTACTTTGACAGCTAGTGACTACTGTCAGCTGTCATTTGGTACCCTTTTGGTGCCGATCGAAGCTGTACTTCGCCCGGAAAAAATTATAGAACACGATGTACTCTCATCGATTTCATGTCCAGGGTGTTGTGGTAAGTTTATCACCTAGAAATCGGGTGAAATGAACTCGACAGTGTACTTTGACAGCTGGTCACAACTGTCAGCTGTCATTTGATTAACTTTTAATGCCGATCGGAGCTGTACTTCGCCCGGAAAAAATTATAGAACACGATGTACTCTCATCGATTTCATGTCCAGGGTGTTGTGGTGAGTTTATCACCTATAAATCGGGCGAAATGGACTTGACAGTGTACTTTGGAAGCTAGTGACTACTGTCAGCTGTCATCTGGTACACTTTTGATGCCAATCGAAGCTGTACTTTGCCCGGAAAAAATTATAAACGACGATGTACTCTCATCGATTTCATGTCCAGGGTGTTGTGGTAGGTTTATCACCTAGAAATCGGGTGAAATGAACTTGACAGTGTACTTTGGCAGCTGGTCACAACTGTCAGCTGTCATTTAATAAACTTTTAATGCCGAATGGGGGTGTACTTCGCCCGGAAAAAATTATAGAACACGATGTACTCTCATCGATTTCATGTCCAGGGTGTTGTGGTGAGTTTATCACCTGAAAATCGGGCGAAATGGACTTGACAGTGTACTTTGACAGCTAGTGACTACTGTCAACTGTCATTTGGTACCCTTTTGGTGCCGATAGAAGCTGTACTTCGCCCGGAAAAAATTATAGACGGCGATGTATTCTCATCGATTTCATGTCCAGGGTGTTGTGGTAGGTTTATCACCTAGAAAACGGGCGTAATGGACTTGACAGTGTACTTTGACAGCTAGTGACTACTGTCAGCTGTCATTTGGTACCCTTTTGGTGCCGATAGAAGCTGTACTTCGCCCGGAAAAAATTATAGACGACGATGTACTCTCATCGATTTCATGTCCAGGGTGTTGTGGTGAGTTTATCACCTAGAAATCGGGCGTAATGGACTTGACAGTGTACTTTAGCAGCTAGTCATTTCTGTCAGCTGTCATCTTGTACACTTTTGATGCCAATCTAAGCTGTACTTTGCCCGGAAAAAATTATAAACGACGATGTACTCTCATCGATTTCATGTCCAGGGTGTTGTGGTAGGTTTATCACCTAGAAATCGGGTGAAATGAACTTGACAGTGTACTTTGACAGCTGGTTACAAGTGTCAGCTGTCATTTGATTAACTTTTGATGCCGATCGGAGCTGTACTTCGCCCGGAAAAAATTATAGAACACGATGTACTCTCATCGATTTCATGTCCAGGGTGTTGTGGTGAGTTTATCACCTAGAAATCGGGCGTAATGGACTTGACAATGTACTTTGACAGCTAGTGACTACTGTCAGCTGTCATTTGGTTACCTTTTGGTGCCAATAGAAGCTGTACTTCGCCCGGAAAAAATTATAGACGACGATGTATTCTCATCGATTTCATGTCCAGGGTGTTGTGGTGAGTTTATCACCTAGAAATTGGGCGTAATGGACTTGACAGTGTACTTTGACAGCTAGTGACTACTGTCAGCTGTCATTTGGTACCCTTTTGGTGCCGATAGAAGCTGTACTTCGCCCGGAAAAAATTATAGACGACGATGTACTCTTATCGATTTCATGTCCAGGGTGTTGTGGTGAGTTTATCACCTAGAAATCGGGCTAAATGGACTTGACAGTGTACTTGGACAGCTAGTCATTACTGTCAGCTGTCATCTGGTACACTTTTGATGCCAATCGAAGCTGTACTTTGCCCGGAAAAAATTATAAACGACGATGTACTCTCATCGATTTCATGTCCAGGGTGTTGTGGTAGGTTTATCACCTAGAAATCGGGCGTAATGGACTTGACAATGTACTTTGGCAGCTAGTGACTACTGTCAGCTGTCATTTGGTTACCTTTTGGTGCCAATAGAAGCTGTACTTCGCCCGGAAAAAATTATAGACGACGATGTATTCTCATCGATTTCATGTCCAGGGTGTTGTGGTGAGTTTATCACCTAGAAATTGGGCGTAATGGACTTGACAGTGTACTTTGACAGCTAGTGACTACTGTCAACTGTCATTTGGTACCCTTTTGGTGCCGATAGAAGCTGTACTTCGCCCGGAAAAAATTATAGACGGCGATGTATTCTCATCGATTTCATGTCCAGGGTGTTGTGGTAGGTTTATCACCTAGAAAACGGGCGTAATGGACTTGACAGTGTACTTTGACAGCTAGTGACTACTGTCAGCTGTCATTTGGTACCCTTTTGGTGCCGATAGAAGCTGTACTTCGCCCGGAAAAAATTATAGACGACGATGTACTCTCATCGATTTCATGTCCAGGGTGTTGTGGTGAGTTTATCACCTAGAAATCGGGCGTAATGGACTTGACAGTGTACTTTAGCAGCTAGTCATTTCTGTCAGCTGTCATCTTGTACACTTTTGATGCCAATCTAAGCTGTACTTTGCCCGGAAAAAATTATAAACGACGATGTACTCTCATCGATTTCATGTCCAGGGTGTTGTGGTAGGTTTATCACCTAGAAATCGGGTGAAATGAACTTGACAGTGTACTTTGACAGCTGGTTACAAGTGTCAGCTGTCATTTGATTAACTTTTGATGCCGATCGGAGCTCTACTTCGCCCGGAAAAAATTATAGAACACGATGTACTCTCATCGATTTCATGTCCAGGGTGTTGTGGTGAGTTTATCACCTAGAAATCGGGCGTAATGGACTTGACAATGTACTTTGACAGCTAGTGACTACTGTCAGCTGTCATTTGGTTACCTTTTGGTGCCAATAGAAGCTGTACTTCGCCCGGAAAAAATTATAGACGACGATGTATTCTCATCGATTTCATGTCCAGGGTGTTGTGGTGAGTTTATCACCTAGAAATTGGGCGTAATGGACTTGACAGTGTACTTTGACAGCTAGTGACTACTGTCAGCTGTCATTTGGTACCCTTTTGGTGCCGATAGAAGCTGTACTTCGCCCGGAAAAAATTATAGACGACGATGTACTCTTATCGATTTCATGTCCAGGGTGTTGTGGTGAGTTTATCACCTAGAAATCGGGCTAAATGGACTTGACAGTGTACTTGGACAGCTAGTCATTACTGTCAGCTGTCATCTGGTACACTTTTGATGCCAATCGAAGCTGTACTTTGCCCGGAAAAAATTATAAACGACGATGTACTCTCATCGATTTCATGTCCAGGGTGTTGTGGTAGGTTTATCACCTAGAAATCGGGTGTAATGAACTTGACAGTGTACTTTGACAGCTGGTCACAACTGTCAGCTGTCATCTGATTAACTTTTGATGCCGATCGGAGCTTTACTTCGCCCGGAAAAAATTATAGAACACGATGTACTCTCATCGATTTCATGTCCAGGGTGTTGTGGTGAGTTTATCACCTAGAAATCGGGCGAAATGGACTTGACAGTGTACTTTGACAGCTGGTCACAACTGTCAGCTGTCATTTAATAAACTTTTAATGCCGAATGGGGGTGTACTTCGCCCGGAAAAAATTATAGAACACGATGTACTCTCATCGATTTCATGTCCAGGGTGTTGTGGTGAGTTTATCACCTGAAAATCGGGCGAAATGGACTTGACAGTGTACTTTGACAGCTAGTGACTACTGTCAACTGTCATTTGGTACCCTTTTGGTGCCGATAGAAGCTGTACTTCGCCCGGAAAAAATTATAGACGGCGATGTATTCTCATCGATTTCATGTCCAGGGTGTTGTGGTAGGTTTATCACCTAGAAAACGGGCGTAATGGACTTGACAGTGTACTTTGACAGCTAGTGACTACTGTCAGCTGTCATTTGGTACCCTTTTGGTGCCGATAGAAGCTGTACTTCGCCCGGAAAAAATTATAGACGACGATGTACTCTCATCGATTTCATGTCCAGGGTGTTGTGGTGAGTTTATCACCTAGAAATCGGGCGTAATGGACTTGACAGTGTACTTTAGCAGCTAGTCATTTCTGTCAGCTGTCATCTTGTACACTTTTGATGCCAATCTAAGCTGTACTTTGCCCGGAAAAAATTATAAACGACGATGTACTCTCATCGATTTCATGTCCAGGGTGTTGTGGTAGGTTTATCACCTAGAAATCGGGTGAAATGAACTTGACAGTGTACTTTGACAGCTGGTTACAAGTGTCAGCTGTCATTTGATTAACTTTTGATGCCGATCGGAGCTGTACTTCGCCCGGAAAAAATTATAGAACACGATGTACTCTCATCGATTTCATGTCCAGGGTGTTGTGGTGAGTTTATCACCTAGAAATCGGGCGTAATGGACTTGACAATGTACTTTGACAGCTAGTGACTACTGTCAGCTGTCATTTGGTTACCTTTTGGTGCCAATAGAAGCTGTACTTCGCCCGGAAAAAATTATAGACGACGATGTATTCTCATCGATTTCATGTCCAGGGTGTTGTGGTGAGTTTATCACCTAGAAATTGGGCGTAATGGACTTGACAGTGTACTTTGACAGCTAGTGACTACTGTCAGCTGTCATTTGGTACCCTTTTGGTGCCGATAGAAGCTGTACTTCGCCCGGAAAAAATTATAGACGACGATGTACTCTTATCGATTTCATGTCCAGGGTGTTGTGGTGAGTTTATCACCTAGAAATCGGGCTAAATGGACTTGACAGTGTACTTGGACAGCTAGTCATTACTGTCAGCTGTCATCTGGTACACTTTTGATGCCAATCGAAGCTGTACTTTGCCCGGAAAAAATTATAAACGACGATGTACTCTCATCGATTTCAAGTCCAGGGTGTTGTGGTAGGTTTATCACCTAGAAATCGGGCGTAATGGACTTGACAATGTACTTTGACAGCTAGTGACTACTGTCAGCTGTCATTTGGTTACCTTTTGGTGCCAATAGAAGCTGTACTTCGCCCGGAAAAAATTATAGACGACGATGTATTCTCATCGATTTCATGTCCAGGGTGTTGTGGTGAGTTTATCACCTAGAAATTGGGCGTAATGGACTTGACAGTGTACTTTGACAGCTAGTGACTACTGTCAACTGTCATTTGGTACCCTTTTGGTGCCGATAGAAGCTGTACTTCGCCCGGAAAAAATTATAGACGGCGATGTATTCTCATCGATTTCATGTCCAGGGTGTTGTGGTAGGTTTATCACCTAGAAAACGGGCGTAATGGACTTGACAGTGTACTTTGACAGCTAGTGACTACTGTCAGCTGTCATTTGGTACCCTTTTGGTGCCGATAGAAGCTGTACTTCGCCCGGAAAAAATTATAGACGACGATGTACTCTCATCGATTTCATGTCCAGGGTGTTGTGGTGAGTTTATCACCTAGAAATCGGGCGTAATGGACTTGACAGTGTACTTTAGAAGCTAGTCATTTCTGTCAGCTGTCATCTTGTACACTTTTGATGCCAATCTAAGCTGTACTTTGCCCGGAAAAAATTATAAACGACGATGTACTCTCATCGATTTCATGTCCAGGGTGTTGTGGTAGGTTTATCACCTAGAAATCGGGTGAAATGAACTTGACAGTGTACTTTGACAGCTGGTTACAAGTGTCAGCTGTCATTTGATTAACTTTTGATGCCGATCGGAGCTCTACTTCGCCCGGAAAAAATTATAGAACACGATGTACTCTCATCGATTTCATGTCCAGGGTGTTGTGGTGAGTTTATCACCTAGAAATCGGGCGTAATGGACTTGACAATGTACTTTGACAGCAAGTGACTACTGTCAGCTGTCATTTGGTTACCTTTTGGTGCCAATAGAAGCTGTACTTCGCCCGGAAAAAATTATAGACGACGATGTATTCTCATCGATTTCATGTCCAGGGTGTTGTGGTGAGTTTATCACCTAGAAATTGGGCGTAATGGACTTGACAGTGTACTTTGACAGCTAGTGACTACTGTCAGCTGTCATTTGGTACCCTTTTGGTGCCGATAGAAGCTGTACTTCGCCCGGAAAAAATTATAGACGACGATGTACTCTTATCGATTTCATGTCCAGGGTGTTGTGGTGAGTTTATCACCTAGAAATCGGGCTAAATGGACTTGACAGTGTACTTGGACAGCTAGTCATTACTGTCAGCTGTCATCTGGTACACTTTTGATGCCAATCGAAGCTGTACTTTGCCCGGAAAAAATTATAAACGACGATGTACTCTCATCGATTTCATGTCCAGGGTGTTGTGGTAGGTTTATCACCTAGAAATCGGGTGTAATGAACTTGACAGTGTACTTTGACAGCTGGTCACAACTGTCAGCTGTCATCTGATTAACTTTTGATGCCGATCGGAGCTTTACTTCGCCCGGAAAAAATTATAGAACACGATGTACTCTCATCGATTTCATGTCCAGGGTGTTGTGGTGAGTTTATCACCTAGAAATCGGGCGAAATGGACTTGACAGTGTACTTTGACAGCTAGTGACTACTGTCAAATGTCATTTGGTACCCTTTTGGTGCCGATAGAAGCTGTACTTCGCCCGGAAAAAATTATAGACGGCGATGTATTCTCATCGATTTCATGTCCAGGGTGTTGTGGTAGGTTTATCACCTAGAAAACGGGCGTAATGGACTTGACAGTGTACTTTGACAGCTAGTGACTACTGTCAGCTGTCATTTGGTACCCTTTCGGTGCCGATAGAAGCTGTACTTAGCCCGGAAAAAATTATAGACGACGATGTACTCTCATCGATTTCATGTCCAGGGTGTTGTGGTGAGTTTATCACCTAGAAATCGGGCGTAATGGACTTGACAGTGTACTTTAGCAGCTAGCCATTTCTGTCAGCTGTCATCTTGTACACTTTTAATGCCAATCTAAGCTGTACTTTGCCCGGAAAAAATTATAAACGACGATGTACTCTCATCGATTTCATGTCCAGGGTGTTGTGGTAGGTTTATCACCTAGAAATCGGGTGAAATGAACTTGACAGTGTACTTTGACAGCTGGTTACAACTGTCAGCTGTCATTTGATTAACTTTTGATGCCGATCGGAGCTGTACTTCGCCCGGAAAAAATTATAGAACACGATGTACTCTCATCGATTTCATGTCCAGGGTGTTGTGGTGAGTTTATCACCTAGAAATCGGGCGTAATGGACTTGACAGTGTACTTTGACAGCTAGTGACTGCTGTCAGCTGTCATTTGGTACCCTTTTGGTGCCAATAGAAGCTGTACTTCGCCCGGAAAAAATTATAGACGACGATGTATTCTCATCGATTTCATGTCCAGGGTGTTGTGGTGAGTTTTTCACCTAGAAATTGAGCGTAATGGACTTGACAGTGTACTTTGACAGCTAGTGACTACTGTCAGCTGTCATTTGGTACATTTTTGGTGCCGATAGAAGCTGTACTTCGCCCGGAAAAAATTATAGACGACGATGTACTCTTATCGATTTCATGTCCAGGGTGTTGTGGTGAGTTTATCACCTAGAAATCGGGCTAAATGGACTTGACAGTGTACTTTGACAGCTAGTCATTACTGTCAACTGTCATTTGGTACCCTTTTGGTGCCGATAGAAGCTGTACTTCGCCCGGAAAAAATTATAGACGGCGATGTATTCTCATCGATTTCATGTCCAGGGTGTTGTGGTAGGTTTATCACCTAGAAAACGGGCGTAATGGACTTGACAGTGTACTTTGACAGCTAGTGACTACTGTCAGCTGTCATTTGGTACCCTTTTGGTGCCGATAGAAGCTGTACTTCGCCCGGAAAAAATTATAGACGACGATGTACTCTCATCGATTTCATGTCCAGGGTGTTGTGGTGAGTTTATCACCTAGAAATCGGGCGTAATGGACTTGACAGTGTACTTTAGCAGCTAGCCATTTCTGTCAGCTGTCATCTTGTACACTTTTGATGCCAATCTAAGCTGTACTTTGCCCGGAAAAAATTATAAACGACGATGTACTCTCATCGATTTCATGTCCAGGGTGTTGTGGTAGGTTTATCACCTAGAAATCGGGTGAAATGAACTTGACAGTGTACTTTGACAGCTGGTTACAAGTGTCAGCTGTCATTTGATTAACTTTTGATGCCGATCGGAGCTGTACTTCGCCCGGAAAAAATTATAGAACACGATGTACTCTCATCGATTTCATGTCCAGGGTGTTGTGGTGAGTTTATCACCTAGAAATCGGGCGTAATGGACTTGACAGTGTACTTTGACAGCTAGTGACTACTGTCAGCTGTCATTTGGTTACCTTTTGGTGCCAATAGAAGCTGTACTTCGCCCGGAAAAAATTATAGACGACGATGTATTCTCATCGATTTCATGTCCAGGGTGTTGTGGTGAGTTTATCACCTAGAAATTGGGCGTAATGGACTTGACAGTGTACTTTGACAGCTAGTGACTACTGTCAGCTGTCATTTGGTACCCTTTTGGTGCCGATAGAAGCTGTACTTCGCCCGGAAAAAATTATAGACGACGATGTACTCTTATCGATTTCATGTCCAGGGTGTTGTGGTGAGTTTATCACCTAGAAATCGGGCTAAATGGACTTGACAGTGTACTTGGACAGCTAGTCATTACTGTCAGCTGTCATCTGGTACACTTTTGATGCCAATCGAAGCTGTACTTTGCCCGGAAAAAATTATAAACGACGATGTACTCTCATCGATTTCATGTCCAGGGTGTTGTGGTAGGTTTATCACCTAGAAATCGGGTGTAATGAACTTGACAGTATACTTTGACAGCTGGTCACAACTGTCAGCTGTCATCTGATTAACTTTTGATGCCGATCGGAGCTGTACTTCGCCCGGAAAAAATTATAGAACACGATGTACTCTCATCGATTTCATGTCCAGGGTGTTGTGGTGAGTTTATCACCTAGAAATCGGGCGAAATGGACTTGAAAGTCTACTTTGACAGCTAGTGACTACTGTCAACTGTCATTTGGTACCCTTTTGGTGCCGATAGAAGCTGTACTTCGCCCGAAAAAAATTATAGACGACGATGTACTCTCATCGATTTCATGTCCAGGGTGTTGTGGTAGGTTTATCACCTAGAAATCGGGTGAAATGAACTTGACAGTGTACTTTGAACGCTGGTCACAACTGTCAGCTGTCATTTGATCAACTTTTAATGCCGATCGGAGCTGCACTTCGCCCGGAAAAAATTATAGAACACGATGTACTCTCATCGATTTCATGTCCAGGGTGTTGTGGTGAGTTTATCACCTAGAAATCGGGCGAAATGGACTTGACAGTGTACTTTGGAAGCTAGTGACTACTGTCAGCTGTCATTTGGTACCCTTTTGGTGCCGATAAAAGCTGTACTTCGCCCGGAAAAAATTATAGACGACGATGTATTCCCATCGATTTCATGTCCAGGGTGTTGTGGTAAGTTTATCAACTAGGAATCGGGCGTAATGGACTTGACAGTGTACTTTGACAGCTAGACATTACTGTCAGCTGTCATTTGGTACACTTTTGATGCCAATCGAAGCTTTACTTTGCCCGGAAAAAATTATAAACGACGATGTACTCTCATCGATTTCATGTCCAGGGTGTTGTGGTGAGTTTATCACCTAGAAACCGGGCGAAATGGACTTGACAGTGTACTTCGGAAGCTAGTGAATACTGTCAGCTGTTATTTGATTAACTTTTGATGCCGATCGAAGCTGTACTTCGCCCGGAAAAAATTATAGAACACGATGTACTCTCATCGATTTCATGTCCAGGGTGTTGTGGTGAGTTTATCACCTAGAAATCGGGCGAAATGGACTTGACAGTGTTCTTTGAAAGCTAGTGACTACTGTCAGCTGTCATTTGGTACCCTTTTGGTGCCGATAGAAGCTGTACTTCGCCCGGAAAAAATTATAGACGGCGATGTATTTTCATCGATTTCATGTCCAGGGTGTTGTGGTAAGTTTATCACCTAGAAATCGGGCGTAATGGACTTGACAGTGTACTTGGACAGCTAGTCATTACTCTCAGCTGTCATCTGGTACACTTTTGATGCCAATCGAAGCTGTACTTTGCCCGGAAAAAATTATAAACGACGATGTACTCTCATCGATTTCATGTCCAGGGTGTTGTGGTAGGTTTATCACCTAGAAATCGGGTGTAATGAACTTGACAGTATACTTTGACAGCTGGTCACAACTGTCAGCTGTCATCTGATTAACTTTTGATGCCGATCGGAGCTGTACTTCGCCCGGAAAAAATTATAGAACACGATGTACTCTCATCGATTTCATGTCCAGGGTGTTGTGGTGAGTTTATCACCTAGAAATCGGGCGAAATGGACTTGAAAGTCTACTTTGACAGCTAGTGACTACTGTCAACTGTCATTTGGTACCCTTTTGGTGCCGATAGAAGCTGTACTTCGCCCGAAAAAAATTATAGACGACGATGTACTCTCATCGATTTCATGTCCAGGGTGTTGTGGTAGGTTTATCACCTAGAAATCGGGTGAAATGAACTTGACAGTGTACTTTGAACGCTGGTCACAACTGTCAGCTGTCATTTGATTAACTTTAAATGCCGATCGGAGCTGCACTTCACCCGGAAAAAATTATAGAACACGATGTACTCTCATCGATTTCATGTCCAGGGTGTTGTGGTGAGTTTATCACCTAGAAATCGGGCGAAATGGACTTGACAGTGTACTTTGGAAGCTAGTGACTACTGTCAGCTGTCATTTGGTACCCTTTTGGTGCCGATAAAAGCTGTACTTCGCCCGGAAAAAATTATAGACGACGATGTATTCCCATCGATTTCATGTCCAGGGTGTTGTGGTAAGTTTATCAACTAGGAATCGGGCGTAATGGACTTGACAGTGTACTTTGACAGCTAGACATTACTGTCAGCTGTCATTTGGTACACTTTTGATGCCAATCGAAGCTTTACTTTGCCCGGAAAAAATTATAAACGACGATCTACTCTCATCGATTTCATGTCCAGGGTGTTGTGGTGAGTTTATCACCTAGAAACCGGGCGAAATGGACTTGACAGTGTACTTTGGAAGCTAGTGAATACTGTCAGCTGTTATTTGATTAACTTTTGATGCCGATCGAAGCTGTACTTCGCCCGGAAAAAATTATAGAACACGATGTACTCTCATCGATTTCATGTCCAGGGTGTTGTGGTGAGTTTATCACCTAGAAATCGGGCGAAATGGACTTGACAGTGTTCTTTGAAAGCTAGTGACTACTGTCAGCTGTAATTTGGTACCCTTTTGGTGCCGATAGAAGCTGTACTTCGCCCGGAAAAAATTATAGACGGCGATGTATTCTCATCGATTTCATGTCCAGGGTGTTGTGGTAAGTTTATCACCTAGAAATCGGGCGTAATGGACTTGACAGTGTAATTTGGCAGATAGTGATCACTTTCAGCTGTCATTTGGTACCCTTTTGGTGCCGATAGAAGCTGTACTTCGCCCGGAAAAAATTATAGACGACGATGTACTCTCATCGATTTCATGTCCAGGGTGTTGTGGTAAGTTTATCACCTAGAAATCGGGTGAAATGAACTCGACAGTGTACTTTGACAGCTGGTCACAACTGTCAGCTGTCATTTGATTAACTTTTGATGCCGATCGGAGCTGTTCTTCGCCCGGAAAAAATTATAGAACACGATGTACTCTCATCGATTTCATGTCCAGGGTGTTGTGGTGAGTTTATCACCTACAAATCGGGCGAAATGGACTTGACAGTGTACTTTGACAGCTAGTGACTACTGTCAGCTGTCATTTGGTTTCCTTTTGGTGCCGATAGAAGCTGTACTTCGCCCGGAAAAAATTATAGACGACGATGTACTCTCATCGATTTCATGTCCATGGTGTTGTGGTGAGTTTATCACCTAGAAATCGGGCGTAATGGACTTGACAGTGTACTTTGACATCTGGTCACAACTGTCAGCTGTCATCTGGTACACTTTTGATGCCAATCGAAGCTGTACTTTGCCCGCAAAAAATTATAAACGACGATGTACTCTCATTGATTTCATGTCCAAGGTGTTGTGGTAGGTTTATCCCTAGAAAACGTGTGAAATACACTTGACAGTGTACTTTTGCAACTAGCCACTACTATCAGCTGTCACTTGGTACCCTTTTATTGCCGATAGAAGCTGTACTTCGCCCGGAAAAAATTATAGAACACGATGTACTCTCATCGATTTCATGTCCAGGGTGTTGTGGTGAGTTTATCACCTAGAAATCGGGCGTAATGGACTTGACAGTGTACTTTAGCAGCTAGCCATTTCTGTCAGCTGTCATCTTGTACACTTTTGATAACAATCTAAGCTGTACTTTGCCCGGAAAAAATTATAAACGACGATGTACTCTCATCGATTTCATGTCCAGGGTGTTGTGGTAGGTTTATCACCTAGAAATCGGGTGTAATGAACTTGACAGTGTACTTTGACAGCTGGTTACAACTGTCAGCTGTCATTTGATTAACTTTTGATGCCGATCGGAGCTGTACTTCGCCCGGAAAAAATTATAGAACACGATGTACTCTCATCGATTTCATGTCCAGGGTGTTGTGGTGAGTTTATCACCTAGAAATCGGGCGTAATGGACTTGACAGTGTACTTTGACAGCTAGTGACTACTGTCAGCTGTCATTTGGTACCCTTTTGGTGCCAATAGAAGCTGTACTTCGCCCGGACAAAATTATAGACGACGATGTATTCTCATCGATTTCATGTCCAGGGTGTTGTGGTGAGTTTATCACCTAGAAATTGGGCGTAATGGACTTGACAGTGTACTTTGACAGCTAGTGACTACTGTCAGCTGTCATTTGGTACCCTTTTGGTGCCGATAGAAGCTGTACTTCGCCCGGAAAAAATTATAGACGACGACGTACTCTTATCGATTTCATGTCCAGGGTGTTGTGGTGAGTTTATCACCTAGAAATCGGGCTAAATGGACTTGACAGTGTACTTTGACAGCTAGTCATTACTGTCAGCTGTCATCTGGTACACTTTTGATGCCAATCGAAGCTGTACTTTGCCCGGAAAAAATTATAAACGACGATGTACTCTCATCGATTTCATGTCCAGGGTGTTGTGGTAGGTTTATCACCTAGAAATCGGGTAAAATGATCTTGACAGTGTACTTTGACAGCTGGTCACAACTGTCAGCTGTCATTTGATTAACTTTTGATGCCGATCGGAGCTGTACTTCGCCCGGAAAAAATTATAGAACACTATGTACTCTCATCGATTTCATGTCCAGGGTGTTGTGGTGAGTTTATCACCTAGAAATCGGGCGTAATGGACTTGACAGTGTACTTAAAAAGCTAGTGACTACTGTCAGCTGTCATTTGGTACCCTTTTGGTGCCGATAGAAGCTGTACTTCGCCCGGAAAAAATTATAGACGGCGATGTATTCTCATCGATTTCATGTCCAGGGTGTTGTGGTAAGTTTATCACCTAGAAATCGGGCGTAATGTACTTGACAGTGTACTTTGACAGCTAGTGACTACTGTCAGCTGTCATTTGGTACCCTTTTGGTGCCGATCGAAGCTGTACTTCGCCCGGAAAAAATTATAGACGACGATGTACTCTCATCGATTTCATGTCCAGGGTGTTGTGGTGAGTTTATCACCTAGAAACCGGGCGAAATGGACTTGACAGTGTACTTTGGAAGCTAGTGAATACTGTCAGCTGTCATTTGATTAACTTTTGATGCCGATCGAAGCTGTACTTCGCCCGGAAAAAATTATAGAACACGATGTACTCTCATCGATTTCATGTCCAGGGTGTTGTGGTGAGTTTATCACCTAGAAATCGGGCGAAATGGACTTGACAGTGTTCTTTGAAAGCTAGTGACTACTGTCAGCTGTCATTTGGTACCCTTTTGGTGCCGATAGAAGCTGTACTTCGCCCGGAAAAAATTATAGACGGCGATGTATTCTCATCGATTTCATGTCCAGGGTGTTGTGGTAAGTTTATCACCTAGAAATCGGGCGTAATGGACTTGACAGTGTAATTTGGCAGATAGTGATCACTGTCAGCTGTCATTTGGTACCCTTTTGGTGCCGATAGAAGCTGTACTTCGCCCGGAAAAAATTATAGACGACGATGTACTCTCATCGATTTCATGTCCAGGGTGTTGTGGTGAGTTTATCACCTAGAAACCGGGCGAAATGGACTTGACAGTGTACTTTGGAAGCTAGTGAATACTGTCAGCTGTCATTTGATTAACTTTTGATGCCGATCGAAGCTGTACTTCGCCCGGAAAAAATTATAGAACACGATGTACTCTCATCGATTTCATGTCCAGGGTGTTGTGGTGAGTTTATCACCTAGAAATCGGGCGAAATGGACTTGACAGTGTTCTTTGAAAGCTAGTGACTACTGTCAGCTGTCATTTGGTTTCCTTTTGGTGCCGATAGAAGCTGTACTTCGCCCGGAAAAAATTATAGACGACGATGTACTCTCATCGATTTCATGTCCATGGTGTTGTGGTGAGTTTATCACCTAGAAATCGGGCGTAATGGACTTGACAGTGTACTTGGACAGCTAGTCATTACTGTCAGCTGTCATCTTGTACACTTTTGATGCCAATCGAAGCTGTACTTTGCCCGGAAAAAATTATAAACGACGATGTACTCTCATCGATTTCATGTCCAGGGTGTTGTGGTAGGTTTATCACCTAGAAATCGGGTGTAATGAACTTGACAGTGTACTTTGACAGCTGGTCACAACTGTCAGCTGTCATCTGATTAACTTTTGATGCCGATCGGAGCTGTACTTCGCCCGGAAAAAATTATAGAACACGATGTACTCTCATCGATTTCATGTCCAGGGTGTTGTGGTGAGTTTATCACCTAGAAATCGGGCGAAATGGACTTGAAAGTGTACTTTGACAGCTAGTGACTACTGTCAACTGTCATTTGGTACCCTTTTGGTGCCGATAGAAGCTGTACTTCGCCCGAAAAAAATTATAGACGACGATGTACTCTCATCGATTTCATGTCCAGGGTGTTGTGGTAGGTTTATCACCTAGAAATCGGGTGAAATGAACTTGACAGTGTACTTTGAACGCTGGTCACAACTGTCAGCTGTCATTTGATTAACTTTTAATGCCGATCGGAGCTGCACTTCGCCCGGAAAAAATTATAGAACACGATGTTCTCTCATCGATTTCATGTCCAGGGTGTTGTGGTGAGTTTATCACCTAGAAATCGGGCGAAATGGACTTGACAGTGTACTTTGAAAGCTAGTGACTACTGTCAGCTGTCATTTGGTACCCTTTTGGTGCCGATAAAAGCTGTACTTCGCCCGGAAAAAATTATAGACGACGATGTATTCCCATCGATTTCATGTCCAGGGTGTTGTGGTAAGTTTATCACCTAGAAATCGGGCGTAATGTACTTGACAGTGTACTTTGACAGCTAGT
This sequence comes from Oxycera nigricornis, assembly GCA_963942545.1. Taxonomy (NCBI): domain Eukaryota; kingdom Metazoa; phylum Arthropoda; class Insecta; order Diptera; family Stratiomyidae; genus Oxycera; species Oxycera nigricornis. The sequence continues at coordinate 16,942,859 of OZ012664.1, read as the reverse complement.
GACTACTGTCAGCTGTCATTTGGTACCCTTTTGGTGCCGATCGAAGCTGTACTTCGCCCGGAAAAAATTATAGACGACGATGTACTCTCATCGATTTCATGTCCAGGGTGTTGTGGTAGGTTTATCACCTAGAAATCGGGTGAAATGAACTTGACAGTGTACTTTGAACGCTGGTCGCAACTGTCAGCTGTCATTTGATTAACTTTTAATGCCGATCGGAGCTGCACTTCGCCCGGAAAAAATTATAGAACACGATGTACTCTCATCGATTTCATGTCCAGGGTGTTGTGGTGAGTTTATCACCTAGAAATTGGGCGTAATGGACTTGACAGTGTACTTTGACAGCTAGTGACTACTGTCAGCTGTCATTTGGTACTATTTTGGTGCCGATAGAAGCTGTACTTCGCCCGAAAAAAATTATAGACGACGATGTACTCTCATCGATTTCATGTCCAGGGTGTTGTGGTAGGTTTATCACCTAGAAATCGGGTGAAATGAACTTGACAGTGTACTTTGAACGCTGGTCACAACTGTCAGCTGTCATTTGATTAACTTTTAATGCCGATCGGAGCTGCACTTCGCCCGGAAAAAATTATAGAACACGATGTTCTCTCATCGATTTCATGTCCAGGGTGTTGTGGTGAGTTTATCACCTAGAAATCGGGCGAAATGGACTTGACAGTGTACTTTGACAGCTAGTGACTACTGTCAGCTGTCATTTGGTACCCTTTTGGTGCACATAGAAGCTGTACTTCGCCCGAAAAAAATTATAGACGACGATGTACTCTCATCGATTTCATGTCCAGGGTGTTGTGGTAGGTTTATCACCTAGAAATCGGGTGAAATGAACTTGACAGTGTACTTTGAACGCTGGTCACAACTGTCAGCTGTCATTTGATTAACTTTTAATGCCGATCGGAGCTGCACTTCGCCCGGAAAAAATTATAGAACACGATGTTCTCTCATCGATTTCATGTCCAGGGTGTTGTGGTGAGTTTATCACCTAGAAATCGGGCGAAATGGACTTGACAGTGTACTTTGACAGCTAGTGACTACTGTCAGCTGTCATTTGGTACCCTTTTGGTGCCGATAGAAGCTGTACTTCGCCCGAAAAAAATTATAGACGACGATGTACTCTCATCGATTTCATGTCCAGGGTGTTGTGGTAGGTTTATCACCTAGAAATCGGGTGTAATGAACTTGACAGTGTACTTTGACAGCTGGTCACAACTGTCAGCTGTCATCTGATTAACTTTTGATGCCGATCGGAGCTGTACTTCGCCCGGAAAAAATTATAGAACACGATGTACTCTCATCGATTTCATGTCCAGGGTGTTGTGGTGAGTTTATCACCTAGAAATCGGGCGAAATGGACTTGAAAGTGTACTTTGACAGCTAGTGACTACTGTCAACTGTCATTTGGTACCCTTTTGGTGCCGATAGAAGCTGTACTTCGCCCGAAAAAAATTATAGACGACGATGTACTCTCATCGATTTCATGTCCAGGGTGTTGTGGTAGGTTTATCACCTAGAAATCGGGTGAAATGAACTTGACAGTGTACTTTGAACGCTGGTCACAACTGTCAGCTGTCATTTGATTAACTTTTAATGCCGATCGGAGCTGCACTTCGCCCGGAAAAAATTATAGAACACGATGTTCTCTCATCGATTTCATGTCCAGGGTGTTGTGGTGAGTTTATCACCTAGAAATCGGGCGAAATGGACTTGACAGTGTACTTTGAAAGCTAGTGACTACTGTCAGCTGTCATTTGGTACCCTTTTGGTGCCGATAAAAGCTGTACTTCGCCCGGAAAAAATTATAGACGACGATGTATTCCCATCGATTTCATGTCCAGGGTGTTGTGGTAAGTTTATCACCTAGAAATCGGGCGTAATGTACTTGACAGTGTACTTTGACAGCTAGTGACTACTGTCAGCTGTCATTTGGTACCCTTTTGGTGCCGATCGAAGCTGTACTTCGCCCGGAAAAAATTATAGACGACGATGTACTCTCATCGATTTCATGTCCAGGGTGTTGTGGTAGGTTTATCACCTAGAAATCGGGTGAAATGAACTTGACAGTGTACTTTGAACGCTGGTCGCAACTGTCAGCTGTCATTTGATTAACTTTTAATGCCGATCGGAGCTGCACTTCGCCCGGAAAAAATTATAGAACACGATGTACTCTCATCGATTTCATGTCCAGGGTGTTGTGGTGAGTTTATCACCTAGAAATTGGGCGTAATGGACTTGACAGTGTACTTTGACAGCTAGTGACTACTGTCAGCTGTCATTTGGTACCCTTTTGGTGCCGATAAAAGCTGTACTTCGCCCGGAAAAAATTATAGACGACGACGTACTCTTATCGATTTCATGTCCAGGGTGTTGTGGTGAGTTTATCACCTAGAAATCGGGCTAAATGGACTTGACAGTGTACTTTGACAGCTAGTCATTACTGTCAGCTGTCATCTGGTATACTTTTGATGCCAATCGAAGCTGTACTTTGCCCGGAAAAAATTATAAACGACGATGTACTCTCATCGATTTCATGTCCAGGGTGTTGTGGTAGGTTTATCACCTAGAAATCGGGTAAAATGATCTTGACAGTGTACTTTGACAGCTGGTCACAACTGTCAGCTGTCATTTGATTAACTTTTGATGCCGATCGGAGCTGTACTTCGCCCGGAAAAAATTATAGAACACGATGTACTCTCATCGATTTCATGTCCAGGGTGTTGTGGTGAGTTTATCACCTAGAAATCGGGCGAAATGGACTTGACAGTGTACTTAGAAAGCTAGTGACTACTGTCAGCTGTCATTTGGTACCCTTTTGGTGCCGATAGAAGCTGTACTTCGCCCGGAAAAAATTATAGACGGCGATGTATTCTCATCGATTTCATGTCCAGGGTGTTGTGGTAAGTTTATCACCTAGAAATCGGGCGTAATGTACTTGACAGTGTACTTTGACAGCTAGTGACTACTGTCAGCTGTCATTTGGTACCCTTTTGGTGCCGATCGAAGCTGTACTTCGCCCGGAAAAAATTATAGACGACGATGTACTCTCATCGATTTCATGTCCAGGGTGTTGTGGTGAGTTTATCACCTAGAAACCGGGCGAAATGGACTTGACAGTGTACTTTGGAAGCTAGTGAATACTGTCAGCTGTCATTTGGTACCCTTTTGGTGCCGAGAGAAGCTGTACTTCGCCCGGAAAAAATTATAGACGACGACGTACTCTTATCGATTTCATGTCCAGGGTGTTGTGGTGAGTTTATCACCTAGAAATCGGGCTAAATGGACTTGACAGTGTACTTTGACAGCTAGTCATTACTGTCAGCTGTCATCTGGTACACTTTTGATGCCAATCGAAGCTGTACTTTGCCCGGAAAAAATTATAAACGACGATGTACTCTCATCGATTTCATGTCCAGGGTGTTGTGGTAGGTTTATCACCTAGAAATCGGGTAAAATGATCTTGACAGTGTACTTTGACAGCTGGTCACAACTGTCAGCTGTCATTTGATTAACTTTTGATGCCGATCGGAGCTGTACTTCGCCCGGAAAAAATTATAGAACACTATGTACTCTCATCGATTTCATGTCCAGGGTGTTGTGGTGAGTTTATCACCTAGAAATCGGGCGAAATGGACTTGACAGTGTACTTTGAAAGCTAGTGACTACTGTCAGCTGTCATTTGGTACCCTTTTGGTGCCGATAAAAGCTGTACTTCGCCCGGAAAAAATTATAGACGACGATGTATTCCCATCGATTTCATGTCCAGGGTGTTGTGGTAAGTTTATCACCTAGAAATCGGGCGTAATGTACTTGACAGTGTACTTTGACAGCTAGTGACTACTGTCAGCTGTCATTTGGTACCCTTTTGGTGCCGATCGAAGCTGTACTTCGCCCGGAAAAAATTATAGACGACGATGTACTCTCATCGATTTCATGTCCAGGGTGTTGTGGTAGGTTTATCACCTAGAAATCGGGTGAAATGAACTTGACAGTGTACTTTGAACGCTGGTCGCAACTGTCAGCTGTCATTTGATTAACTTTTAATGCCGATCGGAGCTGCACTTCGCCCGGAAAAAATTATAGAACACGATGTACTCTCATCGATTTCATGTCCAGGGTGTTGTGGTGAGTTTATCACCTAGAAATTGGGCGTAATGGACTTGACAGTGTACTTTGACAGCTAGTGACTACTGTCAGCTGTCATTTGGTACCCTTTTGGTGCCGATAAAAGCTGTACTTCGCCCGGAAAAAATTATAGACGACGACGTACTCTTATCGATTTCATGTCCAGGGTGTTGTGGTGAGTTTATCACCTAGAAATCGGGCTAAATGGACTTGACAGTGTACTTTGACAGCTAGTCATTACTGTCAGCTGTCATCTGGTACACTTTTGATGCCAATCGAAGCTGTACTTTGCCCGGAAAAAATTATAAACGACGATGTACTCTCATCGATTTCATGTCCAGGGTGTTGTGGTAGGTTTATCACCTAGAAATCGGGTAAAATGATCTTGACAGTGTACTTTGACAGCTGGTCACAACTGTCAGCTGTCATTTGATTAACTTTTGATGCCGATCGGAGCTGTACTTCGCCCGGAAAAAATTATAGAACACGATGTACTCTCATCGATTTCATGTCCAGGGTGTTGTGGTGAGTTTATCACCTAGAAATCGGGCGAAATGGACTTGACAGTGTACTTAGAAAGCTAGTGACTACTGTCAGCTGTCATTTGGTACCCTTTTGGTGCCGATAGAAGCTGTACTTCGCCCGGAAAAAATTATAGACGGCGATGTATTCTCATCGATTTCATGTCCAGGGTGTTGTGGTAAGTTTATCACCTAGAAATCGGGCGTAATGTACTTGACAGTGTACTTTGACAGCTAGTGACTACTGTCAGCTGTCATTTGGTACCCTTTTGGTGCCGATCGAAGCTGTACTTCGCCCGGAAAAAATTATAGACGACGATGTACTCTCATCGATTTCATGTCCAGGGTGTTGTGGTGAGTTTATCACCTAGAAACCGGGCGAAATGGACTTGACAGTGTACTTTGGAAGCTAGTGAATACTGTCAGCTGTCATTTGGTACCCATTTGGTGCCGATAGAAGCTGTACTTCGCCCGGAAAAAATTATAGACGACGACGTACTCTTATCGATTTCATGTCCAGGGTGTTGTGGTGAGTTTATCACCTAGAAATCGGGCTAAATGGACTTGACAGTGTACTTTGACAGCTAGTCATTACTGTCAGCTGTCATCTGGTACACTTTTGATGCCACACGAAGCTGTACTTTGCCCGGAAAAAATTATAAACGACGATGTACTCTCATCGATTTCATGTCCAGGGTGTTGTGGTAGGTTTATCACCTAGAAATCGGGTAAAATGATCTTGACAGTGTACTTTGACAGCTGGTCACAACTGTCAGCTGTCATTTGATTAACTTTTGATGCCGATCGGAGCTGTACTTCGCCCGGAAAAAATTATAGAACACTATGTACTCTCATCGATTTCATGTCCAGGGTGTTGTGGTGAGTTTATCACCTAGAAATCGGGCGAAATGGACTTGACAGTGTACTTAAAAAGCTAGTGACTACTGTCAGCTGTCATTTGGTACCCTTTTGGTGCCGATAGAAGCTGTACTTCGCCCGGAAAAAATTATAGACGGCGATGTATTCTCATCGATTTCATGTCCAGGGTGTTGTGGTAAGTTTATCACCTAGAAATCGGGCGTAATGTACTTGACAGTGTACTTTGACAGCTAGTGACTACTGTCAGCTGTCATTTGGTACCCTTTTGGTGCCGATCGAAGCTGTACTTCGCCCGGAAAAAATTATAGACGACGATGTACTCTCATCGATTTCATGTCCAGGGTGTTGTGGTAGGTTTATCACCTAGAAATCGGGTGAAATGAACTTGACAGTGTACTTTGAACGCTGGTCGCAACTGTCAGCTGTCATTTGATTAACTTTTAATGCCGATCGGAGCTGCACTTCGCCCGGAAAAAATTATAGAACACGATGTACTCTCATCGATTTCATGTCCAGGGTGTTGTGGTGAGTTTATCACCTAGAAATTGGGCGTAATGGACTTGACAGTGTACTTTGACAGCTAGTGACTACTGTCAGCTGTCATTTGGTACCCTTTTGGTGCCGATAAAAGCTGTACTTCGCCCGGAAAAAATTATAGACGACGACGTACTCTTATCGATTTCATGTCCAGGGTGTTGTGGTGAGTTTATCACCTAGAAATCGGGCTAAATGGACTTGACAGTGTACTTTGACAGCTAGTCATTACTGTCAGCTGTCATCTGGTACACTTTTGATGCCAATCGAAGCTGTACTTTGCCCGGAAAAAATTATAAACGACGATGTACTCTCATCGATTTCATGTCCAGGGTGTTGTGGTAGGTTTATCACCTAGAAATCGGGTAAAATGATCTTGACAGTGTACTTTGACAGCTGGTCACAACTGTCAGCTGTCATTTGATTAACTTTTGATGCCGATCGGAGCTGTACTTCGCCCGGAAAAAATTATAGAACACGATGTACTCTCATCGATTTCATGTCCAGGGTGTTGTGGTGAGTTTATCACCTAGAAATCGGGCGAAATGGACTTGACAGTGTACTTAGAAAGCTAGTGACTACTGTCAGCTGTCATTTGGTACCCTTTTGGTGCCGATAGAAGCTGTACTTCGCCCGGAAAAAATTATAGACGGCGATGTATTCTCATCGATTTCATGTCCAGGGTGTTGTGGTAAGTTTATCACCTAGAAATCGGGCGTAATGTACTTGACAGTGTACTTTGACAGCTAGTGACTACTGTCAGCTGTCATTTGGTACCCTTTTGGTGCCGATCGAAGCTGTACTTCGCCCGGAAAAAATTATAGACGACGATGTACTCTCATCGATTTCATGTCCAGGGTGTTGTGGTGAGTTTATCACCTAGAAACCGGGCGAAATGGACTTGACAGTGTACTTTGGAAGCTAGTGAATACTGTCAGCTGTCATTTGGTACCCTTTTGGTGCCGATAGAAGCTGTACTTCGCCCGGAAAAAATTATAGACGACGACGTACTCTTATCGATTTCATGTCCAGGGTGTTGTGGTGAGTTTATCACCTAGAAATCGGGCTAAATGGACTTGACAGTGTACTTTGACAGCTAGTCATTACTGTCAGCTGTCATCTGGTACACTTTTGATGCCACACGAAGCTGTACTTTGCCCGGAAAAAATTATAAACGACGATGTACTCTCATCGATTTCATGTCCAGGGTGTTGTGGTAGGTTTATCACCTAGAAATCGGGTAAAATGATCTTGACAGTGTACTTTGACAGCTGGTCACAACTGTCAGCTGTCATTTGATTAACTTTTGATGCCGATCGGAGCTGTACTTCGCCCGGAAAAAATTATAGAACACTATGTACTCTCATCGATTTCATGTCCAGGGTGTTGTGGTGAGTTTATCACCTAGAAATCGGGCGAAATGGACTTGACAGTGTACTTAAAAAGCTAGTGACTACTGTCAGCTGTCATTTGGTACCCTTTTGGTGCCGATAGAAGCTGTACTTCGCCCGGAAAAAATTATAGACGGCGATGTATTCTCATCGATTTCATGTCCAGGGTGTTGTGGTAAGTTTATCACCTAGAAATCGGGCGTAATGTACTTGACAGTGTACTTTGACAGCTAGTGACTACTGTCAGCTGTCATTTGGTACCCTTTTGGTGCCGATCGAAGCTGTACTTCGCCCGGAAAAAATTATAGACGACGATGTACTCTCATCGATTTCATGTCCAGGGTGTTGTGGTGAGTTTATCACCTAGAAACCGGGCGAAATGGACTTGACAGTGTACTTTGGAAGCTAGTGAATACTGTCAGCTGTCATTTGATTAACTTTTGATGCCGATCGAAGCTGTACTTCGCCCGGAAAAAATTATAGAACACGATGTACTCTCATCGATTTCATGTCCAGGGTGTTGTGGTGAGTTTATCACCTAGAAATCGGGCGAAATGGACTTGACAGTGTTCTTTGAAAGCTAGTGACTACTGTCAGCTGTCATTTGGTACCCTTTTGGTGCCGATAGAAGCTGTACTTCGCCCGGAAAAAATTATAGACGGCGATGTATTCTCATCGATTTCATGTCCAGGGTGTTGTGGTAAGTTTATCACCTAGAAATCGGGCGTAATGGACTTGACAGTGTAATTTGACAGATAGTGATCACTGTCAGCTGTCATTTGGTACCCTTTTGGTGCCGATAGAAGCTGTACTTCGCCCGGAAAAAATTATAGACGACGACGTACTCTTATCGATTTCATGTCCAGGGTGTTGTGGTGAGTTTATCACCTAGAAATCGGGCTAAATGGACTTGACAGTGTACTTTGACAGCTAGTCATTACTGTCAGCTGTCATCTGGTACACTTTTGATGCCAATCGAAGCTGTACTTTGCCCGGAAAAAATTATAAACGACGATGTACTCTCATCGATTTCATGTCCAGGGTGTTGTGGTAGGTTTATCACCTAGAAATCGGGTAAAATGATCTTGACAATGTACTTTGACAGCTGGCCACAACTGTCAGCTGTCATTTGATTAACTTTTGATGCCGATCGGAGCTGTACTTCGCCCGGAAAAAATTATAGAACACTATGTACTCTCATCGATTTCATGTCCAGGGTGTTGTGGTGAGTTTATCACCTAGAAATCGGGCGAAATGGACTTGACAGTGTACTTAGGAAGCTAGTGACTACTGTCAGCTGTCATTTGGTACCCTTTTGGTGCCGATAGAAGCTGTACTTCGCCCGGAAAAAATTATAGACGGCGATGTATTCTCATCGATTTCATGTCCAGGGTGTTGTGGTAAGTTTATCACCTAGAAATCGGGCGTAATGTACTTGACAGTGTACTTTGACAGCTAGTGACTACTGCCAGCTGTCATTTGGTACACTTTTGGTGCCAATCGAAGCTGTACTTTGCCCGGAAAAAATTATAAACGACGATGTACTCTCATCGATTTCATGTCCAGGGTGTTGTGGTAGGTTTATCACCTAGAAATCGGGTGTAATGAACTTGACAGTGTACTTTGACAGCTGGTCACAACTGTCAGCTGTCATCTGATTAACTTTTGATGCCAATCGGAGCTGTACTTCGCCCGGAAAAAATTATAGAACACGATGTACTCTCATCGATTTCATGTCCAGGGTGTTGTGGTGAGTTTATCACCTAGAAATCGGGCGAAATGGACTTGAAAGTGTACTTTGACAGCTAGTGACTACTGTCAACTGTCATTTGGTACCCTTTTGGTGCCAATCGAAGCTGTACTTTGCCCGGAAAAAATTATAAACGACGATGTACTCTCATCGATTTCATGTCCAGGGTGTTGTGGTAGGTTTATCACCTAGAAATCGGGTGTAATGAACTTGACAGTGTACTTTGACAGCTGGTCACAACTGTCAGCTGTCATCTGATTAACTTTTGATGCCAATCGGAGCTGTACTTCGCCCGGAAAAAATTATAGAACACGATGTACTCTCATCGATTTCATGTCCAGGGTGTTGTGGTGAGTTTATCACCTAGAAATCGGGCGAAATGGACTTGAAAGTGTACTTTGACAGCTAGTGACTACTGTCAACTGTCATTTGGTACCCTTTTGGTGCCGATAGAAGCTGTACTTCGCCCGAAAAAAATTATAGACGACGATGTACTCTCATCGATTTCATGTCCAGGGTGTTGTGGTAGGTTTATCACCTAGAAATCGGGTGTAATGAACTTGACAGTGTACTTTGACAGCTGGTCACAACTGTCAGCTGTCATCTGATTAACTTTTGATGCCAATCGGAGCTGTACTTCGCCCGGAAAAAATTATAGAACACGATGTACTCTCATCGATTTCATGTCCAGGGTGTTGTGGTGAGTTTATCACCTAGAAATCGGGCGAAATGGACTTGAAAGTGTACTTTGACAGCTAGTGACTACTGTCAACTGTCATTTGGTACCCTTTTGGTGCCGATAGAAGCTGTACTTCGCCCGAAAAAAATTATAGACGACGATGTACTCTCATCGATTTCATGTCCAGGGTGTTGTGGTAGGTTTATCACCTAGAAATCGGGTGTAATGAACTTGACAGTGTACTTTGACAGCTGGTCACAACTGTCAGCTGTCATCTGATTAACTTTTGATGCCAATCGGAGCTGTACTTCGCCCGGAAAAAATTATAGAACACGATGTACTCTCATCGATTTCATGTCCAGGGTGTTGTGTTGAGTTTATCACCTAGAAACCGGGCGAAATGGACTTGACAGTGTACTTTGGAAGCTAGTGAATACTGTCAGCTGTCATTTGATTAACTTTTGATGCCGATCGAAGCTGTACTTCGCCCGGAAAAAATTATAGAACACGATGTACTCTCATAGATTTCATGTCCAGGGTGTTGTGGTGAGTTTATCACCTAGAAATCGGGCGAAATGGACTTGACAGTGTTCTTTGAAAGCTAGTGACTACTGTCAGCTGTCATTTGGTTTCCTTTTGGTGCCGATAGAAGCTGTACTTCGCCCGGAAAAAATTATAGACGACGATGTACTCTCATCGATTTCATGTCCATGGTGTTGTGGTGAGTTTATCACCTAGAAATCGGGCGTAATGGACTTGACAGTGTACTTGGACAGCTAGTCATTACTGTCAGCTGTCATCTTGTACACTTTTGATGCCAATCGAAGCTGTACTTTGCCCGGAAAAAATTATAAACGACGATGTACTCTCATCGATTTCATGTCCAGGGTGTTGTGGTAGGTTTATCACCTAGAAATCGGGTGTAATGAACTTGACAGTGTACTTTGACAGCTGGTCACAACTGTCAGCTGTCATCTGATTAACTTTTGATGCCAATCGGAGCTGTACTTCGCCCGGAAAAAATTATAGAACACGATGTACTCTCATCGATTTCATGTCCAGGGTGTTGTGGTGAGTTTATCACCTAGAAATCGGGCGAAATGGACTTGAAAGTGTACTTTGACAGCTAGTGACTACTGTCAACTGTCATTTGGTACCCTTTTGGTGCCGATAGAAGCTGTACTTCGCCCGAAAAAAATTATAGACGACGATGTACTCTCATCGATTTCATGTCCAGGGTGTTGTGGTAGGTTTATCACCTAGAAATCGGGTGAAATGAACTTGACAGTGTACTTTGACAGCTGGTCACAACTGTCAGCTGTCATCTGATTAACTTTTGATGCCGATCGGAGCTGTACTTCGCCCGGAAAAAATTATAGAACACGATGTACTCTCATCGATTTCATGTCCAGGGTGTTGTGGTGAGTTTATCACCTAGAAATCGGGCGAAATGGACTTGAAAGTGTACTTTGACAGCTAGTGACTACTGTCAGCTGTCATTTGGTACCCTTTTGGTGCCGATAGAAGCTGTACTTCGCCCGAAAAAAATTATAGACGACGATGTACTCTCATCGATTTCATGTCCAGGGTGTTGTGGTAGGTTTATCACCTAGAAATCGGGTGAAATGAACTTGACAGTGTACTTTGAACGCTGCTCACAACTGTCAGCTGTCATTTGATAAACTTTTAATGCCGATCGGAGCTGCACTTCGCCCGGAAAAAATTATAGAACACGATGTACTCTCATCGATTTCATGTCCAGGGTGTTGTGGTGAGTTTATCACCTAGAAATCGGGCGAAATGGACTTGAAAGTGTACTTTGACAGCTAGTGACTACTGTCAACTGTCATTTGGTACCCTTTTGGTGCCGATAGAAGCTGTACTTCGCCCGAAAAAAATTATAGACGACGATGTACTCTCATCGATTTCATGTCCAGGGTGTTGTGGTAGGTTTATCACCTAGAAATCGGGTGAAATGAACTTGACAGTGTACTTTGACAGCTGGTTACAACTGTCAGCTGTCATTTGATTAACTTTTGATGCCGATCGGAGCTGTACTTCGCCCGGAAAAAATTATAGAACACGATGTACTCTCATCGATTTCATGTCCAGGGTGTTGTGGTGAGTTTATCACCTAGAAATCGGGCGTAATGGACTTGACAGTGTACTTTGACAGCTAGTGACTACTGTCAGCTGTCATTTGGTACCCTTTTGGTGCCAATAGAAGCTGTACTTCGCCCGGACAAAATTATAGACGACGATGTATTCTCATCGATTTCATGTCCAGGGTGTTGTGGTGAGTTTATCACCTAGAAATTGGGCGTAATGGACTTGACAGTGTACTTTGACAGCTAGTGACTACTGTCAGCTGTCATTTGGTACCCTTTTGGTGCCGATAGAAGCTGTACTTCGCCCGGAAAAAATTATAGACGACGACGTACTCTTATCGATTTCATGTCCAGGGTGTTGTGGTGAGTTTATCACCTAGAAATCGGGCTAAATGGACTTGACAGTGTACTTTGACAGCTAGTCATTACTGTCAGCTGTCATCTGGTACACTCTTGATGCCAATCGAAGCTGTACTTTGCCCGGAAAAAATTATAAACGACGATGTACTCTCATCGATTTCATGTCCAGGATGTTGTGGTAGGTTTATCACCTAGAAATCGGGTAAAATGATCTTGACAGTGTACTTTGACAGCTGGTCACAACTGTCAGCTATCATTTGATTAACTTTTGATGCCGATCGGAGCTGTACTTCGCCCGGAAAAAATTATAGAACACTATGTACTCTCATCGATTTCATGTCCAGGGTGTTGTGGTGAGTTTATCACCTAGAAATCGGGCGAAATGGACTTGACAGTGTACTTAGGAAGCTAGTGACTACTGTCGGCTGTCATTTGGTACCCTTTTGGTGCCGATAAAAGCTGTACTTCGCCCGGAAAAAATTATAGACGGCGATGTATTCTCATCGATTTCATGTCCAGGGTGTTGTGGTAAGTTTATCACCTAGAAATCGGGCGTAATGTACTTGACAGTGTACTTTGACAGCTAGTGACTACTGTCAGCTGTCATTTGGTACCCTTTTGGTGCCGATCGAAGCTGTACTTCGCCCGGAAAAAATTATAGACGACGATGTACTCTCATCGATTTCATGTCCAGGGTGTTGTGGTGAGTTTATCACCTAGAAACCGGGCGAAATGGACTTGACAGTGTACTTTGGAAGCTAGTGAATACTGTCAGCTGTCATTTGATTAACTTTTGATGCCGATCGAAGCTGTACTCCGCCCGGAAAAAATTATAGAACACGATGTACTCTCATCGATTTCATGTCCAGGGTGTTGTGGTGAGTTTATCACCTAGAAATCGGGCGAAATGGACTTGACAGTGTTCTTTGAAAGCTAGTGACTACTGTCAGCTGTCATTTGGTACCCTTTTGGTGCCGATAGAAGCTGTACTTCGCCCGGAAAAAATTATAGACGGCGATGTATTCTCATCGATTTCATGTCCAGGGTGTTGTGGTAAGTTTATCACCTAGAAATCGGGCGTAATGGACTTGACAGTGTAATTTGGCAGATAGTGATCACTGTCAGCTGTCATTTGGTACCCTTTTGGTGCCGATAGAAGCTGTACTTCGCCCGGAAAAAATTATAGACGACGATGTACTCTCATCGATTTCATGTCCAGGGTGTTGTGGTGAGTTTATCACCTAGAAACCGGGCGAAATGGACTTGACAGTGTACTTTGAAAGCTAGTGAATACTGTCAGCTGTCATTTGATTAACTTTTGATGCCGATCGAAGCTGTACTTCGCCCGGAAAAAATTATAGAACACGATGTACTCTCATCGATTTCATGTCCAGGGTGTTGTGGTGAGTTTATCACCTAGAAATCGGGCGAAATGGACTTGACAGTGTTCTTTGAAAGCTAGTGACTACTGTCAGCTGTCATTTGGTTTCCTTTTGGTGCCGAAAGAAGCTGTACTTCGCCCGGAAAAAATTATAGACGGCGATGTATTCTCATCGATTTCATGTCCAGGGTGTTGTGGTAGGTTTATCACCAAGAAAACGGGCGTAATGGACTTGACAGTGTACTTTGACAGCTAGTGACTACTGTCAGCTGTCATTTGGTACCCTTTTGGTGCCGATAGAAGCTGTACTTCGCCCGGAAAAAATTATAGACGACGATGTACTCTCATCGATTTCATGTCCAGGGTGTTGTGGTGAGTTTATCACCTAGAAATCGGGCGTAATGGACTTGACAGTGTACTTTAGCAGCTAGCCATTTCTGTCAGCTGTCATCTTGTACACTTTTGATGCCAATCTAAGCTGTACTTTGCCCGGAAAAAATTATAAACGACGATGTACTCTCATCGATTTCATGTCCAGGGTGTTGTGGTAGGTTTATCACCTAGAAATCGGGTGAAATGAACTTGACAGTGTACTTTGACAGCTGGTTACAACTGTCAGCTGTCATTTGATTAACTTTTGATGCCGATCGGACTGCTGCTCACAACTGTCAGCTATCATTTGATCAACTTTTGATGCCGATCAGAGCTGTACTTTGCCCGGAAAAATTATAGAACACGATGTACTCTCATCGATTTCATGTCCAGGGTGTTGTGGTGAGTTTATCACCTAGAAATCGGGCGTAATGGACTTGACAGTGTACTTTGACAGCTAGTGACTACTGTCAGCTGTCATCTGGTACACTTTTGATGCCAATCGAAGCTGTACTTTGCCCGGAAGAAATTATAAACGACGATGTACTCTCATCGATTTCATGTCCAGGGTGTTGTGGTAGGTTTATCACCTAGAAATCGGGTGAAATGAACTTGACAGTGTACTTTGACAGCTGGTCACAACTGTCAGCTGTCATTTGATTAACTTTTGATGCCGATCGAAGCTGTACTTCGCCCGGAAAAAATTATAGAACACGATGTACTCTCATCGATTTCATGTCCAGGGTGTTGTGGTGAGTTTATCACCTAGAAATCGGGCGAAATGGACTTGACAGTGTACTTTGGAAGCTAGTGACTACTGTAAGCTGTCATTTGCTACCCTTTTGGTGCCGATAGAAGCTGTACTTCGCCCGGAAAAAATTATAGACGACGATGTACTCTCATCGATTTCATGTCCAGGGTGTTGTGGTAAGTTTATCACCTAGAAATCGGGCGTAATGGACTTGACAGTGTACTTTGACAGCTAGTGACTTTTGTCAGCTGTCATTTGATACACTTTTGATGCCAATCGAAGCTGTACTTTGCCCGGAAAAAATTATAAACGACGATGTACTCTCATCGATTTCATGTCCAGGGTGTTGTGGTAGGTTTATCACCTAGAAATCGGGTGAAATGAACTTAACAATGTACTTTGGCAGCTGATCACAACTGTCAGCTGTCATTTGATTAACTTTTGATGCCGATCGGAGCTGTACTTTGCCCGAAAAAAATTATAGAACACGATGTACTCTCATCGATTTCATGTCTAGGGTGTTGTGGTGAGTTTATCACCTAGAAATCGGGCGTAATGGACTTGACAGTGTACTTTGACAGCTAGCCATTACTGTCAGCTGTCATCTGGTACACTTTTGATGCCAATCGAAGCTGTACTTCGCCCGAAAAAAATTATAGAACACGATGTACTCTCATCGATTTCATGTCCAGGGTGTTGTGGTGAGTTTATCACCTAGAAATCGGGCGTAATGGACTTGACAGTGTACTTTGACAGCTAGTCATTACTGTCAGCTGTCTTTTTGTATACTTTTGATGCCAATCGAAGCTGTACTTTGCCCGGAAAAAATTATAAACGACGATGTACTCTCATTGATTTCATGTCCAAGGTGTTGTGGTAGGTTTATTACCTAGAAATCGTGTGAAATACACTTGACAGTCTACTTTGACAACTAGCCAATACTGTCAGCTGTCATTTGATACCCTTTTATTGCCGACAGAAGCTGTACTTCGCCCGGAAAAAATTATAGAACACGATGTACTCTTATCGATTTCATGTCCAGGGTGTTGTGGTGAGTTTATCACCAAGAAATCGGGCGAAATGGACTTGACAGTGTACTTTGAAAGCTAGTGTTTTTTGTCAGCTGTCATTTGTTACCCTTTTTGTGCCGATAGAAGGTGTACTTCGCCCGTAAAAAAATATAGAACGCGATGTACTCTCATTGATTTCATGTCCAAGGTGTTGTGGTAAGTTTATCACCTAGAAATCGGGTGAAATGAACTTGACAGTGTACTTTGACAGCTTGTCACAACTGTCAGCTGTCATTTGATTAACTTTTGATGCCGATCGGAGCTGTACTTCGCCCGGAAAAAATTATAGAACACGATGTACTCTCATCGATTTCATGTCCAGGGTGTTGTGGTGAGTTTATCACCTAGAAATCGGGCGAAATGGACTTGACAGTGTACTTTGGAAGCTAGTGACTACTGTCAGCTGTTATTTGGTACCCTTTTGGTGCCGATCGAAGCTGCACTTCGCCCGGAAAAAATTATAGACGACGATGTATTCTCATCGATTTCATGTCCAGGGTGTTGTGGTAGGTTTATCACCTAGAAATCGGGTGAAATGAACTTGACAGTGTACTTTGACAGCTGGTCACAACTGTCAGCTGTCATTTGAATAACTTTTGATGCCGATCGGAGCTGTACTTCGCCCGGAAAAAATTATAGAACATGATGTACTCTCATCGATTTCATGTCCAGGGTGTTGTGGTAGGTTTATTACCTAGAAATCGTGTGTAGTACACTTGACAGTGTACTTTGAAAACTAGCCACTACTGTCAGCTGTCATTTCATACACTTTTGATGCCAATCGAAGCTGTACTTTGCCCGGAAAAAATTATAAACGACGATGTACTCTCATTGATTTCATGTCCAAGGTGTTGTGGTAGGTTTATTACCTAGAAATCGTGTGAAATACACTTGACAGTGTACTTTGACAACTAGCCACTACTGTCAGCTGTCATTTAGTACCCTTTTATTGCCGATAGAAGCTGTACTTCGCCCGGAAAAAATTATAGAACACGATGTACTCTTATCGATTTCATGTCCAGGGTGTTGTGGTGAGTTTATCACCTAGAAATCGGGCGAAATGGACTTGACAGTGTACTTTGGAAGCTAGTGACTACTGTCAGCTGTCATTTGGTACCCTCTTGATGCCGATCGGAGCTGTACTTCGCCCGGAAAAAATTATAGACGGCGATGTACTCTCATCGATTTCATGTCCAGGGTGTTGTGGTGAGTTTATCACCAAGAAATCGGGCGTAATGGACTTGACAGTGTACTTTGACAGCTAGTCATTACTGTCAGCTGTCATCTGGTACACTTTTGATGCCAATCGAAGCTGTACTTTGCCCGGAAAAAATTATAAACCACGATGTACTCTCATCGATTTCATGTCCAGGGTGTTGTGGTAGGTTTATCACCTAGAAATCGGGTGAAATGAACTTGACAGTGTACTTTGACAGCTGCTCACAACTGTCAGCTGTCATTTGATTAACTTTTGATGCCAATCGGAGCTGTACTTCGCCCGGAAAAAATTATAGAACACGATGTACTCTCATCGATTTCATGTCCAGGGTGTTGTGGTGAGTTTATCACCTAGAAATCGGGCGTAATGGACTTGACAGTGTACTTTGACAGCTAGTTTTTACTGTCAGCTGTCATTTGGTACCCTTTTGGTGCCGATAGAAGCTGTACTTTGCCCGGAAAAAATTATAGAACACGATGTACTCTCATCGATTTCATGTCCAGGGTGTTGTGGTAAGTTTATCACCTAGAAATCGGGCGTAATGGACTTGACAGTGTACTTTGAATGCTAGTGACTACTGTCAGCTGTCATTTGGTACCCTTTTGGTGCCGATAGAAGCTGTACTTCGCCCGGAAAAAATTATAGACGACGATGTATTCTCATCGAGTTCATGTCCAGGGTGTTGTGGTGAGTTTATCACCTAGAAATCGGGCGTAATGTACTTGACAGTGTACTTTGACAGCTAGCCATTACTGTCAGCTGTCATCTGGTACACTTTTGATGCCAATCGAAGCTGTACTTTGCCCGCAAAAAATTATAAACGACGATGTACTCTCATCGATTTCATGTCCAGGGTGTTGTGGTAGGTTTATCACCTAGAAATCGGGTGAAATGAACTTGACAGTGTACTTTGACAGCTGGTCACAACTGTCAGCTGTCATTTGATTAACTTTCGATGCCGATCGGAGCTGTACTTCGCCCGGAAAAAATTATAGAACATGATGTACTCTCATCGATTTCATGTCCAGGGTGTTGTGGTGAGTTTATCACCTAGAAATCGGGCGAAATGGACTTGACAGTGTACTTTGGAAGCTAGTGACTACTGTCAGCTGTCATTTGGTACCCTCTTGATGCCGATCGGAGCTGTACTTCGCCCGGAAAAAATTATAGACGGCGATGTATTCTCATCGATTTCATGTCCAGGGTGTTGTGGTAAGTTTATCACCTAGAAATCGGGCGTAATGGACTTGACAGTGTACTTGGACAGCTAGTCATCACTGTCAGCTGTCATCTGGTACACTTTTGATGCCAATCGAAGCTGTACTTTGCCCGGAAAAAATTATAAACCACGATGTACTCTCATCGATTTCATGTCCAGGGTGTTGTGGTAGGTTTATCACCTAGAAATCGGGTGAAATGAACTTGACAGTGTACTTTGAAAGCTGGTCACAACTGTCAGCTGTCATTTGATAATTTTTTGATGCCGATCGGAGCTGTACTTTGCCCGGAAAAAATTATAGAACACGATGTACTCTCATCGATTTCATGTCCAGGGTGTTGTGGTGAGTTTATCACCTAGAAATCGGGCGAAATGGACTTGACAGTGTACTTTGGAAGCTAGTGACTACTGTTAGCTGTCATTTGGTACCCTTTTCGTGCCGATAGAAGCTGTACTTCGGCCGGAAAAAATTATAGACGACGATGTACTCTCATCGATTTCATGTCCAGGGTGTTGTGGTGAGTTTATCACCTAGAAATCGGGTGAAATGAACTTAACAGTGTACTTTGACAGCTGGTCACAACTGTCAGCTGTCATTTGATTAACTTTTGATGCCAATCGGAGCTGTACTTTGCCCGGAAAAAATTATAGAACACGATGTACTCTCATCGATTTCATGTCCAAGGTGTTGTGGTAAGTTTATCACCTAGAAATCGGGTGAAATGAACTTGACAGTGTACTTTAACAGCTGGTCACAACTATCAGCTGTCATTTGATTAACTTTTGATGCCGATCGGAGCTGTACTTCGCCCGGAAAAAATTATAGAACACGATGTACTCTCATCGATTTCATGTCCAGGGTGTTGTGGTGAGTTTATCACCTGTAAATCGGGCGAAATGGACTTGACAGTGTACTTTGACAGCTAGTGACTACTGTCAGCTGTCATTTGGTACCCTTTTGGTGCCGATAGAAGCTGTACTTCGCCCGGAAAAAATTATAGACGACGATGTATTCTCATCGATTTCATGTCCAGGGTGTTGTGGTAGGTTTATCACCTAGAAATCGGGTGAAATGAACTTGACAGTGTACTTTGACAGCTGGTCGCAACTGTCAGCTGTCATTTGATTATTTTTTGATGCCGATCAAAGCTGTAGGTCGCCCGGAAAAAATTATAGAACACGATGTACTCTCATCGATTTCATGTCCAGGGTGTTGTGGTGAGTTTATCACCTAGAAATCGGGCGTAATGGACTAAACAGTGTACTTTGACAGCTAGCCATTACTGTCAGCTGTCATTTGGTGCACTTTTGATGCCAATCGAAGCTGTACTTTGTCCGGAAAAAATTATAGACGACGATGTATTCTCATCGAATTCATGTCCAGGGTGTTGTGGTGAGTTTATCACCTAGAAATCGGGCGTAATGTACTTGACAGTGTACTTTGACAGCTGGTCACAACTGTCAGCTGTCATTTGATAATTTTTTGATGCCGATCGGAGCTGTACTTTGCCCGGAAAAAATTATAGAACACGATGTACTCTCATCGATTTCATGTCCAGGGTGTTGTGGTGAGTTTATCACCTAGAAATCGGGCGTAATGTTCTTGACAGTGTACTTTGACAGCTAGTTACTACTGTCAGCTGTCATCTGGTACACTTTTGATGCCAATCGAAGCTGTACTTTGCCCGGAAAAAATTATAAACGACGATGTACTCTCATCGATTTCATGTCCAGGGTGTTGTGGTAGGTTTATCACCTAGAAATCGGGTGAAATGAACTTGACAGTGTACTTTGACAGCTGGTCACAACTGTCAGCTGTCATTTGATTAACTTTTGATGCCGATCGGAGCTGTACTTTGCCCGGAAAAAATTATAGAACACGATGTACTCTCATCGATTTCATGTCCAGGGTGTTGTGGTGAGTTTATCACCTAGAAATCGGGCGTAATGGACTTGACAGTATACTTTGACAGCTAGTCACTACTGTCAACTGTCATCTGGTACACTTTTGATGCCAATCGAAGCTGTACTTTGCCCGGAAAAAATTATAAACGACGATGTACTCTCATCGATTTCATGTCCAGGGTGTTGTGGTAGGTTTATCACCTAGAAATCGGGTGAAATGAACTTGACAGTGTACTTTGACAGCTGGTAACAACTGTCAGCTGTCATTTGATTAACTTTTGATGCCGATCGGAGCTGTACTTCGCCCGGAAAAAATTATAGAACACGATGTACTCTCATCGATTTCATGTCCAGGGTGTTGTGGTGAGTTTATCACCTAGAAATCGGGCGAATTGGACTTGACAGTGTACTTTGGAAGCTAGTGACTACTGTCATCTGTCATTTTGTACCCTTTTAGTGCCGATAGAAGTTGTACTTCGCCCGGAAAAAATTATAGACGACGATGTATTCTCATCGATTCATGTCCAGGGTGTTGTGGTAAGTTTATCACCTAGAAATCGGGCGTAATGGACTTGACAGTGTACTTTGACAGCTAGTGACTACTGTCAGCTGTCATCTGGTACACTTTTGATGCGAATCGAAGCTGTACTTGGCCCGGAAAAAATTATAAACGACGATGTACTCTCATCGATTTCATGTCCAGGGTGTTGTGGTAGGTTTATCACCTAGAAATCGGGTGAAATGAACTTAACAGTGTACTTTGACAGCTGGTCACAACTTTCAGCTGTCATTTGATTAACTTTCGATGCCGATCGGAGCTGTACTTCGCCCGGAAAAAATTATAGAACACGATGTACTCTCATCGATTTCATGTCCAGGGTGTTGTGGTGAGTTTATCACCTAGAAATCGGGCGTAATGGACTTGACAGTGTACTTTGACAGCTAGACATTACTGTCAGCTCTCATCTGGTACACTTTTGATGCCAATCGAAGCTGTACTTCGCCCGGAAAAAATTATAGAACACGATGTACTCTCATCGATTTAATGTCCAGGGTGTTGTGGTAGATTTATCACCTAGAACACGGGCGAAATTGACTTGACACTGTCGTCGTCGTCGTCGTGACATGGAGGTGGGCATTGCAGCCCTAGCACTGCGACCTGCTGGTCGATTGTACTATCCTCATATTTTTCCTTTCTGGAGTTAATGCTTATGTCTTGAATCTTCCGGATGAGATGATGAACCTCATCAGGTCGTCCAAGGCTAAGGTATGGAACTCCTTGTCTCCTATTTGAGGCATGCCAAGGGCTCTATATCTGTGTCTGGAGAACGCGGGACAGTAGCCCACATAATGTGCCGCTGTTTCCTCGTCCTCCTCACATCTAGTGCACCATGCATCGTCCACTATTTGCAGAAGAGCTTGGTGACTTCTCAGGCGTCCGTGGCCTGTAATCACTTCTGTGAGTTTTTTCAGTCTGACTCTATTTAGTTTTAGACAGTATTTTGCGACTTCAGGTCGTAGGTTTGGCAGAAAGAGCTTTGTCTGTCTGCATGTTGGTAGGTTGAGCCATCGTCTTCGATGTTCTTCCCTGAGTGTCTCATTGATCTTTTTTGAGATTAGATTTATGTTCGTTGGCAGAACAGGCTCAGGACCAACCGGTGTGATCTCTGCTCCCTTCTTAGCCAGTTTGTCTGCCTCTTCATTACCTATAATGTCCACATGTGCTGGGACCCAGGTAACTGAGACCCTGTTTCTCTGGCTCAGCTTTTTGAGGCTGTTCTGGGCACACTCCACAATTGACGTTTTCACATTGTGGGAGCCCAGGGCCTTGATAGCGGCCTGACTGTCTGAACAGATTTTTATCTGTTTGTTTTGTATTCTTCTGTCTTGTAAGAGGTCCGCGGCTTTGGCTATGGCGTGGACTTCAGCTTGAAGGATGGTTGTTTTTGTACCCAGAGGTATCGATATTTGAGCCTCATGTGGTCCAGGGCGTATATATATTCCCGCCCCAGCCCCGACGCTCATCACTGATCCGTCTGTGTACACTATGATATCAGCGGGCCTGTGAGAAAGGTGACCGAACTTAGTCCAATCATTCCTATCAGTCAAACTCGTTGTAAAATTTTTTCCAAAGAAGAGCCTTGGGATTATGTAGTCGTTGGGCAGATCAAGGAGTGAGTCCACTTTTAAACTCTTTAAAAGTTTGAGGTGTCCCTCAGTCCAGCCGCCGTCTTTCACAATCCCGGTTCTCCTTAGGCGTGCCATCGTCTTTGCGGCATGTTGCTTCACTGATAAGTCCAGTGGCAGCATGTCCATGATCACGTTGAGTGCTTCCGTGGGAGTGGTTCGCACCGCTCCAGTAGCACTCACTAGTGCTAGTCGCTGCACCGAGCCTAGCTGACTTTTTGTAGTATCTAGGTCTGACCGTTTCCACCACACTATGCTTCCATAGTGTATGACCGGTCTTATGCAGGCTTTGTATAGCCATATCACATTTCGAGGTGAGAGTCCCCAGGTTTTACCCATGGAGCCTCTACATGCCCAGAAAATGTTTTTGGCTTTTCTTGTTTTTTCATCAACATGCTCTTTCCAGGTAAGTTTCGTGTCTAGGGTTACGCCCAGGTACTTGACTTTTTTTGAGAGTTGGAGCTCCACGCCATCTAAAGTAGGTAGCGTGTATGCATCCCACACTCGCTTCCTGGTGAACATGGTGAGTTCTGTCTTGACTGGGTTTACCGCCAGCCCGTTTCTTCTACACCATTGGTGCGTGATTTTAAGTCCTTCTTTCATCCTGTCACACACTGTGCCGGCAAACTTGCCTTTGCATAATATGACCAGGTCATCGGCATAGCCGATGGCAAGAAAGCCTTGTTGGTTAAGTTCTGTCACTAATGAGTTCATTTGTAAACACCACAGGAGAGGGGAAAGTACGCCTCCTTGTGGGCACCCTTTTGTTGGGGCTACTGTTATACTGGTGTCCCCCAGTGACGCTGTTATTTTTCGTTCAGCGAGGAGAGCGGTCAGCCAGCCCGTTATCGTGCCGCTTATCCCATGTCTCTCTGCTGCAGATGTCATTCCACCAAATGGGGAGTTGTCAAAGGCACCTTCTATGTCTAGGAAAGCTCCCAAAGAGAAGAGTCCGTCGTTAAGGCCCCGCTCGATCCCGTGAACGAGCTCATGCAGAGCCGTCTCCGTAGACTTTCCCTTTCTATAGGCATGCTGTCCCGGATGCAAGGGCCTCTCTATTAGTGCTGTGTTTTTCACGTGGACGTCCACCAGTCGTTCCAGTGTTTTCAGCACGAAAGATGTGAGGCTTATGGGTCGATAGCTTTTCGCTATCTGGTAAGTGGTTCTCCCAATCTTTGGTATGAAAACCACCCTTACCCTCCTCCATAATTCTGGTATATATTTTAGGGCCAAACTGGCCCTGTATATATTGCACAGATGGTTGGTGATGGAAGCCATTCCTTCCTTCAGCAGGATGGGATAAATTCCATCCTCGCCAGGTGCTTTGTAGCTGTCGAAAGTTCCAATTGCCCATTGGAGCCTCTCTACAGTCACCACCTCGGCGGCTTGATTCCAATCCGTTTGAGACGGTACGTTCGGATGAACGGTGTTTCCTCCGGAGGGAGTTATGCTACCGGGGAAGTGCGTTTTAAGCAAGAGGTTTAACGTCTCTTCACTTGTGGTGGTGAACTTCCCGTTTTCGTCCTTAAGGAGCCCGAGGTTATTGCTCGGTCCCCTTGTGAGGATCTTCTTAACTCTGGCGGTCTCCCGGCATGAGTTTATTTCTTCACAGAATTTCTTCCATGAGTTCCTTTTCGCCTCCGCAAGAGCCTTGTGATAGTCTCTTTTGGATTGCTTGTACGCCTCCCAGGTGATTTCACTTCGAGCTTTACAGGCCCGGTTGAACGCCTTATTAGCGTTTTTCTTGAGCCTGGCTAGTCTTGGTGTCCACCATGGGGTGTTTCCCAGTGTAGTCCTTTTTAGTGGGCAGTGGGCCTCAAAAGAGGCCCTCAATACCTCGACTAAGTTCCCGACAGCTTCTTCGAGCTGCTCAGGTTCTCGGATTTTCTCTGGTTGCTGTAATTTGCATTGCACGTCTTGTCTAAAGGCCGCCCAATTTGTGTTCCTGGGGTTTCTCAACCATTTTGGCCCACCTATTGGATTAGCCTCGATGTTGAAAGTGATGTACCTGTGATCAGATAGCGTCACTTCTTTCGAAACTTTCCAGTCTTTAACCCAGTGAGTGACTGCGTCAGAGACAATTGTTATGTCTATGACTGCCTGCCTCCTGGATGTGACGAAAGTTGGTTCCGCCCCACGGTTCGCTATGGTGAGCCCGGAACTGGCTAAGAACTCTAGTAGGCTTTCGCCTCTCGAGTTGGTGTCCGAGCTCCCCCAGCAATCGTGGTGAGCGTTTGCATCACAACCTAAGATCAGATTTAGGTTGTGTTTTTTAACATATTCCATCAGTCTTGTGAGGTTTGCTGACGGAATTCGATCTTCGTAGGGGAGATAGGCCGATCCCAGAAGAGCTTCTCGTCTACTCCCCATCACCGTTGTACTTACTCGTACTACGGTTAAGTCTCGGTCGCAGAATTCCTGTACCAAGAGCCCGTTAAGAGTCCTTGGGAGCCAAACACAGGTTCTGGGTTTTTCACAATCCGCTGTTAAGAGATCCATTTGAGAGTTGGTCCCTATACCGCGGATTCGTCCTCCTGCCACCCATGGTTCTTGTATTAGAAATATGGGTAGAGCAGGTGCAAAACCGGAGACATTGCTGCCTCCGGGGGGTTTGTTGCAGCTTTCGTTACAGCGTCTAGCTATTAGAGAGCTAGCCGCCTTACTATGCTGCATGTTGATTTGTGTGACCTGAAGACCCATCATGTTTCCATGCTACATCTCCAGGTCAACCCCAAGACAACACAACACAATACAGAACAAGTATAACACTCACGCTGACAAAGAACCGCTACTTGGGAGCCTGTGGTCCTGGTTCCTTGGGCCCTTTGGAAAAGCTCACGCTAATCCTATTGAGCTCCAAGTAGAGCCATCCTCCCTTTCCCGATATATACTCCCTGTCCTTGTCCGGGATTCCAACAACCATGAGGAGTCCCTTTCGGGAGTCCTTCATGGGCACCTGTGCGTACAGGGCCCAGTCGGCTGTTTTTATCTCCGGCTGAACTATGGAGAGCCTTCGGAGAACAGTCTCCGCGATTTGGTCTGGGCCCGGGACGAAGAAAGTGGCCCTGTGGAGCACTGGAAGCCTAGATGCTTCCACTAGGGAAAATCTAGCGCCCTCCCATGCTCCCCTTAGCCTGTCTCCCTCCACCAAGGCTTTCAACCAGGCCGTTGTAGTTGCATCTGCAGGGACGATCCTCAGTTGATTTCTAAGGGTCCCCACCGAGTCAAATTTCAACGGCGTGCCTCTGTCTATCTCCTCTGCGACGGCTTTGGAGATACGGCCCTTGAGCAGCTCTAGTTGTTCACCAGAGTAGCCCCGAGCCATGCCTTCCGCTGCCAGTACGAAGCCCAGATTGCTCCGAGCCACGCTCGCAAAGGATTTTTTTTGAGGGGTCTTCAGTTTGTCCCCTTCCCTCGGTCGTTTGACCTTCGGATTGGCGGACGTCCTGGATACCTCTTCCTCACCGGAGCGTTGTCTTTTTTTCGAGCCTCTAGCATTGCTTGGGCCCGATTCCGGCGACTTTGGTCGAGGAGCTGCAGGGGTCACGGAGGGAGTTGGGTTCAAAGAGGTCCCGGCCTGAGTGTCAGTCCCTGAGGGAACCTCTCGCCTCTGCTGAGCCCTTTTTTTCGCCCTCCTCTTTTTCTCCGCGCCACTCCTGTTCCTCTTTTTTTTTGTAATTCCCCGTCGCTGCTAAGCCCTCCGTTGCCGGTGAGCTCGCAGCTGAGGGCCCGCCAAGGGTGAGCTCCTCCGGGTATGGAGTTTTGTCTGGTTCTCCGAGTACCAGGTTTTCCATGGAACCACTGAGTAGTTCCACGTGTGTCGATTTTTTGCCCTCCCCAGAATCCGAGGGGCAGACTGCTGGTGTAGCAGTGAGGGATTTAGGTGCCGAAGGCACCAGACCCTCCTGGGGTAAATTAATGTTTAAATTCGACATTCATCTGTTTGGATTCGTTTAGTCTGGACTCGCCCAAGCCAGATTTTACTCCAGCCTAGGTGAGTCACGCAAGCCCCCTTACCACGTCAAGGCGAATCCGTCAAGGAGGGACTTGACACTGTACTTTCACAGCTAGTTATTAGTGTTAGCTGTCATTTAATACAATTTTTGTTGCCGATAGAAGCTGTACTTCGCCCAGAAAAAATTATAGAACACGATGTACTCTCATCGATTTCATGTCCAGGGTGTTGTGGTAGGTTTATCACCTAGAAATCGGGCGAAATTGACTTGAAAGTGTACTTAAGCAGCTAGCGACTACTGTCAGCTGTCATCTTGTACACTTTTGATGCCAATCGAAGCTGTACTTTGCCCGGAAAAAATTATAAACGACGATGTACTCTCATCGATTTCATGTCCAGGGTGTTGTGGTAGGTTTATCACCTAGAAATCGGGTGTAATGAACTTGACAGTGTACTTTGACAGCTGGTTACAACTGTCAGCTGTCATTTGATTAACTTTTGATGCCCATCGGAGCTGTACTTCGCCCGGAAAAAATTATAGAACACGATGTACTCTAATCGATTTCATGTCCAGGGTGTTGTGGTGAGTTTATCACCTAGAAATCGGGCGAAATGGACTTGACAGTGTACTTTGGAACCTAGTGACTTTTGTCAGCTCTCATCTGGTACACTTTTGATGCCAATCGAAGCTGTACTTCGCCCGGAAAAAATTATAGAACACGATGTACTCTCATCGATTTAATGTCCAGGGTGTTGTGGTAGATTTATCACCTAGAACACGGGCGAAATTGACTTGACACTGTACTTTCACAGCTAGTTATTAGTGTTAGCTGTCATTTAATACAATTTTTGTTGCCGATAGAAGCTGTACTTCGCCCAGAAAAAATTATAGAACACGATGTACTCTCATCGATTTCATGTCCAGGGTGTTGTGGTAGGTTTATCACCTAGAAATCGGGCGAAATTGACTTGAAAGTGTACTTAAGCAGCTAGCGACTACTGTCAGCTGTCATCTTGTACACTTTTGATGCCAATCGAAGCTGTACTTTGCCCGGAAAAAATTATAAACGACGATGTACTCTCATCGATTTCATGTCCAGGGTGTTGTGGTAGGTTTATCACCTAGAAATCGGGTGTAATGAACTTGACAGTGTACTTTGACAGCTGGTTACAACTGTCAGCTGTCATTTGATTAACTTTTGATGCCCATCGGAGCTGTACTTCGCCCGGAAAAAATTATAGAACACGATGTACTCTCATCGATTTCATGTCCAGGGTGTTGTGGTGAGTTTATCACCTAGAAATCGGGCGTAATGGACTTGACAGTATACTTTGACAGCTAGTCACTACTGTCAACTGTCATCTGGTACACTTTTGATGCCAATCGAAGCTGTACTTCGCCCGGAAAAAATTATAGACGACGATGTACTCTCATTGATTTCATGTCCAAGGTGTTGTGGTAAGTTTATCACCTAGAAATCGGGTGAAATGAACTTGACAGTGTACTTTGACAGCTGGTGACAACTGTCAGCTGTCATTTGATTAACTTTTGATGCCGATAGAAGCTGTACTTCGCCCGGAAAAAATTATAGACGGCGATGTATTCTCATCGATTTCATGTCCAGGGTGTTGTGGTAAGTTTATCACCTAGAAATCGGGCGTAATGGACTTGACAGTGTACTTTGACAGCTAGTGACTACTGTCAGCTGTCATTTGGTACCCTTTTGGTGCCGATAGAAGCTGTACTTCGCCCGGAAAAAACTATAGACGACGATGTACTCTCATCGATTTCATGTCCAGGGTGTTGTGGTGAGTTTATCACCAAGAAATCGGGCGTAATGGACTTGACAGTGTTTTTTGACAGCTAGCCATTACTGTCAGCTGTCATTTGGTACACTTTTGATGCCAATCGAAGCTGTACTTTGCCCGGAAAAAATTATAAACGACGATGTACTCTCATCGATTTCATGTCCAGGGTGTTGTGGTAGGTTTATCACCTAGAAATCGGATGAAATACACTTGACAGTCTACTTTGACAACTAGCCACTACTGTCAGCTGTCATTTGGTACCCTTTTATTGCCGATAGAAGCTGTACTTCGCCCGAAAAAAATTATAGAACACGATGTACTCTTATCGATTTCATGTCCAGGGTGTTGTGGTGAGTTTATCACCTAGAAATCGGGCGCAATGGACTTGACAGTGTACTTTGGAAGCTAGTGATTACTGTCAACTGTCATTTGTTACCCTTTTGGTGCCGATAGAAGCTGTATTCCGCCCGTAAAAAAATATAGAACACGATGTACTCTCATTGATTTCATGTCCAAGGTATTGTGGTAAGTTTATCACCTAGAAATCGGGTGAAATGAACTTGACAGTGTACTTTAACAGCTGGTCACAACTGTCAGCTGTCATTTGATTAACTTTTGATGCCGATCGGAGCTGTACTTCGCCCGGAAAAAATTATAGAACACGATGTACTCTCATCGATTTCATGTCCAGGGTGTTGTGGTGAGTTTATCACCTAGAAATCGGGCGAAATGGACTTGACAGTGTACTTTGACAGCTAGTGACTACTGTCAGCTGTCATTTGGTACCCTTTTGGTGCCGATAGAAGCTGTACTTCGCCCGGAAAAAATTATAGACGACGATGTATTCTCATCGATTTCATGTCCAGGGTGTTGTGGTAGGTTTATCACCTAGAAATCGGGTGAAATGAACTTGACAGTGTACTTTGACAGCTGGTCACAACTGTCAGCTGTCATTTGATTAACTTTTGATGCCGATCGGAGCTGTACTTCGCCCGGAAAAAAATTATAGAACACGATGTACTCTCATCGATTTCATGTCCAGGGTGTTGTGGTGAGTTTATCACCTAGAAATCGGGCGTAATGGACTTGACAGTGTACCTCGACAGCTAGCCATTACTGTCAGCTGTCATTTGGTGCACTTTTGATGCCAATCGAAGCTGTACTTTGTCCGGAAAAAATTATAAACGATGATGTACTCTCATCAATTTCATGTCCAGGGTGTTGTGGTGAGTTTATCACCTAGAAATCGGGCGAAATGGACTTGACAGTGTACTTTGAGAGCTAGCGACTACTGGCAGCTGTCATTTGGTACCCTTTTGGTGCCGATAGAAGCTGTACTTCGCCCGGAAAAAATTATAGACGACGATGTACTCTCATCGATTTCATGTCCAGGGTGTTGTGGTAGGTTTATCACCTAGAAATCGGGTGAAATGAACTTGACAGTGTACTTTGACAGCTGGTCACAACTGTCAGCTGTCATCTGGTATACTTTTGATGCCGATCGGAGCTGTACTTCGCCCGGAAAAAGTTATAGAACACGATGTACTCTCATCGATTTCATGTCCAGGGTGTTGTGGTGAGTTTATCACCTAGAAATCGGGCGAAATGGACTTGACAGTGTACTTTGACAGCTAGCCATTACTGTCAGCTGTCATCTGGTACACTTTTGATGCCAATAGAAGCTGTACTTTGCCCGGAAAAAATTATAAACCACGATGTACTCTCATCGATTTCATGTCCAGGGTGTTGTGGTAGGTTTATCACCTAGAAATCGGGTGAAATGAACTTGACAGTGTACTTTGACAGCTGGCCACAACTGTCAGCTGTCATTTGATTAACTTTTGATGCCGATCGGAGCTGTACTTCGCCCGGAAAAAATTATAGAACACGATGTACTCTCATCGATTTAATGTCCAGGGTGTTGTGGTGAGTTTATCACCTAGAAATCGGGCGTAAAGGACTTGACAGTGTACTTTGACAGCTAGTGGTTACTGTCAGCTGTCATTTGGTACCCTTTTGGTGCCGATAGAAGCTGTACTTCGCCCGGAAAAAATTATAGAACACGATGTATTCTCATCGATTTCAAGTCCAGGGTGTTGTGGTAGGTTTATCACCTAGAAATCGGGTGTAATGAACTTGACAGTGTACTTTGGCAGCTGGTCACAACTGTCAGCTGTCATTTGATTAACTTTTGATGCCGATCGGAGCTGTACTTCGCCCGGAAAAAATTATAGAACACGATGTACTCTCATCGATTTCCTGTCCAGGGTGTTGTGGTGAGTTTATCACCTAGAAATCGGGTGAAATGAACTTGACAGTGTACTTTGACAGCTGGTCACAACTGTCAGCTGTCATTTGATTAACTTTTGATGCCGATAGAAGCTGTACTTCGCCCGGAAAAAATTATAGAACACGATGTACTCTCATCGATTTCATGTCCAGGGTGTTGTGGTGAGTTTATCACCTAGAAATCGGGCGAAATGGACTTGACAGTGTACTTTGACAGCTAGTGACTACTGTCAGCTGTCATTTGGTACCCTTTTGGTGCCGATAGAAGCTGTACTTCGCCCGGAAAAAATTATAGACGACGATGTATTCTCATCGATTTCATGTCCAGGGTGTTGTGGTAGGTTTATCACCTAGAAATCGGGTGAAATGAACTTGACAGTGTACTTTGACAGCTGGTCACAACTGTCAGCTGTCATTTGATTAACTTTTGATGCCGATTGGAGCTGTACTTCGCCCGGAAAAAAATTATAGAACACGATGTACTCTCATCGATTTCATGTCCAGGGTGTTGTGGTGAGTTTATCACCTAGAAATCGGGCGTAATGGACTTGACAGTGTACCTCCACAGCTAGCCATTACTGTCAGCTGTCATTTGGTGCACTTTTGATGCCAATCGAAGCTGTACTTTGTCCGGAAAAAATTATAAACGATGATGTACTCTCATCAATTTCATGTCCAGGGTGTTGTGGTGAGTTTATCACCTAGAAATCGGGCGAAATGGACTTGACAGTGTACTTTGAGAGCTAGCGACTACTAGCAGCTGTCATTTGGTACCCTTTTGGTGCCGATAGAAGCTGTACTTCGCCCGGAAAAAATTATAGACGACGATGTACTCTCATCGATTTCATGTCCAGGGTGTTGTGGTAGGTTTATCACCTAGAAATCGGGTGAAATGAACTTGACAGTGTACTTTGACAGCTGGTCACAACTGTCAGCTGTCATCTGGTATACTTTTGATGCCGATCGGAGCTGTACTTCGCCCGGAAAAAGTTATAGAACACGATGTACTCTCATCGATTTCATGTCCAGGGTGTTGTGGTGAGTTTATCACCTAGAAATCGGGCGAAATGGACTTGACAGTGTACTTTGACAGCTAGCCATTACTGTCAGCTGTCATCTGGTACACTTTTGATGCCAATAGAAGCTGTACTTTGCCCGGAAAAAATTATAAACCACGATGTACTCTCATCGATTTTATGTCCAGGGTGTTGTGGTAGGTTTATCACCTAGAAATCGGGTGAAATGAACTTGACAGTGTACTTTGACAGCTGGTCACAACTGTCAGCTGTCATTTGATTAACTTTTGATGCCGATCGGAGCTGTACTTCGCCCGGAAAAAATTATAGAACACGATGTACTCTCATCGATTTAATGTCCAGGGTGTTGTGGTGAGTTTATCACCTAGAAATCGGGCGTAAAGGACTTGACAGTGTACTTTGACAGCTAGTGGTTACTGTCAGCTGTCATTTGGTACCCTTTTGGTGCCGATAGAAGCTGTACTTCGCCCGGAAAAAATTATAGAACACGATGTATTCTCATCGATTTCAAGTCCAGGGTGTTGTGGTAGGTTTATCACCTAGAAATCGGGTGTAATGAACTTGACAGTGTACTTTGACAGCTGGTCACAACTGTCAGCTGTCATTTGATTAACTTTTGATGCCGATCGGAGCTGTACTTCGCCCGGAAAAAATTATAGAACACGATGTACTCTCATCGATTTCATGTCCAGGGTGTTGTGGTGAGTTTATCACCTAGAAATCGGGTGAAATGAACTTGACAGTGTACTTTGACAGCTGGTCACAACTGTCAGCTGTCATTTGATTAACTTTTGATGCCGATAGAAGCTGTACTTCGCCCGGAAAAAATTATAGAACACGATGTACTCTCATCGATTTCATGTCCAGGGTGTTGTGGTGAGTTTATCACCTAGAAATCGGGCGAAATGGACTTGACAGTGTACTTTGACAGCTAGTGACTACTGTCAGCTGTCATTTGGTACCCTTTTGGTGCCGATAGAAGCTGTACTTCGCCCGGAAAAAATTATAGACGACGATGTATTCTCATCGATTTCATGTCCAGGGTGTTGTGGTAGGTTTATCACCTAGAAATCGGGTGAAATGAACTTGACAGTGTACTTTGACAGCTGGTCACAACTGTCAGCTGTCATTTGATTAACTTTTGATGCCGATTGGAGCTGTACTTCGCCCGGAAAAAAATTATAGAACACGATGTACTCTCATCGATTTCATGTCCAGGGTGTTGTGGTGAGTTTATCACCTAGAAATCGGGCGTAATGGACTTGACAGTGTACCTCCACAGCTAGCCATTACTGTCAGCTGTCATTTGGTGCACTTTTGATGCCAATCGAAGCTGTACTTTGTCCGGAAAAAATTATAAACGATGATGTACTCTCATCAATTTCATGTCCAGGGTGTTGTGGTGAGTTTATCACCTAGAAATCGGGCGAAATGGACTTGACAGTGTACTTTGAGAGCTAGCGACTACTAGCAGCTGTCATTTGGTACCCTTTTGGTGCCGATAGAAGCTGTACTTCGCCCGGAAAAAATTATAGACGACGATGTACTCTCATCGATTTCATGTCCAGGGTGTTGTGGTAGGTTTATCACCTAGAAATCGGGTGAAATGAACTTGACAGTGTACTTTGACAGCTGGTCACAACTGTCAGCTGTCATCTGGTATACTTTTGATGCCGATCGGAGCTGTACTTCGCCCGGAAAAAGTTATAGAACACGATGTACTCTCATCGATTTCATGTCCAGGGTGTTGTGGTGAGTTTATCACCTAGAAATCGGGCGAAATGGACTTGACAGTGTACTTTGACAGCTAGCCATTACTGTCAGCTGTCATCTGGTACACTTTTGATGCCAATAGAAGCTGTACTTTGCCCGGAAAAAATTATAAACCACGATGTACTCTCATCGATTTCATGTCCAGGGTGTTGTGGTGAGTTTATCACCTAGAAATCGGGTGAAATGAACTTGACAGTGTACTTTGACAGCTGGTCACAACTGTCAGCTGTCATTTGATTAACTTTTGATGCCGATAGAAGCTGTACTTCGCCCGGAAAAAATTATAGAACACGATGTACTCTCATCGATTTCATGTCCAGGGTGTTGTGGTGAGTTTATCACCTAGAAATCGGGCGAAATGGACTTGACAGTGTACTTTGACAGCTAGTGACTACTGTCAGCTGTCATTTGGTACCCTTTTTGGTGCCGATAGAAGCTGTACTTCGCCCGGAAAAAATTATAGACGACGATGTATTCTCATCGATTTCAAGTCCAGGGTGTTGTGGTAGGTTTATCACCTAGAAATCGGGTGTAATGAACTTGACAGTGTACTTTGACAGCTGTTCACAACTGTCAGCTGTCATTTGATTAACTTTTGATGCCGATCGGAGCTGTACTTCGCCCGGAAAAAGTTATAGAACACGATGTACTCTCATCGATTTCATGTCCAGGGTGTTGTGGTGAGTTTATCACCTAGAAATCGGGCGAAATGGACTTGACAGTGTACTTTGGCAGCTAGCCATTACTGTCAGCTGTCATCTGGTACACTTTTGATGCCAATAGAAGCTGTACTTTGCCCGGAAAAAATTATAAACCACGATGTACTCTCATCGATTTCATGTCCAGGGTGTTGTGGTAGGTTTATCACCTAGAAATCGGGTGAAATGAACTTGACAGTGTACTTTGACAGCTGGTCACAACTGTCAGCTGTCATTTGATTAACTTTTGATGCCGATCGGAGCTGTACTTCGCCCGGAAAAAATTATAGAACACGATGTACTCTCATCGATTTAATGTCCAGGGTGTTGTGGTGAGTTTATCACCTAGAAATCGGGCGTAAAGGACTTGACAGTGTACTTTGACAGCTAGTGGTTACTGTCAGCTGTCATTTGGTACCCTTTTGGTGCCGATAGAAGCTGTACTTCGCCCGGAAAAAATTATAGAACACGATGTATTCTCATCGATTTCAAGTCCAGGGTGTTGTGGTAGGTTTATCACCTAGAAATCGGGTGTAATGAACTTGACAGTGTACTTTGACAGCTGGTCACAACTGTCAGCTGTCATTTGATTAACTTTTGATGCCGATCGGAGCTGTACTTCGCCCGGAAAAAATTATAGAACACGATGTACTCTCATCGATTTCATGTCCAGGGTGTTGTGGTGAGTTTATAACCTAGAAATCGGGTGAAATGAACTTGACAGTGTACTTTGACAGCTGGTCACAACTGTCAGCTGTCATTTGATTAACTTTTGATGCCGATAGAAGCTGTACTTCGCCCGGAAAAAATTATAGAACACGATGTACTCTCATCGATTTCATGTCCAGGGTGTTGTGGTGAGTTTATCACCTAGAAATCGGGCGAAATGGACTTGACAGTGTACTTTGACAGCTAGTGACTACTGTCAGCTGTCATTTGGTACCCTTTTTGGTGCCGATAGAAGCTGTACTTCGCCCGGAAAAAATTATAGACGACGATGTATTCTCATCGATTTCAAGTCCAGGGTGTTGTGGTAGGTTTATCACCTAGAAATCGGGTGTAATGAACTTGACAGTGTACTTTGACAGCTGTTCACAACTGTCAGCTGTCATTTGATTAACTTTTGATGCCGATCGGAGCTGTACTTCGCCCGGAAAAAATTATAGAACACGATGTACTCTCATCGATTTAATGTCCAGGGTGTTGTGGTGAGTTTATCACCTAGAAATCGGGCGTAAAGGACTTGACAGTGTACTTTGACAGCTAGTGGTTACTGTCAGCTGTTATTTGGTACCCTTTTGGTGCCGATAGAAGCTGTACTTCGCCCGGAAAAAATTATAGAACACGATGTATTCTCATCGATTTCAAGTCCAGGGTGTTGTGGTAGGTTTATCACCTAGAAATCGGGTGTAATGAACTTGACAGTGTACTTTGACAGCTGGTCACAACTGTCAGCTGTCATTTGATTAACTTTTGATGCCGATCGGAGCTGCACTTCGCCCGGAAAAAATTATAGAACACGATGTACTCTCATCGATTTCATGTCCAGGGTGTTGTGGTGAGTTTATCACCTAGAAATCGGGCGTAATGGACTTGACAGTGTACTTTGGCAGCTAGTGACTACTGTCAGCTGTCATTTGGTACCCTTTTGGTGCCGATAGAAGCTGTACTTCGCCCGGAAAAAATTATAGACGACGATGTATTCTCATCGATTTCAAGTCCAGGGTGTTGTGGTAGGTTTATCACCTAGAAATCGGGTGTAATGAACTTGACAGTGTACTTTGACAGCTGGTCACAACTGTCAGCTGTCATTTGATTAACTTTTGATGCCGATCGGAGCTGTACTTCGCCCGGAAAAAATTATAGAACACGATGTACTCTCATCGATTTCATGTCCAGGGTGTTGTGGTGAGTTTATCACCTAGAAATCGGGCGTAATGGACTTGACAGTGTACTTTGACAGCTAGCCATTACTGTCAGCTGTCATCTGGTACACTTTTGATGCCAATAGAAGCTGTACTTTGCCCGGAAAAAATTATAAACCACGATGTACTCTCATCGATTTCATGTCCAGGGTGTTGTGGTAGGTTTATCACCCAGAAATCGGGTGAAATGAACTTGACAGTGTACTTTGACAGCTGGTCACAACTGTCAGCTGTCATTTGATTAACTTTTGATGCCGATCGGAGCTGTACTTCGCCCGGAAAAAATTATAGAACACGATGTACTCTCATCGATTTAATGTCCAGGGTGTTGTGGTGAGTTTATCACCTAGAAATCGGGCGTAAAGGACTTGACAGTGTACTTTGACAGCTAGTGGTTACTGTCAGCTGTCATTTGGTACCCTTTTGGTGCCGATAGAAGCTGTACTTCGCCCGGAAAAAATTATAGAACACGATGTATTCTCATCGATTTCAAGTCCAGGGTGTTGTGGTAGGTTTATCACCTAGAAATCGGGTGTAATGAACTTGACAGTGTACTTTGACAGCTGGTCACAACTGTCAGCTGTCATTTGATTAACTTTTGATGCCGATCGGAGCTGTACTTCGCCCGGAAAAAATTATAGAACACGATGTACTCTCATCGATTTCATGTCCAGGGTGTTGTGGTGAGTTTATCACCTAGAAATCGGGCGTAATGGACTTGACAGTGTACTTTGACAGCTAGTGACTACTGTCAGCTGTCATTTGGTACCCTTTTGGTGCCGATAGAAGCTGTACTTCGCCCGGAAAAAATTATAGACGACGATGTATTCTCATCGATTTCAAGTCCAGGGTGTTGTGGTAGGTTTATCACCTAGAAATCGGGTGTAATGAACTTGACAGTGTACTTTGACAGCTGGTCACAACTGTCAGCTGTCATTTGATTAACTTTTGATGCCGATCGGAGCTGTACTTCGCCCGGAAAAAATTATAGAACACGATGTACTCTCATCGATTTCATGTCCAGGGTGTTGTGGTGAGTTTATCACCTAGAAATCGGGCGTAATGGACTTGACAGTGTACTTTGACAGCTAGACATTACTGTCAGCTGTCATCTGGTACACTTTTGATGCCAATCGAAGCTGTACTTTGCCCGGAAAAAATTATAAACGACGATGTACTCTCATCGATTTCATGTCCAGGGTGTTGTGGTAGGTTTATCACCTAGAAATCGGGTGAAATGAACTTGACAGTGTACTTTGACAGCTGGTCACAACTGTCAGCTGTCATTTGATTAACTTTTGATGCCGATCGAAGCTGTACTTCGCCCGGAAAAAATTATATAACACGATGTACTCTCATCGATTTCATGTCCAGGGTGTTGTGGTGAGTTTATCACCTAGAAATCGGGCGTAATGGACTTGACAGTGTACTTTGACAGCTAGACATTACTGTCAGCTGTCATCTGGTACACTTTTGATGCCAATCGAAGCTGTACTTTGCCCGGAAAAAATTATAAACGACGATGTACTCTCATCGATTTCATGTCCAGGGTGTTGTGGTAGGTTTATCACCTAGAAATCGGGTGAAATGAACTTGACAGTGTACTTTGACAGCTGGTCACAACTGTCAGCTGTCATTTGATTAACTTTTGATGCCGATCGAAGCTGTACTTCGCCCGGAAAAAATTATATAACACGATGTACTCTCATCGATTTCATGTCCAGGGTGTTGTGGTGAGTTTATCACCTAGAAATCGGGCGAAATGGACTTGACAGTGTACTTTGACAGCTAGCCATTATTGTCAGCTGTCATTTGGTGCACTTTTGATGCCAATCGAAGCTGTACTTTGCCCGGAAAAAATTATAAACGACGATGTACTCTCATCGATTTCATGTCCAGGGTGTTGTGGTAGGTTTATCACCTAGAAATCGGGTGAAATGAACTTGACAGTGTACTTTGACAGCTGGTCACAACTGTCAGCTGTCATTTGATTAACTTTTGATGCCGATCGAAGCTGTACTTCGCCCGGAAAAAATTATATAACACGATGTACTCTCATCGATTTCATGTCCAGGGTGTTGTGGTGAGTTTATCACCTAGAAATCGGGCGAAATGGACTTGACAGTGTACTTTGACAGCTAGCCATTATTGTCAGCTGTCATTTGGTGCACTTTTGATGCCAATCGAAGCTGTACTTTGTCCGGAAAAAATTATAAACGATGATGTACTCTCATCGATTTCATGTCCAGGGTGTTGTGGTGAGTTTATCACCTAGAAATCGGGCGAAATGGACTTGACAGTGTACTTTGAGAGCTAGTGACTACTGACAGCTGTCATTTGGTACCCTTTTGGTGCCGATAGAAGCTGTACTTCGCCCGGAAAAAATTATAGACGACGATGTACTCTCATCGATTTCATGTCCAGGGTGTTGTGGTAGGTTTATCACCTAGAAATCGGGTGAAATGAACTTGACAGTGTACTTTGACAGCTGGTCACAACTGACAGCTGTCATTTGATTAACTTTTGATGCCGATCGAAGCTGTACTTCGCCCGGAAAAAATTATATAACACGATGTACTCTCATCGATTTCATGTCCAGGGTGTTGTGGTGAGTTTATCACCTAGAAATCGGGCGAAATGGACTTGACAGTGTACTTTGACAGCTATCCATTATTGTCAGCTGTCATTTGGTGCACTTTTGATGCCAATCGAAGCTGTACTTTGCCCGGAAAAAATTATAAACGACGATGTACTCTCATCGATTTCATGTCCAGGGTGTTGTGGTAGGTTTATCACCTAGAAATCGGGTGAAATGAACTTGACAGTGTACTTTGACAGCTGGTCACAACTGTCAGCTGTCGTTTGATTAACTTTTGATGCCGATCGAAGCTGTACTTCGCCCGGAAAAAATTATATAACACGATGTACTCTCATCGATTTCATGTCCAGGGTGTTGTGGTGAGTTTATCACCTAGAAATCGGGCGAAATGGACTTGACAGTGTACTTTGACAGCTAGCCATTATTGTCAGCTGTCATTTGGTGCACTTTTGATGCCAATCGAAGCTGTACTTTGTCCGGAAAAAATTATAAACGATGATGTACTCTCATCGATTTCATGTC
Organism: Oxycera nigricornis; assembly: GCA_963942545.1. Lineage (NCBI taxonomy): Eukaryota > Metazoa > Arthropoda > Insecta > Diptera > Stratiomyidae > Oxycera > Oxycera nigricornis. The sequence continues at coordinate 16,903,786 of OZ012664.1, read as the reverse complement.
CAGGGTGTTGTGGTGAGTTTATCACCTAGAAATTGGGCGAAATGGACTTGACAGTGTACTTTGAGAGCTAGTGACTACTGACAGCTGTCATTTGGTACCCTTTTGGTGCCGATAGAAGCTGTACTTCGCCCGGAAAAAATTATAGACGACGATGTACTCTCATCGATTTCATGTCCAGGGTGTTGTGGTGAGTTTATCACCTAGGAATCGGGCGTAATGGACTTGACAGTGTACTTTGACAGCTAGACATTACTGTCAGCTGTCATCTGGTACACTTTTGATGCCAATCAAAGCTGTACTTTGCCCGGAAAAAATTATAAACGACGATGTACTCTCCTCGATTTCATGTCCAGGGTGTTGTGGTAGGTTTATCACCTAGAAATCGGGTGAAATGAACTTGCCAGTGTACTTTGACAGCTGATCACAACTGTCAGCTGTCATTTGATTAACTTTTGATGCCGATCGAAGCTGTACTTCGCCCGGAAAAAATTATATAACACGATGTACTCTCATCGATTTCATGTCCAGGGTGTTGTGGTGAGTTTATCACCTAGAAATCGGGCGAAATGGACTTGACAGTGTACTTTAAAAGCTAGTGAATACTGTCAGCTGTCATTTGTTACCCTTTTGGTGCCGATAGAAGCTGTACTTCGCCCGGAAAAAATTATAGAACACGATGTACTTTCATCGATTTCATGTCCAGGGTGTTGTGGTAAGTTTATCACCTAGAAATCGGGCGTAATGGACTTGACAGTGTACTTTGACAGCTAGTGACTACTGTCAGCTGTCATTTGGTACCCTTTTGGTGCCGATAGAAGCTGTACTTCGCCCGGAAAAAATTATAGACGACGATGTACTCTCATCGATTTCATGTCCAGGGTGTTGTGGTAGGTTTATCACCTAGAAATCGGGTGAAATGAACTTGACAGTGTACTTTGACCGCTGGTCACAACTGTCAGCTGTCATTTGATTAACTTTTTATGCCGATCGGAGCTGTACTTCGCCCGGAAAAAATTATAGAACACGATGTACTCTCATCGATTTCATGTCCAGGGTGTTGTGGTGAGTTTATCACCTAGAAATCGGGCGAAATGGACTTGACAGTGTACTTTGGAAGCTAGTGACTACTGTCAGCTGTCATTTGGTACCCTTTTGGTGCCGATAGAAGCTGTACTTCGCCCGGAAAAAATTATAGACGACGATGTACTCTCATCGATTTCATGTCCAGGGTGTTGTGGTGAGTTTATCACCTAGAAATCGGGCGTAATGGACTTGACAGTGTACTTTGACAGCTAGTGACTACTGTCAGCTGTCATTTGGTACCCTTTTGGTGCCGATAGAAGCTGTACTTCGCCCGGAAAAAATTATAGACGACGATGTACTCTCATCGATTTCATGTCCAGGGTGTTGTGGTGAGTTTATCACCTAGAAATCGGGCGAAATGGACTTGACAGTGTACTTTGAGAGCTAGTGACTACTGGCAGCTGTCATTTGGTACCCTTTTGGTGCCGATAGAAGCTGTACTTCGCCCGGAAAAAATTATAGACGACGATGTACTCTCATCGATTTCATGTCCAGGGTGTTGTGGTAAGTTTATCACCTAGAAATCGGGCGTAATGGACTTGACAGTGTACTTTGGCAGCTAGTGACTACTGTCAGCTGTCATTTGGTACCCTTTTGGTGCCGATAGAAGCTGTACTTCGCCCGGAAAAAATTATAGACGACGATGTACTCTCATCGATTTCATGTCCAGGGTGTTGTGGTGAGTTTATCACCAAGAAATCGGGCGTAATGGACTTGACAGTGTACTTTGACAGCTAGCCATTACTGTCAGCTGTCATTTGGTACACTTTTGATGCCAATCCAAGCTGTACTTTGCCCGGAAAAAATTATAAACCACGATGTTCTCTCATCGATTTCATGTCCAGGGTGTTGTGGTAGGTTTATCACCTAGAAATCGGGTGAAATGAACTAGACAGTGCACTTTGACAGCTGGTCACAACTGTCAGCTGTCATTTGATTAACTGTTGATGCCAATCGGAGCTGTACTTCGCCCGGAAAAAATTATAGAACACGATGTACTCTCATCGATTTCATGTCCAGGGTGTTGTGGTGAGTTTATCACCTAGAAATCGGGCGTAATGGACTTGACAGTGTACTTTGACAGCTAGTGATTACTGTCAGCTGTCATTTGTTACCCTTTTGGTGCCGATAGAAGCTGTACTTCGCCCGGAAAAAATTATAGAACACGATGTACTTTAATCGATTTCATGTCCAGGGTGTTGTGGTAAGTTTATCACCTGGAAATCGGGCGTAATGGACTTGACAGTGTACTTTGAATGCTAGTGACTACTGTCAGCTGTCATTTGGTACCCTTTTGGTGCCGATAGAAGCTGTACTTCGCCCGGAAAAAATTATAGACGACGATGTACTCTCATCGATTTCATGTCCAGGGTGTTGTGGTGAGTTTATCACCTAGAAATCGGGCGTAATGGACTTGACAGTGTACTTTGACAGCTAGCCATAACTGTCAGCTGTCATCTGGTACACTTTTGATGCCAATCGAAGCTGTACTTTGCCCGCAAAAAATTATAAACGACGATGTACTCTCATCGATTTCATGTCCAGGGTGTTGTGGTAGGTTTATTACCTAGAAAACGGGTGAAATGAACTTGACAGTGTACTTTGACAGCTGGTCACAACTGTCGGCTGTCATTTGATTAACTTTTGATGCCGATAGAAGCTGTACTTCGCCCGGAAAAAATTATAGAACACGATGTACTCTCATCGATTTCATGTCCAGGGTGTTGTGGTGAGTTTATCACCTAGAAATCGGGCGAAATGGACTTGACAGTGTACTTTGACAGCTAGTGACTACTGTCAGCTGTCATATCGTACCCTTTTGGTGCCGATAGAAGCTGTACTTCGCCCGGAAAAAATTATAGACGACGATGTATTCTCATCGATTTCAAGTCCAGGGTGTTGTGGTAGGTTTATCACCTAGAAATCGGGTGTAATGAACTTGACAGTGTACTTTGACAGCTGGTCACAACTGTCAGCTGTCATTTGATTAACTTTTGATGCCGATCGGAGCTGTACTTCGCCCGGAAAAAATTATAGAACACGATGTACTCTCATCGATTTCATGTCCAGGGTGTTGTGGTGAGTTTATCACCTAGAAATCGGGCGTAATGGACTTGACAGTGTACTTTGACAGCTAGTGACTACTGTCAGCTGTCATTTGGTGCCCTTTTGGTGCCGATAGAAGCTGTACTTCGCCCGGAAAAAATTATAGACGACGATGTATTCTCATCGATTTCAAGTCCAGGGTGTTGTGGTAGGTTTATCACCTAGAAATCGGGTGTAATGAACTTGACAGTGTACTTTGACAGCTGGTCACAACTGTCAGCTGTCATTTGATTAACTTTTGATGCCGATCGGAGCTGTACTTCGCCCGGAAAAAATTATAGAACACGATGTACTCTCATCGATTTCATGTCCAGGGTGTTGTGGTGAGTTTATCACCTAGAAATCGGGCGTAATGGACTTGACAGTGTACTTTGACAGCTAGACATTACTGTCAGCTGTCATCTGGTACACTTTTGATGCCAATCGAAGCTGTACTTTGCCCGGAAAAAATTATAAACGACGATGTACTCTCATCGATTTCATGTCCAGGGTGTTGTGGTAGGTTTATCACCTAGAAATCGGGTGAAATGAACTTGACAGTGTACTTTGACAGCTGGTCACAACTGTCAGCTGTCATTTGATTAACTTTTGATGCCGATCGAAGCTGTACTTCGCCCGGAAAAAATTATATAACACGATGTACTCTCATCGATTTCATGTCCAGGGTGTTGTGGTGAGTTTATCACCTAGAAATCGGGCGTAATGGACTTGACAGTGTACTTTGACAGCTAGACATTACTGTCGGCTGTCATCTGTGACACTTTTGATGCCAATCGAAGCTGTACTTTGCCCGGAAAAAATTATAAACGACGATGTACTCTCATCGATTTCATGTCCAGGGTGTTGTGGTAGGTTTATCACCTAGAAATCGGGTGAAATGAACTTGACAGTGTACTTTGACAGCTGGTCACAACTGTCAGCTGTCATTTGATTAACTTTTGATGCCGATCGAAGCTGTACTTCGCCCGGAAAAAATTATATAACACGATGTACTCTCATCGATTTCATGTCCAGGGTGTTGTGGTGAGTTTATCACCTAGAAATCGGGCGAAATGGACTTGACAGTGTACTTTGACAGCTAGCCATTATTGTCAGCTGTCATTTGGTGCACTTTTGATGCCAATCGAAGCTGTACTTTGTCCGGAAAAAATTATAAACGATGATGTACTCTCATCGATTTCATGTCCAGGGTGTTGTGGTGAGTTTATCACCTAGAAATCGGGCGAAATGGACTTGACAGTGTACTTTGAGAGCTAGTGACTACTGACAGCTGTCATCTGGTACCCTTTTGGTGCCGATAGAAGCTGTACTTCGCCCGGAAAAAATTATAGACGACGATGTACTCTCATCGATTTCATGTCCAGGGTGTTGTGGTAGGTTTATCACCTAGAAATCGGGTGAAATGAACTTGACAGTGTACTTTGACAGCTGGTCACAACTGTCAGCTGTCATTTGATTAACTTTTGATGCCGATCGAAGCTGTACTTCGCCCGGAAAAAATTATATAACACGATGTACTCTCATCGATTTCATGTCCAGGGTGTTGTGGTGAGTTTATCACCTAGAAATCGGGCGAAATGGACTTGACAGTGTACTTTGACAGCTAGCCATTATTGTCAGCTGTCATTTGGTGCACTTTTGATGCCAATCGAAGCTGTACTTTGCCCGGAAAAAATTATAAACGACGATGTACTCTCATCGATTTCATGTCCAGGGTGTTGTGGTAGGTTTATCACCTAGAAATCGGGTGAAATGAACTTGACAGTGTACTTTGACAGCTGGTCACAACTGTCAGCTGTCATTTGATTAACTTTTGATGCCGATCGAAGCTGTACTTCGCCCGGACAAAATTATATAACACGATGTACTCTCATCGATTTCATGTCCAGGGTGTTGTGGTGAGTTTATCACCTAGAAATCGGACGAAATGGACTTGACAGTGTACTTTGACAGCTAGCCATTATTGTCAGCTGTCATTTGGTGCACTTTTGATGCCAATCGAAGCTGTACTTTGTCCGGAAAAAATTATAAACGATGATGTACTCTCATCGATTTCATGTCCAGGGTGTTGTGGTGAGTTTATCACCTAGAAATCGGGCGAAATGGACTTGACAGTGTACTTTCAGAGCTAGTGACTACTGACAGCTGTCATTTGGTACCCTTTTGGTGCCGATAGAAGCTGTACTTCGCCCGGAAAAAATTATAGACGACGATGTACTCTCATCGATTTCATGTCCAGGGTGTTGTGGTGAGTTTATCACCTAGGAATCGGGCGTAATGGACTTGACAGTGTACTTTGACAGCTAGACATTATTGTCAGCTGTCATCTGGTACACTTTTGATGCCAATCAAAGCTGTACTTTGCCCGGAAAAAATTATAAACGACGATGTACTCTCATCGATTTCATGTCCAGGGTGTTGTGGTAGGTTTATCACCTAGAAATCGGGTGAAATGAACTTGACAGTGTACTTTGACAGCTGGTCACAACTGTCAGCTGTCATTTGATTAACTTTTGATGCCGATCGAAGCTGTACTTCGCCCGGAAAAAATTATATAACACGATGTACTCTCATCGATTTCATGTCCAGGGTGTTGTGGTGAGTTTATCACCTAGAAATCGGGCGAAATGGACTTGACAGTGTACTTTAAAAGCTAGTGACTACTGTCAGCTGTCATTTGTTACCCTTTTGGTGCCGATAGAAGGTGTACTTCGCCCGGAAAAAATTATAGAACACGATGTACTTTCATCGATTTCATGTCCAGGGTGTTGTGGTAAGTTTATCACCTAGAAATCGGGCGTAATGGACTTGACAGTGTACTTTGACAGCTAGTGACTACTGTCAGCTGTCATTTGGTACCCTTTTGGTGCCGATAGAAGCTGTACTTCGCCCGGAAAAAATTATAGACGACGATGTACTCTCATCGATTTCATGTCCAGGGTGTTGTGGTAGGTTTATCACCTAGAAATCGGGTGAAATGAACTTGACAGTGTACTTTGACCGCTGGTCACAACTGTCAGCTGTCATTTGATTAACTTTTAATGCCGATCGGAGCTGTACTTCGCCCGGAAAAAATTATAGAACACGATGTACTCTCATCGATTTCATGTCCAGGGTGTTGTGGTGAGTTTATCACCTAGAAATCGGGCGAAATGGACTTGACAGTGTACTTTAGAAGCTAGTGACTACTGTCAGCTGTCATTTGGTACCCTTTTGGTGCCGATAGAAGCTGTACTTCGCCCGGAAAAAATTATAGACGACGATGTACTCTCATCGATTTCATGTCCAGGGTGTTGTGGTGAGTTTATCACCTAGAAATCGGGCGTAATGGACTTGACAGTGTACTTTGACAGCTAGTGACTACTGTCAGCTGTCATTTGGTACCCTTTTGGTGCCGATAGAAGCTGTACTTCGCCCGGAAAAAATTATAGACGACGATGTACTCTCATCGATTTCATGTCCAGGGTGTTGTGGTGAGTTTATCACCTAGAAATCGGGCGAAATGGACTTGACAGTGTACTTTGAGAGCTAGTGACTACTGGCAGCTGTCATTTGGTACCCTTTTGGTGCCGATAGAAGGTGTACTTCGCCCGGAAAAAATTATAGACGACGATGTACTCTCATCGATTTCATGTCCAGGGTGTTGTGGTAAGTTTATCACCTAGAAATCGGGCGTAATGGACTTGACAGTGTACTTTTACAGCTAGTGACTACTGTCAGCTGTCATTTGGTACCCTTTTGGTGCCGATAGAAGCTGTACTTCGCCCGGAAAAAATTATAGACGACGATGTACTCTCATCGATTTCATGTCCAGGGTGTTGTGGTGAGTTTATCACCAAGAAATCGGGCGTAATGGACTTGAGAGTGTACTTTGACAGCTAGCCATTACTGTCAGCTGTCATTTGGTATACTTTTGATGCCAATCCAAGCTGTACTTTGCCCGGAAAAAATTATAAACCACGATGTACTCTCATCGATTTCATGTCCAGGGTGTTGTGGTAGGTTTATCACCTAGAAATCGGGTGAAATGAACTTGACAGTGCACTTTGACAGCTGGTCACAACTGTCAGCTGTCATTTGATTAACTTTTGATGCCAATCGGAGCTGTACTTCGCCCGGAAAAAATTATAGAACACGATGTACTCTCATCGATTTCATGTCCAGGGTGTTGTGGTGAGTTTATCACCTAGAAATCGGGCGTAATGGACTTGACAGTGTACTTTGACAGCTAGTGATTACTGTCAGCTGTCATTTGTTACCCTTTTGGTGCCGATAGAAGCTGTACTTCGCCCGGAAAAAATTATAGAACACGATGTACTTTAATCGATTTCATGTCCAGGGTGTTGTGGTAAGTTTATCACCTGGAAATCGGGCGTAATGGACTTGACAGTGTACTTTGAATGCTAGTGACTACTGTCAGCTGTCATTTGGTACCCTTTTGGTGCCGATAGAAGCTGTACTTCGCCCGGAAAAAATTATAGACGACGATGTACTCTCATCGATTTCATGTCCAGGGTGTTGTGGTGAGTTTATCACCTAGAAATCGGGCGTAATGGACTTGACAGTGTACTTTGACAGCTAGCCATAACTGTCAGCTGTCATCTGGTACACTTTTGATGCCAATCGAAGCTGTACTTTGCCCGCAAAAAATTATAAACGACGATGTACTCTCATCGATTTCATGTCCAGGGTGTTGTCGTAGGTTTATCACCTAGAAAACGGGTGAAATGAACTTGACAGTGTACTTTGACAGCTGGTCACAACTGTCAGCTATCATTTGATTAACTTTTAATGCCGATGGGAGCTGTACTTCGCCCGGAAAAAATTATAGAACACGATGTACTCTCATCGATTTCATGTCCAGGGTGTTGTGGTGAGTTTATCACCTAGAAATCGGGCGTAATGGACTTGACAGTGTACTTTGGCAGCTAGCCATTACTGTCAGCTGTCATTTGGTGCACTTTTGATGCCAATCGAAGCTGTACTTTGTCCGGAAAAAATTATAAACGATGATGTACTCTCATCGATTTCATGTCCAGGGTGTTGTGGTGAGTTTATCACCTAGAAATCGGGCGAAATGGACTTGACAGTGTACTTTGAGAGCTAGTGACTACTAGCAGCTGTCATTTGGTACCCTTTTGGTGCCGATAGAAGCTGTACTTCGCCCGGAAAAAATTATAGACGACGATGTACTCTCATCGATTTCATGTCCAGGGTGTTGTGGTGAGTTTATCACCTAGGAATCGGGCGTAATGGACTTGACAGTGTACTTAGACAGCTAGCCATTACTGTCAGCTGTCATCTGGTACACTTTTGATGCCAATCGAAGCTGTACTTTGCCCGGAAAAAATTATAAACGACGATGTACTCTCATCGATTTCATGTCCAGGGTGTTGTGGTAGGTTTATCACCTAGAAATCGGGTGAAATGAACTTGACAGTGTACTTTGACAGCTGGTCACATTTGTCAGCTGTCATTTGATTAACTTTTTATGCCGATCGGAGCTGTACTTCGCCCGGAAAAAATTATAGAACACGATGTACTCTCATCGATTTCATGTCCAGGGTGTTGTGGTGAGTTTATAACCTAGAAATCGGGCGAAATGGACTTGACAGTGTACTTTGGAAGCTAGTGACTACTGTCAGCTGTCATTTGGTACCCTTTTGGTGCCGATAGAAGCTGTACTTTGCCCGGAAAAAATTATAGACGGCGATGTATTCTCATCGATTTCATGTCCAGGGTGTTGTGGTGAGTTTATCACCTAGAAATCGGGCGTAATGGACTTGACAGTGTACTTTGGCAGCTAGTGACTACTGTCAGCTGTCATTTGGTACCCTTTTGGTGCCGATAGAAGCTGTACTTCGCCCGGAAAAAATTATAGACGACGATGTACTCTCATCGATTTCATGTCCAGGGTGTTGTGGTGAGTTTATCACCAAGAAATCGGGCGTAATGGACTTGACAGTGTACTTTGACAGCTAGCCATTACTGTCAGCTGTCATTTGGTACACTTTTGATGCCAATCGAAGCTGTTCTTTGCCCGGAAAAAATTATAAACCACGATGTTCTCTCATCGATTTCATGTCCAGGGTGTTGTGGTAGGTTTATCACCTAGAAATCGGGTGAAATGAACTTGACAGTGTACTTTGGCAGCTGGTCACAACTGTCAGCTCTCATTTGATTAACTTTTGATGCCAATCGGAGCTCTACTTCGCCCGGAAAAAATTATAGAACACGATGTACTCTCATCGATTTCATGTCCAGGGTGTTGTGGTGAGTTTATCACCTAGAAATCGGGCGAAATGGACTTCACAGTGTACTTTGGAAGCTAGCGACTACTTAGAGCTGTCATTTGGTACCCTTTTGGTGCCGATAGAAGCTGTACTTCGCCCGTAAAAAAATATAGAACACGATGTACTCTCATCGATTTCATGCCCAGGGTGTTGTGGTAAGTTTATCACCTAGAAATCGGGCGTAATGGACTTGACAGTGTACTTTGAATGCTGGTGACTTATGTCAGCTGTCATTTGGTACCCTTTTGGTGCCGATAGAAGCTGTACTTCGCCCGGAAAAAATTATAGACGACGATGTACTCTCATCGATTTCATGTCCAGGGTGTTGTGGTGAGTTTATCACCTAGAAATCGGGCGTAATGGACTTGACAGTGTACTTTGACAGCTAGCCATTACTATCAGCTGTCATCTGGTACACTTTTGATGCCAATCGAAGCTGTACTTTGCCCGCAAAAAATTATAAACGACGATGTACTCTCATCGATTTCATGTCCAGGGTGTTGTGGTAGGTTTATCACCTAGAAATCGGGTGGAATGAACTTGACAGTGTACTTTGACAGCTGTTCACAACTGTCAGCTGTCATATGATTAACTTTTGATGCCGATCGGAGCTGTACTTCGCCCGGAAAAAATTATAGAACACGATGTACTCTCATCGATTTCATGTCCAGGGTGTTGTGGTGAGTTTATCACCTAGAAATCGGGCGAAATGGACTTGACAGTGTACTTTGGAAGCTAGTGACTACTGTCAGCTGTCATTTGGTACCCTTTTGGTGCCGATAGAAGCTGTACTTCGCCCGGAAAAAATTATAGACGACGATGTATTCTCATCGATTTCATGTCCAGGGTGTTGTGGTAAGTTTATCACCTAGAAATCGGGCGTAATGGACTTGACAGTGTACTTTGACAGCTAGTGACTACTGTCAGCTGTCATCTGGTACACTTTTGATGCCAATCCAAGCTGTACTTTGCCCGGAAAAAACTATAAACGACGATGTACTTTCATCGATTTCATGTCCAGGGTGTTGTGGTAGGTTTATCATCTAGAAATCGGGTGAAATGAACTTAACAGTGTACTTTGACAGCTGGTCACAACTTTCAGCTGTCATTTTATTAACTTTTGATGCCGATCGGAGCTGTATTCCGCCCGGAAAAAATTATAGAACACGATGTACTCTCATCGATTTCATGGCCAGGGTGTTGTGGTGAGTTTATCACCTAGAAATCGGCCGTAATGGACTTGACAATGTACTTTGACAGCTAGTGACTACTGTGAGCTGTCATTTTGTACCCTTTTGGTGCCGATAGAAGCTGTACTTCGCCCGGAAAAAATTATAGAACACGATGTACTCTCATCGATTTCATGTCCAGGGTGTTGTGGTAAGTTTATCACATAGAAATCGGGCGTAATGGACTTGACAGTGTACTTTGAATGCTAGTGACTTATGTCAGCTGTCATTTGGTACCCTTTTGGTGCCGATAGAAGCTGTACTTCGCCCGGAAAAAATTATAGACGACGATGTACTCTCATCGATTTCATGTCCAGGGTGTTGTGGTGAGTTTATCACCAAGAAATCGGGCGTAATGGACTTGACAGTGTACTTTGACAGCTAGCCATTACTATCAGCTGTCATCTGGTACACTTTTGATGCCAATCGAAGCTGTACTTTGCCCGCAAAAAATTATAAACGACGATGTACTCTCATCGATTTCATGTCCAGGGTGTTGTGGTAGGTTTATCACCTAGAAATCGGGTGGAATGAACTTGACAATGTACTTTGACAGCTGGTCACAACTGTCAGCTGTCATTTGATTAACTTTTGATGCCGATCGGAGCTGTACTTCGCCCGGAAAAAATTATAGAACACGATGTACTCTCATCGATTTCATGTCCAGGGTGTTGTGGTGAGTTTATCACCTAGGAATCGGGCGAAATGGACTTGACAGTGTACTTTGGAAGCTAGTGACTACTGTCAGCTGTCATTTGGTACCCTTTTGGTGCCGATAGAAGCTGTACTTCGCCCGGAAAAAATTATAGACGGCGATGTATTCTCATCGATTTCATGTCCAGGGTGTTGTGGTGAGTTTATCACCTAGAAATCGGGCGTAATGGACTTGACAGTGTACTTTCGCAGCTAGTGACTACTGTCAGCTGTCATTTTGTACCCTTTTGGTGCCGATAGAAGCTGTACTTCGCCCGGAAAAAATTATAGACGACGATGTACTCTCATCGATTTCATGTCCAGGGTGTTGTGGTGAGTTTATCACCAAGAAATCGGGCGTAATGGACTTGACAGTGTACTTTGACAGCTAGCCATTACTGTAAGCTCTCATCTGGTACACTTTTGATGCCAATCGAAGCTGTACTTTGCCCGGAAAAAATTATAAACCACGATGTACTCTCATCGATTTCATGTCCAGGGTGTTGTGGTGAGTTTATCACCTAGAAATCGGGCGAAATGGACTTGACAGTGTACTTTGGAAGCTAGTGACTACTTAGAGCTGTCATTTGGTACCCTTTTGGTGCCGATAGAAGCTGTACTTCGCCCGTAAAAGAATATATAGAACACGATGTACTCTCATCGATTTCATGTCCAGGGTGTTGTGGTAAGTTTATCACCTAGAAATCGGGCGTAATGGACTTGACAGTGTACTTTGAATGCTGGTGACTTATGTCAGCTGTCATTTGGTACCCTTTTGGTGCCGATAGAAGCTGTACTTCGCCCGGAAAAAATTATAGACGACGATGTACTCTCATCGATTTCATGTCCAGGGTGTTGTGGTGAGTTTATCACCTAGAAATCGGGCGAAATGGACTTGACAGTGTACTTTGACAGCTAGCCATTACAGTCAGCTGTCATTTGGTACCCTTTTGGTGCCAATAGAAGCTGTACTTCGCCCGGAAAAAATTATAGACGGCGATGTATTCTCATCGATTTCATGTCCAGGGTGTTGTGGTGAGTTTATCACCTAGAAATCGGGCGAAATGGACTTGACAGTGTACTTTGGAAGCTAGTGACTATTCAGAGCTGTCATTTGGTACCCTTTTGGTGCCGATAGAAGCTGTACTTCGCCCGTAAAAGAATATATAGAACACGATGTACTCTCATCGATTTCATGTCCAGGGTGTTGTGGTAAGTTTATCACCTAGAAATCGGGCGTAATGGACTTGACAGTGTACTTTGAATGCTGGTGACTTATGTCAGCTGTCATCTGGTACACTTTTGATGCCAATCGAAGCTGTAGTTTGCCCGCAAAAAATTATAAACGACGATGTACTCTCATCGATTTCATGTCCAGGGTGTTGTGGTAGGTTTATCACCTAGAAATCGGGTGGAATGAACTTGACAGTGTACTTTAACAGCTGGTCACAACTGTCAGCTGTCATATGATTAACTTTTGATGCCGATCGGAGCTGTACTTCGCCCGGAAAAAATTATAGAACACGATGTACTCTCATCGATTTCATGTCCAGGGTGTTGTGGTGAGTTTATCACCTAGAAATCGGGCGAAATGGACTTGACAGTGTACTTTGGAAGCTAGTGACTACTTTCAGCTGTCATTTGGTACCCTTTTGGTGCCGATAGAAGCTGTACTTCGCCCGGAAAAAATTATAGACGACGATGTATTCTCATCGATTTCATGTCCAGGGTGTTGTGGTAAGTTTATCACCTAGAAATCGGGCGTAATGGACTTGACAGTGTACTTTGACAGCTAGTGACTACTGTCAGCTGTCATCTGGTACACTTTTGATGCCAATCCAAGCTGTACTTTGCCCGGAAAAAACTATAAACGACGATGTACTTTCATCGATTTCATGTCCAGGGTGTTGTGGTAGGTTTATCATCTAGAAATCGGGTGAAATGAACTTAACAGTGTACTTTGACAGCTGGTCACAACTTTCAGCTGTCATTTGATTAACTTTTGATGCCGATCGGAGCTGTATTCCGCCCGGAAAAAATTATAGAACACGATGTACTCTCATCGATTTCATGTCCAGGGTGTTGTGGTGAGTTTATCACCTAGAAATCGGGCGTAATGGACTTGACAGTGTACTTTGACAGCTAGTGACTACTGTGAGCTGTCATTTTGTACCCTTTTGGTGCCGATAGAAGCTGTACTTCGCCCGGAAAAAATTATAGAACACGATGTACTCTCATCGATTTCATGTCCAGAGTGTTGTGGTGAGTTTATCACCTAGAAATCGGGCGTAATGGACTTGACAGTGTACTTTAACAGCTAGACATTACTGTCAGCTGTCATCTGGTACACTTTTGATGCCAATCGAAGCTGTACTTTGCCCGGAAAAAATTATAAACCACGATGTACTCTCATCGATTTCATGTCCAGGGTGTTGTGGTAGGTTTATCACCTAGAAATCGGGTGAAATGAACTTGACAGTGTACTTTGACAGCTGGTCACAACTGTCAGCTGTCATTTGATTAACTTTTGATGCCAATCGAAGCTGTACTTCGCCCGGAAAAAATTATAGAACACGATGTACTCTCATCGATTTCATGTCCAGGGTGTTGTGGTGAGTTTATCACCTAGAAATCGGGCGAAATGGACTTGACAGTGTACTCTGAAAGCTAGTGACTACTGTGAGCTGTCATTTGGTACCCTTTTGGTGCCGATAGAAGCTGTACTTCGCCCGGAAAAAATTATAGAACACGATGTACTCTCATGGATTTCATGTCCAGGGTGTTGTGGTAAGTTTATCACCTAGAAATCGGGCGTAATGGACTTGACAGTGTACTTTGAATGCTAGTGACTTATGTCAGCTGTCATTTGGTACCCTTTTGGTGCCGATAGAAGCTGTACTTCGCCCGGAAAAAATTATAGACGACGATGTACTCTCATCGATTTCATGTCCAGGGTGTTGTGGTGAGTTTATCACCTAGAAATCGGGCGTAATGGACTTGACAGTGTACTTTGACAGCTAGCCATTACTGTCAGCTGTCATCTGGTACACTTTTGATGCCAATCGAAGCTGTACTTTGCCCGAAAAAAATTATAAACGACGATGTACTCTCATCGATTTCATGTCCAGGGTGTTGTGGTAGGTTTATCACCTAGAAATCGGGTGGAATGAACTTGACAGTGTACTTTGACAGCTGGTCACAACTGTCAGCTGTCATATGATTAACTTTTGATGCCGATCGGAGCTGTACTTCGCCCGGAAAAAATTATAGAACACGATGTACTCTCATCGATTTCATGTCCAGGGTGTTGTGGTGAGTTTATCACCTAGAAATCGGGCGAAATGGACTTGACAGTGTACTTTGGAAGCTAGTGACTACTGTCAGCTGTCATTTGGTACCCTTTTAATGCCGATAGAAGCTGTACTTCGCCCGGAAAAAACTATAGACGACGATGTATTCTCATCGATTTCATGTCCAGGGTGTTGTGGTAAGTTTATCACCTAGAAATCGGGCGTAATGGACTTGACAGTGTACTTTGACAGCTAGTGACTACTGTCAGCTGTCATCTGGTACAATTTTGATGCCAATCCAAGCTGTACTTTGCCCGGAAAAAACTATAAACGACGATGTACTCTCATCGATTTCATGTCCAGGGTGTTGTGGTAGGTTTATCATCTAGAAATCGGGTGAAATGAACTTAACAGTGTACTTTGACAGCTGGTCACAACTTTCAGCTGTCATTTGATTAACTTTTGATGCCGATCAGAGCTGTTTTTCGCCCGGAAAAAATTATAGAACACGATTTACTCTCATCGATTTCATGTCCAGGGTGTTGTGGTGAGTTTATCACCTAGAAATCGGGCGTAATGGACTTTACAGTGTACTTTGACAGCTAGCCATTACTGTCAGCTGTCATCTGGTACACTTTTGATGCCAATCGAAGCTGTACTTCGCCCGGAAAAAATTATAGAACACGATGTACTCTCATCGATTTAATGTCCAGGGTGTTGTGGTAGATTTATCACCTAGAACACGGGCGAAATTGACTTGTCACTGTACTTTGACAGCTAGTTATTAGTGTCAGCTGTCATTTATTACATATTTTGTTGCCGATAGAAGCTGTACTTCGCCCAGAAAAAATTATAGAACACGATGTACTCTCATCGATTTCATGTCCAGGGTGTTGTGGTAGGTTTATCACCTAGAAATCGGGCGAAATTGACTTAAAAGTGTACTTTAGCAGCTAGCGACTAATGTCAGCTGTCATCTGGTATGCTTTTGATGCCAATCAAAGCTGTACTTTGCCCGGAAAAAATTATAAACGACGATGTACTCTCATCGATTTCATGTCCAGGGTGTTGTGGTAGGTTTATCACCTAGAAATCGGGTGAAATGAACTTGACAGTGTACTTTGACAGCTGGTCACAACTGTCAGCTGTCATTTGAATAACTTTTGATGCCGATCGGAGCTGTACTTCGCCCGGAAAAAATTATAGACGACGATGTATTCTCATCGATTTCATGTCCAGGGTGTTGTGGTAAGTTTATCAACTAGAAATCGGGCGTAATGGACTTGAGAGTGTACTTTGACAGCTAGTCATTACTGTCAGCTGTCATTTTATATACTTTTGATGCCAATCGAAGCTGTACTTTGCCCGGAAAAAATTATAAACGACGATGTACTCTCATTGATTTCATGTCCAAGGTGTTGTGGTAGGTTTATTACCTAGAAATCGTAAGAAATACACTTGACAGTCTACTTTGACAACTAGCCATTACTGTCAGCTGTCATTTGGTACCCTTTTATTGCCGATAGAAGCTGTACTTCGCCCGGAAAAAAATATAGAACACGATGTACTCTTATCGATTTCATGTCCAGGGTGTTGTGGTGAGTTTATCACCTAGAAATCGGGCGAAATGGACTTGACAGTGTACTTTGACAGCTGGTCACAACTGTCAGCTGTCATTTGATTAACTTTTCATGCCGATCGAAGCTGTACTTCGCCCGGAAAAAATTAAAGAACACGATGTACTCTCATCGATTTCATGTCCAGGGTGTTGTGGTGAGTTTATCACCTAGAAATCGGGTGAAATGAACTTGACAGTGTACTTTGACAGCTGGTCACAACTGTCAGCTGTCATTTGATTAACTTTTGATGCCAATCGGAGCTGTACTTCGCCCGGAAAAAATTATAGAACACGATGTACTCTCATCGATTTCATGTCCAGGGTGTTGTGGTGAGTTTATCACCTAGAAATCGGGCGTAATGGACTTGACAGTGTACTTTGAATGCTAGTGACTACTGTTAGCTGTCATTTGGTACCCTTTTCGTGCCGATAGAAGCTGTACTTCGCCCGGAAAAAATTATAGACGACGATGTACTCTCATCGATTTCATGTCCAGGGTGTTGTGGTGAGTTTATCACCTAGAAATCGGGCGTAATGGACTCGACAGTGTACTTTGACAGCTAGCCATTACTGTCAGCTGTCATCTGGTACACTTTTGATGCCAATCGATGCTGTACTTTGCCCGCAAAAAATTATAAACGACGATGTACTCTCATCGATTTCATGTCCAGGGTGTTGTGGTAGGTTTATCACCTAGAAAACGGGTGAAATGAACTTGACAGTGTACTTTGACAGCTGGTCACAACTGTCAGCTGTCATGTGATTAACTTTTGATGCCGATCGGAGCTGTACTTCGCCCGGAAAAAATTATAGAACACGATGTACTCTCATCGATTTCATGTCCAGGGTGTTGTGGTGAGTTTATCACCTAGAAATCGGGCGAAATGGACTTGACAGTGTACTTTGGAAGCTAGTGACTACTGTCAGCTGTCATTTAGTACCCTTTTGATGCCGATTAAAGCTGTACTTTGTCCGGAAAAAATTATAAACGATGATGTACTCTCATCGATTTCATGTCCAGGGTGTTGTGGTGAGTTTATCACCTAGAAATCGGGCGAAATGGACTTGACAGGGTACTTTCGGAGCTAGTGACAACTAGCAGCTGTCATGTGGTACCTATTTGGTGCCGATAGAAGCTGTACTACGCCCGGAAAAAATTATAGACGACGATGTACTCTCATCGATTTCATGTCCAGGGTGTTGTGGTGAGTTTATCACCTAGGAATCGGGCGTAATGGACTTGACAGTGTACTTTGACAGCTAGCCATTACTGTCAGCTGTCATCTGGTACACTTTTGATGCCAATCGAAGCTGTACTTTACCCGGAAAAAATTATAAACGACGATGTACTCTCATCGATTTCATGTCCAGGGTGTTGTGGTAGGTTTATCACCTAGAAATCGGGTGAAATGAACTTGACAGTGTTCTTTGACAGCTGGTCACAACTGTCAGCTGTCATTTGATTAACTTTTGATGCCGATCGGAGCTGTACTTCGCCCGGAAAAAATTATAGAACACGATGTACTCTCATCGATTTCATGTCCAGGGTGTTGTGGTGAGTTTATCACCTAGAAATCGGGCGAAATGGACTTGACAGTGTACTTTGGAAGCTAGTGACTACTGTCAGCTGTCATTTGGTACCCTTTTGGTGCCGACAGAAGCTGTACTACGCCCGGAAAAAATTATAGACGGCGATGTAATCTCATCGATTTCATGTCCAGGGTGTTGTGGTAAGTTTATCACCTAGAAATCGGGCGTAATGGACTTGACAGTGTACTTTGACAGCTAGTTTTTACTGTCAGCTGTCATTTGGTACCCTTTTGGTGCCGATAGAAGCTGTACTTTGCCCGGAAAAAATTATAGAACACGATGTACTCTCATCGATTTCATGTCCAGGGTGTTGTGGTAAGTTTATCACCTAGAAATCGGGCGTAATGGACTTGACAGTGTACTTTGAATGCTAGTGACTACTGTCAGCTGTCATTTGGTACCCTTTTGGTGCCGATAGAAGCTGTACTTCGCCCGGAAAAAATTATAGACGACGATGTATTCTCATCGATTTCATGTCCAGGGTGTTGTGGTAGGTTTATCACCTAGAAATCGGGTGAAATGAACTTGACAGTGTACTTTGACAGCTGGTCACAACTGTCAGCTGTCATTTGATTATTTTTTGATGCCGATCAAAGCTGTAGGTCGCCCGGAAAAAATTATAGAACACGATGTACTCTCATCGATTTCATGTCCAGGGTGTTGTGGTGAGTTTATCACCTAGAAATCGGGCGTAATGGACTTGACAGTGTACTTTGACAGCTAGCCATTACTGTCAGCTGTCATTTGGTGCACTTTTGATGCCAATCGAAGCTGTACTTTGTCCGGAAAAAATTATAAACGACGATGTACTCTCATCGATTTCATGTCCAGGGTGTTGTGGTGAGTTTATCACCTAGAAATCGGGCGAAATGGACTTGACAGTGTACTTTGAGAGCTAGTGACTACTAACAGCTGTCTTTTGTTACCCTTTTGGTGCTGATAGAAGCTGTACTTCGCCCGTAAAAAAATATAGAACACGATGTACTCTCATTGATTTCATGTCCAAGGTGTTGTGGTAAGTTTATCACCTAGAAATCGGGTGAAATGAACTTGACAGTGTACTTTGACAGCTGGTCACATTTATCAGCTGTCATTTGATTAACTTTTGATACCGATCGGAGCTGTACTTCGCCCGGAAAAAATTATAGAACACGATGTACTCTCATCGATTTCATGTCCAGGGTGTTGTGGTGAGTTTATCACCTAGAAATCGGGCGTAATGGACTTGACAGTGTACTTCGGAAGCTAGTGATTATTGTCAGCTGTCATCTGGTACACTTTTGATGCCAAACGAAGCTGTACTTTGCCCGGAAAAAATTATAAACGACGATGTACTCTCATCGATTTCATGTCCAGGGTGTTGTGGTAGGTTTATCACCTAGAAATCGGGTGAAATGAACTTGACAGTGTACTTTGACAGCTGGTCACAACTGTCAGCTGTCATTTGATTAACTTTTGATGCCGCACGGAGCTGTACTTCGCCCGGAAAAAATTATAGAACACGATGTACTCTCATCGATTTCATGTCCAGGGTGTTGTGGTGAGTTTATCACCTAGAAATCGGGCGAAATGGACTTGACAGTGTACTTTGGAAGCTAGTCACTACTGTCAGCTGTCATTTGATTAACTTTTGATGCCGATCGAAGCTGTAGTTCGCCCGGAAAAAATTATAGAACACGATGTACTCTCATCGATTTCATGTCCAGGGTGTTGTGGTGAGTTTATCACCTAGAAATCGGGTGAAATGAACTTGACAGTGTACTTTGACAGCTGGTCACAACTGTCAGCTGTCATGTGATTAACTTTTGATGCCGATCGAAGCTGTAGTTCGCCCGGAAAAAATTATAGAACACGATGTACTCTCATCGATTTCATGTCCAGGGTGTTGTGGTGAGTTTATCACCTAGAAATCGGGCGTAATGGACTTGACAGTGTACTTTGAAAGCTAGCCATTACTGTCAGCTGTCATCTGGTACACTTTTGATGCCAATCCAAGCTGTACTTTGCCCGGAAAAAATTATAAACGACAATGTACTCTCATCGATTTCATGTCCAGGGTGTTGTGGTAGGTTTATCACCTAAAAATCGGGTGAAATGAACTTGACAGTGTACTTTGACAGCTGGTCACAACTGTCAGCTGTCATTTGATTAACTTTTGATGCCACACGGAGCTGTACTTCGCCCGGAAAAAATTATAGAACACGATGTACTCTCATCGATTTCATGTCCAGGGTGTTGTGGTGAGTTTATCACCTAGAAATCGGGCGAAATGGACTTGACAGTGTACTTTGGAAGCTAGTCACTACTGTCAGCTGTCATTTGGTTCCCTTTTGGTGCCGATAGAAGCTGTACTTCGCCCGGAAAAAATTATAGACGACGATGTATTCTCATCGATTTCATGTCCAGGGTGTTGTGGTAGGTTTATCACCTAGAAATCGGGCGAAATGGACTTGACAGTGTACTTTGGAAGCTAGTGATTACTGGCAGCTGTCATTTGTTACCCTTTTGGTGCCGATAGAAGCTGTACTTCGCCCGTAAAAAAATATAGAACACGATGTACTCTCATTGATTTCATGTCCAAGGTGTTGTGGTAAGTTTATCACCTAGAAATCGGGTGAAATGAACTTGACAGTGTACTTTGACAGCTGGTCACAACTATCAGCTGTCATTTAATTAACTTTTGATACCGATCGGAGCTGTACTTCGCCCGGAAAAAATTATAGAACACGATGTACTCTCATCGATTTCATGTCCAGGGTGTTGTGGTGAGTTTATCACCTAGAAATCGGGCGTAATGGACTTGACAGTGTACTTTGGAAGCTAGTGGTTACTGTCAGCTGTCATCTGGTACACTTTTGATGCCAATCGAAGCTGTACTTTGCCCGGAAAAAATTATAAACGACGATGTACTCTCATCGATTTCATGTCCAGGGTGTTGTGGTAGGTTTATCACCTAGAAATCGGGTGAAATGAACTTGACAGTGTACTTTGACAGCTGGTCACAACTGTCAGCTGTCATTTGATTAACTTTTGATGCCGCACGGAGCTGTACTTCGCCCGGAAAAAATTATAGAACACGATGTACTCTCATCGATTTCATGTCCAGGGTGTTGTGGTGAGTTTATCACCTAGAAATCGGGCGAAATGGACTTGACAGTGTACTTTGGAAGCTAGTCACTACTGTCAGCTGTCATTTGGTTCCCTTTTGGTGCCGATAGAAGCTGTACTTCGCCCGGAAAAAATTATAGACGACGATGTATTCTCATCGATTTCATGTCCAGGGTGTTGTGGTAGGTTTATCACCTAGAAATCGGGTGAAATGAACTTGACAGTGTACTTTGACAGCTAGTCATTACTGTCAGCTGTCATTTGGTGCACTTTTGATGCCAATCGAAGCTGTACTTTGTCCGGAAAAAATTATAAACGGCGATGTACTCTCATCGATTTCATGTCCAGGGTGTTGTGGTGAGTTTATCACCTAGAAATCGGGCGAAATGGACTTGACAGTGTACTTTGAGAGCTAGCGACTACTGGCAGCTGTCATTTGTTACCCTTTTGGTGCCGATAGAAGCTGTACTTCGCCCGTAAAAAAATATAGAACACGATGTACTCTCATTGATTTCATGTCCAAGGTGTTGTGGTAAGTTTATCACCTAGAAATCGGGTGAAATGAACTTGACAGTGTACTTTGACAGCTGGTCACAACTATCAGATGTCATTTGATTAACTTTTGATACCGATCGGAGCTGTACTTCGCCCGGAAAAAATTATAGAACACGATGTACTCTCATCGATTTCATGTCCAGGGTGTTGTGGTGAGTTTATCACCTAGAAATCGGGCGTAATGGACTTGACAGTGTACTTTGAAAGCTAGCCATTACTGTCAGCTGTCATTTGGTACACTTTTGATGCCAATCCAAGCTGCACTTTGCCCGGAAAAAATTATAAACGACAATGTACTCTCATCGATTTCATGTCCAGGGTGTTGTGGTAGGTTTATCACCTAAAAATCGGGTGAAATGAACTTGACAGTGTACTTTGACAGCTGGTCACAACTGTCAGCTGTCATTTGATTAACTTTTGATGCCACACGGAGCTGTACTTCGCCCGGAAAAAATTATAGAACACGATGTACTCTCATCGATTTCATGTCCAGGGTGTTGTGGTGAGTTTATCACCTAGAAATCGGGCGAAATGTACTTGACAGTGTACTTTGGAAGCTAGTCACTACTGTCAGCTGTTATTTGGTTCCCTTTTGGTGCCGATAGAAGCTGTACTTCGCCCGGAAAAAATTATAGACGACGATGTATTCTCATCGATTTCATGTCCAGGGTGTTGTGGTAGGTTTATCACCTAGAAATCGGGCGAAATGGACTTGACAGTGTACTTTGGAAGCTAGTGATTACTGTCAGCTGTCATTTGTTACCCTTTTGGTGCCGATAGAAGCTGTACTTCGCCCGTAAAAAAATATAGAACACGATGTACTCTCATTGATTTCATGTCCAAGGTGTTGTGGTAAGTTTATCACCTAGAAATCGGGTGAAATGAACTTGACAGTGTACTTACGCAGCTGGTCACATCTGTCAGCTGTCATTTGATTAACTTTTGATGCCGATCGGAGCTGTACTTCGCCCGGAAAAAATTATAGAACACGATGTACTCTCATCGATTTCATGTCCAGGGTGTTGTGGTGAGTTTATCACCTAGAAATCGGGCGAAATGGACTTGACAGTGTACTTTGGAAGCTAGTCACTACTGTCAGCTGTCATTTGGTTTTTTTGGTGCCGATAGAAGCTGTACTTCGCCCGGAAAAAATTATAGACGACGATGTATTCTCATCGATTTCATGTCCAGGGTGTTGTGGTAGGTTTATCACCTAGAAATCGGGTGAAATGAACTTGACAGTGTACTTTGACAGCTGGTTACAACTGTCAGCTGTCATTTGATTAACTTTTGATGCCGATCGGAGCTGTACTTCGCCCGGAAAAAATTATAGAACACGATGTACTCTCATCGATTTCATGTCCAGGGTGTTGTCGTGAGTTTATCACCTAGAAATCGGGCGTAATGGACTTGACAGTGTACTTTGGCAGCTAGCCATTACTGTCAGCTGTCATTTGGTGCACTTTTGATGCCAATCGAAGCTGTACTTTGTCCGGAAAAAATTATAAACGACGATGTACTCTCATCGATTTCATGTCCAGGGTGTTGTGGTGAGTTTATCACCTAGAAATCGGGCGAAATGGACTTGACAGTGTACTTTGAGAGCTAGTGACTACTGGCAGCTGTCATTGGGTACCCTTTTGGTGCCGATAGAAGCTGTACTTCGCCCGGAAAAAATTATGGACGACGATGTACTCTCATCGATTTCATGTCCAGGGTGTTGTGGTGAGTTTATCACCTAGGAATCGGGTGAAATGAACTTGACAGTGTACTTTGACAGCTGGTCACAACTGTCAGCTGTCATTTGATTTACTTTTGATGCCAATCGAAGCTGTACTTTGCCCGGAAAAAATTATAAACGACGATGTACTCTCATCGATTTCATGTCCAGGGTGTTGTGGTAGGTTTATCACCTAGAAGTCGGGTAAAATGAACTTGACAGTGTACTTTGACAGCTGGTCACAACTGTCGTCTGTCATTTGATTAACTTTTGATGCCGATCGGAGCTGTACTTCGCCCGGAAAAAATTATAGAACACGATGTACTCTCATCGATTTCATGTCCAGGGTGTTGTGGTGAGTTTATCACCTAGAAATCGGGCGAAATGGACTTGACAGTGTACTTTGAGAGCTAGTGACTACTGGCAGCTGTCATTGGGTACCCTTTTGGTGCCGATAGAAGCTGTACTTCGCCCGGAAAAAATTATGGACGACGATGTACTCTCATCGATTTCATGTCCAGGGGGTTGTGGTGAGTTTATCACCAAGAAAGCGGGCGTAATGGACTTGACAGTGTACTTTGACAGCTAGCCATAACTGTCAGCTGTCATCAGGTACAATTTTGATGCCAATCGAAGCTGTACTTTGCCCGGAAAAAATTATAAACCACGATGTACTCTCATCGATTTCATGTCCAGGGTGTTGTGGTAGGTTTATCACCTAGAAATCGGGTGAAATGAACTTGATAGTGTACTTTGACAGCTGGTCACAACTGTCAGCTGTCATTTGATTATATTTTGATGCCAATCGGAGCTGTACTTCGCCCGGAAAAAATTATAGAACACGATGTACTCTCATCGATTTCATGTCCAGAGTGTTGTATTGAGTTTATCACCTAGAAATCGGGCGTAATGGACTTGACAGTGTACTTTGACAGCTGGTCACAACTGTCAGCTGTCATTTGATTAACTTTTGATGCCGATCGGAGCTGTACTTCGCCCGGAAAAAATTATAGAACACGATGTACTCTCATCGATTTCATGTCCAGGGTGTTGTGGTAAGTTTATCACCTAGAAATTGGGCGTAATGGACTTGACAGTGTACTTTGACAGCTGATGACTACTGTCAGCTGTCATTTGGTACCCTTTTAGTGCCGATAGAAGCTGTACTTCGCCCGGAAAAAATTATAGACGACGATGTACTCTCATCGATTTCATGTCCAGGGTGTTGTGGTGAGTTTATCACCTAGAAATCGGGCGTAATGGACTTGACAGTGTACTTTGAAAGCTAGTCATTACTGTCAGCTGTCATCTGGTACACTTTTGATGCCAATCGAAGCTGTACTTTGCCCGCAAAAATTTATAAACGACGATGTACTCTCATCGATTTCATGTCCAGGGTGTTGTGGTAGGTTTATCACCTAGAAATCGGGTGAAATGAACTTGACAGTGTACTTTGACAGCTGGTCACAACTGTCAGCTGTCATTTGATTAACTTTTGATGCCGATCGGAGCTGTACTTGGCCCGGAAAAAATTATAGAACACGATGTACTCTCATCGATTTCATGTCCAGGGTGTTGTGGTAGGTTTATCACCTAGAAATTGGGTGTAATGGACTTGACAGTTTACTTTGACAACTAGCCATTACTGTCAGCTGTCATTTGATTAACTTTTGATGCCGATCGGAGCTGTACTTCGCCCGGAAAAAATTATAGACGACGATGTACTCTCATCGATTTCATGTCCAGGGTGTTGTGGTGAGTTTATCACCTAGAAATCGGGCGAAATGGACTTGACAGTGTACTTTCGCAGCTAGTGACTACTGTCAGCTGTCATTTGGTACCCTTTTGGTGCCGATAGAAGCTGTATTTCGCCCGGAAAAAATTATAAACGACGATGTACTCTCATCGATTTCATGTCCAGGGTGTTGTGGTAGGTTTATCACCTAGAAATCGGGTGAAATGAACTTGACAGTGTACTTTGACAGCTGGTCACAACTGTCAGCTGTCATTTGATTAACTTTTGATGCCGATCAGAGCTGTACTTCGCCCGGAAAAAACTATAAACGACGATGTACTCTCATCGATTTCATGTCCAGAGTGTTGTGGTAGGTTTATCACCTAGAAATCGGGTGAAATGAACTTGACAGTGTACTTTGACAGCTAGCCATTACTGTCAGCTGTCATCTGGTACACTTTTGATGCCAATCGAAGCTGTACTTTGCCCGGAAAAAATTATAAACGACGATGTACTCTCATCGATTTCATGTCCAGGGTGTTGTGGTAGGTTTATCACCTAGAAATTGGGTGTAATGGACTTGACAGTTTACTTTGACAACTAGCCATTACTGTCAGCTGTCATTTGATTAACTTTTGATGCCGATCGGAGCTGTACTTCGCCCGGAAAAAATTATAGACGACGATGTACTCTCATCGATTTCATGTCCAGGGTGTTGTGGTGAGTTTATCACCTAGAAATCGGGCGAAATGGACTTGACAGTGTACTTTCGCAGCTAGTGACTACTGTCAGCTGTCATTTGGTACCCTTTTGGTGCCGATAGAAGCTGTATTTCGCCCGGAAAAAATTATAAACGACGATGTACTCTCATCGATTTCATGTCCAGGGTGTTGTGGTAGGTTTATCACCTAGAAATCGGGTGAAATGAACTTGACAGTGTACTTTGACAGCTGGTCACAACTGTCAGCTGTCATTTGATTAACTTTTGATGCCGATCGGAGCTGTACTTCGCCCGGAAAAAATTATAGAACACGATGTACTCTCATCGATTTCATGTCCAGGGTGTTGTGGTGAGTTTATCACCTAGAAATCGGGCGAAATGGACTTGACAGTGTACTTTCGCAGCTAGTGACTACTGTCAGCTGTCATTTGGTACCCTTTTGGTGCCGATAGAAGCTGTACTTCGCCCGGAAAAAATTATAGACGACGATGTACTCTCATCGATTTCATGTCCAGGGTGTTGTGGTGAGTTTATCACCTAAAAATCGGGCGTAATGGACTTGACAGTGTACTTTGACAGCTAGCCATTACTGTCAGCTGTCATCTGGTACACTTTTGATGCCAATCGAAGCTGTACTTTGCCCGGAAAAAATTATAAACGACGATGTACTCTCATCGATTTCATGTCCAGGGTGTTGTGGTAGGTTTATCACCTAGAAATCGGGTGAAATGAACTTGACAGTGTACTTTGACAGCTGGTCACAACTGTCAGCTGTCATTTGATTAACTTTTGATGCCAATCCGAGCTGTACTTTGCCCGGAAAAAATTATAGAACACGATGTACTCTCATCGATTGCATGTCCAGGGTGTTGTGGTGAGTTTATCACCTAGAAATCGGCCGAAATGGACTTGACAGTGTACTTTGGAAGCTAGTGACTACTGTCAGCTGTCATTTGATTAACTTTTGATGCCGATCGGAGCTGTACTTCGCCCGGAAAAAATTATAGACGACGATGTATTCTCATCGATTTCATGTCCAGGGTGTTGTGGTAAGTTTATCACCTAGAAATCGGGCGTAATGGACTTCACAGTGTACTTTGACAGCTAGTGACTACTGTCAGCTGTCATTTGGTACCCTTTTGATGCCAATCGAAGCTGTACTTTGCCCGGAAAAATTATAGACGACGATGTACTCTCATCGATTTCATGTCCAGGGTGTTGTGGTAAGTTTATCACCTAGAAATCGGGCGTAATGGACTTGACAGTGTACTTTGACAGCTGACAACTACTGTCAGCTGTCATTTGGTACCCTTTTAGTGCCGATAGAAGCTGTACTTCGCCCGGAAAAAATTATAGACGACGATGTACTCTCGTCGATTTCATGTCCAGGGTGTTGTGGTGAGTTTATCACCTAGAAATCGGGCGTAGCGGACTTGACAGTGTACTTTCACAGCTAGCCATTACTGTCAGCTGTCATCTGGTACACTTTTGATGCCAATCGAAGCTGTACTTTGCCCGCAAAAATTTATAAACGACGATGTACTCTCATCGATTTCATGTCCAGGGTGTTGTGGTAGGTTTATCACCTAGAAATCGGGTGAAATGAACTTGACAGTGTACTTTGACAGCTGGTCACAACTGTCAGCTGTCATTTGATTAACTTTTGATGCCGATCGGAGCTGTACTTCGCCCGGAAAAAATTATAGAACACGATGTACTCTCATCGATTTCATGTCCAGGGTGTTGTGGTAAGTTTATCACCTAGAAATTGGGTGAAATGAACTTGACAGTGTACTTTGACAGCTGGTCACAACTGTCAGCTGTCATTTGATTAACTTTTGATGCCGATCGGAGCTGTACTTCGCCCGGAAAAATTATAGAACACGATGTACTCTCATCGATTTCATGTCCAGGGTGTTGTGGTAAGTTTATCACCTAGAAATCGGGCGTAATGGACTTGACAGTGTACTTTGACAGCTGATGACTACTGTCAGCTGTCATTTGGTACCCTTTTAGTGCCGATAGAAGCTGTACTTCGCCCGGAAAAAATTATAGACGACGATGTACTCTCATCGATTTCATGTCCAGGGTGTTGTGGTGAGTTTATCACCTAGAAATCGGGCGTAATGGACTTGACAGTGTACTTTGAAAGCTAGCCATTACTGTCAGCTGTCATCTGGTACACTTTTGATGCCAATCGAAGCTGTACTTTGCCCGCAAAAATTTATAAACGACGATGTACTCTCATCGATTTCATGTCCAGGGTGTTGTGGTAGGTTTATCACCTAGAAATCGGGTGAAATGAACTTGACAGTGTACTTTGGCAGCTGGTCACAATTGTCAGCTGTCATTTGATTAACTTTTGATGCCGATCGGAGCTGTACTTCGCCCGGAAAAAATTATAGAACACGATGTACTCTCATCGATTTCATGTCCAGGGTGTTGTGGTAGGTTTATCACCTAGAAATTGGGTGTAATGGACTTGACAGTTTACTTTGACAACTAACCATTACTGTCAGCTGTCATTTGATTAACTTTTGATGCCGATCGGAGCTGTACTTCGCCCGGAAAAAATTATAGACGACGATGTACTCTCATCGATTTCATGTCCAGGGTGTTGTGGTGAGTTTATCACCTAGAAATCGGGCGAAATGGACTTGACAGTGTACTTTCGCAGCTAGTGACTACTGTCAGCTGTCATTTGGTACCCTTTTGGTGCCGATAGAAGCTGTATTTCGCCCGGAAAAAATTATAAACGACGATGTACTCTCATCGATTTCATGTCCAGGGTGTTGTGGTAGGTTTATCACCTAGAAATCGGGTGAAATGAACTTGACAGTGTACTTTGACAGCTGGTCACAACTGTCAGCTGTCATTTGATTAACTTTTGATGCCGATCAGAGCTGTACTTCGCCCGGAAAAAACTATAAACGACGATGTACTCTCATCGATTTCATGTCCAGAGTGTTGTGGTAGGTTTATCACCTAGAAATCGGGTGAAATGAACTTGACAGTGTACTTTGACAGCTGGTAACAACTGTCAGCTGTCATTTGATTAACTTTTGATGCCGATCGGAGCTGTACTTCGCCCGGAAAAATTATAGAACACGATGTACTCTCATCGATTTCATGTCCAGGGTGTTGTGGTGAGTTTATCACCTAGAAATCGGGCGAAATGGACTTGACAGTGTACTTTCGCAGCTAGTGACTACTGTCAGCTGTCATTTAGTACCCTTTTGGTGCCGATAGAAGCTGTACTTCGCCCGGAAAAAATTATAGACGACGATGTACTCTCATCGATTTCATGTCCAGGGTGTTGTGGTGAGTTTATCACCTAAAAATCGGGCGTAATGGACTTGACAGTGTACTTTGACAGCTAGCCATTACTGTCAGCTGTCATCTGGTACACTTTTGATGCCAATCGAAGCTGTACTTTGCCCGGAAAAAATTATAAACGACGATGTACTCTCATCGATTTCATGTCCAGGGTGTTGTGGTAGGTTTATCACCTAGAAATCGGGTGAAATGAACTTGACAGTGTACTTTGACAGCTGGTCACAACTGTCAGCTGTCATTTGATTAACTTTTGATGCCAATCCGAGCTGTACTTTGCCCGGAAAAAATTATAGAACACGATGTACTCTCATCGATTGCATGTCCAGGGTGTTGTGGTGAGTTTATCACCTAGAAATCGGCCGAAATGGACTTGACAGTGTACTTTGGAAGCTAGTGACTACTGTCATCTGTCATTTGATTAACTTTTGATGCCGATCGGAGCTGTACTTCGCCCGGAAAAAATTATAGACGACGATGTATTCTCATCGATTTCATGTCCAGGGTGTTGTGGTAAGTTTATCACCTAGAAATCGGGCGTAATGGACTTCACAGTGTACTTTGACAGCTAGTGACTACTGTCAGCTGTCATTTGGTACCCTTTTGATGCCAATCGAAGCTGTACTTTGCCCGGAAAAATTATAGACGACGATGTACTCTCATCGATTTCATGTCCAGGGTGTTGTGGTGAGTTTATCACCTAGAAATCGGGCGTAATGGACTTGACAGTTTACTTTGACAGCTAGCCATTACTGTCAGCTGTCCTATTGTACACTTTTGATGCCAATCGAAGCTGTACTTTGCCCGGAAAAAATTATAAACGACGATGTACTCTCATCGATTTCATGTCCAGGGTGTTGTGGTAGGCCTATCACCTAGAAATCGGGTGAAATGAACTTGACAGTGTACTTTGACAGCTGGTCACAACTGTCAGCTGTCATTTGATTAACTTTTGATGCCGATCGGAGCTGTACTTCGCCCGGAAAAAATTATAGAACACGATGTACTCTCATCGATTTCATGTCCAGGGTGTTGTGGTGAGTTTATCACCTAGAAATCGGGCGAAATGGACTTGACAGTGTACTTTCGCAGCTAGTGACTACTGTCAGCTGTCATTTGGTACCCTTTTGGTGCCGATAGAAGCTGTACTTCGCCCGGAAAAATATATAGACGACGATGTACTCTCATCGATTTCATGTCCAGGGTGTTGTGGTGAGTTTATCACCTAAAAATCGGGCGTAATGGACTTGACAGTGTACTTTGACAGCTAGCCATTACTGTCAGCTGTCATCTGGTACACTTTTGATGCCAATCGAAGCTGTACTTTGCCCGGAAAAAATTATAAACGACGATGTACTCTCATCGATTTCATGTCCAGGGTGTTGTGGTAGGTTTATCACCTAGAAATCGGGTGAAATGAACTTGACAGTGTACTTTGACAGCTGGTCACAACTGTCAGCTGTCATTTGATTAACTTTTGATGCCGATCAGAGCTGTACTTCGCCCGAAAAAAACTATAAACGACGATGTACTCTCATCGATTTCATGTCCAGAGTGTTGTGGTAGGTTTATCACCTAGAAATCGGGTGAAATGAACTAGACAGTGTACTTTGACAGCTGGTCACAACTGTCAGCTGTCATTTGATTAACTTTTGATGCCGATCGGAGCTGTACTTCGCCCGGAAAAAATTATAGACGACGATGTACTCTCATCGATTTCATGTCCAGGGTGTTGTGGTGAGTTTATCACCTAGAAATCGGGCGAAATGGACTTGACAGTGTACTTTCGCAGCTAGTGACTACTGTCAGCTGTCATTTGGTACCCTTTTGGTGCCGATAGAAGCTGTATTTCGCCCGGAAAAAATTATAAACGACGATGTACTCTCATCGATTTCATGTCCAGGGTGTTGTGGTAGGTTTATCACCTAGAAATCGGGTAAAATGAACTTGACAGTGTACTTTGACAGCTGGTCACAACTGTCAGCTGTCATTTGATTAACTTTTGATGCCGATCAGAGCTGTACTTCGCCCGGAAAAAACTATAAACGACGATGTACTCTCATCGATTTCATGTCCAGAGTGTTGTGGTAGGCCTATCACCTAGAAATCGGGTGAAATGAACTTGACAGTGTACTTTGACAGCTGGTCACAACTGTCAGCTGTCATTTGATTAACTTTTGATGCCGATCGGAGCTGTACTTCGCCCGGAAAAAATTATAGAACACGATGTACTCTCATCGATTTCATGTCCAGGGTGTTGTGGTGAGTTTATCACCTAGAAATCGGGCGAAATGGACTTGACAGTGTACTTTCGCAGCTAGTGACTACTGTCAGCTGTCATTTGGTACCCTTTTGGTGCCGATAGAAGCTGTACTTCGCCAGGAAAAATATATAGACGACGATGTACTCTCATCGATTTCATGTCCAGGGTGTTGTGGTGAGTTTATCACCTAAAAATCGGGCGTAATGGACTTGACAGTGTACTTTGACAGCTAGCCATTACTGTCAGCTGTCATCTGGTACACTTTTGATGCCAATCGAAGCTGTACTTTGCCCGGAAAAAATTATAAACGACGATGTACTCTCATCGATTTCATGTCCAGGGTGTTGTGGTAGGTTTATCACCTAGAAATCGGGTGAAATGAACTTGACAGTGTACTTTGACAGCTGGCCACAACTGTCAGCTGTCATTTGATTAACTTTTGATGCCGATCAGAGCTGTACTTCGCCCGGAAAAAACTATAAACGACGATGTACTCTCATCGATTTCATGTCCAGAGTGTTGTGGTAGGTTTATCACCTAGAAATCGGGTGAAATGAACTTGACAGTGTACTTTGACAGCTGGTCACAACTGTCAGCTGTCATTTGATTAACTTTTGATGCCGATCAGAGCTGTACTTCGCCCGGAAAAAACTATAAACGACGATGTACTCTCATCGATTTCATGTCCAGAGTGTTGTGGTAGGTTTATCACCTAGAAATCGGGTGAAATGAACTTGACAGTGTACTTTGACAGCTGGTCACAACTGTCAGCTGTCATTTGATTAACTTTTGATGCCGATCGGAGCTGTACTTCGCCCGGAAAAAATTATAGACGACGATGTACTCTCATCGATTTCATGTCCAGGGTGTTGTGGTGAGTTTATCACCTAGAAATCGGGCGAAATGAACTTGACAGTGTACTTTGACAGCTGGTCACAACTGTCAGCTGTCATTTGATTAACTTTTGATGCCGATCGGAGCTGTACTTCGCCCGGAAAAAATTATAGACGACGATGTACTCTCATCGATTTCATGTCCAGGGTGTTGTGGTGAGTTTATCACCTAGAAATCGGGCGAAATGTACTTGACAGTGTACTTTCGCAGCTAGTGACTACTGTCAGCTGTCATTTGGTACCCTTTTGGTGCCGATAGAAGCTGTATTTCGCCCGGAAAAAATTATAAACGACGATGTACTCTCATCGATTTCATGTCCAGGGTGTTGTGGTGAGTTTATCACCTAAAAATCGGGCGTAATGGACTTGACAGTGTACTTTGACAGCTAGCCATTACTGTCAGCTGTCATCTGGTACACTTTTGATGCCAATCGAAGCTGTACTTTGCCCGGAAAAAATTATAAACGACGATGTACTCTCATCGATTTCATGTCCAGGGTGTTGTGGTAGGTTTATCACCTAGAAATCGGGTGAAATGAACTTGACAGTGTACTTTGACAGCTGGCCACAACTGTCAGCTGTCATTTGATTAACTTTTGATGCCGATCAGAGCTGTACTTCGCCCGGAAAAAACTATAAACGACGATGTACTCTCATCGATTTCATGTCCAGAGTGTTGTGGTAGGTTTATCACCTAGAAATCGGGTGAAATGAACTTGACAGTGTACTTTGACAGCTGGCCACAACTGTCAGCTGTCATTTGATTAACTTTTGATGCCGATCAGAGCTGTACTTCGCCCGGAAAAAACTATAAACGACGATGTACTCTCATCGATTTCATGTCCAGAGTGTTGTGGTAGGTTTATCACCTAGAAATCGGGTGAAATGAACTTGACAGTGTACTTTGACAGCTGGTCACAACTGTCAGCTGTCATTTGATTAACTTTTGATGCCGATCGGAGCTGTACTTCGCCCGGAAAAAATTATAGACGACGATGTACTCTCATCGATTTCATGTCCAGGGTGTTGTGGTGAGTTTATCACCTAGAAATCGGGCGAAATGTACTTGACAGTGTACTTTCGCAGCTAGTGACTACTGTCAGCTGTCATTTGGTACCCTTTTGGTGCCGATAGAAGCTGTATTTCGCCCGGAAAAAATTATAAACGACGATGTACTCTCATCGATTTCATGTCCAGGGTGTTGTGGTAGGTTTATCACCTAGAAATCGGGTAAAATGAACTTGACAGTGTACTTTGACAGCTGGTCACAACTGTCAGCTGTCATTTGATTAACTTTTGATGCCGATCAGAGCTGTACTTCGCCCGGAAAAATTTATAAACGACGATGTACTCTCATCGATTTCATGTCCAGAGTGTTGTGGTAGGTTTATCACCTAGAAATCGGGTGAAATGAACTTGACAGTGTACTTTGACAGCTGGTCACAACTGTCAGCTGTCATTTGATTAACTTTTGATGCCGATCGAAGCTGTACTTCGCCCGGAAAAAATTATAGAACACGATGTACTCTCATCGATTTCATGTCCAGGGTGTTGTGGTGAGTTTATCACCTAGAAATCGGGCGAAATGGACTTGACAGTGTACTTTCGCAGCTAGTGACTACTGTCAGCTGTCATTTGGTACCCTTTTGGTGCCGATAGAAGCTGTACTTCGCCCGGAAAAAATTATAGACGACGATGTACTCTCATCGATTTCATGTCCAGGGTGTTGTGGTGAGTTTATCACCTAAAAATCGGGCGTAATGGACTTGACAGTGTACTTTGACAGCTAGCCATTACTGTCAGCTGTCATCTGGTACACTTTTGATGCCAATCGAAGCTGTACTTTGCCCGGAAAAAATTATAAACGACGATGTACTCTCATCGATTTCATGTCCAGGGTGTTGTGGTAGGTTTATCACCTAGAAATCGGGTGAAATGAACTTGACAGTGTACTTTGACAGCTGGTCACAACTGTCAGTTGTCATTTGATTAACTTTTGATGCCAATCCGAGCTGTACTTTGCCCGGAAAAAATTATAGAACACGATGTACTCTCATCGATTGCATGTCCAGGGTGTTGTGGTGAGCTTATCACCTAGAAATCGGCCGAAATGGACTTGACAGTGTACTTTGGAAGCTAGTGACCACTGTCAGCTGTCATTTGATTAACTTTTGATGCCGATCGGAGCTGTACTTCGCCCGGAAAAAATTATAGACGACGATGTATTCTCATCGATTTCATGTCCAGGGTGTTGTGGTAAGTTTATCACCTAGAAATCGGGCGTAATGGACTTCACAGTGTACTTTGACAGCTAGTGACTACTGTCAGCTGTCATTTGGTACCCTTTTGATGCCAATCGAAGCTGTACTTTGCCCGGAAAAATTATAGACGACGATGTACTCTCATCGATTTCATGTCCAGGGTGTTGTGGTGAGTTTATCACCTAGAAATCGGGCGTAATGGACTTGACAGTTTACTTTGACAGCTAGCCATTACTGTCAGCTGTCCTATTGTACACTTTTGATGCCAATCGAAGCTGTACTTTGCCCGGAAAAAATTATAAACGACGATGTACTCTCATCGATTTCATGTCCAGGGTGTTGTGGTAGGCCTATCACCTAGAAATCAGGTGAAATGAACTTGACAGTGTACTTTGACAGCTGGTCACAACTGTCAGCTGTCATTTGATTAACTTTTGATGCCGATCGGAGCTGTACTTCGCCCGGAAAAAATTATAGAACACGATGTACTCTCATCGATTTCATGTCCAGGGTGTTGTGGTGAGTTTATCACCTAGAAATCGGGCGAAATGGACTTGACAGTGTACTTTCGCAGCTAGTGACTACTGTCAGCTGTCATTTGGTACCCTTTTGGTGCCGATAGAAGCTGTACTTCGCCCGGAAAAATATATAGACGACGATGTACTCTCATCGATTTCATGTCCAGGGTGTTGTGGTGAGTTTATCACCTAAAAATCGGGCGTAATGGACTTGACAGTGTACTTTGACAGCTAGCCATTACTGTCAGCTGTCATTTGGTACACTTTTGATGCCAATCGAAGCTGTACTTTGCCCGGAAAAAATTATAAACGACGATGTACTCTCATCGATTTCATGTCCAGGGTGTTGTGGTAGGTTTATCACCTAGAAATCGGGTGAAATGAACTTGACAGTGTACTTTGACAGCTGGTCACAACTGTCAGCTGTCATTTGATTAACTTTTGATGCCAATCCGAGCTGTACTTTGCCCGGAAAAAATTATAGAACACGATGTACTCTCATCGATTTCATGTCCAGGGTGTTGTGGTGAGTTTATCACCTAGAAATCGGGCGAAATGGACTTGACAGTGTACTTTGGAAGCTAGTGACTACTGTCAGCTGTCATTTGATTAACTTTTGATGCCGATCGGAGCTGTACTTCGCCCGGAAAAAATTATAGACGACGATGTATTCTCATCGATTTCATGTCCAGGGTGTTGTGGTAAGTTTATCACATAGAAATCGGGCGTAATGGACTTGACAGTGTACTTTGACAGCTAGTGACTACTGTCAGCTGTCATTTGGTACCCTTTTGATGCCAATCAAAGCTGTACTTTGCCCGGAAAAAATTATAGACGACGATGTACTCTCATCGATTTCATGTCCAGGGTGTTGTGGTGAGTTTATCACCTAGAAATCGGGCGTAATGGACTTGACAGTTTACTTTGACAGCTAGCCATTACTGTCAGCTGTCCTATCGTACACTTTTGATGCCAATCGAAGCTGTACTTTGCCCGGAAAAAATTATAAACGACGATGTACTCTCATCGATTTCATGTCCAGGGTGTTGTGGTAGGCCTATCACCTAGAAATCGGGTGAAATGAACTTGACAGTGTACTTTGACAGCTGGCCACAACTGTCAGCTGTCATTTGATTAACTTTTGATGCCGATCGGAGCTGTACTTCGCCCGGAAAAAATTATAGAACACGATGTACTCTCATCGATTTCATGTCCAGGGTGTTGTGGTGAGTTTATCACCTAGAAATCGGGCGAAATGGACTTGACAGTGTACTTTCGCAGCTAGTGACTACTGTCAGCTGTCATTTGGTACCCTTTTGGTGCCGATAGAAGCTGTACTTCGCCCGGAAAAATATATAGACGACGATGTACTCTCATCGATTTCATGTCCAGGGTGTTGTGGTGAGTTTATCACCTAAAAATCGGGCGTAATGGACTTGACAGTGTACTTTGACAGCTAGCCATTACTGTCAGCTGTCATCTGGTACACTTTTGATGCCAATCGAAGCTGTACTTTGCCCGGAAAAAATTATAAACGACGATGTACTCTCATCGATTTCATGTCCAGGGTGTTGTGGTAGGTTTATCACCTAGAACTCGGGTGAAATGAACTTGACAGTGTACTTTGACAGCTGGTCACAACTGTCAGCTGTCATTTGATTAACTTTTGATGCCAATCCGAGCTGTACTTTGCCCGGAAAAAATTATAGAACACGATGTACTCTCATCGATTTCATGTCCAGGGTGTTGTGGTGAGTTTATCACCTAGAAATCGGGCGAAATGGACTTGACAGTGTACTTTGGAAGCTAGTGCCTACTGTCAACTGTCATTTGGTACCCTTTTGGTGCCGATAGAAGCTGTACTTCGCCCGGAAAAAATTATAGACGACGATGTACTCTCATCGATTTCATGTCCAGGGTGTTGTGGTGAGTTTA
Source organism: Oxycera nigricornis (assembly GCA_963942545.1). Lineage (NCBI taxonomy): Eukaryota > Metazoa > Arthropoda > Insecta > Diptera > Stratiomyidae > Oxycera > Oxycera nigricornis. Next base: position 16,866,842 of record OZ012664.1, on the reverse strand, counting down.
TCACCTAAAAATCGGGCGTAATGGACTTGACAGTGTACTTTGACAGCTAGCCATTACTGTCAGCTGTCATCTGGTACACTTTTGATGCCAATCGAAGCTGTACTTTGCCCGGAAAAAATTATAAACGACGATGTACTCTCATCGATTTCATGTCCAGGGTGTTGTGGTAGGTTTATCACCTAGAAATCGGGTGAAATGAACTTGACAGTGTACTTTGACAGCTGGTCACAACTGTCAGTTGTCATTTGATTAACTTTTGATGCCAATCCGAGCTGTACTTTGCCCGGAAAAAATTATAGAACACGATGTACTCTCATCGATTTCATGTCCAGGGTGTTGTGGTGAGTTTATCACCTAGAAATCGGGCGAAATGGACTTGACAGTGTACTTTGGAAGCTAGTGACTACTGTCAGCTGTCATTTGATTAACTTTTGATGCCGATCGGAGCTGTACTTCGCCCGGAAAAAATTATAGACGACGATGTATTCTCATCGATTTCATGTCCAGGGTGTTGTGGTAAGTTTATCACATAGAAATCGGGCGTAATGGACTTGACAGTGTACTTTGACAGCTAGTGACTACTGTCAGCTGTCATTTGGTACCCTTTTGATGCCAATCAAAGCTGTACTTTGCCCGGAAAAAATTATAGACGACGATGTACTCTCATCGATTTCATGTCCAGGGTGTTGTGGTGAGTTTATCACCTAGAAATCGGGCGTAATGGACTTGACAGTTTACTTTGACAGCTAGCCATTACTGTCAGCTGTCCTATCGTACACTTTTGATGCCAATCGAAGCTGTACTTTGCCCGGAAAAAATTATAAACGACGATGTACTCTCATCGATTTCATGTCCAGGGTGTTGTGGTAGGCCTATCACCTAGAAATCGGGTGAAATGAACTTGACAGTGTACTTTGACAGCTGGTCACAACTGTCAGCTGTCATTTGATTAACTTTTGATGCCGATCGGAGCTGTACTTCGCCCGGAAAAAATTATAGAACACGATGTACTCTCATCGATTTCATGTCCAGGGTGTTGTGGTGAGTTTATCACCTAGAAATCGGGCGAAATGGACTTGACAGTGTACTTTCGCAGCTAGTGACTACTGTCAGCTGTCATTTGGTACCCTTTTGGTGCCGATAGAAGCTGTACTTCGCCCGGAAAAATATATAGACGACGATGTACTCTCATCGATTTCATGTCCAGGGTGTTGTGGTGAGTTTATCACCTAAAAATCGGGCGTAATGGACTTGACAGTGTACTTTGACAGCTAGCCATTACTGTCAGCTGTCATCTGGTACACTTTTGATGCCAATCGAAGCTGTACTTTGCCCGGAAAAAATTATAAACGACGATGTACTCTCATCGATTTCATGTCCAGGGTGTTGTGGTAGGTTTATCACCTAGAACTCGGGTGAAATGAACTTGACAGTGTACTTTGACAGCTGGTCACAACTGTCAGCTGTCATTTGATTAACTTTTGATGCCAATCCGAGCTGTACTTTGCCCGGAAAAAATTATAGAACACGATGTACTCTCATCGATTTCATGTCCAGGGTGTTGTGGTGAGTTTATCACCTAGAAATCGGGCGAAATGGACTTGACAGTGTACTTTGGAAGCTAGTGCCTACTGTCAACTGTCATTTGGTACCCTTTTGGTGCCGATAGAAGCTGTACTTCGCCCGGAAAAAATTATAGACGACGATGTACTCTCATCGATTTCATGTCCAGGGTGTTGTGGTGAGTTTATCACCTAAAAATCGGGCGTAATGGACTTGACAGTGTACTTTGACAGCTAGCCATTACTGTCAGCTGTCATCTGGTACACTTTTGATGCCAATCGAAGCTGTACTTTGCCCGGAAAAAATTATAAACGACGATGTACTCTCATCGATTTCATGTCCAGGGTGTTGTGGTAGGTTTATCACCTAGAACTCGGGTGAAATGAACTTGACAGTGTACTTTGACAGCTGGTCACAACTGTCAGCTGTCATTTGATTAACTTTTGATGCCAATCCGAGCTGTACTTTGCCCGGAAAAAATTATAGAACACGATGTACTCTCATCGATTTCATGTCCAGGGTGTTGTGGTGAGTTTATCACCTAGAAATCGGGCGAAATGGACTTGACAGTGTACTTTCGCAGCTAGTGACTACTGTCAGCTGTCATTTGGTACCCTTTTGGTGCCGATAGAAGCTGTACTTCGCCCGGAAAAAATTATAGACGACGATGTACTCTCATCGATTTCATGTCCAGGGTGTTGTGGTGAGTTTATCACCTAAAAATCGGGCGTAATGGACTTGACAGTGTACTTTGACAGCTAGCCATTACTGTCAGCTGTCATCTGGTACACTTTTGATGCCAATCGAAGCTGTACTTTGCCCGGAAAAAATTATAAACGACGATGTACTCTCATCGATTTCATGTCCAGGGTGTTGTGGTAGGTTTATCACCTAGAAATCGGGTGAAATGAACTTGACAGTGTACTTTGACAGCTGGTCACAACTGTCAGTTGTCATTTGATTAACTTTTGATGCCAATCCGAGCTGTACTTTGCCCGGAAAAAATTATAGAACACGATGTACTCTCATCGATTGCATGTCCAGGGTGTTGTGGTGAGCTTATCACCTAGAAATCGGCCGAAATGGACTTGACAGTGTACTTTGGAAGCTAGTGACCACTGTCAGCTGTCATTTGATTAACTTTTGATGCCGATCGGAGCTGTACTTCGCCCGGAAAAAATTATAGACGACGATGTATTCTCATCGATTTCATGTCCAGGGTGTTGTGGTAAGTTTATCACCTAGAAATCGGGCGTAATGGACTTCACAGTGTACTTTGACAGCTAGTGACTACTGTCAGCTGTCATTTGGTACCCTTTTGATGCCAATCGAAGCTGTACTTTGCCCGGAAAAATTATAGACGACGATGTACTCTCATCGATTTCATGTCCAGGGTGTTGTGGTGAGTTTATCACCTAGAAATCGGGCGTAATGGACTTGACAGTTTACTTTGACAGCTAGCCATTACTGTCAGCTGTCCTATTGTACACTTTTGATGCCAATCGAAGCTGTACTTTGCCCGGAAAAAATTATAAACGACGATGTACTCTCATCGATTTCATGTCCAGGGTGTTGTGGTAGGCCTATCACCTAGAAATCAGGTGAAATGAACTTGACAGTGTACTTTGACAGCTGGTCACAACTGTCAGCTGTCATTTGATTAACTTTTGATGCCGATCGGAGCTGTACTTCGCCCGGAAAAAATTATAGAACACGATGTACTCTCATCGATTTCATGTCCAGGGTGTTGTGGTGAGTTTATCACCTAGAAATCGGGCGAAATGGACTTGACAGTGTACTTTCGCAGCTAGTGACTACTGTCAGCTGTCATTTGGTACCCTTTTGGTGCCGATAGAAGCTGTACTTCGCCCGGAAAAAATTATAGACGACGATGTACTCTCATCGATTTCATGTCCAGGGTGTTGTGGTGAGTTTATCACCTAAAAATCGGGCGTAATGGACTTGACAGTGTACTTTGACAGCTAGCCATTACTGTCAGCTGTCATCTGGTACACTTTTGATGCCAATCGAAGCTGTACTTTGCCCGGAAAAAATTATAAACGACGATGTACTCTCATCGATTTCATGTCCAGGGTGTTGTGGTAGGTTTATCACCTAGAACTCGGGTGAAATGAACTTGACAGTGTACTTTGACAGCTGGTCACAACTGTCAGCTGTCATTTGATTAACTTTTGATGCCAATCCGAGCTGTACTTTGCCCGGAAAAAATTATAGAACACGATGTACTCTCATCGATTTCATGTCCAGGGTGTTGTGGTGAGTTTATCACCTAGAAATCGGGCGAAATGGACTTGACAGTGTACTTTCGCAGCTAGTGACTACTGTCAGCTGTCATTTGGTACCCTTTTGGTGCCGATAGAAGCTGTACTTCGCCCGGAAAAAATTATAGACGACGATGTACTCTCATCGATTTCATGTCCAGGGTGTTGTGGTGAGTTTATCACCTAAAAATCGGGCGTAATGGACTTGACAGTGTACTTTGACAGCTAGCCATTACTGTCAGCTGTCATCTGGTACACTTTTGATGCCAATCGAAGCTGTACTTTGCCCGGAAAAAATTATAAACGACGATGTACTCTCATCGATTTCATGTCCAGGGTGTTGTGGTAGGTTTATCACCTAGAAATCGGGTGAAATGAACTTGACAGTGTACTTTGACAGCTGGTCACAACTGTCAGTTGTCATTTGATTAACTTTTGATGCCAATCCGAGCTGTACTTTGCCCGGAAAAAATTATAGAACACGATGTACTCTCATCGATTGCATGTCCAGGGTGTTGTGGTGAGCTTATCACCTAGAAATCGGCCGAAATGGACTTGACAGTGTACTTTGGAAGCTAGTGACCACTGTCAGCTGTCATTTGATTAACTTTTGATGCCGATCGGAGCTGTACTTCGCCCGGAAAAAATTATAGACGACGATGTATTCTCATCGATTTCATGTCCAGGGTGTTGTGGTAAGTTTATCACCTAGAAATCGGGCGTAATGGACTTCACAGTGTACTTTGACAGCTAGTGACTACTGTCAGCTGTCATTTGGTACCCTTTTGATGCCAATCGAAGCTGTACTTTGCCCGGAAAAATTATAGACGACGATGTACTCTCATCGATTTCATGTCCAGGGTGTTGTGGTGAGTTTATCACCTAGAAATCGGGCGTAATGGACTTGACAGTTTACTTTGACAGCTAGCCATTACTGTCAGCTGTCCTATTGTACACTTTTGATGCCAATCGAAGCTGTACTTTGCCCGGAAAAAATTATAAACGACGATGTACTCTCATCGATTTCATGTCCAGGGTGTTGTGGTAGGCCTATCACCTAGAAATCAGGTGAAATGAACTTGACAGTGTACTTTGACAGCTGGTCACAACTGTCAGCTGTCATTTGATTAACTTTTGATGCCGATCGGAGCTGTACTTCGCCCGGAAAAAATTATAGAACACGATGTACTCTCATCGATTTCATGTCCAGGGTGTTGTGGTGAGTTTATCACCTAGAAATCGGGCGAAATGGACTTGACAGTGTACTTTCGCAGCTAGTGACTACTGTCAGCTGTCATTTGGTACCCTTTTGGTGCCGATAGAAGCTGTACTTCGCCCGGAAAAATATATAGACGACGATGTACTCTCATCGATTTCATGTCCAGGGTGTTGTGGTGAGTTTATCACCTAAAAATCGGGCGTAATGGACTTGACAGTGTACTTTGACAGCTAGCCATTACTGTCAGCTGTCATCTGGTACACTTTTGATGCCAATCGAAGCTGTACTTTGCCCGGAAAAAATTATAAACGACGATGTACTCTCATCGATTTCATGTCCAGGGTGTTGTGGTAGGTTTATCACCTAGAAATCGGGTGAAATGAACTTGACAGTGTACTTTGACAGCTGGTCACAACTGTCAGCTGTCATTTGATTAACTTTTGATGCCAATCCGAGCTGTACTTTGCCCGGAAAAAATTATAGAACACGATGTACTCTCATCGATTTCATGTCCAGGGTGTTGTGGTGAGTTTATCACCTAGAAATCGGGCGAAATGGACTTGACAGTGTACTTTCGCAGCTAGTGACTACTGTCAGCTGTCATTTGGTACCCTTTTGGTGCCGATAGAAGCTGTACTTCGCCCGGAAAAAATTATAGACGACGATGTACTCTCATCGATTTCATGTCCAGGGTGTTGTGGTGAGTTTATCACCTAAAAATCGGGCGTAATGGACTTGACAGTGTACTTTGACAGCTAGCCATTACTGTCAGCTGTCATCTGGTACACTTTTGATGCCAATCGAAGCTGTACTTTGCCCGGAAAAAATTATAAACGACGATGTACTCTCATCGATTTCATGTCCAGGGTGTTGTGGTAGGTTTATCACCTAGAAATCGGGTGAAATGAACTTGACAGTGTACTTTGACAGCTGGTCACAACTGTCAGTTGTCATTTGATTAACTTTTGATGCCAATCCGAGCTGTACTTTGCCCGGAAAAAATTATAGAACACGATGTACTCTCATCGATTGCATGTCCAGGGTGTTGTGGTGAGCTTATCACCTAGAAATCGGCCGAAATGGACTTGACAGTGTACTTTGGAAGCTAGTGACCACTATCAGCTGTCATTTGATTAACTTTTGATGCCGATCGGAGCTGTACTTCGCCCGGAAAAAATTATAGACGACGATGTATTCTCATCGATTTCATGTCCAGGGTGTTGTGGTAAGTTTATCACCTAGAAATCGGGCGTAATGGACTTCACAGTGTACTTTGACAGCTAGTGACTACTGTCAGCTGTCATTTGGTACCCTTTTGATGCCAATCGAAGCTGTACTTTGCCCGGAAAAATTATAGACGACGATGTACTCTCATCGATTTCATGTCCAGGGTGTTGTGGTGAGTTTATCACCTAGAAATCGGGCGTAATGGACTTGACAGTTTACTTTGACAGCTAGCCATTACTGTCAGCTGTCCTATTGTACACTTTTGATGCCAATCGAAGCTGTACTTTGCCCGGAAAAAATTATAAACGACGATGTACTCTCATCGATTTCATGTCCAGGGTGTTGTGGTAGGCCTATCACCTAGAAATCAGGTGAAATGAACTTGACAGTGTACTTTGACAGCTGGTCACAACTGTCAGCTGTCATTTGATTAACTTTTGATGCCGATCGGAGCTGTACTTCGCCCGGAAAAAATTATAGAACACGATGTACTCTCATCGATTTCATGTCCAGGGTGTTGTGGTGAGTTTATCACCTAGAAATCGGGCGAAATGGACTTGACAGTGTACTTTCGCAGCTAGTGACTACTGTCAGCTGTCATTTGGTACCCTTTTGGTGCCGATAGAAGCTGTACTTCGCCCGGAAAAATATATAGACGACGATGTACTCTCATCGATTTCATGTCCAGGGTGTTGTGGTGAGTTTATCACCTAAAAATCGGGCGTAATGGACTTGACAGTGTACTTTGACAGCTAGCCATTACTGTCAGCTGTCATCTGGTACACTTTTGATGCCAATCGAAGCTGTACTTTGCCCGGAAAAAATTATAAACGACGATGTACTCTCATCGATTTCATGTCCAGGGTGTTGTGGTAGGTTTATCACCTAGAAATCGGGTGAAATGAACTTGACAGTGTACTTTGACAGCTGGTCACAACTGTCAGCTGTCATTTGATTAACTTTTGATGCCAATCCGAGCTGTACTTTGCCCGGAAAAAATTATAGAACACGATGTACTCTCATCGATTTCATGTCCAGGGTGTTGTGGTGAGTTTATCACCTAGAAATCGGGCGAAATGGACTTGACAGTGTACTTTGGAAGCTAGTGACTACTGTCAGCTGTCATTTGATTAACTTTTGATGCCGATCGGAGCTGTACTTCGCCCGGAAAAAATTATAGACGACGATGTATTCTCATCGATTTCATGTCCAGGGTGTTGTGGTAAGTTTATCACATAGAAATCGGGCGTAATGGACTTGACAGTGTACTTTGACAGCTAGTGACTACTGTCAGCTGTCATTTGGTACCCTTTTGATGCCAATCAAAGCTGTACTTTGCCCGGAAAAAATTATAGACGACGATGTACTCTCATCGATTTCATGTCCAGGGTGTTGTGGTGAGTTTATCACCTAGAAATCGGGCGTAATGGACTTGACAGTTTACTTTGACAGCTAGCCATTACTGTCAGCTGTCCTATCGTACACTTTTGATGCCAATCGAAGCTGTACTTTGCCCGGAAAAAATTATAAACGACGATGTACTCTCATCGATTTCATGTCCAGGGTGTTGTGGTAGGCCTATCACCTAGAAATCGGGTGAAATGAACTTGACAGTGTACTTTGACAGCTGGTCACAACTGTCAGCTGTCATTTGATTAACTTTTGATGCCGATCGGAGCTGTACTTCGCCCGGAAAAAATTATAGAACACGATGTACTCTCATCGATTTCATGTCCAGGGTGTTGTGGTGAGTTTATCACCTAGAAATCGGGCGAAATGGACTTGACAGTGTACTTTTGCAGCTAGTGACTACTGTCAGCTGTCATTTGGTACCCTTTTGGTGCCGATAGAAGCTGTACTTCGCCCGGAAAAATATATAGACGACGATGTACTCTCATCGATTTCATGTCCAGGGTGTTGTGGTGAGTTTATCACCTAAAAATCGGGCGTAATGGACTTGACAGTGTACTTTGACAGCTAGCCATTACTGTCAGCTGTCATCTGGTACACTTTTGATGCCAATCGAAGCTGTACTTTGCCCGGAAAAAATTATAAACGACGATGTACTCTCATCGATTTCATGTCCAGGGTGTTGTGGTAGGTTTATCACCTAGAACTCGGGTGAAATGAACTTGACAGTGTACTTTGACAGCTGGTCACAACTGTCAGCTGTCATTTGATTAACTTTTGATGCCAATCCGAGCTGTACTTTGCCCGGAAAAAATTATAGAACACGATGTACTCTCATCGATTTCATGTCCAGGGTGTTGTGGTGAGTTTATCACCTAGAAATCGGGCGAAATGGACTTGACAGTGTACTTTGGAAGCTAGTGCCTACTGTCAACTGTCATTTGATTAACTTTTGATGCCGATCGGAGCTGTACTTCGCCCGGAAAAAATTATAGACGACGATGTATTCTCATCGATTTCATGTCCAGGGTGTTGTGGTAAGTTTATCACCTAGAAATCGGGCGTAATGGACTTGACAGTGTACTTTGACAGCTAGTGACTACTGTCAGCTGTCATTTGGTACCCTTTTTGATGCCAATCGAAGCTGTACTTTGCCCGGAAAAAATTATAGACGACGATGTACTCTCATCGATTTCATGTCCAGGGTGTTGTGGTGAGTTTATCACCTAGAAATCGGGCGTAATGGACTTGACAGTGTACTTTGACAGCTAGCCATTACTGTCAGCTGTCATCTCGTACACTTTTGATGCCAATCGAAGCTGTACTTTGCCCGGAAAAAATTATAAACGACGATGTACTCTCATCGATTTCATGTCCAGGGTGTTGTGGTAGGCCTATCACCTAGAAATCGGGTGAAATGAACTTGACAGTGTACTTTGAAAGCTGGTCACAACTGTCAGCTGTCATTTGATTAACTTTTGATGCCGATCGGAGCTGTACTTCGCCCGGAAAAAATTATAGAACACGATGTACTCTCATCGATTTCATGTCCAGGGTGTTGTGGTGAGTTTATCACCTAGAAATCGGGCGAAATGGACTTGAGAGTGTACTTTGACAGCTAGTGACTACTGTCAGCTGTCATTTGGTACCCTTTTGATGCCGATAGAAGCTGTACTACGCCCGGAAAAAATTATAGACGACGATATACTCTCATCGATTTCATGTCCAGGGTGTTGTGGTGAGTTTATCACCTAGGAATCGGGCGTAATGGACTTGACAGTGTACTTTGACAGCTAGCCATTAGTGTCAGCTGTCATCTTGTACACTTTTGATGCCAATCGAAGCTGTAGTTTGCCCGGAAAAAATTATAAACGACGATGTACTCTCATCGATTTTATGTCCAGGGTGTTGTGGTAGGTTTATCACCTAGAAATTGGGTGAAATGAACTTGACAGTGTACTTTGACAGCTGGTCACAACTGTCAGCTGTCATTTGATTAACTTTTGATGCCGATCGGAGCTGTACTTCGCCCGGAAAAAATTATAGAACACTATGTACTCTCATCGATTTCATGTCCAGGGTGTTGTGGTGAGTTTATCACCTAGAAATCGGGCGAAATGGACTTGACAGTGTACTTTCGCAGCTAGTGACTACTGTCAGCTGTCATTTGGTACCCTTTTGGTGCCGATAGAAGCTGTACTTCGCCCGGAAAAATATATAGACGACGATGTACTCTCATCGATTTCATGTCCAGGGTGTTGTGGTGAGTTTATCACCTAAAAATCGGGCGTAATGGACTTGACAGTGTACCTTGACAGCTAGCCATTACTGTCAGCTGTCATCTGGTACACTTTTGATGCCAATCGAAGCTGTACTTTGCCCGGAAAAAATTATAAACGACGATGTACTCTCATCGATTTCATGTCCAGGGTGTTGTGGTAGGTTTATCACCTAGAACTCGGGTGAAATGAACTTGACAGTGTACTTTGACAGCTGGTCACAACTGTCAGCTGTCATTTGATTAACTTTTGATGCCAATCCGAGCTGTACTTTGCCCGGAAAAAATTATAGAACACGATGTACTCTCATCGATTTCATGTCCAGGGTGTTGTGGTGAGTTTATCACCTAGAAATCGGGCGAAATGGACTTGACAGTGTACTTTGGAAGCTAGTGCCTACTGTCAACTGTCATTTGATTAACTTTTGATGCCGATCGGAGCTGTACTTCGCCCGGAAAAAATTATAGACGACGATGTATTCTCATCGATTTCATGTCCAGGGTGTTGTGGTAAGTTTATCACCTAGAAATCGGGCGTAATGGACTTGACAGTGTACTTTGACAGCTAGTGACTACTGTCAGCTGTCATTTGGTACCCTTTTTGATGCCAATCGAAGCTGTACTTTGCCCGGAAAAAATTATAGACGACGATGTACTCTCATCGATTTCATGTCCAGGGTGTTGTGGTGAGTTTATCACCTAGAAATCGGGCGTAATGGACTTGACAGTGTACTTTGACAGCTAGCCATTACTGTCAGCTGTCATCTTGTACACTTTTGATGCCAATCGAAGCTGTACTTTGCCCGGAAAAAATTATAACAACGATGTACTCTCATCGATTTCATGTCCAGGGTGTTGTGGTAGGCCTATCACCTAGAAATCGGGTGAAATGAACTTGACAGTGTACTTTGACAGCTGGTCACAACTGTCAGCTGTCATTTGATTAACTTTTGATGCCGATCGAAGCTGTACTTCGCCCGGAAAAAATTATAGAACACGATGTACTCTCATCGATTTCATGTCCAGGGTGTTGTGGTGAGTTTATCACCTAGAAATCGGGCGAAATGGACTTGAGAGTGTACTTTGACAGCTAGTGACTACTGTCAGCTGTCATTTGGTACCCTTTTGATGCCGATAGAAGCTGTACTTCGCCCGGAAAAAATTATAGACGTTGATGTACTCTCATCGATTTCATGTCCAGGGTGTTGTGGTGAGTTTATCACCTAGGAATCGGGCGTAATGGACTTGACAGTGTACTTTGACAGCTAGCCATTAGTGTCAGCTGTCATCTTGTACACTTTTGATGCCAATCGAAGCTGTACTTTGCCCGGAAAAAATTATAAACGACGATGTACTCTCATCGATTTTATGTCCAGGGTGTTGTGGTAGGTTTATCACCTAGAAATTGGGTGAAATGAACTTGACAGTGTACTTTGACAGCTGGTCACAACTGTCAGCTGTCATTTGATTAACTTTTGATGCCGATCGGAGCTGTACTTCGCCCGGAAAAAATTATAGAACACTATGTACTCTCATCGATTTCATGTCCAGGGTGTTGTGGTGAGTTTATCACCTAGAAATCTGGCGAAATGGACTTGACAGTGTACTTTGCAAGCTAGTGACTTTTGTCAGCTGTCATTTGGTACCCTTTTGGTGCCAATAGAAGCTGTACTTCGCCCGGAAAAAATTATAGACGGCGATGTATTCTCATCGATTTCATGTCCAGGGTGTTGTGGTAAGTTTATCACCTAAAAATCGGGCGTAATGTACTTGACAGTGTACTTTGACAGCTAGTGACTACTGTCAGCTGTCATTTGGTACCCTTTTAATGCCGATAGAAGCTGTACTTCGCCCGGAAAAAATTATAGACGACGATGTACTCTCATCGATTTCATGTCCAGGGTGTTGTGGTAAGTTTATCACCTAGAAATCGGGTGAAATGAACTCGACAGTGTACTTTGACAGCTGGTCACAACTGTCAGCTGTCATTTGATTAACTTTTAATGCCGATCGGAGCTGTACTTCGCCCGGAAAAAATTATAGAACACGATGTACTCTCATCGATTTCATGTCCAGGGTGTTGTGGTGAGTTTATCACCTATAAATCGGGCGAAATGGACTTGACAGTGTACTTTGAAAGCTAGTGACTACTATCAGCTGTCATTTGGTACCCTTTTGGTGCCGATAAATGCTGTAGTTTGCCCGGAAAAAATTATAGACGACGATGTATTCTCATCGATTTCATGTCCAGGGTGTTGTGGTAAGTTTATCACCTATAAATTGGGCGTAATGGACTTGACAGTGTACTTTGGCAGCTAGCCATTACTGTCAGCTGTCATCTGTTACACTTTTGATGCCAATCGAAGCTGTACTTTGCCCGGAAAAAATTATAAACGACGATGTACTCTCATCGATTTCATGTCCAGGGTGTTGTGGTAGGTTTATCACCTAGAAATCGGGTGAAATGAACTTGACAGTGTACTTTGACAGCTGGTCACAAATGTCAGCTGTCATTTGATTAACTTTTGATGCAGATCGGAGCTGTACTTCGCCCGGAAAAAATTATAGAACACGATGTACTCTCATCGATTTCATGTCCAGGGTGTTGTGGTGAGTTTATCACCTAGAAATCTGGCGAAACGGACTTGACAGTGTACTTTGGAAGCTAGTGACTACTGTCAGCTGTCATTTGGTACCCTTTTGGTGCCGATAGAAGCTGTACTTCGCCCGGAAAAAATTATAGACGACGATGTACTCTCATCGATTTCATGTCCAGGGTGTTGTGGTAAGTTTATCACCTAAAAACGGGTGAAATGAACTCGAAAGTGTACTTTGACAGCTGGTCACAACTGTCAGCTGTCATTTGATTAACTTTTGATGCCGATCGTAGCTGTATTACGCCCGGAAAAAATTATAGAACACGATGTACTCTCATCGATTTCATGTCCAGGGTGTTGTGGTGAATTTATCACCTATAAATCGGGCAAAATGGACTTGACAGTGTACTTTGGAAGCTAGTGACTACTGCCAGCTGTCATTTGGTACCCTTTTGGTGCCGATAAAAGCTGTACTTCGCCCGGAAAAAATTATAGACGACGATGTATTCTCATCGATTTCATGTCCAGGGTGTTGTGGTAAGTTTATCAACTAGAAATCGGGCGTAATGGACTTGACAGTTTACTTTGACAGCTAGCCATTACTGTCAGCTGTCATCTGGTACACTTTTGATGCCAATCGAAGCTGTACTTTGCCCGGAAAAAATTATAAACGACGATGTACTCTCATCGATTTCATGTCCAGGGTGTTGTGGTAGGTTTATCACCTAGAAATCGGGTGAAATGAACTTGACAGTGTACTTTGACAGCTGGTCACAAATGTCAGCTGTCATTTGATTAACTTTTGATGCCGATCGGGGCTGTACTTCGCCCGGAAAAAATTATAGAACACGATGTACTCTCATCGATTTCATGTCCAGGGTGTTGTGGTGAGTTTATCACCTAGAAATCGGGCGAAATGGACTTGACAGTGTACTTTGAAAACTAGCGACTACTGTCAGCTGTCATTTGGTACCCTTTTGGTGCCGATAGAAGCTGTACTTTGCCCGGAAAAAATTATAGACGACGATGTATTCTCATCGATTTCATGTCCAGGGTGTTGTGGTAAGTTTATCACCTAGAAATTGGGCGTAATGGACTTGACAGTGTACTTTGACAGCTAGTGACTACTGTCAGCTGTCATTTGGTACCCTTTGAGTGCCGATCGGAGCTGCACTTCGCCCGGAAAAAATTATAGAACACGATGTACTCTCATCGATTTCATGTCCAGGGTGTTGTGGTGAGTTTATCACCTAGAAATCGGGCGAAATGGACTTGACAGTGTACTTTGTAAGCTAGCGACTACTGTCAGCTGTCATTTGGTACCCTTTTGGTGCCGATAAAAGCTGTACTTCGCCCGGAAAAAATTATAGACGACGATGTATTCTCATAGATTTCATGTCCAGGGTGTTGTGGTAAGTTTATCAACTAGAAATCGGGCGTTATGGACTTGACAGTGTACTTTGACAGCTGGTCACAACTGTCAGCTGTCATTTGATTAACTTTTAATGCCGATCGGAGCTGCACTTCGCCCGGAAAAAATTATAGAACACGATGTACTCTCATCGATTTCATGTCCAGGGTGTTGTGGTGAGTTTATCACCTAGAAATCGGGCGAAATGGACTTAACAGTGTACTTTGACAGCTAGTGACTACTGTCAGCTGTCATTTGATACCCTTTTGGTGCCAATAGAAGCTGTACTTCGCCCGGAAAAAATTATAGACGACGATGTACTCTCATCGATTTCATGTCCAGGGTGTTGTGGTAAGTTTATCACCTAGAAATCGGGTGAAATGAACTCGACAGTGTACTTTGACAGCTGGTCACAACTGTCAGCTGTCATTTCATTAACTTTTGATGCCGATCGGAGCTGTACTTCGCCCGGAAAAAATTATAGAACACAATGTACTCTCATCGATTTCATGTCCAGGGTGTTGTGGTGAGTTTATCACCTAGAAATCGGGCGAAATGGACTTGAAAGTGTACTTTGACAGCTAGTGACTACTGTCAACTGTCATTTGGTACCCTTTTGGTGCCGATAGAAGCTGTACTTTGCCCGGAAAAAATTATAGACGACGATGTACTCTCATCGATTTCATGTCCAGGGTGTTGTGGTAGGTTTATCACCTAGAAATCGGGTGAAATGAACTTGACAGTGTACTTTGACAGCTGGTCACAACTGTCAGCTGTCATTTGATTAACTTTTGATGCCGATCGTAGCTGTATTACGCCCGGAAAAAATTATAGAACACGATGTACTCTCATCGATTTCATGTCCAGGGTGTTGTGGTGAATTTATCACCTATAAATCGGGCGAAATGGACTTGAAAGTGTACTTTGACAGCTAGTGACTACTGTCAACTGTCATTTGGTACCCTTTTGGTGCCGATAGAAGCTGTACTTCGCCCGGAAAAAATTATAGACGACGATGTACTCTCATCGATTTCATGTCCAGGGTGTTGTGGTAAGTTTATCACCTAAAAACGGGTGAAATGAACTCGAAAGTGTACTTTGACAGCTGGTCACAACTGTCAGCTGTCATTTGATTAACTTTTGATGCCGATCGTAGCTGTATTACGCCCGGAAAAAATTATAGAACACGATGTACTCTCATCGATTTCATGTCCAGGGTGTTGTGGTGAATTTATCACCTAGAAATCGGGTGAAATGAACTCGACAGTGTACTTTGACAGCTGGTCACAACTGTCAGCTGTCATTTCATTAACTTTTGATGCCGATCGGAGCTGTACTTCGCCCGGAAAAAATTATAGAACACAATGTACTCTCATCGATTTCATGTCCAGGGTGTTGTGGTGAGTTTATCACCTAGAAATCGGGCGAAATGGACTTGAAAGTGTACTTTGACAGCTAGTGACTACTGTCAACTGTCATTTGGTACCCTTTTGGTGCCGATAGAAGCTGTACTTCGCCCGGAAAAAATTATAGACGACGATGTACTCTCATCGATTTCATGTCCAGGGTGTTGTGGTAAGTTTATCACCTAAAAACGGGTGAAATGAACTCGAAAGTGTACTTTGACAGCTGGTCACAACTGTCAGCTGTCATTTGATTAACTTTTGATGCCGATCGTAGCTGTATTACGCCCGGAAAAAATTATAGAACACGATGTACTCTCATCGATTTCATGTCCAGGGTGTTGTGGTGAATTTATCACCTATAAATCGGGCAAAATGGACTTGACAGTGTACTTTGGAAGCTAGTGACTACTGCCAGCTGTCATTTGGTACCCTTTTGGTGCCGATAAAAGCTGTACTTCGCCCGGAAAAAATTATAGACGACGATGTATTCTCATCGATTTCATGTCCAGGGTGTTGTGGTAAGTTTATCAACTAGAAATCGGGCGTAATGGACTTGACAGTTTACTTTGACAGCTAGCCATTACTGTCAGCTGTCATCTGGTACACTTTTGATGCCAATCGAAGCTGTACTTTGCCCGGAAAAAATTATAAACGACTATGTACTCTCATCGATTTCATGTCCAGGGTGTTGTGGTAGGTTTATCACCTAGAAATCGGGTGAAATGAACTTGACAGTGTACTTTGACAGCTGGTCACAAATGTCAGCTGTCATTTGATTAACTTTTGATGCCGATCGGGGCTGTACTTCGCCCGGAAAAAATTATAGAACACGATGTACTCTCATCGATTTCATGTCCAGGGTGTTGTGGTGAGTTTATCACCTAGAAATCGGGCGAAATGGACTTGACAGTGTACTTTGAAAACTAGCGACTACTGTCAGCTGTCATTTGGTACCCTTTTGGTGCCGATAGAAGCTGTACTTTGCCCGGAAAAAATTATAGACGACGATGTATTCTCATCGATTTCATGTCCAGGGTGTTGTGGTAAGTTTATCACCTAGAAATTGGGCGTAATGGACTTGACAGTGTACTTTGACAGCTAGTGACTACTGTCAGCTGTCATTTGGTACCCTTTGAGTGCCGATCGGAGCTGCACTTCGCCCGGAAAAAATTATAGAACACGATGTACTCTCATCGATTTCATGTCCAGGGTGTTGTGGTGAGTTTATCACCTAGAAATCGGGCGAAATGGACTTGACAGTGTACTTTGTAAGCTAGCGACTACTGTCAGCTGTCATTTGGTACCCTTTTGGTGCCGATAAAAGCTGTACTTCGCCCGGAAAAAATTATAGACGACGATGTATTCTCATAGATTTCATGTCCAGGGTGTTGTGGTAAGTTTATCAACTAGAAATCGGGCGTTATGGACTTGACAGTGTACTTTGACAGCTGGTCACAACTGTCAGCTGTCATTTGATTAACTTTTAATGCCGATCGGAGCTGCACTTCGCCCGGAAAAAATTATAGAACACGATGTACTCTCATCGATTTCATGTCCAGGGTGTTGTGGTGAGTTTATCACCTAGAAATCGGGCGAAATGGACTTAACAGTGTACTTTGACAGCTAGCGACTACTGTCAGCTGTCATTTGATACCCTTTTGGTGCCAATAGAAGCTGTACTTCGCCCGGAAAAAATTATAGACGACGATGTACTCTCATCGATTTCATGTCCAGGGTGTTGTGGTAAGTTTATCACCTAGAAATCGGGTGAAATGAACTCGACAGTGTACTTTGACAGCTGGTCACAACTGTCAGCTGTCATTTCATTATCTTTTGATGCCGATCGGAGCTGTACTTCGCCCGGAAAAAATTATAGAACACAATGTACTCTCATCGATTTCATGTCCAGGGTGTTGTGGTGAGTTTATCACCTAGAAATCGGGCGAAATGGACTTGAAAGTGTACTTTGACAGCTAGTGACTACTGTCAACTGTCATTTGGTACCCTTTTGGTGCCGATAGAAGCTGTACTTTGCCCGGAAAAAATTATAGACGACGATGTACTCTCATCGATTTCATGTCCAGGGTGTTGTGGTAGGTTTATCACCTAGAAATCGGGTGAAATGAACTTGACAGTGTACTTTGACAGCTGGTCACAACTGTCAGCTGTCATTTGATTAACTTTTAATGCCGATCGGAGCTGCACTTCGCCCGGAAAAAATTATAGAACACGATGTACTCTCATCGATTTCATGTCCAGGGTGTTGTGGTGAGTTTATCACCTAGAAATCGGGCGAAATGGACTTGACAGTGTACTTTGTAAGCTAGCGACTACTGTCAGCTGTCATTTGGTACCCTTTTGGTGCCGATGAAAGCTGTACTTCGCCCGGAAAAAATTATAGACGACGATGTATTCTCATAGATTTCATGTCCAGGGTGTTGTGGTAAGTTTATCAACTAGAAATCGGGCGTAATGGACTTGACAGTGTACTTTGACAGCTAGCCCATACTGTCAGCTGTCATCTGGTACACTTTTGATGCCAATCGAAGGTGTACTTTGCCCGGAAAAAATTATAAACGACGATGTACTCTCATCGATTTCATGTCCAGGGTGTTGTGGTAGGTTTATCACCTAGAAATCGGGTGAAATGAACTTGACAGTGTACTTTGACAGCTGGTCACAAATGTCAGCTGTCATTTGATTAACTTTTGATGCCGATCGGGGCTGTACTTCGCCCGGAAAAAATTATAGAACACGATTTACTCTCATCGATTTCATGTCCAGGGTGTTGTGGTGAGTTTATCACCTAGAAACCGGGCGAAATGGACTTGACAGTTTACTTTGGAAACTAGCGACTACTGTCAGCTGTCATTTGGTACCCTTTTGGTGCCGATAGAAGCTGTACTTCGCCCGGAAAAAATTATAGACGACGATGTATTCTCATCGATTTCATGTCCAGGGTGTTGTGGTAAGTTTATCAACTAGAAATTGGGCGTAATGGACTTGACAGTGTACTTTGACAGCTAGCCATTACTGTCAGCTGTCATCTGCAACACTTTTGATGCCAATCGAAGCTGTACTTTGCCCGGAAAAAATTATAAACGACGATGTACTCTCATCGATTTCATGTCCAGGGTGTTGTGGTAGGTTTATCACCTAGAAATCGGGTGAAATGAACTTGACAGTGTACTTTGACAGCTGGTCACAAATGTCAGCTGTCATTTGATTAACTTTTGATGCCAATCGGAGCTGTACTTCGCCCGGAAAAAATTATAGAACACTATGTACTCTCATCGATTTCATGTCCAGGGTGTTGTGGTGAGTTTATCACCTAGAAATCTGGCGAAATGGACTTGACAGTGTACTTAAGAAGCTAGTGACTACTGTCGGCTGTCATTTGGTACCCTTTTGGTGCCGATAGAAGCTGTACTTCGCCCGGAAAAAATTATAGACGACGATGTACTCTCATCGATTTCATGTCCAGGGTGTTGTGGTAAGTTTATCACCTAGAAATCGGGTGAAATGAACTCGACAGTGTACTTTGACAGCTGGTCACAACTGTCAGCTGTCATTTGATTAACTTTTGATGCCGATCGGAGCTGTACTTCGCCCGGAAAAAATTATAGAACACGATGTACTCTCATCGATTTCATGTCCAGGGTGTTGTGGTGAGTTTATCACCTAGAAAGCGGGCGAAATGGACTTGACAGTGTACTTTGTAAGCTAGCGACTACTGTCAGCTGTCATTTGGTACCCTTTTGGTGCCGATAAAAGCTGTACTTCGCCCGGAAAAAATTATAGACGACGATGTATTCTCATAGATTTCATGTCCAGGGTGTTGTGGTAGGTTTATCACCTAGAAATCGGGTGAAATGAACTTGACAGTGTACTTTGACAGCTGGTCACAACTGTCAGCTGTCGTTTGATTAACTTTTAATGCCGATCGGAGCTGCACTTCGCCCGGAAAAAATTATAGAACACGATGTACTCTCATCGATTTCATGTCCAGGGTGTTGTGGTGAGTTTATCACCTAGAAATCGGGCGAAATGGACTTGACAGTGTACTTTGTAAGCTAGCGACTACTGTCAGCTGTCATTTGGTACCCTTTTGGTGCCGATGAAAGCTGTACTTCGCCCGGAAAAAATTATAGACGACGATGTATTCTCATAGATTTCATGTCCAGGGTGTTGTGGTAAGTTTATCAACTAGAAATCGGGCGTAATGGACTTGACAGTGTACTTTGACAGCTGGTCACAACTGTCAGCTGTCATTTCATTAACTTTTAATGCCGATCGGAGCTGCACTTCGCCCGGAAAAAATTATAGAACACGATGTACTCTCATCGATTTCATGTCCAGGGTGTTGTGGTGAGTTTATCACCCAGAAATCGGGCGAAATGGACTTGACAGTGTACTTTGTAAGCTAGCGACTACTGTCAGCTGTCATTTGGTACCCTTTTGGTGCCGATAAAAGCTGTACTTCGCCCGGAAAAAATTATAGACGACGATGTATTCTCATAGATTTCATGTCCAGGGTGTTGTGGTAAGTTTATCAACTAGAAATCGGGCGTATTGGACTTGACAGTGTACTTTGACAGCTAGCCCATACTTTCAGCTGTCATCTGGTACACTTTTGATGCCAATCGAAGCTGTACTTTGCCCGGAAAAAATTATAAACGACGATGTACTCTCATCGATTTAATGTCCAGGGTGTTGTGGTAGGTTTATCACCTAGAAATCGGGTGAAATGAACTTGACAGTGTACTTTGACAGCTGGTCACAAATGTCAGCTGTCATTTGATTAACTTTTGATGCCGATCGGGGCTGTACTTCGCCCGGAAAAAATTATAGAACACGATTTACTCTCATCGATTTCATGTCCAGGGTGTTGTGGTGAGTTTATCACCTAGAAATCGGGCGAAATGGACTTGACAGTGTACTTTTGAAACTAGCGACTACTGTCAGCTGTCATTTGGTACCCTTTTGGTGCCGATAGAAGCTGTACTTCGCCCGGAAAAAATTATAGACGACGATGTATTCTCATCGATTTCATGTCCAGGGTGTTGTGGTAAGTTTATCAACTAGAAATTGGGCGTAATGGACTTGACAGTGTACTTTGACAGCTAGTCATTACTGTCAGCTGTCATCTGGTACACTTTTGATGCCAATCGAAGCTGTACTTTGCCCGGAAAAAATTATAAACGACGATGTACTCTCATCGATTTCATGTCCAGGGTGTTGTGGTAGGTTTATCACCTAGAAATCGGGTGAAATGAACTTGACAGTGTACTTTGACAGCTGGTCACAAATGTCAGCTGTCATTTGATTAACTTTTGATGCCAATCGGAGCTGTACTTCGCCCGGAAAAAATTATAGAACACTATGTACTCTCATCGATTTCATGTCCAGGGTGTTGTGGTGAGTTTATCACCTAGAAATCTGGCGAAATGGACTTGACAGTGTACTTTGGAAGCTAGTGACTACTTTCGGCTGTCATTTGGCACCCTTTTGGTGCCGATAGAAGCTGTACTTCGCCCGAAAAAAATTATAGACGACGATGTACTCTCATCGATTTCATGTCCAGGGTGTTGTGGTAAGTTTATCACCTAGAAATCGGGTGAAATGAACTCGACAGTGTACTTTGACAGCTGGTCACAACTGTCAGCTGTCATTTGATTAACTTTTGATGCCGATCGGAGCTGTACTTCGCCCGGAAAAAATTATAGAACACGATGTACTCTCATCGATTTCATGTCCAGGGTGTTGTGGTGAGTTTATCACCTAGAAATCGGGCGAAATGGACTTGACAGTGTACTTTGAAAACTAGCGACTACTGTCGGCTGTCAGTTGGTACCCTTTTGGTGCCGATAGAAGCTGTACTTCGCCCGGAAAAAATTATAGACGACGATGTATTCTCATCGATTTCATGTCCAGGGTGTTGTGGTAAGTTTATCACCTAGAAATTGGGCGTAATGGATTTGACAGTGTACTTTGACAGCTAGTGACTACTGTCAGCTGTCATTTGATTAACTTTGATGCCGATCGGAGCTGTACTTCGCCCGGAAAAAATTATAGAACACGATGTACTCTCATCGATTTCATGTCCAGGGTGTTGTGGTGAGTTTATCACCAAGAAATCGGGTGAAATGAACTCCACAGTGTACTTTGACAGCTGGTCACAACTGTCAGCTGTCATTTTATCAACTTTTGATGCCGATCGGAGCTGTACTTCGCCCGGAAAAAATTATAGAACACGATGTACTCTCATCGATTTCATGTCCAGGGTGTTGTGGTGAGTTTATCACCTAGAAATCGGGCGCAATTGACTTGACAGTGTACTTTGGAAGCTAGTGACTACTGTCAGCTGTCATTTGATACCCTTTTGGTGCCGATAAAAGCTGTACTTCGCCCGGAAAAAATTATAGACGACGATGTATTCTCATCGATTTCATGTCCAGGGTGTTGTGGTAAGTTTATCAACTAGGAATCGGGCGTAATGGACTTGACAGTGTACTTTGACAGCTAGTGACTACTGTCAACTGTCATTTGGTACCCTTTTGGTGCCAATAGAAGCTGTACTTTGCCCGGAAAAAATTATAGACGACGATGTACTCTCATCGATTTCATGTCCAGGGTGTTGTGGTAGGTTTATCACCTAGAAATCGGGTGAAATGAACTTGACAGTGTACTTTGACAGCTGGTCACAACTGTTAGCTGTCATTTAATTAAATTTTAATGCCGATCGGAGCTGCACTTCGCCCGGAAAAAATTATAGAACACGATGTACTCTCATCGATTTCATGTCCAGGGTGTTGTGGTGAGTTTATCACCTAGAAATGGGGCGAAATTGACTTGACAGTGTACTTTGGAAGCTAGTGACTACTGTCAGCTGTCATTTGGTACCCTTTTGGTGCCGATAAAAGCTGTACTTCGCCCGGAAAAAATTATAGACGACGATGTATTCTCATCGATTTCATGTCCAGGGTGTTGTGGTAAGTTTATCAACTAGGAATCGGGCGTAATGGACTTGACAGTGTACTTTGACAGCTAGCCATTACTGTCAGCTGTCATTTGGTGAACTTTTGATGCCAATCGAAGCTGTACTTTGCCCGGAAAAAATTATAAACGACGATGTACTCTCATCGATTTCATGTCCAGGGTGTTGTGGTGAGTTTATCACCTAGAAATCGGGCGGAATGGACTTGACAGTGTACTTTGGAAGCTAGTGAATACTGTCAGCTGTCATTTGAATAACTTTTGATGCTGTCCAGAGCTGTACTTTGCCCGGAAAAAATTATAGAACACGATGTACTCTCATCGATTTCATGTCCAGGGTGTTGTGGTGAGTTTATCACCTAGAAATCGGGTCAAATGAACTCGACAGTGTACTTTGACAGCTGGTCACAACTGTCAGCTGTCATTTGATTAACTTTTGATGCCGATCGGAGCTGTACTTCGCCCGGAAAAAATTATAGAACACGATGTACTCTCATCGATTTCATGTCCAGAGTGTTGTGGTGAGTTTATCACCTAGAAATCGGGCGAAATGGACTTGACAGTGTACTTTGACAGCTAGTGACTACTGTCAGCTGTCATTTGGTTTCATTTTGGTGCCGATAGAAGCTGTACTTTGCCCGGAAAAAATTATAAACGACGATGTACTCTCATCGATTTCATGTCCAGGGTGTTGTGGTAGGTTTATCACCTAGAAATCGGGTGAAATGAACTTGACAGTGTACTTTGACAGCTGGTCACAACTGTCAGCTGTCATTTAATTAACTTTTGATGCCGATCGGAGCTGTACTTCGCCCGGAAAAAATTATAGAACACGATGTACTCTCATCGATTTCATGTCCAGGGTGTTGTTGTGAGTTTATCAACTAGAAATCGGGCGTAATGGACTTGACAGTGTACTTTGACAGCTAGCCATTACTGTCAGCTGTCATTTGGTACACTTTTGATGCCAATCGAAGCTGTACTTCGCCCGGAAAAAATTATAGACGACGATGTATTCTCATCGATTTCATGTCCAGGGTGTTGTGGTAAGTTTATCACCTAGAAATCGGGCGTAATGGACTTGACAGTGTACTTTGACAGCTAGCTATTACTGTCAGCTGTCATCTGGTACACTTTTTATGCCAATCGAAGCTGTACTTTGCCCGGAAAAAATTATAAACGACGATGTACTCTCATCGATTTCATGTCCAGGGTGTTGTGGTGAGTTTATCACCTAGAAATCGGGCGTAATGGACTTGACAGTGTACTTTGACAGCTATTCATTACTGTCAGCTGTCATCTGATACACTTTTGATGCCAATCGAAGCTGTACTTCGCCCGGAAAAAATTATAGAACACGATGTACTCTCATCGATTTCATGTCCAGGGTGTTGTGGTGAGTTTATCACCTAGAAATGGGGCGAAATTGACTTGACAGTGTACTTTGGAAGCTAGTGACTACTGTCAGCTGTCATTTGGTACCCTTTTGGTGCCGATAAAAGCTGTACTTCGCCCGGAAAAAACTATAGACGACGATGTATTCTCATCGATTTCATGTCCAGGGTGTTTTGGTAAGTTTATCAACTAGGAATCGGGCGTAATGGACTTGACAGTGTACTTTGACAGCTAGCCATTACTGTCAGCTGTCATTTGGTGAACTTTTGATGCCAATCGAAGCTGTACTTTGCCCGGAAAAAATTATAAACGACGATGTACTCTCATCGATTTCATGTCCAGGGTGTTGTGGTGAGTTTATCACCTAGAAATCGGGCGAAATGGACTTGACAGTGTACTTTGAAAGCTAGTGAATACTGTCAGCTGTCATTTGAATAACTTTTGATGCTGTCCAGAGCTGTACTTCGCCCGGAAAAAATTATAGAACACGATGTACTCTCATCGATTTCATGTCCAGGGTGTTGTGGTGAGTTTATCACCTAGAAATCGGGTCAAATGAACTCGACAGTGTACTTTGACAGCTGGTCACAACTGTCAGCTGTCATTTGATTAACTTTTGATGCCGATCGGAGCTGTACTTCGCCCGGAAAAAATTATAGAACACGATGTACTCTCATCGATTTCATGTCCAGAGTGTTGTGGTGAGTTTATCACCTAGAAATCGGGCGAAATGGACTTGACAGTGTACTTTGACAGCTAGTGACTACTGTCAGCTGTCATTTGGTTTCATTTTGGTGCCGATAGAAGCTGTACTTTGCCCGGAAAAAATTATAAACGACGATGTACTCTCATCGATTTCATGTCCAGGGTGTTGTGGTAGGTTTATCACCTAGAAATCGGGTGAAATGAACTTGACAGTGTACTTTGACAGCTGGTCACAACTGTCAGCTGTCATTTAATTAACTTTTGATGCCGATCGGAGCTGTACTTCGCCCGGAAAAAATTATAGAACACGATGTACTCTCATCGATTTCATGTCCAGGGTGTTGTGGTGAGTTTATCACCTAGAAATCGGGCGTAATGGACTTGACAGTGTACTTTGGAAGCTAGTGACTACTTTCGGCTGTCATTTGGCACCCTTTTGGTGCCGATAGAAGCTGTACTTTGCCCGGAAAAAATTATAAACGACGATGTACTCTCATCGATTTCATGTCCAGGGTGTTGTGGTAAGTTTATCACCTAGAAATCGGGTGAAATGAACTCGACAGTGTACTTTGACAGCTGGTCACAACTGTCAGCTGTCATTTGATTAACTTTTGATGCCGATCGGAGCTGTACTTCGCCCGGAAAAAATTATAGAACACGATGTACTCTCATCGATTTCATGTCCAGGGTGTTGTGGTGAGTTTATCACCTAGAAATCGGGCGAAATGGACTTGACAGTGTACTTTGAAAACTAGCGACTACTGTCGGCTGTCAGTTGGTACCCTTTTGGTGCCGATAGAAGCTGTACTTCGCCCGGAAAAAATTATAGACGACGATGTATTCTCATCGATTTCATGTCCAGGGTGTTGTGGTAAGTTTATCACCTAGAAATTGGGCGTAATGGATTTGACAGTGTACTTTGACAGCTAGTGACTACTGTCAGCTGTCATTTGATTAACTTTGATGCCGATCGGAGCTGTACTTCGCCCGGAAAAAATTATAGAACACGATGTACTCTCATCGATTTCATGTCCAGGGTGTTGTGGTGAGTTTATCACCAAGAAATCGGGTGAAATGAACTCCACAGTGTACTTTGACAGCTGGTCACAACTGTCAGCTGTCATTTTATTAACTTTTGATGCCGATCGGAGCTGTACTTCGCCCGGAAAAAATTATAGAACACGATGTACTCTCATCGATTTCATGTCCAGGGTGTTGTGGTGAGTTTATCACCTAGAAATCGGGCGCAATTGACTTGACAGTGTACTTTGGAAGCTAGTGACTACTGTCAGCTGTCATTTGATACCCTTTTGGTGCCGATAAAAGCTGTACTTCGCCCGGAAAAAATTATAGACGACGATGTATTCTCATCGATTTCATGTCCAGGGTGTTGTGGTAAGTTTATCAACTAGGAATCGGGCGTAATGGACTTGACAGTGTACTTTGACAGCTAGTGACTACTGTCAACTGTCATTTGGTACCCTTTTGGTGCCAATAGAAGCTGTACTTTGCCCGGAAAAAATTATAGACGACGATGTACTCTCATCGATTTCATGTCCAGGGTGTTGTGGTAGGTTTATCACCTAGAAATCGGGTGAAATGAACTTGACAGTGTACTTTGACAGCTGGTCACAACTGTTAGCTGTCATTTAATTAAATTTTAATGCCGATCGGAGCTGCACTTCGCCCGGAAAAAATTATAGAACACGATGTACTCTCATCGATTTCATGTCCAGGGTGTTGTGGTGAGTTTATCACCTAGAAATGGGGCGAAATTGACTTGACAGTGTACTTTGGAAGCTAGTGACTACTGTCAGCTGTCATTTGGTACCCTTTTGGTGCCGATAAAAGCTGTACTTCGCCCGGAAAAAATTATAGACGACGATGTATTCTCATCGATTTCATGTCCAGGGTGTTGTGGTAAGTTTATCAACTAGGAATCGGGCGTAATGGACTTGACAGTGTACTTTGACAGCTAGCCATTACTGTCAGCTGTCATTTGGTGAACTTTTGATGCCAATCGAAGCTGTACTTTGCCCGGAAAAAATTATAAACGACGATGTACTCTCATCGATTTCATGTCCAGGGTGTTGTGGTGAGTTTATCACCTAGAAATCGGGCGGAATGGACTTGACAGTGTACTTTGGAAGCTAGTGAATACTGTCAGCTGTCATTTGAATAACTTTTGATGCTGTCCAGAGCTGTACTTTGCCCGGAAAAAATTATAGAACACGATGTACTCTCATCGATTTCATGTCCAGGGTGTTGTGGTGAGTTTATCACCTAGAAATCGGGTCAAATGAACTCGACAGTGTACTTTGACAGCTGGTCACAACTGTCAGCTGTCATTTGATTAACTTTTGATGCCGATCGGAGCTGTACTTCGCCCGGAAAAAATTATAGAACACGATGTACTCTCATCGATTTCATGTCCAGAGTGTTGTGGTGAGTTTATCACCTAGAAATCGGGCGAAATGGACTTGACAGTGTACTTTGACAGCTAGTGACTACTGTCAGCTGTCATTTGGTTTCATTTTGGTGCCGATAGAAGCTGTACTTTGCCCGGAAAAAATTATAAACGACGATGTACTCTCATCGATTTCATGTCCAGGGTGTTGTGGTAGGTTTATCACCTAGAAATCGGGTGAAATGAACTTGACAGTGTACTTTGACAGCTGGTCACAACTGTCAGCTGTCATTTAATTAACTTTTGATGCCGATCGGAGCTGTACTTCGCCCGGAAAAAATTATAGAACACGATGTACTCTCATCGATTTCATGTCCAGGGTGTTGTTGTGAGTTTATCAACTAGAAATCGGGCGTAATGGACTTGACAGTGTACTTTGACAGCTAGCCATTACTGTCAGCTGTCATTTGGTACACTTTTGATGCCAATCGAAGCTGTACTTCGCCCGGAAAAAATTATAGACGACGATGTATTCTCATCGATTTCATGTCCAGGGTGTTGTGGTAAGTTTATCACCTAGAAATCGGGCGTAATGGACTTGACAGTGTACTTTGACAGCTAGCTATTACTGTCAGCTGTCATCTGGTACACTTTTTATGCCAATCGAAGCTGTACTTTGCCCGGAAAAAATTATAAACGACGATGTACTCTCATCGATTTCATGTCCAGGGTGTTGTGGTGAGTTTATCACCTAGAAATCGGGCGTAATGGACTTGACAGTGTACTTTGACAGCTATTCATTACTGTCAGCTGTCATCTGATACACTTTTGATGCCAATCGAAGCTGTACTTCGCCCGGAAAAAATTATAGAACACGATGTACTCTCATCGATTTCATGTCCAGGGTGTTGTGGTGAGTTTATCACCTAGAAATGGGGCGAAATTGACTTGACAGTGTACTTTGGAAGCTAGTGACTACTGTCAGCTGTCATTTGGTACCCTTTTGGTGCCGATAAAAGCTGTACTTCGCCCGGAAAAAATTATAGACGACGATGTATTCTCATCGATTTCATGTCCAGGGTGTTTTGGTAAGTTTATCAACTAGGAATCGGGCGTAATGGACTTGACAGTGTACTTTGACAGCTAGCCATTACTGTCAGCTGTCATTTGGTGAACTTTTGATGCCAATCGAAGCTGTACTTTGCCCGGAAAAAATTATAAACGACGATGTACTCTCATCGATTTCATGTCCAGGGTGTTGTGGTGAGTTTATCACCTAGAAATCGGGCGAAATGGACTTGACAGTGTACTTTGAAAGCTAGTGAATACTGTCAGCTGTCATTTGAATAACTTTTGATGCTGTCCAGAGCTGTACTTCGCCCGGAAAAAATTATAGAACACGATGTACTCTCATCGATTTCATGTCCAGGGTGTTGTGGTGAGTTTATCACCTAGAAATCGGGTCAAATGAACTCGACAGTGTACTTTGACAGCTGGTCACAACTGTCAGCTGTCATTTGATTAACTTTTGATGCCGATCGGAGCTGTACTTCGCCCGGAAAAAATTATAGAACACGATGTACTCTCATCGATTTCATGTCCAGAGTGTTGTGGTGAGTTTATCACCTAGAAATCGGGCGAAATGGACTTGGCAGTGTACTTTGACAGCTAGTGACTACTGTCAGCTGTCATTTGGTTTCATTTTGGTGCCGATAGAAGCTGTACTTTGCCCGGAAAAAATTATAAACGACGATGTACTCTCATCGATTTCATGTCCAGGGTGTTGTGGTAGGTTTATCACCTAGAAATCGGGTGAAATGAACTTGACAGTGTACTTTGACAGCTGGTCACAACTGTCAGCTGTCATTTAATTAACTTTTGATGCCGATCGGAGCTGTACTTCGCCCGGAAAAAATTATAGAACACGATGTACTCTCATCGATTTCATGTCCAGGGTGTTGTTGTGAGTTTATCAACTAGAAATCGGGCGTAATGGACTTGACAGTGTACTTTCACAGCTAGCCATTACTGTCAGCTGTCATCTGGTACACTTTTTATGCCAATCGAAGCTGTACTTTGCCCGGAAAAAATTATAAACGACGATGTACTCTCATCGATTTCATGTCCAGGGTGTTGTGGTGAGTTTATCACCTAGAAATCGGGCGTAATGGACTTGACAGTGTACTTTGACAGCTAGCCATTACTGTAAGCTGTCATCTGATACACTTTTGATGCCAATCGAAGCTGTACTTTGCCCGGAAAAAATTATAGAACACGATGTACTCTCATCGATTTAATGTCCAGGGTGTTGTGGTAGATTTATCACCTAGAACACGGGCGAAATTGACTTGACACTGTACTTTGACAGCTAGTTATTAGTGTCAGCTATCATTTAGTACAATTTTTGTTGCAAATAAAAGCTGTACTTTGCCCAGAAAAAATTATAGAACACGATGTACTCTCATCGATTTCATGTCCAGGGTGTTGTGGTAGGTTTATCACCTAGAAATCGGGCGTAATAGACTTGACAGTGTACTTTGACAGCTAGCCATCACTGTCAGCTGTCATCTGGTACACTTTTGATGCCAATCGAAGCTGTACTTTGCCCGGAAAAAATTATAAACGACGATGTACTCTCATCGATTTCATGTCCAGGGTGTTGTGGTAGGTTTATCACCTAGAAATCGGGTGAAATGAACTTAACAGTGTAATTTTGCAGCTAGCCATTACTGTCAGCTGTCATTTGATTAACTTTTGACGCCGATCGCAGCTTTACTTCGCCCGGAAAAAATTATAGAGCACGATGTACTCTCATCGATTTCATGTCCAGAGTGTTGTGGTGAGTTTATCACCTAGAAATCGGGCGAAATGGACTTGACAGTGTACTTTGACAGCTAGTTACTACTGTCAGCTGTCATTTGATTTCCTTTTGGTGCCGATAGAAGCTGTACTTCGCCCGGAAAAAATTATAGACGACGATGTACTCTCATCGATTTCATGTCCAGGGTGTTGTGGTGAGTTTATCACCTAGAAATCGGGCGTAGTGGACTTGACAGTGTACTTTGACAGCTAGCCATTACTGTCAGCTGTCATCTGGTACACTTTTGATGCCAATCGAAGCTGTACTTTGCCCGGAAAAAATTATAAACGACGATGTACTCTCATTGATTTCATGTCCAAGGTGTTGTGGTAGGTTTATTACCTAGAAATCGTGTTAAATACACTTGACAGTGTAATTTTACAACTAGCCACTACTATCAGCTGTCACTTTGTACCCTTTTATTGCCGATAGAAGCTGTACTTCGCCCAGAAAAAATTATAGAACACGATGTACTCTTATCGATTTCATGTCCAGGGTGTTGTGGTGAGTTTATCACCTAGAAATCGGGCGAAATGGACTTGACAGTGTAATCTGAAAGCTAGTGACTACAGTCAGCTGTCATTTGGTACCCTTTTGGTGCCGATAGAAGCTGTACTTCGCCCGGAAAAAATTATAGACGACGATGTATTCTCATCGATTTCATGTCCAGGGTGTTGTGGTGAGGTTATCACCTAGAAATCGGGCGATATGGACTTGACAGTGTACTTTGACAGCTAGTGACTACTGTCAGCTGTCATTGGGTACCCTTTTGGTGCCGATAGAAGCTGTACTTCGCCCGGAAAAAATTATAGACGACGATGTACTCTCATCGATTTCATGTCCAGGGTGTTGTGGTAGGTTTATCACCTAGAAATCGGGTGAAATGAACTTGACAGTGTACTTTGACAGCTGGTCACAACTGTCAGCTGTCATTTAATTAACTTTTGATGCCGATCGAAGCTGTACTTCGCCCGGAAAAAATTATAGAACACGATGTACTCTCATCGATTTCATGTCCAGGGTGTTGTTGTGAGTTTATCAACTAGAAATCGGGCGTAATAGACTTGACAGTGTACTTTGACAGCTAGCCATCACTGTCAGCTGTCATCTGGTACACTTTTGATGCCAATCGAAGCTGTACTTTGCCCGGAAAAAATTATAAACGACGATGTACTCTCATCGATTTCATGTCCAGGGTGTTGTGGTGAGTTTATCACCTAGAAATCGGGCGTAATGGACTTGACAGTGTACTTTGACAGCTAGCCATTACTGTCAGCTGTCATCTGATACACTTTTGATGCCAATCGAAGCTGTACTTTGCCCGGAAAAAATTATAGAACACGATGTACTCTCATCGATTTAATGTCCAGGGTGTTGTGGTAGATTTATCACCTAGAACACGGGCGAAATTGACTTGACACTGTACTTTGACAGCTAGTTATTAGTGTCAGCTATCATTTAGTACAATTTTTGTTGCAAATAAAAGCTGTACTTTGCCCAGAAAAAATTATAGAACACGATGTACTCTCATCGATTTCATGTCCAGGGTGTTGTGGTAGGTTTATCACCTAGAAATCGGGCGTAATAGACTTGACAGTGTACTTTGACAGCTAGCCATCACTGTCAGCTGTCATCTGGTACACTTTTGATGCCAATCGAAGCTGTACTTTGCCCGGAAAAAATTATAAACGACGATGTACTCTCATCGATTTCATGTCCAGGGTGTTGTGGTAGGTTTATCACCTAGAAATCGGGTGAAATGAACTTAACAGTGTAATTTTACAGCTGGTCACAACTGTCAGCTGTCATTTGATTAACTTTTGACGCCGATCGCAGCTTTACTTCGCCCGGAAAAAATTATAGAGCACGATGTACTCTCATCGATTTCATGTCCAGAGTGTTGTGGTGAGTTTATCACCTAGAAATCGGGCGAAATGGACTTGACAGTGTACTTTGACAGCTAGTTACTACTGTCAGCTGTCATTTGATTTCCTTTTGGTGCCGATAGAAGCTGTACTTCGCCCGGAAAAAATTATAGACGACGATGTACTCTCATCGATTTCATGTCCAGGGTGTTGTGGTGAGTTTATCACCTAGAAATCGGGCGTAGTGGACTTGACAGTGTACTTTGACAGCTAGCCATTACTGTCAGCTGTCATCTGGTACACTTTTGATGCCAATCGAAGCTGTACTTTGCCCGGAAAAAATTATAAACGACGATGTACTCTCATTGATTTCATGTCCAAGGTGTTGTGGTAGGTTTATTACCTAGAAATCGTGTTAAATACACTTGACAGTGTAATTTTACAACTAGCCACTACTATCAGCTGTCACTTTGTACCCTTTTATTGCCGATAGAAGCTGTACTTCGCCCAGAAAAAATTATAGAACACGATGTACTCTTATCGATTTCATGTCCAGGGTGTTGTGGTGAGTTTATCACCTAGAAATCGGGCGAAATGGACTTGACAGTGTATTCTGAAAGCTAGTGACTACAGTCAGCTGTCATTTGGTACCCTTTTGGTGCCGATAGAAGCTGTACTTCGCCCGGAAAAAATTATAGACGACGATGTATTCTCATCGATTTCATGTCCAGGGTGTTGTGGTGAGGTTATCACCTAGAAATCGGGCGATATGGACTTGACAGTGTACTTTGACAGCTAGTGACTACTGTCAGCTGTCATTGGGTACCCTTTTGGTGCCGATAGAAGCTGTACTTCGCCCGGAAAAAATTATAGACGACGATGTACTCTCATCGATTTCATGTCCAGGGTGTTGTGGTAGGTTTATCACCTAGAAATCGGGTGAAATGAACTTGACAGTGTACTTTGACAGCTGGTCACAACTGTCAGCTGTCATTTAATTAACTTTTGATGCCGATCGAAGCTGTACTTCGCCCGGAAAAAATTATAGAACACGATGTACTCTCATCGATTTCATGTCCAGGGTGTTGTTGTGAGTTTATCAACTAGAAATCGGGCGTAATCGACTTGACAGTGTACTTTGACAGCTAGCCATTACTGTCAGCTGTCATTTGGTACACTTTTGATGCCAATCGAAGCTGTACTTCGCCCGGAAAAAATTATAGACGACGATGTATTCTCATCGATTTCATGTCCAGGGTGTTGTGGTAAGTTTATCACCTAGAAATCGGGCGTAATGGACTTGACAGTGTACTTTCACAGCTAGCTATTACTGTCAGCTGTCATCTGGTACACTTTTAATGCCAATCGAAGCTGTACTTTGCCCGGAAAAAATTATAAACGACGATGTACTCTCATCGATTTCATGTCCAGGGTGTTGTGGTGAGTTTATCACCTAGAAATCGGGCGTAATGGACTTGACAGTGTACTTTGACAGCTAGCCATTACTGTCAACTGTCATCTGATACACTTTTGATGCCAATCGAAGCTGTACTTCGCCCGGAAAAAATTATAGAACACGATGTACTCTCATCGATTTAATGTCCAGGGTGTTGTGGTAGATTTATCACCTAGAACACGGGCGAAATTGACTTGACACTGTACTTTGACAGCTAGTTATTAGTGTCAGCTATCATTTTGTACAATTTTTGTTGCCGATAGAAGCTGTACTTCGCCCAGAAAAAATTATAGAACACGATGTACTCTCATCGATTTCATGTCCAGGGTGTTGTGGTAGGTTTATCACCTAGAAATCGGGCGTAATGGACTTGACAGTGTACTTTGACAGCTAGCAATTACTGTCAGCTGTCATCTGGTACACTTTTGATGCCAATCGAAGCTGTACTTTGCCCGGAAAAAATTATAAACGACGATGTACTCTCATCGATTTCATGTCCAGGGTGTTGTGGTAGGTTTATCACCTAGAAATCGGGTGTAATGAACTTAACAGTGTAATTTTACAGCTGGTCACAACTGTCAACTGTCATTTGATTAACTTTTGACGCAGATCGCAGCTTTACTTCGCCCGGAAAAAATTATAGAACACGATGTACTCTCATCGATTTCATGTCCAGGGTGTTGTGGTGAGTTTATCACCTAGAAATCGGGCGTAATGGACTTGACAGTGTACTTTGACAGCTAGTGACTACTGTCAGCTGTCATTTGGTACCCTTTTGGTGCCGATAAAAGCTGTACTTCGCCCGGAAAAAATTATAGACGACGATGTACTCTCATCGATTTCATGTCCAGGGTGTTGTGGTGAGTTTATCACCTAGAAATCGGGCGTAGTGGACTTGACAGTGTACTTTGACAGCTAGCCATTACTGTCAGCTGTCATCTGGTACACTTTTGATGCCAATCGAAGCTGTACTTTGCCCGGAAAAAATTATAAACGACGATGTACTCTCATTGATTTCATGTCCAAGGTGTTGTGGTAGGTTTATTACCTAGAAATCGTGTTAAATACACTTGACAGTGTAATTTTACAACTAGCCACTACTATCAGCTGTCACTTTGTACCCTTTTATTGCCGATAGAAGCTGTACTTCGCCCAGAAAAAATTATAGAACACGATGTACTCTTATCGATTTCATGTCCAGGGTGTTGTGGTGAGTTTATCACCTAGAAATCGGGCGAAATGGACTTGACAGTGTATTCTGAAAGCTAGTGACTACAGTCAGCTGTCATTTGGTACCCTTTTGGTGCCGATAGAAGCTGTACTTCGCCCGGAAAAAATTATAGACGACGATGTATTCTCATCGATTTCATGTCCAGGGTGTTGTGGTGAGGTTATCACCTAGAAATCGGGCGATATGGACTTGACAGTGTACTTTGACAGCTAGTGACTACTGTCAGCTGTCATTGGGTACCCTTTTGGTGCCGATAGAAGCTGTACTTCGCCCGGAAAAAATTATAGACGACGATGTACTCTCATCGATTTCATGTCCAGGGTGTTGTGGTAGGTTTATCACCTAGAAATCGGGTGAAATGAACTTGACAGTGTACTTTGACAGCTGGTCACAACTGTCAGCTGTCATTTAATTAACTTTTGATGCCGATCGAAGCTGTACTTCGCCCGGAAAAAATTATAGAACACGATGTACTCTCATCGATTTCATGTCCAGGGTGTTGTTGTGAGTTTATCAACTAGAAATCGGGCGTAATCGACTTGACAGTGTACTTTGACAGCTAGCCATTACTGTCAGCTGTCATTTGGTACACTTTTGATGCCAATCGAAGCTGTACTTCGCCCGGAAAAAATTATAGACGACGATGTATTCTCATCGATTTCATGTCCAGGGTGTTGTGGTAAGTTTATCACCTAGAAATCGGGCGTAATGGACTTGACAGTGTACTTTCACAGCTAGCTATTACTGTCAGCTGTCATCTGGTACACTTTTAATGCCAATCGAAGCTGTACTTTGCCCGGAAAAAATTATAAACGACGATGTACTCTCATCGATTTCATGTCCAGGGTGTTGTGGTGAGTTTATCACCTAGAAATCGGGCGTAATGGACTTGACAGTGTACTTTGACAGCTAGCCATTACTGTCAACTGTCATCTGATACACTTTTGATGCCAATCGAAGCTGTACTTCGCCCGGAAAAAATTATAGAACACGATGTACTCTCATCGATTTAATGTCCAGGGTGTTGTGGTAGATTTATCACCTAGAACACGGGCGAAATTGACTTGACACTGTACTTTGACAGCTAGTTATTAGTGTCAGCTATCATTTTGTACAATTTTTGTTGCCGATAGAAGCTGTACTTCGCCCAGAAAAAATTATAGAACACGATGTACTCTCATCGATTTCATGTCCAGGGTGTTGTGGTAGGTTTATCACCTAGAAATCGGGCGTAATGGACTTGACAGTGTACTTTGACAGCTAGCAATTACTGTCAGCTGTCATCTGGTACACTTTTGATGCCAATCGAAGCTGTACTTTGCCCGGAAAAAATTATAAACGACGATGTACTCTCATCGATTTCATGTCCAGGGTGTTGTGGTAGGTTTATCACCTAGAAATCGGGTGTAATGAACTTAACAGTGTAATTTTACAGCTGGTCACAACTGTCAACTGTCATTTGATTAACTTTTGACGCAGATCGCAGCTTTACTTCGCCCGGAAAAAATTATAGAACACGATGTACTCTCATCGATTTCATGTCCAGGGTGTTGTGGTGAGTTTATCACCTAGAAATCGGGCGTAATGGACTTGACAGTGTACTTTGACAGCTAGTCATTACTGTCAGCTGTCATCTGGTACACTTTTCATGCCAATCGAAGCTGTACTTCGCCCGGAAAAAATTATAGAACACGATGTACTCTCATCGATTTAATGTCCAGGGTGTTGTGGTAGACTTATCACCTAGAACACGGGCGAAATTGACTTGACACTGTACTTTGACAGCTAGCTATTAGTGTCAGCTGTCATTTAGTACAATTTTTGTTGCCGATAGAAGCTGTACTTCGCCCAGAAAAAATTATAGAGCACGATGTACTCTCATCGATTTCATGTCCAGGGTGTTGTGGTAGGTTTATCACCTAGAAATCGGGCGAAATTGACCTAAAAGTGTACTTTAACAGCTAGCGACTACTGTCAGCTGTCATCTGGTTTACTTTTCATGCCAATCGAAGCTGTACTTTGCCCGGAAAAAATTATAAACGACGATGTACTCTCATCGATTTCATGTCCAGGGTGTTGTGGTAGGTTTATCACCTAGAAATCGGGTGAAATGAACTTGACAGTGTACTTTGACAGCTGGTCACAACTGTCAGCTGTCATTTGATTAACTTTTGATGCCGATAGAAGCTGTACTTCGCCCGGAAAAAATTATAGACGACGATGTTTTCTCATCGATTTCATGTCCAGGGTGTTGTGGTAAGTTTATCAACTAGAAATCGGGCGTAATGGACTTGACAGTGTACTTTGACAGCTGGTCACAACTGTCAGCTGTCATTTCATACACTTTTGATGCCAATCCAAGCTGTACTTTGCCCAGAAAAAATTATAAACGACGATGTACTCTCATTGATTTCATGTCCAAGGTGTTGTGGTAGGTTTATTACCTAGAAATCGTGTGAAATACACTTGACAGTAAACTTTGGCAACTAGCCACTACTGTCAACTGTCATTTTGTGTCCTTTTATTGCCGATAGAAGCTGTACTTCGCCCGGAAAAAATTATAGACGACGATGTATTCTCATCGATTACATGTCCAGGGTGTTGTGGTAAGTTTATCACCTAGAAATTGGGCGTAATGGACTTGACAGTGTACTTTGACAGCTAGCTATCACTGTCAGCTGTCATCTGGTACACTTTTGATGCCAATCGAAGCTATACTTTGCCCGGAAAAAATTATAAACGACGATGTACTCTCATCGATTTCATGTCCAGGGTGTTGTGGTAGGTTTATCACCTAGAAATCGGGTGAAATGAACTTAACAGTGTACTTTGACAGCTGGTCACAACTGTCAGCTGTCATTTGATTAACTTTTGATGCCGATCGGAGCTTTACTTCGCCCGGAAAAAATTATAGAACACGATGTACTCTCATCGATTTCATGTCCAGGGTGTTGTGGTGAGTTTATCACCTAGAAATCGGGCGTAATGGACTTGACAGTGTACTTTGACAGCTAGCCATTACTGGAAGCTGTCATCTGGTACACTTTTGATGCCAATCGAAGCTGTACTTCGCCCGGAAAAAATTATAGAACACGATGTACTCTCATCGATTTAATGTCCAGGGTGTTGTGGTAGATTTATCACCTAGAACACGGGCGAAATTGACTTGTCACTGTACTTTGACAGCTAGTTATTAGTGTCAGCTGTCATTTAGTACAATTTTTGTTGCCGATAGAAGCTGTACTTCGCCCAGAAAAAATTATAGAACACGATGTACTCTCATCGATTTCATGTCCAGGGTGTTGTGGTAGGTTTATCACCTAGAAATCGGGCGAAATTGACCCAAAAGTGTACTTTAGCAGCTAGCGACTACTGTCAGCTGTCATCTGGTACACTTTTGATGCCAATCGAAGCTGTACTTTGCCCGGAAAAAATTATAAACGACGATGTACTCTCATCGATTTCATGTCCAGGGTGTTGTGGTAGGTTTATCACCTAGAAATCGGGTGAAATGAACTTGACAGTGTACTTTGACAGCTGGTCACAACTGTCAGCTGTCATTTGATTACCTTTTGATGCCGATCGGAGCTGTACTTTGCCCGGAAAAAATTATAGACGACGATGTATTCTCATCGATTTCATGTCCAGGGTGTTGTGGTAAGTTTATCAACTAGAAATCGGGCGTAATGGACTTGACAGTGTACTTTGACAGCTAGTCATTACTGTCAGCTGTCATTTCTTACACTTTTGATGCCAATCGAAGCTCTACTTTGCCCGGAAAAAATTATAAACGACGATGTACTCTCATTGATTTCATGTCCAAGGTGTTGTGGTAGGTTTATCACCTAAAAATCTAGTGAAATACACTTGACAGTGTACTTTGACAACTAGCCACTACTGTCAGCTGTCATTTGGTACCCTTTTATTGCCCATAGAAGCTGTACTTCGCCCGGAAAAAATTATAGACGACGATGTATTCTCATCGATTTCATGTCCAGGGTGTTGTGGTGAGGTTATCACCTAGAAATCGGGCAAATTGGACTTGACAGTGTACTTTGACAGCTAGTGACTACTGTCAGCTGTCATTTGGTACCCTTTTGAAGCCGATAGAAGCTGTACTACGCCCGGAAAAAATTATAAACGACGATGTACTCTCATTGATTTCATGTCCAAGGTGTTGTGGTAGGTTTATCACCTAGAAATCGGGTGAAATGAACTTACCAGTGTACTTTGACAGCTGGTCACAACTGTCAGCTGTCATTTGAACAACTTTTGATGCCGATCGAAGCTGTACTTTGCCCGGAAAAAATTATAGAACACGATGTACTCTCATCGATTTCATGTCCAGGGTGTTGTGGTGAGTTTATCACCTAGAAATCGGGCGTAATGGACTTGACAGTGTACTTTGACAGCTATCCATTACTGTCAGCTGTCATCTGGTACACTTTTGATGCCAATCGAAGCTGTACTTTGCCCGGAAAGAATTATAAACGACGATGTACTCTCATCGATTTCATGTCCAGGGTGTTGTGGTAGGTTTATCACCTAGAAATCGGGTGAAATGAACTTGACAGTGTACTTTGACAGCTGGTAACAACTGTCAGCTGTCATTTGATTAACTTTTGATGCCGATCGGAGCTGTACTTCGCCCGGAAAAAATTATAGAACACGATGTACTCTCATCGATTTCATGTCCAGGGTGTTGTTGTGAATTTATCAACTAGAAATCGGGCGTAATGGACTTGACAGTGTACTTTGACAGCTAGCCATTACTGTCAGCTGTCATCTGCTACACTTTTGATGCCAATCGAAGCTGTACTTCGCCCGGAAAACATTATAGACGACGATGTATTCTCATCGATTTCATGTCCAGGGTGTTGTGGTAAGTTTATCACCTAGAAATTGGGCGTAATGGACTTGACAGTGTACTGTGACAGCTAGTCATTACTTTCAGCTGTCATCTGGTACACTTTTGATGCCAATCGAAGCTGTACATTGCCCGGAAAAAATTATAAACGACGATGTACTCTCATCGATTTCATGTCCAGGGTGTTGTGGTGAGTTTATCACCTAGAATTTTGGCGAAATGGACTTGACAGTGTACTTTGGAAGCTGGTAACTACTGTCAGCTGTCATTTGGTACCCTTTTGGTGCCGATAGAAGCTGTACTTCGCCCAAAAAAAATTATAGACGACGATGTATTCTCATCGATTTCATGTCCAGGGTGTTGTGGTAAGTTTATCACCTAGAAATCGGGCGTAAGGGACTTTACAGTGTAATTTGACAGCTAGCCATTACTATCAGCTGTCATCTGGTTTACTTTCGATGCCAATCGAAGCTGTACTTTGCCCGGAAAAAATTATAAACGACGATGTACTCTCATCGATTTCATGTCCAGGGTGTTGTGGTAGGTTTATCACCTAGAAATCGGGTGAAATGAACTTGACAGTGTTCTTTGGCAGCTGGTCAAAACTGTCAGCTGTCATCTGGTACACTTTTAATGCCAATCGAAGCTGTACTTTGCCCGGAAAAAATTATAAACGACGATGTACTCTCATTGATTTCATGTCCAAGGTGTTGTGGTAGGTTTATTACCTAGAAATCGTCTGAAATACACTTGACAGTGTACTTTGACAACTAGCCACTACTGTCAGCTGTCATGTGATTAACTTTTGATGCCGATCGGAGCTGTACTTCGCCCGGAAAAAATTATAGACGACGACGTACTCTCATCGATTTCATGTCCAGGGTGTTGTGGTGAGTTTATCACCTAGAAATCGGGCGTAATGGACTTGACAGTGTACTTTGACAGCTAGCCATTACTGTCAGCTGTCATTTGGTACACTTTTTAAGCCAATCGAAGCTGTACTTTGCCCGGAAAAAATTATAAACGA
Organism: Oxycera nigricornis; assembly: GCA_963942545.1. NCBI lineage: Eukaryota > Metazoa > Arthropoda > Insecta > Diptera > Stratiomyidae > Oxycera > Oxycera nigricornis. The sequence continues at coordinate 16,826,640 of OZ012664.1, read as the reverse complement.
CGATGTACTCTCAGCGATTTCATGTCCAGGGTGTTGTGGTAGGTTTATCACCTAGAAATCGGGTGAAATGAACTTGACAGTGTACTTTGACAGCTGGTCACAACTGTAAGCTGTCATTTGATAAACTTTTGATGCCGATCGGAGCTGTATTTCGCCCGGAAAAAATTATAGAACACGATGTACTCTCATCGATTTCATGACCAGGGTGTTGTGGTGAGTTTATCACCTAGAAATCGGGCGAAATGGACTTGACAGTGTACTTTGACAGCTAGTGACTACTGTCAGCTGTCATTTGGTATCCTTTTGGTGCCGATAGAAGCTGTACTTCGCCCGGAAAAAATTATAGACGACGACGTACTCTCATCGATTTCATGTCCAGGGTGTTGTGGTGAGTTTATCAACTAGAAATCGGGCGTAATGGACTTGACAGTGTACTTTGACGGCTAGCCATAACTGTCAGCTGTCATTTGGTATACTTTTAATGCCAATCGAAGCTGTACTTTGCCCGGAAAAAATTATAAACGACGATGTACTCTCATCGATTTCATGTACAGGGTGTTGTGGTAGGTTTATCACCTAGAAATCGGGTGGAATGAACTTGACAGTGTACTTTGACAGCTGGTAACAACTGTCAGCTGTCATTTGATTAACTTTTGATGCCGATCGGAGCTGTACTTCGCCCGGAAAAAATTATAGAACACGATAAACTCTCATCGATTTCATGTCCAGGGTGTTGTGGTGAGTTTATCACCTAGAAATCGGGCGAAATGGACTTGACAGTGTACTTTGAAGCTAGTGACTACTGTCAGCTGCCGTTTGTTACCCTTTTGGTGCCGATAGAAGCTGTACTTCGCTCGGAAAAAATTATAAACGACGATGTATTCTCATCGATTTCATGTCCAGGGTGTTGTGGTAAGTTTATCACCTAGAAATCGGGCGAAATGGACTTGACAGTGTACTTTGGCAGCTAGTGACTACTGTCAGCTGTCATTTGATACCCTTTTGGTGCCGATAGAAGCTGTACTTCGCCCGGAAAAAATTATAGACGACGACGTACTCTCATCGATTTCATGTCCAGGGTGTTGTGGTGAGTTTATCACCTAGAAATCGGGCGTAATGGACTTGACAGTGTACTTTGACAGCTAGTCATTACTGTCAGCTGTCATTTGGTACACTTTTGATGCCAATCGAAGCTGTACTTTGCCCGGAAAAAATTATAAACGACGATGTACTCTCATCGATTTCATGTACAGGGTGTTGTGGTAGGTTTATCACCTAGAAATCGGGTGAAATGAACTTGACAGTGTACTTTGACAGCTGGTAACAACTGTCAGCTGTCATTTGATTAACTTTTGATGCCGATCGGAGCTGTACTTCGCCCGGAAAAAATTATAGAACACGATGTACTCTCATCGATTTCATGTCCAGGGTGTTGTTGTGAATTTATCAACTAGAAATCGGGCGTAATGGACTTGACAGTGTACTTTGACAGCTAGCCATTACTGTCAGCTGTCATCTGCTACACTTTTGATGCCAATCGAAGCTGTACTTCGCCCGGAAAACATTATAGACGACGATGTATTCTCATCGATTTCATGTCCAGGGTGTTGTGGTAAGTTTATCACCTAGAAATCGGGCGTAATGGACTTGACAGTGTACTGTGACAGCTAGTCATTACTTTCAGCTGTCATCTGGTACACTTTTGATGCCAATCGAAGCTGTACTTTGCCCGGAAAAAATTATAAACGACGATGTACTCTCATCGATTTCATGTCCAGGGTGTTGTGGTGAGTTTATCACCTAGAATTTTGGCGAAATGGACTTGACAGTGTACTTTGGAAGCTGGTAACTACTGTCAGCTGTCATTTGTTACCCTTTTGGTGCCGATAGAAGCTGTACTTCGCCCAAAAAAAATTATAGACGACGATGTATTCTCATCGATTTCATGTCCAGGGTGTTGTGGTAAGTTTATCACCTAGAAATCGGGCGTAAGGGACTTTACAGTGTAATTTGACAGCTAGCCATTACTATCAGCTGTCATCTGGTTTACTTTCGATGCCAATCGAAGCTGTACTTTGCCCGGAAAAAATTATAAACGACGATGTACTCTCATCGATTTCATGTCCAGGGTGTTGTGGTAGGTTTATCACCTAGAAATCGGGTGAAATGAACTTGACAGTGTTCTTTGGCAGCTGGTCAAAACTGTCAGCTGTCATCTGGTACACTTTTAATGCCAATCGAAGCTGTACTTTGCCCGGAAAAAATTATAAACGACGATGTACTCTCATTGATTTCATGTCCAAGGTGTTGTGGTAGGTTTATTACCTAGAAATCGTCTGAAATACACTTGACAGTGTACTTTGACAACTAGCCACTACTGTCAGCTGTCATGTGATTAACTTTTGATGCCGATCGGAGCTGTACTTCGCCCGGAAAAAATTATAGACGACGACGTACTCTCATCGATTTCATGTCCAGGGTGTTGTGGTGAGTTTATCACCTAGAAATCGGGCGTAATGGACTTGACAGTGTACTTTGACAGCTAGCCATTACTGTCAGCTGTCATTTGGTACACTTTTTAAGCCAATCGAAGCTGTACTTTGCCCGGAAAAAATTATAAACGACGATGTACTCTCAGCGATTTCATGTCCAGGGTGTTGTGGTAGGTTTATCACCTAGAAATCGGGTGAAATGAACTTGACAGTGTACTTTGACAGCTGGTCACAACTGTAAGCTGTCATTTGATAAACTTTTGATGCCGATCGGAGCTGTATTTCGCCCGGAAAAAATTATAGAACACGATGTACTCTCATCGATTTCATGTCCAGGGTGTTGTGGTGAGTTTATCACCTAGAAATCGGGCGAAATGGACTTGACAGTGTACTTTGACAGCTAGTGACTACTGTCAGCTGTCATTTGGTATCCTTTTGGTGCCGATAGAAGCTGTACTTCGCCCGGAAAAAATTATAGACGACGACGTACTCTCATCGATTTCATGTCCAGGGTGTTGTGGTGAGTTTATCAACTAGAAATCGGGCGTAATGGACTTGACAGTGTACTTTGACGGCTAGCCATAACTGTCAGCTGTCATTTGGTATACTTTTAATGCCAATCGAAGCTGTACTTTGCCCGGAAAAAATTATAAACGACGATGTACTCTCATCGATTTCATGTACAGGGTGTTGTGGTAGGTTTATCACCTAGAAATCGGGTGGAATGAACTTGACAGTGTACTTTGACAGCTGGTAACAACTGTCAGCTGTCATTTGATCAACTTTTGATGCCGATCGGAGCTGTACTTCGCCCGGAAAAAATTATAGAACACGATAAACTCTCATCGATTTCATGTCCAGGGTGTTGTGGTGAGTTTATCACCTAGAAATCGGGCGAAATGGACTTGACAGTGTACTTTGAAGCTAGTGACTACTGTCAGCTGCCGTTTGTTACCCTTTTGGTGCCGATAGAAGCTGTACTTCGCTCGGAAAAAATTATAAACGACGATGTATTCTCATCGATTTCATGTCCAGGGTGTTGTGGTAAGTTTATCACCTAGAAATCGGGCGAAATGGACTTGACAGTGTACTTTGGCAGCTAGTGACTACTGTCAGCTGTCATTTGATACCCTTTTGGTGCCGATAGAAGCTGTACTTCGCCCGGAAAAAATTATAGACGACGACGTACTCTCATCGATTTCATGTCCAGGGTGTTGTGGTGAGTTTATCACCTAGAAATCGGGCGTAATGGACTTGACAGTGTACTTTGACAGCTAGTCATTACTGTCAGCTGTCATTTGGTACACTTTTGATGCCAATCGAAGCTGTACTTTGCCCGGAAAAAATTATAAACGACGATGTACTCTCATCGATTTCATGTACAGGGTGTTGTGGTAGGTTTATCACCTAGAAATCGGGTGAAATGAACTTGACAGTGTACTTTGACAGCTGGTAACAACTGTCAGCTGTCATTTGATTAACTTTTGATGCCGATCGGAGCTGTACTTCGCCCGGAAAAAATTATAGAACACGATAAACTCTCATCGATTTCATGTCCAGAGTGTTGTGGTGAGTTTATCACCTAGAAATCGGGCGAAATGGACTTGACAGTGTACTTTGACAGCTAGTTACTACTGTCAGCTGTCATTTGATTTCCTTTTGGTGCCGATAGAAGCTGTACTTCGCCCGGAAAAAATTATAGACGACGATGTACTCTCATCGATTTCATGTCCAGGGTGTTGTGGTGAGTTTATCACCTAGAAATCGGGCGTAGTGGACTTGACAGTGTACTTTGACAGCTAGCCATTACTGTCAGCTGTCATCTGGTACACTTTTGATGCCAATCGAAGCTGTACTTTGCCCGGAAAAAATTATAAACGACGATGTACTCTCATTGATTTCATGTCCAAGGTGTTGTGGTAGGTTTATTACCTAGAAATCGTGTTAAATACACTTGACAGTGTAATTTTACAACTAGCCACTACTATCAGCTGTCACTTTGTACCCTTTTATTGCCGATAGAAGCTGTACTTCGCCCAGAAAAAATTATAGAACACGATGTACTCTTATCGATTTCATGTCCAGGGTGTTGTGGTGAGTTTATCACCTAGAAATCGGGCGAAATGGACTTGACAGTGTATTCTGAAAGCTAGTGACTACAGTCAGCTGTCATTTGGTACCCTTTTGGTGCCGATAGAAGCTGTACTTCGCCCGGAAAAAATTATAGACGACGATGTATTCTCATCGATTTCATGTCCAGGGTGTTGTGGTGAGGTTATCACCTAGAAATCGGGCGATATGGACTTGACAGTGTACTTTGACAGCTAGTGACTACTGTCAGCTGTCATTGGGTACCCTTTTGATGCCGATAGAAGCTGTACTTCGCCCGGAAAAAATTATAGACGACGATGTACTCTCATCGATTTCATGTCCAGGGTGTTGTGGTAGGTTTATCACCTAGAAATCGGGTGAAATGAACTTGACAGTGTACTTTGACAGCTGGTCACAACTGTCAGCTGTCATTTAATTAACTTTTGATGCCGATCGAAGCTGTACTTCGCCCGGAAAAAATTATAGAACACGATGTACTCTCATCGATTTCATGTCCAGGGTGTTGTTGTGAGTTTATCAACTAGAAATCGGGCGTAATCGACTTGACAGTGTACTTTGACAGCTAGCCATTACTGTCAGCTGTCATTTGGTACACTTTTGATGCCAATCGAAGCTGTACTTCGCCCGGAAAAAATTATAGACGACGATGTATTCTCATCGATTTCATGTCCAGGGTGTTGTGGTAAGTTTATCACCTAGAAATCGGGCGTAATGGACTTGACAGTGTACTTTCACAGCTAGCTATTACTGTCAGCTGTCATCTGGTACACTTTTAATGCCAATCGAAGCTGTACTTTGCCCGGAAAAAATTATAAACGACGATGTACTCTCATCGATTTCATGTCCAGGGTGTTGTGGTGAGTTTATCACCTAGAAATGGGGCGTAATGGACTTGACAGTGTACTTTGGCAGCTAGCCATTACTGTCAGCTGTCATCTGATACACTTTTGATGCCAATCGAAGCTGTACTTCGCCCGGAAAAAATTATAGAACACGATGTACTCTCATCGATTTAATGTCCAGGGTGTTGTGGTAGATTTATCACCTAGAACACGGGCGAAATTGACTTGACACTGTACTTTGACAGCTAGTTATTAGTGTCAGCTATCATTTTGTACAATTTTTGTTGCCGATAGAAGCTGTACTTCGCCCAGAAAAAATTATAGAACACGATGTACTCTCATCGATTTCATGTCCAGGGTGTTGTGGTAGGTTTATCACCTAGAAATCGGGCGTAATGGACTTGACAGTGTACTTTGACAGCTAGCAATTACTGTCAGCTGTCATTTGGTACACTTTTGATGCCAATCGAAGCTGTACTTTGCCCGGAAAAAATTATAAACGACGATGTACTCTCATCGATTTCATGTCCAGGGTGTTGTGGTAGGTTTATCACCTAGAAATCGGGTGTAATGAACTTAACAGTGTAATTTTACAGCTGGTCACAACTGTCAACTGTCATTTGATTAACTTTTGACGCAGATCGCAGCTTTACTTCGCCCGGAAAAAATTATAGAACACGATGTACTCTCATCGATTTCATGTCCAGGGTGTTGTGGTGAGTTTATCACCTAGAAATCGGGCGTAATGGACTTGACAGTGTACTTTGACAGCTAGTCATTACTGTCAGCTGTCATCTGGTACACTTTTCATGCCAATCGAAGCTGTACTTCGCCCGGAAAAAATTATAGAACACGATGTACTCTCATCGATTTAATGTCCAGGGTGTTGTGGTAGACTTATCACCTAGAACACGGGCGAAATTGACTTGACACTGTACTTTGACAGCTAGCTATTAGTGTCAGCTGTCATTTAGTACAATTTTTGTTGCCGATAGAAGCTGTACTTCGCCCAGAAAAAATTATAGAGCATGATGTACTCTCATCGATTTCATGTCCAGGGTGTTGTGGTAGGTTTATCACCTAGAAATCGGGCGAAATTGACCTAAAAGTGTACTTTAACAGCTAGCGACTACTGTCAGCTGTCATCTGGTTTACTTTTCATGCCAATCGAAGCTGTACTTTGCCCGGAAAAAATTATAAACGACGATGTACTCTCATCGATTTCATGTCCAGGGTGTTGTGGTAGGTTTATCACCTAGAAATCGGGTGAAATGAACTTGACAGTGTACTTTGACAGCTGGTCACAACTGTCAGCTGTCATTTGATTAACTTTTGATGCCGATAGAAGCTGTACTTCGCCCGGAAAAAATTATAGACGACGATGTTTTCTCATCGATTTCATGTCCAGGGTGTTGTGGTAAGTTTATCAACTAGAAATCGGGCGTAATGGACTTGACAGTGTACTTTGACAGCTGGTCACAACTGTCAGCTGTCATTTCATACACTTTTGATGCCAATCGAAGCTGTACTTTGCCCAGAAAAAATTATAAACGACGATGTACTCTCATTGATTTCATGTCCAAGGTGTTGTGGTAGGTTTATTACCTAGAAATCGTGTGAAATACACTTGACAGTAAACTTTGGCAACTAGCCACTACTGTCAACTGTCATTTTGTGTCCTTTTATTGCCGATAGAAGCTGTACTTCGCCCGGAAAAAATTATAGACGACGATGTATTCTCATCGATTACATGTCCAGGGTGTTGTGGTAAGTTTATCACCTAGAAATTGGGCGTAATGGACTTGACAGTGTACTTTGACAGCTAGCTATCACTGTCAGCTGTCATCTGGTACACTTTTGATGCCAATCGAAGCTATACTTTGCCCGGAAAAAATTATAAACGACGATGTACTCTCATCGATTTCATGTCCAGGGTGTTGTGGTAGGTTTATCACCTAGAAATCGGGTGAAATGAACTTAACAGTGTACTTTGACAGCTGGTCACAACTGTCAGCTGTCATTTGATTAACTTTTGATGCCGATCGGAGCTTTACTTCGCCCGGAAAAAATTATAGAACACGATGTACTCTCATCGATTTCATGTCCAGGGTGTTGTGGTGAGTTTATCACCTAGAAATCGGGCGTAATGGACTTGACAGTGTACTTTGACAGCTAGCCATTACTGGCAGCTGTCATCTGGTACACTTTTGATGCCAATCGAAGCTGTACTTCGCCCGGAAAAAATTATAGAACACGATGTACTCTCATCGATTTAATGTCCAGTGTGTTGTGGTAGATTTATCACCTAGAACACGGGCGAAATTGACTTGTCACTGTACTTTGACAGCTAGTTATTAGTGTCAGCTGTCATTTAGTACAATTTTTGTTGCCGATAGAAGCTGTACTTCGCCCAGAAAAAATTATAGAACACGATGTACTCTCATCGATTTCATGTCCAGGGTGTTGTGGTAGGTTTATCACCTAGAAATCGGGTGAAATGAACTTAACAGTGTACTTTGACAGCTGGTCACAACTGTCAGCTGTCATTTGATTAACTTTTGATGCCGATCGGAGCTTTACTTCGCCCGGAAAAAATTATAGAACACGATGTACTCTCATCGATTTCATGTCCAGGGTGTTGTGGTGAGTTTATCACCTAGAAATCGGGCGTAATGGACTTGACAGTGTACTTTGACAGCTAGTCATTACTGTCAGCTGTCATTTCATACACTTTTGATGCCAATCGAAGCTCTACTTTGCCCGGAAAAAATTATAAACGACGATGTACTCTCATTGATTTCATGTCCAAGGTGTTGTGGTAGGTTTATCACCTAGAAATCTTGTGAAATACACTTGACAGTGTACTTTGACAACTAGCCACTACTGTCAGCTGTCATTTGGTACCCTTTTATTGCCCATAGAAGCTGTACTTCGCCCGGAAAAAATTATAGACGACGATGTATTCTCATCGATTTCATGTCCAGGGTGTTGTGGTGAGGTTATCACCTAGAAATCGGGCAAATTGGACTTGACAGTGTACTTTGACAGCTAGTGACTACTGTCAGCTGTCATTTGGTACCCTTTTGGTGCCGATAGAAGCTGTACTACGCCCGGAAAAAATTATAAACGACGATGTACTCTCATTGATTTCATGTCCAAGGTGTTGTGGTAGGTTTATCACCTAGAAATCGGGTGAAATGAACTTACCAGTGTACTTTGACAGCTGGTCACAACTGTCAGCTGTCATTTGAACAACTTTTGATGCCGATCGAAGCTGTACTTTGCCCGGAAAAAATTATAGAACACGATGTACTCTCATCGATTTCATGTCCAGGGTGTTGTGGTGAGTTTATCACCTAGAAATCGGGCGTAATGGACTTGACAGTGTACTTTGACAGCTATCCATTACTGTCAGCTGTCATCTGGTACACTTTTGATGCCAATCGAAGCTGTACTTTGCCCGGAAAGAATTATAAACGACGATGTACTCTCATCGATTTCATGTCCAGGGTGTTGTGGTAGGTTTATCACCTAGAAATCGGGTGAAATGAACTTGACAGTGTACTTTGACAGCTGGTAACAACTGTCAGCTGTCATTTGATTAACTTTTGATGCCGATCGGAGCTGTACTTCGCCCGGAAAAAATTATAGAACACGATGTACTCTCATCGATTTCATGTCCAGGGTGTTGTTGTGAATTTATCAACTAGAAATCGGGCGTAATGGACTTGACAGTGTACTTTGACAGCTAGCCATTACTGTCAGCTGTCATCTGGTACACTTTTGATGCCAATCGAAGCTGTACTTCGCCCGGAAAACATTATAGACGACGATGTATTCTCATCGATTTCATGTCCAGGGTGTTGTGGTAAGTTTATCACCTAGAAATCGGGCGTAATGGACTTGACAGTGTACTGTGACAGCTAGTCATTACTTTCAGCTGTCATCTGGTACACTTTTGATGCCAATCGAAGCTGTACTTTGCCCGGAAAAAATTATAAACGACGATGTACTCTCATCGATTTCATGTCCAGGGTGTTGTGGTGAGTTTATCACCTAGAATTTTGGCGAAATGGACTTGACAGTGTACTTTGGAAGCTGGTAACTACTGTCAGCTGTCATTTGGTACCCTTTTGGTGCCGATAGAAGCTGTACTTCGCCCAAAAAAAATTATAGACGACGATGTATTCTCATCGATTTCATGTCCAGGGTGTTGTGGTAAGTTTATCACCTAGAAATCGGGCGTAAGGGACTTTACAGTGTAATTTGACAGCTAGCCATTACTATCAGCTGTCATCTGGTTTACTTTGGATGCCAATCGAAGCTGTACTTTGCCCGGAAAAAATTATAAACGACGATGTACTCTCATCGATTTCATGTCCAGGGTGTTGTGGTAGGTTTATCACCTAGAAATCGGGTGAAATGAACTTGACAGTGTTCTTTGGCAGCTGGTCAAAACTGTCAGCTGTCATCTGGTACACTTTTAATGCCAATCGAAGCTGTACTTTGCCCGGAAAAAATTATAAACGACGATGTACTCTCATTGATTTCATGTCCAAGGTGTTGTGGTAGGTTTATTACCTAGAAATCGTCTGAAATACACTTGACAGTGTACTTTGACAACTAGCCACTACTGTCAGCTGTCATGTGATTAACTTTTGATGCCGATCGGAGCTGTACTTCGCCCGGAAAAAATTATAGACGACGACGTACTCTCATCGATTTCATGTCCAGGGTGTTGTGGTGAGTTTATCACCTAGAAATCGGGCGTAATGGACTTGACAGTGTACTTTGACAGCTAGCCATTACTGTCAGCTGTCATTTGGTACACTTTTTAAGCCAATCGAAGCTGTACTTTGCCCGGAAAAAATTATAAACGACGATGTACTCTCAGCGATTTCATGTCCAGGGTGTTGTGGTAGGTTTATCACCTAGAAATCGGGTGAAATGAACTTGACAGTGTACTTTGACAGCTGGTCACAACTGTAAGCTGTCATTTGATAAACTTTTGATGCCGATCGGAGCTGTATTTCGCCCGGAAAAAATTATAGAACACGATGTACTCTCATCGATTTCATGTCCAGGGTGTTGTGGTGAGTTTATCACCTAGAAATCGGGCGAAATGGACTTGACAGTGTACTTTGACAGCTAGTGACTACTGTCAGCTGTCATTTGGTACCCTTTTGGTGCCGATAGAAGCTGTACTTCGCCCGGAAAAAATTATAGACGACGACGTACTCTCATCGATTTCATGTCCAGGGTGTTGTGGTGAGTTTATCAACTAGAAATCGGGCGTAATGGACTTGACAGTGTACTTTGACGGCTAGCCATAACTGTCAGCTGTCATTTGGTATACTTTTAATGCCAATCGAAGCTGTACTTTGCCCGGAAAAAATTATAGACGACGATGTACTCTCATCGATTTCATGTACAGGGTGTTGTGGTAGGTTTATCACCTAGAAATCGGGTGGAATGAACTTGACAGTGTACTTTGACAGCTGGTAACAACTGTCAGCTGTCATTTGATTAACTTTTGATGCCGATCGGAGCTGTACTTCGCCCGGAAAAAATTATAGAACACGATAAACTCTCATCGATTTCATGTCCAGGGTGTTGTGGTGAGTTTATCACCTAGAAATCGGGCGAAATGGACTTGACAGTGTACTTTGAAGCTAGTGACTACTGTCAGCTGCCGTTTGTTACCCTTTTGGTGCCGATAGAAGCTGTACTTCGCCCGGAAAAAATTATAAACGACGATGTATTCTCATCGATTTCATGTCCAGGGTGTTGTGGTAAGTTTATCACCTAGAAATCGGGCGAAATGGACTTGGCAGTGTACTTTGGCAGCTAGTGACTACTGTCAGCTGTCATTTGATACCCTTTTGGTGCCGATAGAAGCTGTAATTCGCCCGGAAAAAATTATAGACGACGACGTACTCTCATCGATTTCATGTCCAGGGTGTTGTGGTGAGTTTATCACCTAGAAATCGGGCGTAATGGACTTGACAGTGTACTTTGACAGCTAGTCATTACTGTCAGCTGTCATTTGGTACACTTTTGATGCCAATCGAAGCTGTACTTTGCCCGGAAAAAATTATAAACGACGATGTACTCTCATCGATTTCATGTACAGGGTGTTGTGGTAGGTTTATCACCTAGAAATCGGGTGAAATGAACTTGACAGTGTACTTTGACAGCTGGTAACAACTGTCAGCTGTCATTTGATTAACTTTTGATGCCGATCGGAGCTGTACTTCGCCCGGAAAAAATTATAGAACACGATAAACTCTCATCGATTTCATGTCCAGGGTGTTGTGGTGAGTTTATCACCTAGAAATCGGCCGAAATGGACTTGACAGTGTACTTTGAAAGCTAGTGACTACTGTCAGCTGTCATTTGGTACCCTTTTGGTGCCGATAGAAGCTGTGCTTCGCCCGGAAAAAATTATAAACGACGATGTATTCTCATCGATTTCATGTCCAGGGTGTTGTGGTAAGTTTATCACCTAGAAATCGGGCGTAATGGACTTGACAGTGTACTTTGACAGCTAGCCAATACTGTCAGCTGTCATCTGGTACACTTTTGATGCCAATCGAAGCTGTACTTTGCCCGGAAAAAACTATAAACGACGATGTACTCTCATCGATTTCATGTCCAGGGTGTTGTGGTAGGTTTATCACCTAGGAATCGGGTGAAATGAACTTAACAGTGTACTTTGACAGCTGGTCACAACTGTCAGCTGTCATTTGATTAACTTTTGATGCCGATCGGAGCTGTACTTTGCCCGGAAAAAATTATAGACGACGATGTATTCTCATCGATTTCATGTCCAGGGTGTTGTGGTAAGTTTATCAACTAGAAATCGGGCGTAATGGACTTGACAGTGTACTTTGACAGCTAGTCATTACTGTCAGCTGTCATTTCATACACTTTTGATGCCAATCGAAGCTGTACTTTGCCCGGAAAAAATTATAAACGACGTTGTACTCTCATTGATTTCATGTCCAAGGTGTTGTGGTAGGTTTATTACCTAGAAATCGTGTGTAGTACACTTGACAGTGTACTTTGAAAACTAGCCACTACTGTCAGCTGTCATTTCATACACTTTTGATGCCAATCGAAGCTGTACTTTGCCCGGAAAAAATTATAAACGACGATGTACTCTCATTGATTTCATGTCCAAGGTGTTGTGGTAGGTTTATTACCTAGAAATCGTGTGAAATACACTTGACAGTGTACTTTGACAACTAGCCACTACTGTCAGCTGTCATTTAGTACCCTTTTATTGCCGATAGAAGCTGTACTTCGCCCGGAAAAAATTATAGAACACGATGTACTCTTATCGATTTCATGTCCAGGGTGTTGTGGTGAGTTTATCACCTAGAAATCGGGCGAAATGGACTTGACAGTGTACTTTAAAAGCTAGTTATCAGTGTCAGCTGTCATTAAGTACAATTTTTGTTGCCGATAGAAGCTGTACTTCGCCCAGAAAAAATTATAGAACACGATGTACTCTCATCGATTTCATGTCCAGGGTGTTGTAGTAGGTTTATCACCTAGAAATCGGGCGAAATTGACTTAAAAGTGTACTTCACCAGCTTGCAACTACTGTCAGCTGTCATTTGGTACACTTTTGATGCCAATCGAAGCTGTACTTTGCCCGGAAAAAATTATAAACGACGATGTACTCTCATCGATTTCATGTCCAGGGTGTTGTGGTAGGTTTATCACCTAGAAATCGGGTGAAATGAACTTGAGAGTGTACTTTGACAGCTGGTCACAACTGTCAGCTGTCATTTGATTAACTTTTGATGCCGATCGGAGCTGTACTTTGCCCGGAAAAAATTATAGACGACGATGTATTCTCATCGATTTCATGTCCAGGGTGTTGTGGTAAGTTTATCAACTAGAAATCGGGCGTAATGGACTTGACAGTGTACTTTGACGGCTAGTCATAACTGCCAGCTGTCATCTGGTACACTTTTAATGCCAATCGAAGCTGTACTTTGCCCGGAAAAAATTATAAACGACGATGTACTCTCATTGATTTCATGTCCAAGGTGTTGTGGTAGGTTTATTACCTAGAAATCGTGTGAAATACACTTGACAGTGTACTTTGACAACTAGCCACTACTGTCAGCTGTCATGTTATTAACTTTTGATGCCGATCGGAGCTGTACTTCGCCCGGAAAAAATTATAGACGACGACGTACTCTCATCGATTTCATGTCCAGGGTAATGTGGTGAGTTTATCACCTAGAAATCGGGCGTAATGGACTTGACAGTGTACTTTGACAGCTAGCCATTACTGTCAGCTGTCATTTCGTACACTTTTGATGCCAATCGAAGCTGTACTTTGCCCGGAAAAAATTATAAACGACGATGTACTCTCAGCGATTTCATGTCCAGGGTGTTGTGGTAGGTTTATCACCTAGAAATCGGGTGAAATGAACTTGACAGTGTACTTTGACAGCTGGTCACAACTGTCAGCTGTCATTTGATAAACTTTTGATGCCGATCGGAGCTGTATTTCGCCCGGAAAAAATTATAGAACACGATGTACTCTCATCGATTTCATGTCCAGGGTGTTGTGGTGAGTTTATCACCTAGAAATCGGGCGAAATGGACTTGACAGTGTACTTTGACAGCTAGTGACTACTGTCAGCTGTCATTTGGTACCCTTTTGGTGCCGATAGAAGCTGTACTTCGCCCGGAAAAAATTATAGACGACCACGTACTCTCATCGATTTCATGTCCAGGGTGTTGTGGTGAGTTTATCAACTAGAAATCGGGCGAAATGGACTTGACAGTGTACTTTAAAAGCTAGTTATTAGTGTCAGCTGTCATTTAGTACAATTTTTAATGCCGATAGAAGCTGTACTTCGCCCAGAAAAAATTATAGAACACGATGTACTCTCATCGATTTCATGTCCAGGGTGTTTTGGTAGGTTTATCACCTAGAAATCGGGCGAAATGGACTTAAAAGTGTACTTCACTAGCTAGCGACTACTGTCAGCTGTCATTTGGTACACTTTTGATGCCAATCGAAGCTGTACTTTGCCCGGAAAAAATTATAAACGACGATGTACTCTCATTGATTTCATGTCCAAGGTGTTGTGGTAGGTTTATTACCTAGAAATCGTGTGAAATACACTTGACAGTGTACTTTGACAACTAGTCACTACTGTCAGCTGTCATTTGGTACCCTTTTATTGCCGATAGAAGCTGTACTTCGCCCGGAAAAAATTATAGAACACGATGTACTCTTATCGATTTCATGTCCAGGGTGTTGTGGTGAGTTTATCACCTAGAAATCGGGCGAAATGGACTTGACAGTGTACTTTAAAAGCTAGTTATTAGTGTCAGCTGTCATTTAGTACAATTTTTGTTGCCGATAGAAGCTGTACTTCGCCCAGAAAAAATTATAGAACACGATGTACTCTCATCGATTTCATGTCCAGGGTGTTGTGGTAGGTTTATCACCTAGAAATCGGGCGAAATTGACTTAAAAGTGTACTTCACCAGCTAGCGACTACTGTCAGCTGTCATTTGGTACACTTTTGATGCCAATCGAAGCTGTACTTTGCCCGGAAAAAATTATAAACGACGATGTACTCTCATCGATTTCATGTCCAGGGTGTTGTGGTAGGTTTATCACCTAGAAATCGGGTGAAATGAACTTGAGAGTGTACTTTGACAGCTGGTCACAACTGTCAGCTGTCATTTGATTAACTTTTGATGCCGATCGGAGCTGTACTTTGCCCGGAAAAAATTATAGACGACGATGTATTCTCATCGATTTCATGTCCAGGGTGTTGTGGTAAGTTTATCAACTAGAAATCGGGCGTTATGGACTTGACAGTGTACTTTGACGGCTAGCCATAACTGTCAGCTGTCATCTGGTACACTTTTAATGCCAATCGAAGCTGTACTTTGCCCGGAAAAAATTATAAACGACGATGTACTCTCAGCGATTTCATGTCCAGGGTGTTGTGGTAGGTTTATCACCTAGAAATCGGGTGGAATGAACTTGACAGTGTACTTTGACAGCTGGTCACAACTGTCAACTGTCATTTAATAAACTTTTGATGCCGATCGGAGCTGTATTTCGCCCGACAAAAATTATAGAACACGATGTACTCTCATCGATTTCATGTCCAGTGTGTTGTGGTGAGTTTATCACCTAGAAATCGGGCGAAATGGACTTGACAGTGTACTTTGACAGCTAGTGACTACTGTCAGCTGTCATTTGGTACCCTTTTGGTGCCGATAGAAGCTGTACTTCGCCCGGAAAAAATTATAGACGACCACGTACTCTCATCGATTTCATGTCCAGGGTGTTGTGGTGAGTTTATCAACTAGAAATCGGGCGTAATGGACTTGACAGTGTACTTTGACGGCTAGCCATAACTGTCAGCTGTCATCTGGTACACTTTTAATGCCAATCGAAGCTGTACTTTGCCCGGAAAAAATTATAAACGACGATGTACTCTCATCGATTTCATGTACAGGGTGTTGTGGTAGGTTTATCACCTAGAAATCGGGTGAAATGAACTTGCCAATGTACTTTGACAGCTGGTAACAACTGTCAGCTGTCATTTGATAAACTTTTGATGCCGATCGGAGCTGTACTTCGCCCGGAAAAAATTATAGAACACGATAAACTCTCATCGATTTCATGTCCAGGGTGTTGTGGTGAGTTTATCACCTAGAAATCGGGCGAAATGGACTTGACAGTGTACTTTGTAGGCTAGTGACTACTGTCAGCTGCCATTTGGTACCCTTTTGGTGCCGATAGAAGCTGTACTTCGCCCGGAAAAAATTATAAACGACGATGTATTCTCATCGATTTCATGTCCAGGGTGTTGTGGTAAGTTTATCACCTAGAAATCGGGCGAAATGGACTTGACAGTGTACTTTGACAGCTAGTGACTACTGTCAGCTGTCATTTGATACCCTTTTGGTGCCGATAGAAGCTGTACTTCGCCCGGAAAAAATTATAGACGACGACGTACTCTCATCGATTTCATGTCCAGGTTGTTGTGGTGAGTTTATCACCTAGAAATCGGGCGTAATGGACTTGACAGTGTACTTTGACAGCTAGTCATTACTGTCAGCTGTCATTTGGTACACTTTTGATGCCAATCGAAGCTGTACTTTGCCCGGAAAAAATTATAAACGACGATGTACTCTCATCGATTTCATGTACAGGGTGTTGTGGTAGGTTTATCACCTAGAAATCGGGTGAAATGAACTTGACAGTGTACTTTGACAGCTGGTAACAACTGTCAGCTGTCATTTGATTAACTTTTGATGCCGATCGGAGCTGTACTTCGCCCGGAAAAAATTATAGAACACGATAAACTCTCATCGATTTCATGTCCAATGTGTTGTGGTGAGTTTATCACCTAGAAATCGGCCGAAATGGACTTGACAGTGTACTTTGGAAGCTAGTGACTACTGTCAGCTGTCATTTGGTACCCTTATGGTGCCGATAGAAGCTGTACTTCGCCCGGAAAAAATTATAAACGACGATGTATTCTCATCGATTTCAAGTCCAGGGTGTTGTGGTAAGTTTATCACCTAGAAATCGGGCGAAATGGACTTGACAGTGTACTTTGACAGCTAGCCAGTACTGTCAGCTGTCATCTGGTACACTTTTGATGCCAATCGAAGCTGTACTTTGCCCGGAAAAAACTATAAACGACGATGTACTCTCATCGATTTCATGTCCAGGGTGTTGTGGTAGGTTTATCACCTAGAAATCGGGTGAAATGAACTTAACAGTGTACTTTGACAGCTGGTCACAACTGTCAGCTGTCATTTGATTAACTTTTGATGCCGATCGGAGCTTTACTTTGCCCGGAAAAAATTATAGAACACGATGTACTCTCATCGATTTCATGTCCAGGGTGTTGTGGTGAGTTTATCACCTAGAAATCGGGCGTAATGGACTTGACAGTGTACTTTGACAGCTATTCATTACTGTCAGCTGTCATTTCATACACTTTTGATGCCAATCGAAGCTGTACTTTGCCCGGAAAAATTATAAACGACGATGTACTCTCATTGATTTCATGTCCAAGGTGTTGTGGTAGGTTTATTACCTAGAAATCGTGTGTAATACACTTGACAGTGTACTTTCACAACTAGCCACTACTGTCAGCTGTCATTTCATACACTTTTGATGCCAATCGAAGCTGTACTTTGCCCGGAAAAAATTATAAACGACGATGTACTCTCATTGATTTCATGTCCAAGGTGTTGTGGTAGGTTTATTACCTAGAAATCGTGTGAAATACACTTGACAGTGTACTTTGACAACTAGCCACTACTGTCAGCTGTCATTTGGTACCCTTTTATTGCCGATAGAAGCTTTACTTCGCCCGGAAAAAATTATAGAACACGATGTACTCTTATCGATTTCATGTCCAGGGTGTTGTGGTGAGTTTATCACCTAGAAATCGGGCGAAATGGACTTGACAGTGTACTTTAAAAGCTAGTGATTACTGTCAGCTGTCATTTGTTACCCTTTTGGTGCCGATAGAAGCTGTACTCCGCCCGTAAAAAAATATAGAACACGATGTACTCTCATTGATTTCATGTCCAAGGTGTTGTGGTAAGTTTATCACCTAGAAATCGGGCGAAATGGACTTGACAGTGTACTTTGAAAGCTAGTGATTACTGTCAGACGTCATTTGTTACCCTTTTCATGCCGATCGAAGCTGTACTTCGCCCGGAAAAAATTATAGAACACGATGTACTCTCATCGATTTCATGTCCAGGGTGTTGTGGTGAGTTTATCACCTAGAAATCGGGCGGAATGGACTTGACAGTGTACTTTGGAAGCTAGTGACTACTGTCAGCTGTCATTTGGTACCCTTTTGGTGCCGATAGAAGCTGTACTTCGCCCGGAAAAAATTATAGACGACGATGTATTCTCATCGATTTCATGTCCAGGGTGTTGTGGTAGGTTTATCACCTAGAAATCGGGTGAAATGAACTTAACAGTGTACTTTGACAGCTGGTCACAACTGTCAGCTGTCATTTGATTAACTTTTGATGCCGATCGGAGCTGTACTTCGCCCGGAAAAAACTATAGAACACGATAAACTCTCATCGATTTCATGTCCAGGGTGTTGTGGTGAGTTTATCACCTATAAATCGGCCGAAATGGACTTGACAGTGTACTTCGGAAGCTAGTGACTACTGTCAGCTGTCATTTGGTACCCTTTTGGTGCCGATAGAAGCTGTACTTCGCCCGGAAAAAATTATAAACGACGATGTATTCTCATCGATTTCATGTCCAGGGTGTTGTGGTGAGTTTATCACCTAGAAATCGGGCGTAATGGACTTGACAGTGTACCTTGGCAGCTAGCCATTACTGTAAGCTGTCATCTGGTACACTTTTGATGCCAATCGAAGCTGTACTTCGCCCGGAAAAAATTATAGAACACGATGTACTCTCATCGATTTAATGTCCAGGGTGTTGTGGTAGATTTATCACCTAGAACACGGGCGAAATTGACTTGACACTGTACTTTGACAGCTAGTTATTAGTGTCAGCTGTCATTTAGTACAATTTTTGTTGCCGATAGAAGCTGTACTTCGCCCAGAAAAAATTATAGAACACGATGTACTCTCATCGATTTCATGTCCAGGTTGTTGTGGTAGGTTTATCACCTAGAAATCGGGCGAAATTGACTTAAAAGTGTACTTCACCAGCTAGCGACTACTGTCAGCTGTCATCTGGTACACTTTTGATGCCAATCGAAGCTGTACTTTGCCCGGAAAAAATTATAAACGACGATGTACTCTCATCGATTTCATGTCCAGGGTGTTGTGGTAGGTTTATCACCTAGAAATCGGGTGAAATGAACTTGAGAGTGTACTTTGACAGCTGGTCACAACTGTCAGCTGTCATTTGATTAACTTTTGATGCCGATCGGAGCTGTCCTTTGCCCGGAAAAAATTATAGACGACGATGTATTCTCATCGATTTCATGTCCAGGGTGTTGTGGTAAGTTTATCACCTAGAAATCGGGCGAAATTGACTTAAAAGTGTACTTCACCAGCTAGCGACTACTGTCAGCTGTCATCTGGTACACTTTTGATGCCAATCGAAGCTGTACTTTGCCCGGAAAAAATTATAAACGACGATGTACTCTCATCGATTTCATGTCCAGGGTGTTGTGGTAGGTTTATCACCTAGAAATCGGGTGAAATGAACTTGAGAGTGTACTTTGACAGCTGGTCACAACTGTCAGCTGTCATTTGATTATTTTTTGATGCCGATAGAAGCTGTACTTCGCCCGGAAAAAAATATAGACGACGACGTACTCTCATCGATTTCATGTCCAGGGTGTTGTGGTGAGTTTATCACCTAGAAATCGGGCGTAATGGACTTGACAGTGTACTTTGACAGCTAGTCATTACTGTCAGCTGTCATTTGGTACACTTTTGATGCCAATCGAAGCTGTACTTTGCCCGGAAAAAATTATAAACGACGATGTACTCTCATCGATTTCATGTACAGGGTGTTGTGGTAGGTTTATCACCTAGAAATCGGGTGAAATGAACTTGACAGTGTACTTTGGCAGCTGGTAACAACTGTCAGCTGTTATTTGATTAACTTTTGATGCCGATCGGAGCTGTACTTCGCCCGGAAAAAATTATAGAACACGATAAACTCTCATCGATTTCATGTCCAGGGTGTTGTGGTGAGTTTATCACCTAGAAATCGGCCGAAATGGACTTTACAGTGTACTTTGGAAGCTAGTGACTACTGTCAGCTGTCATTTGGTACCCTTTTGGTGCCGATAGAAGCTGTACTTCGCCCGGAAAAATTTATAAACGACGATGTATTCTCATCGATTTCATGTCCAGGGTGTTGTGGTAAGTTTATCACCTAGAAATCGGGCGTAATGGACTTGACAGTGTACTTTGACAGCTAGCCAATACTGTCAGCTGTCATCTGGTACACTTTTGATGCCAATCGAAGCTGTACTTTGCCCGGAAAAAACTATAAACGACGATGTACTCTCATCGATTTCATGTCCAGGGTGTTGTGGTAGGTTTATCACCTAGGAATCGGGTGAAATGAACTTAACAGTGTACTTTGACAGCTGGTCACAACTGTCAGCTGTCATTTGATTAACTTTTGATGCCGATCGGAGCTTTACTTTGCCCGGAAAAAATTATAGAACACGATGTACTCTCATCGATTTCATGTCCAGGGTGTTGTGGTGAGTTTATCACCTAGAAATCGGGCGTAATGGACTTGACAGTGTACCTTGACAGCTAGCCATCACTGTCAGCTGTCATCTGGTACACTTTTGATGCCAATCGAAGCTGTACTTCGCCCGGAAAAAATTATAGAACACGATGTACTCTCATCGATTTAATGTCCAGGGTGTTGTGGTAGATTTATCACCTAGAACACGGGCGAAATTGACTTGACACTGTACTTTGACAGCTAGTTATTAGTGTCAGCTGTCATGTGGTTAACTTTTGATGCCGATCGGAGCTGTACTTCGCCCGGAAAAAATTATAGACGACGACGTACTCTCATCGATTTCATGTCCAGGGTGTTGTGGTGAGTTTATCACCTTGAAATCGGGCGTAATGGACTTGACAGTGTACTTTGACAGCTAGTGACTACTGTCAGCTGTCATTTGGTACACTTTTGATGCCAATCGAAGCTGTACTTTGCCCGGAAAAAATTATAAACGACGATGTACTCTCAGCGATTTCATGTCCAGGGTGTTGTGGTAGGTTTATCACCTAGAAATCGGGTGAAATGAACTTGACAGTGTACTTTGACAGCTGGTCACAACTGTCAGCTGTCATTTGATAAACTTTTGATGCCGATCGGAGCTGTATTTCGCCCGGAAAAAATTATAGAACACGATGTACTCTCATCGATTTCATGTCCAGGGTGTTGTGGTGAGTTTATCACCTAGAAATCGGGCGAAATGGACTTGACAGTGTACTTTGACAGCTAGTGACTACTGTCAGCTGTCATTTGGTACCCTTTTGGTGCCGATAAAAGCTGTACTTCGCCCGGAAAAAATTATAGACGACGACGTACTCTCAACGATTTCACGTCCAGGGTGTTGTGGTGAGTTTATCAACTAGAAATCGGGCGTAATGGACTTGACAATGTACTTTGACGGCTAGCTATAACTGTCAGCTGTCATCTTGTACACTTTTAATGCCAATCGAAGCTGTACTTTGCCCGGAAAAAATTATAAACGACGATGTATTCTCATCGATTTCATGTACAGGGTGTTGTGGTAGGTTTATCACCTAGAAATCGGGTGAAATGAACTTGACAGTGTACTTTGACAGCTGGTAACAACTGTCAGCTGTCATTTGATTAACTTTTGATGCCGATCGGAGCTGTACTTCGCCCGGAAAAAATTATAGAACACGATAAACTCTCATCGATTTCATGTCCAGGGTGTTGTGGTGAGTTTATCACCTAGAAATCGGGCAAAATGGACTTGACAGTGTACTTTGTAGGCTAGTGACTACTGTCAGCTGCCATTTGGTACCCTTTTGGTGCCGATAGAAGCTGTACTTCGCCCGGAAAAAATTATAAACGACGATGTATTCTCATCGATTTCATGTCCAGGGTGTTGTGGTAAGTTTATCACCTAGAAATCGGGCGAAATGGACTTGACAGTGTACTTTGACAGCTAGCGACTACTGTCAGCTGTCATTTGATACACTTTTGGTGCCGATAGAAGCTGTACTTCGCCCGGAAAAAATTATAGACGACGACGTACTCTCATCGATTTCATGTCCAGGGTGTTGTGGTGAGTTTATCACCTAGAAATCGGGCGTAATGGACTTGACAGTGTACTTTGACGGCTAGCCATAACTGTCAGCTGTCATCTGGTACACTTTTAATGCCAATCGAAGCTGTACTTTGCCCGGAAAAAATTATAAACGACGATGTACTCTCATCGATTTCATGTCCAGGGTGTTGTGGTAGGTTTATCACCTAGAAATCGGGTGAAATGAACTTGAGAGTGTACTTTGACAGCTGGTCACAACTGTCAGCTGTCATTTGAATAACTTTTGATGCCGATCGGAGCTGTCCTTTGCCCGGAAAAAATTATAGACGACGATGTATTCTCATCGATTTCATGTCCAGGGTGTTGTGGTAAGTTTATCAACTAGAAATCGGGCGTAATGGACTTGACAGTGTACTTTGACAGCTATTCATTACTGTCAGCTGTCATTTCATACACTTTTGATGCCAATCGAAGCTGTACTTTGCCCGGAAAAATTATAAACGACGATGTACTCTCATTGATTTCATGTCCAAGGTGTTGTGGTAGGTTTATTACCTAGAAATCGTGTGTAATACACTTGACAGTGTACTTTCACAACTAGCCACTACTGTCAGCTGTCATTTCATACACTTTTGATGCCAATCGAAGCTGTACTTTGCCCGGAAAAAATTATAAACGACGATGTACTCTCATTGATTTCATGTCCAAGGTGTTGTGGTAGGTTTATTACCTAGAAATCGTGTGAAATACACTTGACAGTGTACTTTGACAACTAGCCACTACTGTCAGCTGTCATTTGGTACCCTTTTATTGCCGATAGAAGCTTTACTTCGCCCGGAAAAAATTATAGAACACGATGTACTCTTATCGATTTCATGTCCAGGGTGTTGTGGTGAGTTTATCACCTAGAAATCGGGCGAAATGGACTTGACAGTGTACTTTAAAAGCTAGTGATTACTGTCAGCTGTCATTTGTTACCCTTTTGGTGCCGATAGAAGCTGTACTCCGCCCGTAAAAAAATATAGAACACGATGTACTCTCATTGATTTCATGTCCAAGGTGTTGTGGTAAGTTTATCACCTAGAAATCGGGCGAAATGGACTTGACAGTGTACTTTGAAAGCTAGTGATTACTGTCAGACGTCATTTGTTACCCTTTTCATGCCGATCGAAGCTGTACTTCGCCCGGAAAAAATTATAGAACACGATGTACTCTCATCGATTTCATGTCCAGGGTGTTGTGGTGAGTTTATCACCTAGAAATCGGGCGGAATGGACTTGACAGTGTACTTTGGAAGCTAGTGACTACTGTCAGCTGTCATTTGGTACCCTTTTGGTGCCGATAGAAGCTGTACTTCGCCCGGAAAAAATTATAGACGACGATGTATTCTCATCGATTTCATGTCCAGGGTGTTGTGGTAGGTTTATCACCTAGAAATCGGGTGAAATGAACTTAACAGTGTACTTTGACAGCTGGTCACAACTTTCAGCTGTCATTTGATTAACTTTTGATGCCGATCGGAGCTGTACTTCGCCCGGAAAAAACTATAGAACACGATAAACTCTCATCGATTTCATGTCCAGGGTGTTGTGGTGAGTTTATCACCTATAAATCGGCCGAAATGGACTTGACAGTGTACTTCGGAAGCTAGTGACTACTGTCAGCTGTCATTTGGTACCCTTTTGGTGCCGATAGAAGCTGTACTTCGCCCGGAAAAAATTATAAACGACGATGTATTCTCATCGATTTCATGTCCAGGGTGTTGTGGTGAGTTTATCACCTAGAAATCGGGCGTAATGGACTTGACAGTGTACCTTGACAGCTAGCCATTACTGTAAGCTGTCATCTGGTACACTTTTGATGCCAATCGAAGCTGTACTTCGCCCGGAAAAAATTATAGAACACGATGTACTCTCATCGATTTAATGTCCAGGGTGTTGTGGTAGATTTATCACCTAGAACACGGGCGAAATTGACTTGACACTGTACTTTGACAGCTAGTTATTAGTGTCAGCTGTCATTTAGTACAATTTTTGTTGCCGATAGAAGCTGTACTTCGCCCAGAAAAAATTATAGAACACGATGTACTCTCATCGATTTCATGTCCAGGTTGTTGTGGTAGGTTTATCACCTAGAAATCGGGCGAAATTGACTTAAAAGTGTACTTCACCAGCTAGCAACTACTGTCAGCTGTCATCTGGTACACTTTTGATGCCAATCGAAGCTGTACTTTGCCCGGAAAAAATTATAAACGACGATGTACTCTCATCGATTTCATGTCCAGGGTGTTGTGGTAGGTTTATCACCTAGAAATCGGGTGAAATGAACTTGAGAGTGTACTTTGACAGCTGGTCACAACTGTCAGCTGTCATTTGATTAACTTTTGATGCCGATCGGAGCTGTCCTTTGCCCGGAAAAAATTATAGACGACGATGTATTCTCATCGATTTCATGTCCAGGGTGTTGTGGTAAGTTTATCACCTAGAAATCGGGCGAAATTGACTTAAAAGTGTACTATACCAGCTAGCGACTACTGTCAGCTGTCATCTGGTACACTTTTGATGCCAATCGAAGCTGTACTTTGCCCGGAAAAAATTATAAACGACGATGTACTCTCATCGATTTCATGTCCAGGGTGTTGTGGTAGGTTTATCACCTAGAAATCGGGTGAAATGAACTTGAGAGTGTACTTTGACAGCTGGTCACAACTGTCAGCTGTCATTTGATTAACTTTTGATGCCGATAGAAGCTGTACTTCGCCCGGAAAAAAATATAGACGACGACGTACTCTCATCGATTTCATGTCCAGGGTGTTGTGGTGAGTTTATCACCTAGAAATCGGGCGTAATGGACTTGACAGTGTACTTTGACAGCTAGTCATTACTGTCAGCTGTCATTTGGTACACTTTTGATGCCAATCGAAGCTGTACTTTGCCCGGAAAAAATTATAAACGACGATGTACTCTCATCGATTTCATGTACAGGGTGTTGTGGTAGGTTTATTACCTAGAAATCGGGTGAAATGAACTTGACAGTGTACTTTGACAGCTGGTAACAACTGTCAGCTGTTATTTGATTAACTTTTGATGCCGATCGGAGCTGTACTTCGCCCGGAAAAAATTATAGAACACGATAAACTCTCATCGATTTCATGTCCAGGGTGTTGTGGTGAGTTTATCACCTAGAAATCGGCCGAAATGGACTTTACAGTGTACTTTGGAAGCTAGTGACTACTGTCATCTGTCATTTGGTACCCTTTTGGTGCCGATAGAAGCTGTACTTCGTTCGGAAAAATTTATAAACGACGATGTATTCTCATCGATTTCATGTCCAGGGTGTTGTGGTAAGTTTATCACCTAGAAATCGGGCGTAATGGACTTGACAGTGTACTTTGACAGCTAGCCAATACTGTCAGCTGTCATCTGGTACACTTTTGATGCCAATCGAAGCTGTACTTTGCCCGGAAAAAACTATAAACGACGATGTACTCTCATCGATTTCATGTCCAGGGTGTTGTGGTAGGTTTATCACCTAGGAATCGGGTGAAATGAACTTAACAGTGTACTTTGACAGCTGGTCACAACTGTCAGCTGTCATTTGATTAACTTTTGATGCCGATCGGAGCTTTACTTTGCCCGGAAAAAATTATAGAACACGATGTACTCTCATCGATTTCATGTCCAGGGTGTTGTGGTGAGTTTATCACCTAGAAATCGGGCGTAATGGACTTTACAGTGTACCTTGACAGCTAGCCATCACTGTCAGCTGTCATCTGGTACACTTTTGATGCCAATCGAAGCTGTACTTCGCCCGGAAAAAATTATAGAACACGATGTACTCTCATCGATTTAATGTCCAGGGTGTTGTGGTAGATTTATCACCTAGAACACGGGCGAAATTGACTTGACACTGTACTTTGACAGCTAGTTATTAGTGTCAGCTGTCATTTAGTTCAATTTTTGTTGCCGATAGAAGCTGTACTTTGCCCAGAAAAAATTATAGAACACGATGTACTCTCATCGATTTCATGTCCAGGGTGTTGTGGTAGGTTTATCACCTAGAAATCGGGCGAAATTGACTTAAAAGTGTACTTCACCAGCTAGCGACTACTGTCAGCTGTCATTTGGTACACTTTTGATGCCAATCGAAGCTGTACTTTGCCCGGAAAAAATTATAAACGACGATGTACTCTCATCGATTTCATGTCCAGGGTGTTGTGGTAGGTTTATCACCTAGAAATCGGGTGAAATGAACTTGAGAGTGTACTTTGACAGCTGGTCACAACTGTCAGCTGTCATTTGATTAACTTTTGATGCCGATCGGAGCTGTACTTTGCCCGGAAAAAATTATAGACGACGATGTATTCTCATCGATTTCATGTCCAGGGTGTTGTGGTAAGTTTATCAACTAGAAATCGGGCGTAATGGACTTGACAGTGTACTTTGACGGCTAGCCATATTTGTCAGCTGTCATTTGGTACACTTTTAATGCCAATCGAAGCTGTACTTTGCCCGGAAAAAATTATAAACGACGATGTACTCTCATTGATTTCATGTCCAAGGTGTTGTGGTAGGTTTATTACCTAGAAATCGTGTGAAATACACTTGACAGTGTACTTTGGCAACTAGCCACTACTGTCAGCTGTCATGTGGTTAACTTTTGATGCCGATCGGAGCTGTACTTCGCCCGGAAAAAATTATAGACGACGACGTACTCTCATCGATTTCATGTCCAGGGTGTTGTGGTGAGTTTATCACCTTGAAATCGGGCGTAATGGACTTGACAGTGTAATTTGACAGCTAGCCATTACTGTCAGCTGTCATTTGGTACACTTTTGATGCCAATCGAAGCTGTACTTTGCCCGGAAAAAATTATAAACGACGATGTACTCTCAGCGATTTCATGTCCAGGGTGTTGTGGTAGGTTTATCACCTAGAAATCGGGTGAAATGAACTTGACAGTGTACTTTGACAGCTGGTCACAACTGTCAGCTGTCATTTGATAAACTTTTGATGCCGATCGGAGCTGTATTTCGCCCGGAAAAAATTATAGAACACGATGTACTCTCATCGATTTCATGTCCAGGGTGTTGTGGTGAGTTTATCACCTAGAAATCGGGCGAAATGGACTTGACAGTGTACTTTGACAGCTAGTGACTACTGTCAGCTGTCATTTGGTACCCTTTTGGTGCCGATAAAAGCTGTACTTCGCCCGGAAAAAATTATAGACGACGACGTACTCTCAACGATTTCATGTCCAGGGTGTTGTGGTGAGTTTATCAACTAGAAATCGGGCGTAATGGACTTGACACTGTACTTTGACGGCTAGCCATAACTGTCAGCTGTCATCTGGTACACTTTTAATGCCAATCGAAGCTGTACTTTGCCCGGAAAAAATTATAAACGACGATGTATTCTCATCGATTTCATGTACAGGGTGTTGTGGTAGGTTTATCACCTAGAAATCGGGTGAAATGAACTTGACAGTGTACTTTGACAGCTGGTAACAACTGTCAGCTGTCATTTGATTAACTTTTGATGCCGATCGGAGCTGTACTTCGCCCGGAAAAAATTATAGAACACGATAAACTCTCATCGATTTCATGTCCAGGGTGTTGTGGTGAGTTTATCACCTAGAAATCGGGCAAAATGGACTTGACAGTGTACTTTGTAGGCTAGTGACTACTGTCAGCTGCCACTTGGTACACTTTTGGTGCCGATAGAAGCTGTACTTCGCCCGGAAAAAATTATAAACGACGATGTATTCTCATCGATTTCATGTCCAGGGTGTTGTGGTAAGTTTATCACCTAGAAATCGGGCGAAATGGACTTGACAGTGTACTTTGACAGCTAGTGACTACTGTCAGCTGTCATTTGATACACTTTTGGTGCCGATAGAAGCTGTACTTCGCCCGGAAAAAATTATAGACGACGACGTACTCTCATCGATTTCATGTCCAGGGTGTTGTGGTGAGTTTATCACCTAGAAATCGGGCGTAATGGACTTGACAGTGTACTTTGACGGCTAGCCATAACTGTCAGCTGTCATCTGGTACACTTTTAATGCCAATCGAAGCTGTACTTTGCCCGGAAAAAATTATAAACGACGATGTACTCTTATCGATTTCATGTACAGGGTGTTGTGGTAGGTTTATCACCTAGAAATCGGGTGAAATGAACTTGACAGTGTACTTTGACAGCTGGTAACAACTGTCAGCTGTCATTTGAATAACTTTTGATGCCGATCGGAGCTGTACTTCGCCCGGAAAAAATTATAGAACACGATAAACTCCCATCGATTTCATGTCCAGGGTGTTGTGGTGAGTTTATCACCTAGAAATCGGGCGAAATGGACTTGACAGTGTACTTTGTAGGCTAGTGACTACTGTCAGCTGTCATTTGGTACACTTTTGATGCCAATCGAAGCTGTATTTTGCCCGGAAAAAATTATAAACGACGATGTACTCTCATCGATTTCATGTACAGGGTGTTGTGGTAGGTTTATCACCTAGAAATCGGGTGAAATGAACTTGACAGTGTACTTTGACAGCTGGTAACAACTGTCAGCTGTCATTTGATTAACTTTTGATGCCGATCGGAGCTGTACTTCGCCCAGAAAAAATTATAGAACACGATAAACTCTCATCGATTTCATGTCCAATGTGTTGTGGTGAGTTTATCACCTAGAAATCGGCCGAAATGGACTTGACAGTGTACTTTGGAAGCTAGTGACTACTGTCAGCTGTCATTTGATACCCTTATGGTGCCGATAGAAGCTGTACTTCGCCCGGAAAAAATTATAAACGACGATGTATTCCCATCGATTTCATGTCCAGGGTGTTGTGGTAAGTTTATCACCTAGAAATCGGGCGTAATGGACTTGACAGTGTACTTTGACAGCTAGCCAGTACTGTCAGCTGTCATTTGGTACACTTTTGATGCCAATCGAAGCTGTACTTTGCCCGGAAAAAACTATAAACGACGATGTACTCTCATCGATTTCATGTCCAGGGTGTTGTGGTAGGTTTATCACCTAGAAATCGGGTGAAATGAACTTAACAGTGTACTTTGACAGCTGGTCACAACTGTCAGCTGTCATTTGATTAACTTTTGATGCCGATCGGAGCTTTACTTTGCCCGGAAAAAATTATAGAACACGATGTACTCTCATCGATTTCATGTCCAGGGTGTTGTGGTGAGTTTATCACCTAGAAATCGGGCGTAATGGACTTGAAAGTGTACCTTGACAGCTAGCCATTACTGTCAGCTGTCATCTGGTACACTTTTGATGCCAAACGAAGCTGTACTTCGCCCGGAAAAAATTATAGAACACGATGTACTCTCATCGATTTAATGTCCAGGGTGTTGTGGTAGATTTATCACCTAGAAAACGGGCGAAATTGACTTGACACTGTACTTTGACAGCTAGTTATTAGTGTCAGCTGTCATTTAGTACAATTTTTGTTGCCGATAGAAGCTGTACTTCGCCCAGAAAAAAATATAGAACACGATGTACTCTCATCGATTTCATGTCCAGGGTGTTGTGGTAGGTTTATCACCTAGAAATCGGGCGAAATGGACTTAAAAGTGTACTTCACCAGCTAGCGACTACTGTCAGCTGTCATCTGGTACACTTTTGATGCCAATCGAAGCTGTACTTTGCCCGGAAAAAATTATAAACGACGATGTACTCTCATCGATTTCATGTCCAGGGTGTTGTGGTAGGTTTATCACCTAGAAATCGGGTGAAATGAACTTGAGAGTGTACTTTGACAGCTGGTCACAACTGTCAGCTGTCATTTGATTAACTTTTGATGCCGATCGGAGCTGCCCTTTCCCGGAAAAAATTATAGACGACGATGTATTCTCATCGATTTCATGTCCAGGGTGTTGTGGTAAGTTTATCAACTAGAAATCGGGCGTAATGGACTTGACAGTATACTTTGACAGCTATTTATTACTGTCAGCTGTCATTTCATACACTTTTGATGCCAATCGAAGCTGTACTTTGCCCGGAAAAAATTATAAACGACGATGTACTCTCATTGATTTCATGTCCAAGGTGTTGTGGTAGGTTTATTACCTAGAAATCGTGTGTAATACACTTGACAGTGTACTTTGACAACTAGCCACTACTGTCAGCTGTCATTTCATACACTTTTGTTGCCAATCGAAGCTGTACTTTGCCCGGAAAAAATTATAAACGACGATGTACTCTCATTGATTTCATGTCCAAGGTGTTGTGGTAGGTTTATTACCTAGAAATCGTGTGAAATACACTTGACAGTGTACTTTGACAACTAGCCACTACTGTCAGCTGTCATTTGGTACCCTTTTATTGCCGATAGAAGCTTTACTTCGCCCGGAAAAAATTATAGAACACGATGTACTCTTATCGATTTCATGTCCAGGGTGTTGTGGTGAGTTTATCACCTATAAATCGGGCGAACTGGACTTGACAGTGTACTTTAGAAGCTAGTGATTACTGTCAGCTGTCATTTGTTACCCTTTTGGTGCCGATAGAAGCTGTACTCCGCCCGTAAAAAAATATAGAACACGATGTACTCTCATTGATTTCATGTCCAAGGTGTTGTGGTAAGTTTATCACCTAGAAATCGGGCGGAATGGACTTGACAGTGTACTTTGAAAGCTAGTGATTACTGTCAGCTGTCATTTGTTACCCTTTTCATGCCGATCGAAGCTGTACTTCGCCCGGAAAAAATTATAGAACACGATGTACTCTCATCGATTTCATGTCCAGGGTGTTGTGGTGAGTTTATCACCTAGAAATCGGGCGGAATGGACTTGACAGTGTACTTTGGAAGCTAGTGACTACTGTAAGCTGTCATTTGGTACCCTTTTGGTGCCGATAGAAGCTGTACTTCGCCCGGAAAAAATTATAGACGACGATGTATTCTCATCGATTTCATGTCCAGGGTGTTGTGGTAGGTTTATCACCTAGAAATCGGGTGAAATGAACTTAACAGTGTACTTTGACAGCTGGTCACAACTGTCAGCTGTCATTTGATTAACTTTTGATGCCGATCGGAGCTGTACTTCGCCCGGAAAAAATTATAGAACACGATGTACTCTCATCGATTTCATGTCCAGGGTGTTGTGGTGAGTTTATCACCTAGAAATTGGGCGTAATGGACTTGACAGTGTACTTTGACAGCTAATCATTACTATCAGCTGTCATCTGGTACACTTTTGATGCCAATCGAAGCTGTAATTCGCCCGGAAAAAATTATAGAACACGATGTACTCTCATCGATTTAATGTCCAGGGTGTTGTGGTAGGTTTATAACCTAGAAATCGGGCGAAATTGACTTGAAACTGTAGTTTAACAGCTAGCGACTACTGTCAGCTGTCATCTGGTACACTTTTGATGCCAATCAAAGCTGTACTTTGCCCGGAAAAAATTATAAACGACGATGTACTCTCATCGATTTCATGTCCAGGGTGTTGTGGTAGGTTTATCACCTAGAAAACGGGTGAAATGAACTTGACAGTGTACTTTGACAGCTGGTCACAACTGTCAGCTGTCATTTGATTAACTTTTGATGCATATCGGAGCTGTACTTCACCCGGAAAAAATTATAGACGACGATGTATTCTCATCGATTTCATGTCCAGGGTGTTGTGGTAAGTTTATCAACTGGAAATCGGGCGTAATGGACTTGACAGTGTACTTTGACAACTAGCCACTACTGTCAGCTGTCATTTGGTACCCTTTTATTGCCGATAATAGCTGTACTTCGCCCGTAAAAAATTATAGAACACGATGTACTCTTATCGATTTCATGTCCAGGGTGTTGTGGTGAGTTTATCACCTATAAATCGGGCGAAATGGACTTGACAGTGTACTTTGGAAGCTAGTGATTACTGTCAGCTGTCATTTGTTACCCTTTTGGTGCCGATAGAAGCTGTACTTCGCCCGTAAAAAAATATAGAACACGATGTACTCTCATTGATTTCATGTCCAAGGTGTTGTGGTAAGTTTATCACCTAGAAATCGGGTGAAATGAACTTGACAGTGTACTTTGACAGCTGGTTACAACTGTCAGCTGTCATGTTATCAACTTTTGATGCCGATCGGAGCTGTACTTCATCCGGAAAAAATTATAGAACACGATGTACTCTCATCGATTTCATGTCCAGGGTGTTGTGGTGAGTTTATCACCTAGGAATCGGGCCAAATGGACTTGACAGTGTACTTTGAGAACTAGCCACTACTGTCAGCTGTCATTTGGTACCCTTTTATTGCCGATAGAAGCTGTACTTCGCCCGTAAAAAATTATAGAACACGATGTACTCTTATCGATTTCATGTCCAGGGTGTTGTGGTGAGTTTATCACCTAGAAATCGGGCGAAATGGACTTGACAGTGTACTTTGGAAGCTAGTGATTACTGTCAGCTGTCATTTGTTGTCCTTTTGATGCCGATAGAAGCTGTACTTCGCCCGTAAAAAAATATAGAACACGATGTACTCTCATTGATTTCATGTCCAAGGTGTTGTGGTAAGTTTATCACCTAGAAATCGGGTGAAATGAACTTGACAGTGTACTTTCACAGCTGGTCACAGCTGTCAGCTGTCATTTGATTAACTTTTGATGCCGATCGGAGCTGTACTTCGCCCGGAAAAAATTATAGAACACGATGTACTCTCATCGATTTCATGTCCAGGGTGTTGTGGTGAGTTTATCACCTAGAAATCGGGCCAAATGGACTTGACAGTGTACTTTGGAAGCTAGTGACTACTGTCATCTGTCATTTGGTACCATTTTGGTGCCGATAGAAGCTGTAGTTCGCCCGGAAAAAATTATAGACGACGATGTATTCTCATCGATTTCATGTCCAGGGTGTTGTGGTAGGTTTATCACCTAGAAATCGGGTGAAATGAACTTGACAGTGAACTTTGACAGCTGGTCACAACTGTCAGCTGTCATTTGATTAACTTTTGATGCCGATCGGAGCTGTACTTCGCCCGGAAAAAATTATAAACGACGATGTACTCTCATCGATTTCATGTCCAGGGTGTTGTGGTAGGTTTATCACCTAGAAATCGGGTGTAATGAACTTGACAGTGTACTTTGACAGCTGGTCACAACTGTCAGCTGTCATTTGATTAACTTTTGATGCCGATCGGAGCTGTACTTCGCCCGGAAATAATTATAGAACACGATGTACTCTCATCGATTTCATGTCCAGGGTGTTGTGGTGAGTTTATCACCTAGAAATCGGGCGAAATGGACTTGACAGTGTACTTAGAGAGCTAGTGACTACTGTCAGCTGTCATTTAGTACACTTTTGGTGCCGATAGAAGCTGTACTTCGCCCGGAAAAAATTATAGACGACGATGTACTCTCATCGATTTCATGTCCAGGGTGTTGTGGTGAGTTTATCACCTAGGAATCGGGCGTAATGGACTTGACAGTGTACTTTGACAGCTAGCCATTACTGTCAGCTGTCATCTGGTACACTTTTGATGCCAATCGAAGCTGTACTTTGCCCGGAAAAAATTATAAACGACGATGTACTCTCATCGATTTCATGTCCAGGGTGTTGTGGTGAGTTTATCACCTAGGAATCGGGCGTAATGGACTTGACAGTGTACTTTGACAGCTAGTCATTACTGTCAGCTGTCATCTGGTACACTTTTGATGCCAATCGAAGCTGTACTTTGCCCGGAAAAAATTATAAACGACGATGTACTCTCATCGATTTCATGTCCAGGGTGTTGTGGTAGGTTTATCACCTAGAAATCGGGTGAAATGAACTTGACAGTGTACTTTGACAGCTGGTCACAGCTGTCAGCTGTCATTTGATAAACTTTTGATGCCGATCGGAGCTGTACTTCGCCCGGAAAAAATTATAGAACACGATGTACTCTCATCGATTTCATGTCCAGGGTGTTGTGGTGAGTTTATCACCTAGAAATCGGGCGAAATGGACTTGACAGTGTTCTTTGGAAGCTAGTGACTACTGTCAGCTGTCATTTGGTACTCTTTTGGTGCCGATAAAAGCTGTACTTCGCCCGGAAAAAATTATAGACGACGATGTATTCTCATCGATTTCATGTCCAGGGTGTTGTGGTAAGTTTATCACCTAGAAATCGGGCGTAATGGACTTGACAGTGTACTTTGACAGCTAGTGACTACTGTCAGCTGTCATTTGGTTAACTTTTGATGCCGATCGGAGCTGTACTTCGCCCGGAAAAAATTATAGAACACGATGTACTCTCATCGATTTCATGTCCAGGGTGTTGTGGTGAGTTTATCACCTAGAAATCGGGCGAAATGGACTTGACAGTGTACTTTGAAAGCTAGCGACTACTGTCAGCTGTCATTTGGTACCCTTTTCGTGCCGATAGAAGCTGTACTTCGCCCGGAAAAAATTATAGACGGCGATGTATTCTCATCGATTTCATGTCCAGGGTGTTGTGGTAAGTTTATCACTTAGAAATCGGGCGTAATGGACTTGACAGTGTACTTTGACAGCTAGCGACTACTGTGAGCTGTCATTTGGTACCCTTTTGGTGCCGATAAAAGCTGTACTTCGCCCGGAAAAAATTATAGACGACGATGTACTCTCATCGATTTCATGTCCAGGGTGTTGTGGTGAGTTTATCACCTAGAAATCGGGCGTAATGGACTTGACAGTGTACTTTGACAGCTAGTGACTACTGTCAGCTGTCATTTGGTACCCTTTTGGTGCCGATCGGAGCTGTACTTTGCCCGGAAAAAATTATAGAACACGATGTACTCTCATCGATTTCATGTCCAGGGTGTTGTGGTGAGTTTATCACCTAGACATCGGGCGAAATGGACTTGACAGTGTACTTTGACAGCTAGCCATTACTGTCAGCTGTCATGTGGTACCCTTTTGGTGCCAATAGAAGCTGTACTTCGCCCGGAAAAAATTATAGACGACGATGTACTCTCATCGATTTCATGTCCAGGGTGTTGTGGT
Source organism: Oxycera nigricornis (assembly GCA_963942545.1). Taxonomy (NCBI): domain Eukaryota; kingdom Metazoa; phylum Arthropoda; class Insecta; order Diptera; family Stratiomyidae; genus Oxycera; species Oxycera nigricornis. The sequence continues at coordinate 16,791,421 of OZ012664.1, read as the reverse complement.
GAGTTTATCACCTAGGAATCGGGCGTAATGGACTTGACAGTGTACTTTGACAGCTAGCCATTACTGTCAGCTGTCATCTGGTACACTTTTGATGCCAATCGAAGCTGTACTTTGCCCGGAAAAAATTATAAACGACGATGTACTCTCATCGATTTCATGTCCAGGGTGTTGTGGTAGGTTTATCACCTAGAAATCGGGTGAAATGAACTTGACAGTGTACTTTGACAGCTGGTCACAGCTGTCAGCTGTCCTTTGATAAACTTTTGATGCTAATCGGAGCTGTACTTCGCCCGGAAAAAATTATAGAACACGATGTACTCTCATCGATTTCATGTCCAGGGTGTTGTGGTGAGTTTATCACCTAGAAATCGGGCGAAATGGACTTGACAGTGTACTTTGGAAGCTAGTGACTACTGTCAGCTGTCATTTGGTACTCTTTTGGTGCCGATAGAAGCTGTACTTCGCCCGGAAAAAATTATAGCTGACGATGTATTCTCATCGATTTCATGTCCAGGGTGTTGTGGTAAGTTTATCACCTAGAAATCGGGCGTTATGGACTTGACAGTGTACTTTGACAGCTAGTGACTACTGTCAGCTGTCATTTGGTCAACTTTTGATGCCGATCGGAGCTGTACTTCGCCCGGAAAAAATTATAGAACACGATGTACTCTCATCGATTTCATGTCCAGGGTGTTGTGGTGAGTTTATCACCTAGAAATCGGGCGAAATGGACTTGACAGTGTACTTTGAAAGCTAGCGACTACTGTCAGCTGTCATTTGGTATCCTTTTCGTGCCGATAGAAGCTGTACTTCGCCCGGAAAAAATTATAGACGGCGATGTATTCTCATCGATTTCATGTCCAGGGTGTTGTGGTAAGTTTATCACCTAGAAATCGGGCGTAATGGACTTGACAGTGTACTTTGACAGCTAGTGACTACTGTCAGCTGTCATTTGGTACCCTTTTGGTGCCGATAAAAGCTGTACTTCGCCCGGAAAAAATTATAGACGACGATGTACTCTCATCGATTTCATGTCCAGGGTGTTGTGGTGAGTTTATCACCTAGAAATCGGGCGAAATGGACTTGACAGTGTACTTTGACAGCTAGTGACTACTGTCAGCTGTCATGTGGTACTCTTTTGGTGCCGATAAAAGCTGTACTTCGCCCGAAAAAAATTATAGACGACGATGTATTCTCATCGATTTCATGTCCAGGGTGTTGTGGTGAGTTTATCACCTAGGAATCGGGCGTAATGGACTTGACAGTGTACTTTGACAGCTAGCCATTACTGTCAGCTGTCATCTGGTAAAATTTTGGTGCCGATCGGAGCTGTAATTTGCCCGGAAAAAATTATAGAACACGATGTACTCTCATCGATTTCATGTCCAGGGTGTTGTGGTGAGTTTATCACCTAGAAATCGGGCGAAATGGACTTGACAGTGTACTTTGACAGCTAGCCATTACTGTCAACTGTCATGTGGTACCCTTTTGGTGCCAATAGAAGCTGTACTTCGCCCGGAAAAAATTATAGACGACGATGTACTCTCATCGATTTCATGTCCAGGGTGTTGTGGTGAGTTTATCACCTAGGAATCGGGCGTAATGGACTTGACAGTGTACTTCCACAGCTAGCCATCACTGTCAGCTGTCATCTGGTACCCTTTTGGTGCCAATAGAAGCTGTACTTCGCCCGGAAAAAATTATAGAACACGATGTACTCTCATCGATTTCATGTCCAGGGTGTTGTGGTGAGTTTATCACCTAGAAATCGGGCGAAATGGACTTGACAGTGTACTTTGAAAGCTAGCGACTACTGTCAGCTGTCATTTGGTACCCTTTTCGTGCCGATAGAAGCTGTACTTCGCCCGGAAAAAATTATAGACGGCGATGTATTCTCATCGATTTCATGTCCAGGGTGTTGTGGTAAGTTTATCACTTAGAAATCGGGCGTAATGGACTTGACAGTGTACTTTGACAGCTAGTGACTACTATGAGCTGTCATTTGGTACCCTTTTGGTGCCGATAAAAGCTGTACTTCGCCCGGAAAAAATTATAGACGACGATGTACTCTCATCGATTTCATGTCCAGGGTGTTGTGGTGAGTTTATCACCTAGAAATCGGGCGTAATGGACTTGACAGTGTACTTTGACAGCTAGTGACTACTGTCAGCTGTCATTTGGTACCCTTTTGGTGCCGATCGGAGCTGTACTTTGCCCGGAAAAAATTATAGAACACGATGTACTCTCATCGATTTCATGTCCAGGGTGTTGTGGTGAGTTTATCACCTAGAAATCGGGCGAAATGGACTTGACAGTGTACTTTGACAGCTAGTCATTACTGTCAGCTGTCATGTGGTACCCTTTTCGTGCCAATAGAAGCTGTACTTCGCCCGGAAAAAATTATAGACGACGATGTACTCTCATCGATTTCATGTCCAGGGTGTTGTGGTGAGTTTATCACCTAGGAATCGGGCGTAATGGACTTGACAGTGTACTTTGACAGCTAGCCATTACTGTCAGCTGTCATCTGGTAGACTTATGATGCCAATCGAAGCTGTACTTTGCCCGGAAAAAATTATAAACGACGATGTACTCTCATCGATTTCATGTCCAGGGTGTTGTGGTAGGTTTATCACCTAGAAATCGGGTGAAATGAACTTGACAGTGTACTTTGACAGCTGGTCACAGCTGTCAGCTGTCCTTTGATAAACTTTTGATGCTAATCGGAGCTGTACTTCGCCCGGAAAAAATTATAGAACACGATGTACTCTCATCGATTTCATGTCCAGGGTGTTGTGGTGAGTTTATCACCTAGAAATCGGGCGAAATGGACTTGACAGTGTACTTTGAAAGCTAGCGACTACTGTCAGCTGTCATTTGGTACCCTTTTCGTGCCGATAGAAGCTGTACTTCGCCCGGAAAAAATTATAGACGACGATGTACTCTCATCGATTTCATGTCCAGGGTGTTGTGGTGAGTTTATCACCTAGGAATCGGGCGTAATGGACTTGACAGTGTACTTTGGAAGCTAGTGACTACTGTCAGCTGTCATTTGGTACTCTTTTGGTGCCGATAAAAGCTGTACTTCGCCCGGAAAAAATTATAGACGACGATGTATTCTCATCGATTTCATGTCCAGGGTGTTGTGGTAAGTTTATCACCTAGAAATCGGGCGTAATGGACTTGACAGTGTACTTTGACAGCTAGTGACTACTGTCAGCTGTCATTTGGTCAACTTTTGATGCCGATCGGAGCTGTACTTCGCCCGGAAAAAATTATAGAACACGATGTACTCTCATCGATTTCATGTCCAGGGTGTTGTGGTGAGTTTATCACCTAGAAATCGGGCGAAATGGACTTGACAGTGTACTTTGAAAGCTAGCGACTACTGTCAGCTGTCATTTGGTACCCTTTTCGTGCCGATAGAAGCTGTACTTCGCCCGGAAAAAATTATAGACGGCGATGTATTCTCATCGATTTCATGTCCAGGGTGTTGTGGTAAGTTTATCACCTAGAAATCGGGCGTAATGGACTTGACAGTGTACTTTGACAGCTAGTGACTACTGTCAGCTGTCATTTGGTACCCTTTTGGTGCCGATAAAAGCTGTACTTCGCCCGGAAAAAATTATAGACGACGATGTACTCTCATCGATTTCATGTCCAGGGTGTTGTGGTGAGTTTATCACCTAGAAATCGGGCGAAATGGACTTGACAGTGTACTTTGACAGCTAGTGACTACTGTCAGCTGTCATGTGGTACTCTTTTGGTGCCGATAAAAGCTGTACTTCGCCCGGAAAAAATTATAGACGACGATGTATTCTCATCGATTTCATGTCCAGGGTGTTGTGGTGAGTTTATCACCTAGGAATCGGGCGTAATGGACTTGACAGTGTACTTTGACAGCTAGCCATTACTGTCAGCTGTCATCTGGTACCCTTTTGGTGCCGATCGGAGCTGTACTTTGCCCGGAAAAAATTATAGAACACGATGTACTCTCATCGATTTCATGTCCAGGGTGTTGTGGTGAGTTTATCACCTAGAAATCGGGCGTAATGGACTTGACAGTGTACTTTGACAGCTAGTCATTACTGTCAGCTGTCATCTGGTACACTTTTGATGCCAATCGAAGCTGTACTTTGCCCGGAAAAAATTATAAACGACGATGTACTCTCATCGATTTCATGTCCAGGGTGTTGTGGTAGGTTTATCACCTAGAAATCGGGTGAAATGAACTTGACAGTGTACTTTGACAGCTGGTCACAGCTGTCAGCTGTCATTTGATAAACTTTTGATGCCGATCGGAGCTGTACTTCGCCCGGAAAAAATTATAGAACACGATGTACTCTCAACGATTTCATGTCCAGGGTGTTGTGGTGAGTTTATCACCTAGAAATCGGGCGAAATGGACTTGACAGTGTTCTTTGGAAGCTAGTGACTACTGTCAGCTGTCATTTGGTACTCTTTTGGTGCCATTAGAAGCTGTACTTCGCCCGGAAAAAATTATAGACGACGATGTATTCTCATCGATTTCATGTCCAGGGTGTTGTGGTAAGTTTATCACCTAGAAATCGGGCGTAATGGACTTGACAGTGTACTTTGACAGCTAGTGACTACTGTCAGCTGTCATTTGGTCAACTTTTGATGCCGATCGGAGCTGTACTTCGCCCGGAAAAAATTATAGAACACGATGTACTCTCATCGATTTCATGTCCAGGGTGTTGTGGTGAGTTTATCACCTAGAAATCGGGCGAAATGGACTTGACAGTGTACTTTGAAAGCTAGCGACTACTGTCAGCTGTCATTTGGTACCCTTTTCGTGCCGATAGAAGCTGTACTTCGCCCGGAAAAAATTATAGACGGCGATGTATTCTCATCGATTTCATGTCCAGGGTGTTGTGGTAAGTTTATCACCTAGAAATCGGGCGTAATGGACTTGACAGTGTACTTTGACAGCTAGTGACTACTGTGAGCTGTCATTTGGTACCCTTTTGGTGCCGATAAAAGCTGTACTTCGCCCGGAAAAAATTATAGACGACGATGTACTCTCATCGATTTCATGTCCAGGGTGTTGTGGTGAGTTTATCACCTAGAAATCGGGCGTAATGGACTTGACAGTGTACTTTGACAGCTAGTGACTACTGTCAGCTGTCATTTGGTACCCTTTTGGTGCCGATCGGAGCTGTACTTTGCCCGGAAAAAATTATAGAACACGATGTACTCTCATCGATTTCATGTCCAGGGTGTTGTGGTGAGTTTATCACCTAGAAATCGGGCGAAATGGACTTGAGAGTGTACTTTGACAGCTAGCCATTACTGTCAGCTGTCATGTGGTAGCCTTTTGGTGCCAATAGAAGCTGTACTTCGCCCGGAAAAAATTATAGACGACGATGTACTCTCATCGATTTCATGTCCAGGGTGTTGTGGTGAGTTTATCACCTAGGAATCGGGCGTAATGGACTTGACAGTGTACTTTGACAGCTAGCCATTACTGTCAGCTGTCATCTGGTACACTTTTGATGCCAATCGAAGCTGTACTTTGCCCGGAAAAAATTATAAACGACGATGTACTCTCATCGATTTCATGTCAAGGGTGTTGTGGTAGGTTTATCACCTAGAAATCGGGTGAAATGAACTTGACAGTGTACTTTGACAGCTGGTCACAGCTGTCAGCTGTCCTTTGATAAACTTTTGATGCCGATCGGAGCTGTACTTCGCCCGGAAAAAATTATAGAACACGATGTACTCTCATCGATTTCATGTCCAGGGTGTTGTGGTGAGTTTATCACCTAGAAATCGGGCGAAATGGACTTGACAGTGTACTTTGGAAGCTAGTGACTACTGTCAGCTGTCATTTGGTACTCTTTTGGTGCCGATAGAAGCTGTACTTCGCCCGGAAAAAATTATAGACGACGATGTATTCTCATCGATTTCATGTCCAGGGTGTTGTGGTAAGTTTATCACCTAGAAATCGGGCGTAATGGACTTGACAGTGTACTTTGACAGCTAGTGACTACTGTCAGCTGTCATTTGGTCAACTTTTGATGCCGATCGGAGCTGTACTTCGCCCGGAAAAAATTATAGAACACGATGTACTCTCATCGATTTCATGTCCAGGGTGTTGTGGTGAGTTTATCACCTAGAAATCGGGCGAAATGGACTTGACAGTGTACTTTGAAAGCTAGCGACTACTGTCAGCTGTCATTTGGTACCCTTTTCGTGCCGATAGAAGCTGTATTTCGCCCGGAAAAAATTATAGACGGCGATGTATTCTCATCGATTTCATGTCCAGGGTGTTGTGGTAAGTTTATCACCTAGAAATCGGGCGTAATGGACTTGACAGTGTACTTTGACAGCTAGTGACTAATGTCAGCTGTCATTTGGTACCCTTTTGGTGCCGATAAAAGCTGTACTTCGCCCGGAAAAAATTATAGACGACGATGTACTCTCATCGATTTCATGTCCAGGGTGTTGTGGTGAGTTTATCACCTAGAAATCGGGCGAAATGGACTTGACAGTGTACTTTGACAGCTAGTGACTACTGTCAGCTGTCATGTGGTACTCTTTTGGTGCCGATAAAAGCTGTACTTCGCCCGGAAAAAATTATAGACGACGATGTATTCTCATCGATTTCATGTCCAGGGTGTTGTGGTGAGTTTATCACCTAGAAATCGGGCGTAATGGACTTGACAGTGTACTTTGACAGCTAGCCATTACTGTCAGCTGTCATCTGGTACCCTTTTGGTGCCGATCGGAGCTGTACTTTGCCCGGAAAAAATTATAGAACACGATGTACTCTCATCGATTTCATGTCCAGGGTGTTGTGGTGAGTTTATCACCTAGAAATCGGGCGAAATGGACTTGACAGTGTACTTTGGCAGCTAGCCATTACTGTCAGCTGTCATGTGGTAGCCTTTTGGTGCCAATAGAAGCTGTACTTCGCCCGGAAAAAATTATAGACGACGATGTACTCTCATCGATTTCATGTCCAGGGTGTTGTGGTGAGTTTATCACCTAGGAATCGGGCGTAATGGACTTGACAGTGTACTTTGACAGCTAGCCATCACTGTCAGCTGTCATCTGGTACACTTTTGATGCCAATCGAAGCTGTACTTTGTCCGGAAAAAATTATAAACGACGATGTACTCTCATCGATTTCATGTCCAGGGTGTTGTGGTAGGTTTATCACCTAGAAATCGGGTGAAATGAACTTGACAGTGTACTTTGACAGCTGGTCACAGCTGTCAGCTGTCCTTTGATAAACTTTTGATGCCGATCGGAGCTGTACTTCGCCCGGAAAAAATTATAGAACACGATGTACTCTCATCGATTTCATGTCCAGGGTGTTGTGGTGAGTTTATCACCTAGAAATCGGGCGAAATGGACTTGACAGTGTACTTTGAAAGCTAGTGACTACTTAAAGCTGTCATTTGGTACTCTTTTGGTGCCGATAGAAGCTGTACTTCGCCCGGAAAAAATTATAGACGACGATGTATTCTCATCGATTTCATGTCCAGGGTGTTGTGGTAAGTTTATCACCTAGAAATCGGGCGTAATGGACTTGACAGTGTACTTTGACAGCTAGTGACTACTGTCAGCTGTCATTTGGTCAACTTTTGATGCCGATCGGAGCTGTACTTCGCCCGGAAAAAATTATAGAACACGATGTACTCTCATCGATTTCATGTCCAGGGTGTTGTGGTGAGTTTATCACCTAGAAATCGGACGAAATGGACTTGACAGTGTACTTTGAAAGCTAGCGACTACTGTCAGCTGTCATTTGGTACCCTTTTCGTGCCGATAGAAGCTGTACTTCGCCCGGAAAAAATTATAGACGGCGATGTATTCTCATCGATTTCATGTCCAGGGTGTTGTGGTAAGTTTATCACCTAGAAATCGGGCGTAATGGACTTGACAGTGTACTTTGACAGCTAGTGACTACTGTCAGCTGTCATTTGGTACCCTTTTGGTGCCGATAAAAGCTGTACTTCGCCCGGAAAAAATTATAGACGACGATGTACTCTCATCGATTTCATGTCCAGGATGTTGTGGTGAGTTTATCACCTAGAAATCGGGCGAAATGGACTTGACAGTGTACTTTGACAGCTAGTGACTACTGTCAGCTGTCATGTGGTACTCTTTTGGTGCCGATAAAAGCTGTACTTCGCCCGGAAAAAATTATAGACGACGATGTATTCTCATCGATTTCATGTCCAGGGTGTTGTGGTAAGTTTATCACCTAGAAATCGGGCGTAATGGACTTGACAGTGTACTTTGGAAGCTAGCAATTACTGTCAGCTGTCATCTTGTATACTTTTATTGCCAATCGAAGCTGCACTATGCCCGGAAAAAATTATAAACGACGATGTACTCTCATCGATTTCATGTCCAGGGTGTTTTGGTAGGCTTATCACCTAGAAATCGGGTGAAATGAACTTGACAGTGTACTTTGACAGCTGGTCACAACTGTCAGCTGTCATTTGATAAACTTTTGATGCCGATCGGAGCTGTACTACGCCCGGAAAAAATTATAGAACACGATGTACTCTCATCGATTTCATGTCCAGGGTGTTGTGGTGAGTTTATCACCTAGAAATCGGGCGAAATGGACTTGACAGTGTACTTTGACAGCTAGTGACTACTGTCAGCTGTCATGTGGTATCCTTTTGGTGCCGATAGAAGCTGTACTTCGCCCGGAAAAAATTATAGACGACGATGTATTCTCATCGATTTCATGTCCAGGGTGTTGTGGTAAGTTTATCACCTAGAAATCGGGCGTAATGGACTTGACAGTGTACTTCGACAGCTAGTGAATACTGTCAGCTGTCATTTGGTACCCTTTTGGTGGCGATAGAAGCTTTACTTCGCCCGGAAAAAATTATAGACGACGATGTACTCTCATCGATTTCATGTCCAGGGTGTTTTGGTGAGTTTATCACCTAAAAATCGGGCGTAATGGACTTGATAGTGTACTTTGACAGCTAGCCATTACTGTCAGCTGTCATCTGGTACACTTTTGATGCCAATCGAAGCTGTACTTTGCCCGGAAAAAATTATAAACGACGATGTACTCTCATCGATTTTGTGTCCAGGGTGTTGTGGTAGGTTTATCACCTAGAAATCGGGTGAAATGAATTTGACAGTGTACTTTGACAGCTGGTCACAACTCTCAGCTGTCATTTGATTAACTTTTGATGCCGATCGAAGCTGTACTTCGCCCGGAAAAAATTATAGAACACGATGTACTCTCATCGATTTCATGTCCAGGGTGTTGTGGTAGGTTTATCACCTAGAAATTGGGTGTAATGGACTTGACAGTGTACTTTGGCAGCTAGTCACTAATGTCAGCTGTCATTTGGTACCCTTTTGGTGCCGATAAAAGCTGTACTTCGCCCGTAAAAAATTATAGAACACGATGTACTCTCATTGATTTCATGTCCAAGGTGTTGTGGTAGGTTTATTACCTAGAAATCGTGTGAAATACACTTGACAGTGTACTTTGGCAACTAGCCATTACTGTCAGCTGTCATTTGGTACCCTTTTATTGCCGATAGAAGCTGTACTTTGCCCGGAAAAAATTATAAACGACGATGTACTCTCATCGATTTCATGTCCAATGTGTTGTGGTAAGCTTATCACCTAGAAATCGGGTGAAATGAACTTGACAGTGTACTTTGACAGCTGGTCACAACTGTCAGCTGTCATTTGATTAACTTTTGATGCCGATGGGAGCTGTACTTCGCCCGGAAAAAATTATAGAACACGATGTACTCTCATCGATTTCATGTCCAGGGTGTTGTGGTGAGTTTATCACCTAGAAATCGGGCGAAATGGACTTGACAGTGTACTTTGATAGCTAGCCATTATTGTCAGCTGTCATGTCGTATCCTTTTGGTGCCAATAGAAGCTGTACTTCGCCCGGAAAAAATATAGACGACGATGTACTCTCATCGATTTAATGTCCAGGGTGTTGTGGTGAGTTTATCACCTAGGAATCGGGCGTAATGGACTTGACAGTGTACTTTGACAGCTAGCCATTTTTGTCAGCTGTCATCTGGTACACTTTTGATGCCAATCGAAGCTGTACTTTGCCCGGAAAAAATTATAAACGACGATGTACTCTCATCGATTTCATGTCCAGGGTGTTGTGGTAGGTTTATCACCTAGAAATCGGGTGAAATGAACTTGACAGTGTACTTTGACAGCTGGTCACAGCTGTCAGCTGTCATTTGATTAACTTTTGATGCCGATCGGAGCTGTACTTCGCCCGGAAAAAATTATAGAACACGATGTACTCTCATCGATTTCATGTCCAGGGTGTTGTGGTGAGTTTATCACCTAGAAATCGGGCGAAATGGACTTGACAGTGTACTTTGGAAGCTAGTGACTACTGTGAGCTGTCATTTGGTACCCTTTTGGTGCCGATAGAAGCTGTACTTCGCCCGGAAAAAATTATAGACGACGATGTATTCTCATCGATTTCATGTCCAGGGTGTTGTGGTAAGTTTATCACCTAGAAATCGGGCGTAATGGACTTGACAGTGTACTTTGACAGCTAGTGACTACTGTCAGCTGTCATTTGGTACCCTTTTGGTGCCGATCGGAGCTGTACTTCGCCCGGAAAAAATTATAGAACACGATGTACTCTCATCGATTTCATGTCCAGGGTGTTGTGGTAGGTTTATCACCTAGAAATTGGGTGTAATGGACTTGACAGTGAACTTTGGCAGCTAGTCACTACTGTCAGCTGTCATTTGGTACCCTTTTGGTGCCAATCGAAGCTGTACTTTGCCCGGAAAAAATTATAGACGACGATGTACTCTCATCGATTTCATGTCCAGGGTGTTGTGGTGAGTTTATCACCTAGAAATCGGGCGTAATGGACTTGACAGTGTACTTTGACAGCTAGCGATTACTGTCAGCTGTCATTTGGTACACTTTTGATGCCAATCGAAGCTGTACTTTGCCAGGAAAAAATTATAAACGACGATGTACTCTCATCGATTTCATGTCCAGGGTGTTGTGGTAGGTTTATCACCTAGAAATCGGGTGAAATGAACTTGACAGTGTACTTTGCAAGCTAGTGACTACTGTGAGCTGTCATTTGGTACCCTTTTGGTGCCGATAGAAGCTGTACTTCGCCCGGAAAAAACTATAGACGACGATGTATTCTCATCGATTTCATGTCCAGGGTGTTGTGGTAAGTTTATCACCTAGAAATCGGGCGTAATGGACTTGACAGTGTACTTTGACAGCTAGTAACTAATGTCAGCTGTCATTTGGTACCCTTTTGGTGCCGATAAAAGCTGTACTTCGCCCGTAAAAAATTATAGAACACGATGTACTCTCATTGATTTCATGTCCAAGGTGTTGTGGTAGGTTTATTACCTAAAAATCGTGTGAAATACACTTGACAGTGTACTTTGGCAACTAGCCATTACTGTCAGCTGTCATTCGGTACCATTTTATTGCCGATAGAAGCTGTACTTTGCCCGGAAAAAATTATAAACGACGATGTACTCTCATCGATTTCATGTCCAGGGTGTTGTGGTAGGCTTATCACCTAGAAATCGGGTGAAATGAACTTGACAGTGTACTTTGACAGCTGGTCACATTTGTCAGCTGTCATTTGATTAACTTTTGATGCCGATCGGAGATGTACTTCGCCCGGAAAAAATATAGAACACGATGTACTCTCATCGATTTCATGTCCAGGGTGTTGTGGTGAGTTTATCACCCAGAAATCGGGCGAAATGGACTTGACAGTGTACTTTGACAGCTATCCATTACTGTCAGCTGTCATGTGGTACCCTTTTGGTGCCAATAGAAGCTGTACTTCGCCCGGAAAAAATTATAGACGACGATGTACTCTCATCGATTTCATGTCCAGGGTGTTGTGGTGAGTTTATCACCTAGTAATCGGGCGTAATGGACTTGACAGTGTACTTTGACAGCTAGCCATTACTGTCAGCTGTCATCTGGTACACTTTTGATGCCAATCGAAGCTGTACTTTGCCCGGAAAAAATTATAAACGACGATGTACTCTCATCGATTTCATGTCCAGGGTGTTGTGGTAGGTTTATCACCTAGAAATCGGGTGAAATGAACTTGACAGTGTACTTTGACAGCTAGTCACAGCTGTCAGCTGTAATTTGATTAACTTTTGATGCCCATCGGAGCTGTACTTCGCCCGGAAAAAAATATAGAACACGATGTACTCTCATCGATTTCATGTCCAGGGTGTTGTGGTGAGTTTATCACCTAGAAATCTGGCGAAATGGACTTGACAGTGTACTTTGGAAGCTAGTGACTACTGTGAGCTGTCATTTGGTACCCTTTTGGTGCCGATAGAAGCTGTACTTCGCCCGGAAAAAATTATAGACGACGATGTATTCTCATCGATTTCATGTCCAGGGTGTTGTGGTAAGTTTATCACCTAGAAATCGGGCGTAATGGACTTGACAGTGTACTTTGACAGCTAGTCACTAATGTCAGCTGTCATTTGGTACCCTTTTGATGCCGATAAAAGCTGTACTTCGCCCGTAAAAATTATAGAACACGATGTACTCTCATTGATTTCATGTCCAAGGTGTTGTGGTAGGTTTATTACCTAGAAATCGTGTGAAATACACTTAACAGTGTACTTTGGCAACTAGCCATTACTGTCAGCTGTCATTTCGTACCCTTTTATTGCCGATAGAAGCTGTACTTTGCCCGGAAAAAATTATAAACGACGATGTACTCTCATCGATTTCATGTCCAGGGTGTTGTGGTAGGCTTATCACCTAGAAATCGGGTGAAATGAGCTTGACAATGTACTTTGACAGCTGGTCACAACTGTCAGCTGTCATTTGATTAACTTTTGATGCCGATCGGAGCTGTACTTCGCCCGGAAAAAATTATAGAACACGATGTACTCTCATCGATTTCATGTCCAGGGTGTTGTGGTGAGTTTATCACCTAGAAATCGGGCGAAATGGACTTGACAGTGTACTTTGACAGCTAGCCATTACTGTCAGCTGTCATGTGGTACCCTTTTGGTGCCAATAGAAGCTGTACTTCGCCCGGAAAAAATTATAGACGACGATGTACTCTCATCGATTTCATGTCCAGGGTGTTGTGGTGAGTTTATCACCTAGGAATCGGGCGTAATGGACTTGACAGTGTACTTTAACAGCTAGCCATTACTGTCAGCTGTCATCTTGTACACTTTTGATGCCAATCGAAGCTGTACTTTGCCCGGAAAAAATTATAAACGACGATGTACTCTCATCGATTTCATGTCCAGGGTGTTGTGGTAGGTTTATCACCTAGAAATTGGGTGAAATGAACTTGACGGTGTACTTTGACAGCTAGTCACAGCTCTCAGCTGTCATTTGATTAACTTTTGATGCCCATCGGAGCTGTACTTCGCCCGGAAAAAATTATAGAACACGATGTACTCTCATCGATTTCATGTCCAGGGTGTTGTGGTGAGTTTATCACCTAGAAATCGGGCGAAATGGACTTGACAGTGTACTTTGAAAGCTAGTGACTACTGTGAGCTGTCATTTGGTACCCTTTTGGTGCCGATAGAAGCTGTACTTCGCCCGGAAAAAATTATAGACGACGATGTATTCTCATCGATTTCATGTCCAGGGTGTTGTGGTAAGTTTATCACCTAGAAATCGGGCGTAATGGACTTGACAGTGTACTTTGACAGCTAGTCACTAATGTCAGCTGTCATTTGGTACCCTTTTGATGCCGATAAAAGCTGTACTTCGCCCGTAAAAAATTATAGAACACGATGTACTCTCATTGATTTCATGTCCAAGGTGTTGTGGTAGGTTTATTACCTAGAAATCGTGTGAAATACACTTGACAGTGTACTTTGGCAACTAGCCATTACTGTCAGCTGTCATTTGGTACCCTTTTATTGCCGATAGAAGCTGTACTTTGCCCGGAAAAAATTATAAACGACGATGTACTCTCATCGATTTCATGTCCAGGGTGTTGTGGTAGGCTTATCACCTAGAAATCGGGTGAAATGAACTTGACAGTGTACTTTGACAGCTGGTCACAACTGTCAGCTGTCATTTGATTAACTTTTGATGCCGATCGGAGCTGTACTTCGCCCGGAAAAAATTATAGAACACGATGTACTCTCATCGATTTCATGTCCAGGGTGTTGTGGTGAGTTTATCACCTAGAAATCGGGCGAAATGGACTTGACAGTGTACTTTGACAGCTAGCCATTACTGTCAGCTGTCATGTGGTACCCTTTTGGTGCCAATAGAAGCTGTACTTCGCCCGGAAAAAATTATAGACGACGATGTACTCTCATCGATTTCATGTCCAGGGTGTTGTGGTGAGTTTATCACCTAGGAATCGGGTGTAATGGACTTGACAGTGTACTTTGACAGCTAGCCATTACTGTCAGCTGTCATCTGGTTTACTTTTGATGCCAATCGAAGCTGTACTTTGCCCGGAAAAAATTATAAACGACGATGTACTCTCATCGATTTCATGTCCAGGGTGTTGTGGTGAGTTTATCACCTAGAAATCGGGCGAAATGGACTTGACAGTGTACTTTGGAAGCTAGTGACTACTGTGAGCTGTCATTTGGTATACTTTTGGTGCCGATAGAAGCTGTACTTCGCCCGGAAAAAATTATAGACGACGATGTATTCTCATCGATTTCATGTCCAGGGTGTTGTGGTAGGTCTATCACCTAGAAATAGGGTGAAATGAACTTGACAGTGTACTTTGACAGCTAGTCACTAATGTCAGCTGTCATCTGGTATCCTTTTGGTGCCGATAAAAGCTGTACTTCGCCCGTAAAAAATTATAGAACACGATGTACTCTCATTGATTTCATGTCCAAGGTGTTGTGGTAGGTTTATTACCTAGAAATCGTGTGAAATACACTTGACAGTGTACTTTGGCAACTAGCCATTACTGTCAGCTGTCATTTGGTACCCTTTTATTGCCGATACAAGCTGTACTTTGCCCGGAAAAAATTATAAACGACGATGTACTCTCATCGATTTCATGTCCAGGGTGTTGTGGTAGGCTTATCACCTAGCAATCGGGTGAAATGAACTTGACAGTGTACTTTGACAGCTGGTCACAACTGTCAGCTGTCATTTGATTAACTTTTGATGCTGATCGGAGCTTTACTTCGCCCGGAAAAAATTATAGAACACGATGTACTCTCATCGATTTCATGTCCAGGGTGTTGTGGTGAGTTTATCACCTAGAAATCGGGCGAAATGGACTTGACAGTGTACTTTGACAGCTAGCTATTACTGTCAGCTGTCATGTGGTACCCTTTTGGTGCCAATAGAAGCTGTACTTCGCCCGGAAAAAATTATAGACGACGATGTACTCTCATCGATTTCATGTCCAGGGTGTTGTGGTGAGTTTATCACCTAGGAATCGGGCGTAATGGACTTGACAGTGTACTTTGGCAGCTAGCCATTACTGTCAGCTGTCATGTGGTACCCTTTTGGTGCCAATAGAAGCTGTACTTCGCCCGGAAAAAATTATAGACGACGATGTACTCTCATCGATTTCATGTCCAGGGTGTTGTGGTGAGTTTATCACCTAGGAATCGGGCGTAATGGACTTGACAGTGTACTTTGACAGCTAGCCATTACTGTCAGCTGTCATCTGGTACACTTTTGATGCCAATCGAAGCTGTACTTTGCCCGGAAAAAATTATAAACG
This sequence comes from Oxycera nigricornis, assembly GCA_963942545.1. Taxonomy (NCBI): domain Eukaryota; kingdom Metazoa; phylum Arthropoda; class Insecta; order Diptera; family Stratiomyidae; genus Oxycera; species Oxycera nigricornis. Next base: position 16,775,715 of record OZ012664.1, on the reverse strand, counting down.
ACGATGTACTCTCATCGATTTCATGTCCAGGGTGTTGTGGTAGGTTTATCACCTAGAAATCGGATGAAATGAACTTGACAGTGTACTTTGGCAACTAGCGACTACTGTCAGCTGTCATTTGATACCCTTTTATTGCCGATACAAGCTGTACTTTGCCCGGAAAAAATTATAAACGACGATGTACTCTCATCGATTTCATGTCCAGGGTGTTGTGGTAGGCTTATCACCTAGCAATCGGGTGAAATGAACTTGACAGTGTACTTTGACAGCTGGTCACAACTGTCAGCTGTCATTTGATCAACTTTTGATGCCGATCGGAGCTGTACTTCGCCCGGAAAAAATTATAGAACACGATGTACTCTCATCGATTTCATGTCCAGGGTGTTGTGGTGAGTTTATCACCTAGAAATCGGGCGAAATGGACTTGACAGTGTACTTTGACAGCTAGCCATTACTGTCAGCTGTCATGTGGTACCCTTTTGGTGCCAATAGAAGCTGTACTTCGCCCGGAAAAAAATTATAGACGACGATGTACTCTCATCGATTTCATGTCCAGGGTGTTGTGGTGAGTTTATCACCTAGGAATCGGGCGTAATGGACTTGACAGTGTACTTTGACAGCTAGTCATTACTGTAAGCTGTCATGTGGTACCCTTTTGGTGCCAATAGAAGCTGTACTTCGCCCGGAAAAAATTATAGACGACGATGTACTCTCATCGATTTCATGTCCAGGGTGTTGTGGTGAGTTTATCACCTAGGAATCGGGCGTAATGGACTTGACAGTGTACTTTGACAGCTAGCCATTACTGTCAGCTGTCATCTGGTACACTTTTGATGCCAATCGAAGCTGTACTTTGCCCGGAAAAAATTATAAACGACGATGTACTCTCATCGATTTCATGTCCAGGGTGTTGTGCTAGGTTTATCACCTAGAAATCGGGTGAAATGAACTTGACAGTGTACTTTGACAGCTGGTCACAGCTCTCAGCTGTCATTTGATTAACTTTTGATGCCCATCGGAGCTGTACTTCGCCCGGAAAAAATTATAGAACACGATGTACTCTCATCGATTTCATGTCCAACGTGTTGTGGTAGGTTTATTACCTAGAAATCGTGTGAAATACACTTGACAGTGTACTTTGGAAACTAGTCATCACTGTCAGCTGTCATTTGGTACCCTTTTATTGCCGATAGAAGCTGTACTTTGCCCGGAAAAAATTATAAACGACGATGTACTCTCATCGATTTCATGTCCAGGGTGTTGTGGTAGGCTTATCACCTAGCAATCGGGTGAAATGAACTTGACAGTGTACTTTGACAGCTGGTCACAACTTTCAGCTGTCATTTGATTAACTTTTGATGCCGATCGGAGCTGTACTTCGCCCGGAAAAAATTATAGAACACGATGTACTCTCATCGATTTCATGTCCAGGGTGTTGTGGTGAGTTTATCACCTAGAAATCGGGCGAAATGGACTTGACAGTGTACTTTGACAGCTAGTTACTACTGTCAGCTGTCATTTGGTACCCTTTTGGTGCCGATAGAAGCTGTACTTCGCCCGGAAAAAATTATAAACGACGATGTACTCTCATCGATTTCATGTCCAGGGTGTTGTGGTAGGCTTATCACCTAGCAATCGGGTGAAATGAACTTGACAGTGTACTTTGACAGCTGGTCACAACTGTCAGCTGTCATTTGATCAACTTTTGATGCCGATCGGAGCTGTACTTCGCCCGGAAAAAATTATAGAACACGATGTACTCTCATCGATTTCATGTCCAGGGTGTTGTGGTGAGTTTATCACCTAGAAATCGGGCGAAATGGACTTGACAGTGTACTTTGACAGCTAGCCATTACTGTCAGCTGTCATGTGGTACCCTTTTGGTGCCAATAGAAGCTGTACTTCGCCCGGAAAAAAATTATAGACGACGATGTACTCTCATCGATTTCATGTCCAGGGTGTTGTGGTGAGTTTATCACCTAGGAATCGGGCGTAATGGACTTGACAGTGTACTTTGACAGCTAGTCATTACTGTAAGCTGTCATGTGGTACCCTTTTGGTGCCAATAGAAGCTGTACTTCGCCCGGAAAAAATTATAGACGACGATGTACTCTCATCGATTTCATGTCCAGGGTGTTGTGGTGAGTTTATCACCTAGGAATCGGGCGTAATGGACTTGACAGTGTACTTTGACAGCTAGCCATTACTGTCAGCTGTCATCTGGTACACTTTTGATGCCAATCGAAGCTGTACTTTGCCCGGAAAAAATTATAAACGACGATGTACTCTCATCGATTTCATGTCCAGGGTGTTGTGGTAGGTTTATCACCTAGAAATCGGGTGAAATGAACTTGACAGTGTACTTTGACAGCTGGTCACAGCTCTCAGCTGTCATTTGATTAACTTTTGATGCCCATCGGAGCTGTACTTCGCCCGGAAAAAATTATAGAACACGATGTACTCTCATCGATTTCATGTCCAACGTGTTGTGGTAGGTTTATTACCTAGAAATCGTGTGAAATACACTTGACAGTGTACTTTGGAAACTAGTCATCACTGTCAGCTGTCATTTGGTACCCTTTTATTGCCGATAGAAGCTGTACTTTGCCCGGAAAAAATTATAAACGACGATGTACTCTCATCGATTTCATGTCCAGGGTGTTGTGGTAGGCTTATCACCTAGCAATCGGGTGAAATGAACTTGACAGTGTACTTTGACAGCTGGTCACAACTTTCAGCTGTCATTTGATTAACTTTTGATGCCGATCGGAGCTGTACTTCGCCCGGAAAAAATTATAGAACACGATGTACTCTCATCGATTTCATGTCCAGGGTGTTGTGGTGAGTTTATCACCTAGAAATCGGGCGAAATGGACTTGACAGTGTACTTTGACAGCTAGCCATTACTGTCAGCTGTCATGTGGTACCCTTTTGGTGCCAATAGAAGCTGTACTTCGCCCGGAAAAAATTATAGACGACGATGTACTCTCATCGATTTCATGTCCAGGGTGTTGTGGTGAGTTTATCACCTAGGAATCGGGCGTAATGGACTTGACAGTGTACTTTGACAGCTAGTTACTACTGTCAGCTGTCATTTGGTACCCTTTTGGTGCCGATAGAAGCTGTACTTCGCCCGGAAAAAATTATAAACGACGATGTACTCTCATCGATTTCATGTCCAGGGTGTTGTGGTAGGTTTATCACCTAGAAATCGGGTGAAATGAACTTGACAGTGTACTTTGACAGCTGGTCACAGCTCTCAGCTGTCATTTGATTAACTTTTGATGCCCATCGGAGCTGTACTTCGCCCGGCAAAAATTATAGAACACGATGTACTCTCATCGATTTCATGTCCAGGGTGTTGTGGTGAGTTTATCACCTAGAAATCGGGCGAAATGGACTTGACAGTGTACTTTGGAAGCTAGTGACTACTGTGAGCTGTCATTTGGTACACTTTTGGTGCCGATAGAAGCTGTACTTCGCCCGGAAAAAATTATAGACGACGATGTATTCTCATCGATTTCATGTCCAGGGTGTTTTGGTAAGTTTATCACCTAGAAATCGGGCGTAATGGACTTGACAGTGTACTTTGACAACTAGCCATTACTGTCAGCTGTCATCTGGTACACTTTTAATGCCAATCGAAGCTGTAATTTGCCCGGAAAAAATTATAAACGACGATGTACTCTCATCGATTTCATGTCCAGGGTGTTGTGGTAGGTCTATCACCTAGAAATCGGGTGAAATGAACTTGACAGTGTACTTTGGAAGCTAGTGACTACTGTGAGCTGTCATTTGGTACCCTTTTGGTGCCGATACAAGCTGTACTTTGCCCGGAAAAAATTATAAACGACGATGTACTCTCATCGATTTCATGTCCAGGGTGTTGTGGTAAGTTTATCACCTAGAAATCGGGCGTAATGGACTTGACAGTGTACTTTGACAGCTAGTCACTAATGTCAGCTGTCATTTGATACCCTTTTGGTGCCGATAAAAGCTGTACTTCGCCCGTAAAAAATTATAGAACACGATGTACTCTCATTGATTTCATGTCCAAGGTGTTGTGGTAGGTTTATTACCTAGAAATCGTGTGAAATACACTTGACAGTGTACTTTGGCAACTAGCCATTACTGTCAGCTGTCATTTGGTACCCTTTTATTGCCGATAGAAGCTGTACTTTGCCCGGAAAAAATTATAAACGACGATGTACTCTCATCGATTTCATGTCCAGGGTGTTGTGGTAGGCTTATCACCTAGCAATCGGGTGAAATGAACTTGACAGTGTACTTTGACAGCTGGTCACAACTGTCAGCTGTCATTTGATTAACTTTTGATGCCGATCGGAGCTGTACTTCGCCCGGAAAAAATTATAGAACACGATGTACTCTCATCGATTTCATGTCCAGGGTGTTGTGGTGAGTTTATCACCTAGAAATCGGGCGAAATAGACTTGACAGTGTACTTTGACAGCTAGCCATTACTGTCAGCTGTCATGTGGTACCCTTTTGGTGCCAATAGAAGCTGTACTTCGCCCGGAAAAAATTATAGACGACGATATACTCTCATCGATTTCATGTCCAGGGTGTTGTGGTGAGTTTATCACCTAGGAATCGGGCGTAATGGACTTGACAGTGTACTTTGACAGCTAGCCATTACTGTCAGCTGTCATGTGGTACCCTTTTGGTGCCAATAGAAGCTGTACTTCGCCCGGAAAAAATTATAGACGACGATGTACTCTCATCGATTTCATGTCCAGGGTGTTGTGGTGAGTTTATCACCTAGGAATCGGGCGTAATGGACTTGACAGTGTACTTTGACAGCTAGCCATTACTGTCAGCTGTCATCTGGTACACTTTTGATGCCAATCGAAGCTGTACTTTGCCCGGAAAAAATTATAAACGACGATGTACTCTCATCGATTTCATGTCCAGGGTGTTGTGGTAGGCTTATCACCTAGCAATCGGGTGAAATGAACTTGACAGTGTACTTTGACAGCTGGTCACAACTGTCAGCTGTCATTTGATTAACTTTTGATGCCGATCGGAGCTGTACTTCGCCCGGAAAAAATTATAGAACACGATGTACTCTCATCGATTTCATGTCCAGGGTGTTGTGGTGAGTTTATCACCTAGAAATCGGGCGAAATGGACTTGACAGTGTACTTTGACAGCTAGCCATTACTGTCAGCTGTCATGTGGTACCCTTTTGGTGCCAATAGAAGCTGTACTTCGCCCGGAAAAAATTATAGACGACGATGTACTCTCATCGATTTCATGTCCAGGGTGTTGTGGTGAGTTTATCACCTAGGAATCGGGCGTAATGGACTTGACAGTGTACTTTGACAGCTAGCCATTACTGTCAGCTGTCATGTGGTACCCTTTTGGTGCCAATAGAAGCTGTACTTCGCCCGGAAAAAATTATAGACGACGATGTACTCTCATCGATTTCATGTCCAGGGTGTTGTGGTGAGTTTATCACCTAGGAATCGGGCGTAATGGACTTGACAGTGTACTTTGACAGCTAGCCATTACTGTCGGCTGTCATCTGGTACACTTTTAATGCCAATCGAAGCTGTAATTTGCCCGGAAAAAATTATAAACGACGATGTACTCTCATCGATTTCATGTCCAGGGTGTTGTGGTAGGTCTATCACCTAGAAATCGGGTGAAATGAACTTGACAGTGTACTTTGGAAGCTAGTGACTACTGTGAGCTGTCATTTGGTACCCTTTTGGTGCCGATACAAGCTGTACTTTGCCCGGAAAAAATTATAAACGACGATGTACTCTCATCGATTTCATGTCCAGGGTGTTGTGGTAAGTTTATCACCTAGAAATCGGGCGTAATGGACTTGACAGTGTACTTTGACAGCTAGTCACTAATGTCAGCTGTCATTTGGTACCCGTTTGGTGCCGATAAAAGCTGTACTTCGCCCGTAAAAAATTATAGAACACGATGTACTCTCATTGATTTCATGTCCAAGGTGTTGTGGTAGGTTTATTACCTAGAAATCGTGTGAAATACACTTGACAGTGTACTTTGGCAACTAGCCATTACTGTCAGCTGTCATTTGGTACCCTTTTATTGCCGATAGAAGCTGTACTTTGCCCGGAAAAAATTATAAACGACGATGTACTCTCATCGATTTCATGTCCAGGGTGTTGTGGTAGGCTTATCACCTAGCAATCGGGTGAAATGAACTTGACAGTGTACTTTGACAGCTGGTCACAACTGTCAGCTGTCATTTGATTAACTTTTGATGCCGATCGGAGCTGTACTTCGCCCGGAAAAAATTATAGAACACGATGTACTCTCATCGATTTCATGTCCAGGGTGTTGTGGTGAGTTTATCACCTAGAAATCGGGCGAAATAGACTTGACAGTGTACTTTGACAGCTAGCCATTACTGTCAGCTGTCATGTGGTACCCTTTTGGTGCCAATAGAAGCTGTACTTCGCCCGGAAAAAATTATAGACGACGATATACTCTCATCGATTTCATGTCCAGGGTGTTGTGGTGAGTTTATCACCTAGGAATCGGGCGTAATGGACTTGACAGTGTACTTTGACAGCTAGCCATTACTGTCAGCTGTCATGTGGTACCCTTTTGGTGCCAATAGAAGCTGTACTTCGCCCGGAAAAAATTATAGACGACGATGTACTCTCATCGATTTCATGTCCAGGGTGTTGTGGTGAGTTTATCACCTAGGAATCGGGCGTAATGGACTTGACAGTGTACTTTGACAGCTAGCCATTACTGTCAGCTGTCATGTGGTACCCTTTTGGTGCCAATAGAAGCTGTACTTCGCCCGGAAAAAATTATAGACGACGATGTACTCTCATCGATTTCATGTCCAGGGTGTTGTGGTGAGTTTATCACCTAGGAATCGGGCGTAATGGACTTGACAGTGTACTTTGACAGCTAGCCATTACTGTCAGCTGTCATCTGGTACACTTTTGATGCCAATCGAAGCTGTACTTTGCCCGGAAAAAATTATAAACGACGATGTACTCTCATCGATTTCATGTCCAGGGTGTTGTGGTAGGTTTATCACCTAGAAATCGGGTGAAATGAACTTGACAGTGTACTTTGACAGCTGGTCACAGCTCTCAGCTGTCATTTGATTAACTTTTGATGCCCATCGGAGCTGTACTTCGCCCGGAAAAAATTATAGAACACGATGTACTCTCATCGATTTCATGTCCAAGGTGTTGTGGTAGGTTTATTACCTAGAAATCGTGTGAAATACACTTGACAGTGTACTTTGGCAACTAGCCATTACTGTCAGCTGTCATTTGGTACCCTTTTGGTGCCGATAGAAGCTGTACTTTGCCCGGAAAAAATTATAAACGACGATGTACTCTCATCGATTTCATGTCCAGGGTGTTGTGGTAGGCTTATCACCTAGCAATCGGGTGAAATGAACTTGACAGTGTACTTTGACAGCTGGTCACAACTGTCAGCTGTCATTTGATTAACTTTTGATGCCGATCGGAGCTGTACTTCGCCCGGAAAAAATTATAGAACACGATGTACTCTCATCGATTTCATGTCCAGGGTGTTGTGGTGAGTTTATCACCTAGAAATCGGGCGAAATGGACTTGACAGTGTACTTTGACAGCTAGCCATTACTGTCAGCTGTCATGTGGTACCCTTTTGGTGCCAATAGAAGCTGTACTTCGCCCGGAAAAAATTATAGACGACGATGTACTCTCATCGATTTCATGTCCAGGGTGTTGTGGTGAGTTTATCACCTAGGAATCGGGCGTAATGGACTTGACAGTGTACTTTGACAGCTAGCCATTACTGTCAGCTGTCATCTGGTACACTTTTGATGCCAATCGAAGCTGTACTTTGCCCGGAAAAAATTATAAACGACGATGTACTCTCATCGATTTCATGTCCAGGGTGTTGTGGTAGGTTTATCACCTAGAAATCGGGTGAAATGAACTTGACAGTGTACTTTGACAGCTGGTCACAGCTCTCAGCTGTCATTTGATTAACTTTTGATGCCCATCGGAGCTGTACTTCGCCCGGAAAAAATTATAGAACACGATGTACTCTCATCGATTTCATGTCCAGGGTGTTGTGGTGAGTTTATCACCTAGAAATCGGGCGAAATGGACTTGACAGTGTACTTTGGAAGCTAGTGACTACTGTGAGCTGTCATTTGGTACACTTTTGGTGCCGATAGAAGCTGTACTTCGCCCGGAAAAAATTATAGACGACGATGTATTCTCATCGATTTCATGTCCAGGGTGTTGTGGTAAGTTTATCACCTAGAAATCGGGCGTAATGGACTTGACAGTGTACTTTGACAGCTAGCCATTACTGTCAGCTGTCATCTGGTACACTTTTAATGCCAATCGAAGCTGTAATTTGCCCGGAAAAAATTATAGAACACGATGTACTCTCATCGATTTCATGTCCAGGGTGTTGTGGTGAGTTTATCACCTAGAAATCGGGCGAAATGGACTTGACAGTGTACTTTGACAGCTAGCCATTACTGTCAGCTGTCATGTGGTACCCTTTTGGTGCCAATAGAAGCTGTATTCCGCCCGGAAAAAATTATAGACGACGATGTACTCTCATCGATTTCATGTCCAGGGTGTTGTGGTGAGTTTATCACCAAGGAATCGGGCGTAATGGACTTGACAGTGTACTTTGACAGCTAGCCATTACTGTCAGCTGTCATCTGGTACACTTTTGATGCCAATCGAAGCTGTACTTTGCCCGGAAAAAATTATAAACGACGATGTACTCTCATCGATTTCATGTCCAGGGTGTTGTGGTAGGTTTATCACCTAGAAATCGGGTGAAATGAACTTGACAGTGTACTTTGACAGCTGGTCACAGCTGTAAGCTGTCATTTGATTAACTTTTGATGCCCATCGGAGCTGTACTTCGCCCGGAAAAAATTATAGAACACGATGTACTCTCATCGATTTCATGTCCAGGGTGTTGTGGTGAGTTTATCACCTAGAAATCGGGCGAAATGGACTTGACAGTGTACTTTGGAAGCTAGTGACTACTGTGAGCTGTCATTTGGTATCCTTTTGGTGCCGATAGAAGCTGTACTTCGCCCGGAAAAAATTATAAACGACGATGTACTCTCATCGATTTCATGTCCAGGGTGTTGTGGTAGGTTTATCACCTAGAAATCGGGTGAAATGAACTTGACAGTGTACTTTGGAAGCTAGTGACTACTGTAAGCTGTCATTTGGTACCCTTTTGGTGCCGATCGGAGCTGTACTTCGCCCGGAAAAAATTATAGAACACGATGTACTCTCATCGATTTCATGTCCAGGGTGTTGTGGTAGGTTTATCACCTAGAAATTGGGTGTAATGGACTTGACAGTGTACTTTGGCAGCTAGTCACTACTGTCAGCTGTCATTTGGTATCCTTTTGGTGCCGATAAAAGCTGTACTTCGCCCGTAAAAAATTATAGAACACGATGTACTCTCATTGATTTCATGTCCAAGGTGTTGTGGTAGGTTTATTACCTAGAAATCGTGTGAAATACACTTGACAGTGTACTTTGGCAACTAGCCATTACTGTCAGCTGTCATTTGGTACTTTTTTATTGCCGATAGCAGCTGTACTTTGCCCGGAAAAAATTATAAACGACGATGTACTCTCATCGATTACATGTCCAGGGTGTTGTGGTAGGCTTATCACCTAGAAATCGGGTGAAATGAACTTGACAGTGTACTCTGACAGCTGGTCACAACTGTCAGCTGTCATTTGATTAACTTTTGATGCCGATCGGAGCTGTACTTCGCCCGGAAAAAATTATAGAACACGATGTACTCTCATCGATTTCATGTCCAGGGTGTTGTGGTGAGTTTATCACCTAGAAATCGGGCGAAATGGACTTGACAGTGTACTTTGACAGCTAGCCATTACTGTCAGCTGTCATCTGGTACACTTTTGATGCCAATCGAAGCTGTACTTTGCCCGGAAAAAATTATAAACGACGATGTACTCTCATCGATTTCATGTCCAGGGTGTTGTGGTAGGTTTATCACCTAGAAATCGGGTGAAATGAACTTGACAGTGTACTTTGATAGCTGGTCACAGCTGTCAGCTGTCATTTTATTAACTTTTGATGCCCATCGGAGCTGTACTTCGCCCGGAAAAAATTATAGAACACGATGTACTCTCATCGATTTCATGTCCAGGGTGTTGTGGTGAGTTTATCACCTAGAAATCGGGCGAAATGGACTTGACAGTGTACTTTGGAAGCTAATGACTACTGTGAGCTGTCATTTAGTACCCTTTTGGTGCCGATAGAAGCTGTACTTCGCCCGGAAAAAATTATAGACGACGATGTACTCTCATCGATTTCATGTCCACGGTGTTGTGGTGAGTTTATCACCTAGGAATCGGGCGTAATGGACTTGACAGTGTACTTTGACAGCTACCCATTACTGTCAGCTGTCATCTGGTACACTTTTGATGCCAATCGAAGCTGTACTTTGCCCGGAAAAAATTATAAACGACGATGTACTCTCATCGATTTCATGTCCAGGGTGTTGTGGTAGGTTTATCACCTAGAAATCGGGTGAAATGAACTTGACAGTGTACTTTGATAGCTGGTCACAGCTGTCAGCTGTCATTTTATTAACTTTTGATGCCCATCGGAGCTGTACTTCGCCCGGAAAAAATTATAGAACACGATGTACTCTCATCGATTTCATGTCCAGGGTGTTGTGGTGAGTTTATCACCTAGAAATCGGGCGAAATGGACTTGACAGTGTACTTTGGAAGCTAATGACTACTGTGAGCTGTCATTTAGTACCCTTTTGGTGCCGATAGAAGCTGTACTTCGCCCGGAAAAAAATATAGACGACGATGTATTCTCATCGATTTCATGTCCAGGGTGTTGTGGTAAGTTTATCACCTAGAAATCGGGCGTAATGGACTTGACAGTGTACTTTGACAGCTAGTGACTACTGTCAGCTGTCATTTGGTACCCTTTTGGTGCCGATAGAAGCTGTACTTCGCCCGGAAAAAATTATAGACGACGATGTACTCTCATCGATTTCATGTCCAGGGTGTTGTGGTGAGTTTATCACCTAGAAATCGGGCGTAATGGACTTGACGGTGTACTTTGACGGCTAGTCATTACTGTCAGCTGTCATCTGGTACACTTTTGATGCCAATCGAAGCTGTACTTTGCCCGGAAAAAATTATAAACGACGATGTACTCTCATCGATTTCATGTCCAGGGTGTTGTGGTAGGTTTATCACCTAGAAATCGGGTGAAATGAACTTGACAGTGTACTTTGACAGCTGGTCACAGCTGTCAGCTGTCATTTGATTAACTTTTGATGCCCATCGGAGCTGTACTTCGCCCGGAAAAAATTATAGAACACGATGTACTCTCATCGATTTCATGTCCAGGGTGTTGTGGTGAGTTTATCACCTGGAAATCGGGCGAAATGGACTTGACAGTGTACTTTGTAAGCTAGTGACTACTGTGAGCTGTCATTTGGTACCCTTTTGGTGCCGATAGAAGCTGTACTTCGCCCGGAAAAAATTATAGACGACGATGTATTCTCATCGATTTCATGTCCAGGGTGTTGTGGTAAGTTTATCACCTAGAAATCGGGCGTAATGGACTTGACAGTGTACTTTGACAGCTAGTGACTACTGTCAGCTGTCATTTGGTACCCTTTTGGTGCCGATAGAAGCTGTACTTTGCCCGGAAAAAATTATAGACGACGATGTACTCTCTTCGATTTCATGTCCAGGGTGTTGTGGTGAGTTTATCACCTAGAAATCGGGCGTAATGGACTTGACAGTGTACTTTGACAGCTAGCCATTACTGTCAGCTGTCATCTGGTACACTTTTGATGCCAATCGAAGCTGTACTTCGCCCGGAAAAAATTATAAACGACGATGTACTCTCATCGATTTCATGTCCAGGGTGTTGTGGTAGGTTTATCACCTAGAAATCGGGTGAAATGAACTTGACAGTGTAATTTGGAAGCTAGTGACTACTGTAAGCTGTCATTTGGTACCCTTTTGGTGCCGATCGGAGCTGTACTTCGCCCGGAAAAAATTATAGAACACGATGTACTCTCATCGATTTCATGTCCAGGGTGTTGTGGTAGGTTTATCACCTAGAAATTGGGTGTAATGGACTTGACAGTGTACTTTGGCAGCTAGTCACTACTGTCAGCTGTCATTTGGTATCCTTTTGGTGCCGATAAAAGCTGTACTTCGCCCGTAAAAAATTATAGAACACGATGTACTCTCATTGATTTCATGTCCAAGGTGTTGTGGTAGGTTTATTACCTAGAAATCGTGTGAAGTACACTTGACAGTGTACTTTGGCAACTAGTCATTACTGTCAGCTGTCATTTGGTACTTTTTTATTGCCGATAGCAGCTGTACTTTGCCCGGAAAAAATTATAAACGACGATGTACTCTCATCGATTTCATGTCCAGGGTGTTGTGGTAGGCTTATCACCTAGAAATCGGGTGAAATGAACTTGACAGTGTACTTTGACAGCTGGTCACAACTGTCAGCTGTCATTTGATTAACTTTTGATGCCGATCGGAGCTGTACTTCGCCCGGAAAAAATTATAGAACACGATGTACTCTCATCGATTTCATGTCCAGGGTGTTGTGGTGAGTTTATCACCTAGAAATCGGGCGAAATGGACTTGACAGTGTACTTTGACAGCTAGCCATTACTGTCAGCTGTCATGTGGTACCCTTTTGGTGCCAATAGAAGCTAAACTTCGCCCGGAAAAAATTATAGACGACGATGTACTCTCATCGATTTCATGTCCACGGTGTTGTGGTGAGTTTATCACCTAGGAATCGGGCGTAATGGACTTGACAGTGTACTTTGACAGCTAGCCATTACTGTCAGCTGTCATCTGGTACACTTTTGATGCGAATCGAAGCTGTACTTTGCCCGGAAAAAATTATAAACGACGATGTACTCTCATCGATTTCATGTCCACGGTGTTGTGGTAGGTTTATCACCTAGAAATCGGGTGAAATGAACTTGACAGTGTACTTTGGCAGCTGGTCACAACTGTCAGCTGTCATTTGATCAACTTTTGATGCCGATCGGAGCTGTACTTCGCCCGGAAAAAATTATAGAACACGATGTACTCTCATCGATTTCATGTCCAGGGTGTTGTGGTGAGTTTATCACCTAGAAATCGGGCGGAATGGACTTGACAGTGTACTTTGGAAGCTAGCGACTACTGTCAGCTGTCATTTGGTACCCTTTTGGTGCCGATAGAAGCTGTACTTCGCCCGGAAAAAATTATAGACGGCGATGTATTCTCAACGATTTCATGTCCAGGGTGTTGTGGTAAGTTTATCACCTAGAAATCGGGCGTAATGGACTCGACAGTGTACTTTGACAGCTAGTGACTACTGTCAGCTGTCATTTGGTAACCTTTTGGTGCCGATAGAAGCTGTACTTCGCCCGGAAAAAATTATGGACGACGATGTACTCTCATCGATTTCATGTCCAGGGTGTTGTGGTGAGTTTATCATCTAGAAATCGGGCGTAATGGACTTGACAGTGTACTTTGACAGCTAGCCATTACTGTCAGCTGTCAGCTGGTACACTTTTGATGCCAATCGAAGCTGTACTTTGCCCGGAAAAAATTATAAACGACGATGTACTCTCATCGATTTCATGTCCAGGGTGTTGTGGTAGGTTTATCACCTAGAAATCGGGTGAAATGAACTTGACAGTGTACTTTGACAGCTGGTCACAACTGTCAGCTGTCATTTGATTAACTTTTGATGCCGATCGGAGCTATACTTCGCCCGGAAAAAATTATAGAACACGATGTATTCTCATCGATTTCATGTCCAGGGTGTTGTGGTGAGTTTATCACCTAGAAATCGGGCGTAATGGACTTGACGGTGTACTTTGGCAGCTAGCCATTACTGTCAGCTGTCATTTGATCAACTTTTGATGCCGATCGGAGCTGTACTTCGCCCGGAAAAAATTATAGAACACGATGTACTCTCATCGATTTCATGTCCAGGGTGTTGTGGTGAGTTTATCACCTAGAAATCGGGTGAAATGAACTTGACAGTGTACTTTGACAGCTGGTCACAGCTGTCAGCTGTCATTTGATTAACTTTTGATGCCCATCGGAGCTGTACTTCGCCCGGAAAAAATTATAGAACACGATGTACTCTCATCGATTTCATGTCCAGGGTGTTGTGGTGAGTTTATCACCTAGAAATCGGGCGAAATGGACTTGACAGTGTACTTTGGAAGCTAGTGACTACTGTGAGCTGTCATTGGGTACCCTTTTGGTGCCGATAGAAGCTGTACTTCGCCCGGAAAAAATTATAGACGACGATGTATTCTCATCGATTTCATGTCCAGGGTGTTGTGGTAAGTTTATCACCTAGAAATCGGGCGTATGGGACTTGACAGTGTACTTTGACAGCTAGTGACTACTGTCAGCTGTCATTTGGTACCCTTTTGGTGCCGATAGAAGCTGTACTTTGCCCGAAAAAAATTATAGACGACGACGTACTCTCTTCGATTTCATGTCCAGGGTGTTGTGGTGAGTTTATCACCTAGAAATCGGGCGTAATGGACTTGACAGTGTACTTTGACAGCTAGTCATTACTGTCAGCTGTCATCTGGTACACTTTTGATGCCAATCGAAGCTGTACTTCGCCCGGAAAAAATTATAAACGACGATGTACTCTCATCGATTTGATGTCCAGGGTGTTGTGGTAGGTTTATCACCTAGAAATCGGGTGAAATGAACTTGACAGTGTACTTTGGAAGCTAGTGACTACTGTAAGCTGTCATTTGGTACCCTTTTGGTGCCGATCGGAGCTGTACTTCGCCCGGAAAAAATTATAGAACACGATGTACTCTCATCGATTTCATGTCCAGGGTGTTGTGGTAGGCTTATCACCTAGCAATCGGGTGAAATGAACTTGACAGTGTACTTTGACAGCTGGTCACAACTGTCAGCTGTCATTTGATTAACTTTTGATGCCGATCGGAGCTGTACTTCGCCCGGAAAAAATTATAGAACACGATGTACTCTCATCGATTTCATGTCCAGGGTGTTGTGGTGAGTTTATCACCTAGAAATCGGGCGAAATGGACTTGACAGTGTACTTTGACAGCTAGCCATTACTGTCAGCTGTCATGTGGTACCCTTTTGGTGCCAATAGAAGCTGTACTTCGCCCGGAAAAAATTATAGACGACGATGTACTCTCATCGATTTCATGTCCAGGGTGTTGTGGTGAGTTTATCACCTAGGAATCGGGCGTAATGGACTTGAGAGTGTACTTTGACAGCTAGCCATTACTGTCAGCTGTCATGTGGTACCCTTTTGGTGCCAAAAGAAGCTGTACTTCGCCCGGAAAAAATTATAGACGACGATGTACTCTCATCGATTTCATGTCCAGGGTGTTGTGGTGAGTTTATCACCTAGGAATCGGGCGTAATGGACTTGACAGTGTACTTTGACAGCTAGCCATTACTGTCAGCTGTCATCTGGTACACTTTTGATGCCAATCGAAGCTGTACTTTGCCCGGAAAAAATTATAAACGACGATGTACTCTCATCGATTTCATGTCCAGGGTGTTGTGGTAGGTTTATCACCTAGAAATCGGGTGAAATGAACTTGACAGTGTACTTTGACAGCTGGTCACAGCTCTCAGCTGTCATTTGATTAACTTTTGATGCCCATCGGAGCTGTACTTCGCCCGGAAAAAATTATAGAACACGATGTACTCTCATCGATTTCATGTCCAAGGTGTTGTGGTAGGTTTATTACCTAGAAATCGTGTGAAATACACTTGACAGTGTACTTTGGCAACTAGCCATTACTGTCAGCTGTCATTTGGTACCCTTTTGGTGCCGATAGAAGCTGTACTTCGCCCGTAAAAAAATATAAACGACGATGTACTCTCATCGATTTCATGTCCAGGGTGTTGTGGTAGGCTTATCACCTAGCAATCGGGTGAAATGAACTTGACAGTGTACTTTGACAGCTGGTCACAACTGTCAGCTGTCATTTGATTAACTTTTGATGCCGATCGGAGCTGTACTTCGCCCGGAAAAAATTATAGAACACGATGTACTCTCATCGATTTCATGTCCAGGGTGTTGTGGTGAGTTTATCACCTAGAAATCGGGCGAAATGGACTTGACAGTGTACTTTGACAGCTAGCCATTACTGTCAGCTGTCATGTGGTACCCTTTTGGTGCCAATAGAAGCTGTACTTCGCCCGGAAAAAATTATAGACGACGATGTACTCTCATAGATTTCATGTCCAGGGTGTTGTGGTGAGTTTATCACCTAGAAATCGGGCGTAATGGACTTGACAGTGTACTTTGACAGCTAGCCATTACTGTCAACTGTCATCTGGTACACTTTTGATGCCAATCGAAGCTGTACTTTGCCCGGAAAAAATTATAAACGACGATGTACTCTCATCGATTTCATGTCCAGGGTGTTGTGGTAGGTTTATCACCTAGAAATCGGGTGAAATGAACTTGACAGTGTACTTTGACAGCTGGTCTCAGCTCTCAGCTGTCATTTGATTAACTTTTGATGCCCATCGGAGCTGTACTTCGCCCGGAAAAAATTATAGAACACGATGTACTCTCATCGATTTCATGTCCAGGGTGTTGTGGTGAGTTTATCACCTAGAAATCGGGCGAAATGGACTTGACAGTGTACTTTTGAAGCTAGTGACTACTGTGAGATGTCATTTGGTACACTTTTGGTGCCGATAGAAGCTGTACTTCGCCCGGAAAAAATTATAGACGACGATGTATTCTCATCGATTTCATGTCCAGGGTGTTGTGGTAAGTTTATCACCTAGAAATCGGGCGTAATGGACTTGACAGTGTACTTTGACAGCTAGCCATTACTGTCAGCTGTCATCTGGTACACTTTTAATGCCAATCGAAGCTGTAATTTGCCCGGAAAAAACTATAAACGACGATGTACTCTCATCGATTTCATGTCCAGGGTGTTGTGGTAGGTCTATCACCTAGAAATCGGGTGAAATGAACTTGACAGTGTACTTTGGAAGCTAGTGACTACTGTGAGCTGTCATTTGGTACCCTTTTGGTGCCGATACAAGCTGTACTTCGCCCGGAAAAAATTATAGACGACGATGTATTCTCATCGATTTCATGTTCAGGGTGTTGTGGTAAGTTTATCACCTAGAAATCGGGCGTAATGGACTTGACAGTGTACTTTGACAGCTAGTCACTAATGTCAGCTGTCATTTGGTACCCTTTTGGTGCCGATAAAAGCTGTACTCCGCCCGTAAAAAATTATAGAACACGATGTACTCTCATTGATTTCATGTCCAAGGTGTTGTGGTAGGTTTATTACCTAGAAATCGTGTGAAATACACTTGACAGTGTACTTTGGCAACTAGCCATTACTGTCAGCTGTCATTTGGTACCCTTTTATTGCCGATAGAAGCTGTACTTTGCCCGGAAAAAATTATAAACGACGATGTACTCTCATCGATTTCATGTCCAGGGTGTTGTGGTAGGCTTATCACCTAGCAATCGGGTGAAATGAACTTGACAGTGTACTTTGACAGCTGGTCAAAACTGTCAGCTGTCATTTGATGAACTTTTGATGCTGATCGGAGCTTTACTTCGCCCGGAAAAAATTATAGAACACGATGTACTCTCATCGATTTCATGTCCAGGGTGTTGTGGTGAGTTTATCACCTAGAAATCGGGCGAAATGGACTTGACAGTGTACTTTGACAGCTAGCCATTACTGTCAGCTGTCATGTGGTATCCTTTTGGTGCCAATAGAAGCTGTACTTCGCCCGGAAAAAATTATAGACGACGATGTACTCTCATCGATTTCATGTCCAGGGTGTTGTGGTGAGTTTATCACCTAGGAATCGGGCGTAATGGACTTGACAGTGTACTTTGACAGCTAGCCATTACTGTCAGCTGTCATCTGGTACACTTTTGATGCCAATCGAAGCTGTACTTTGCCCGGAAAAAATTATAAACGACGATGTACTCTCATCGATTTCATGTCCAGGGTGTTGTGGTAGGCTTATCACCTAGAAATCGGGTGAAATGAACTTGACAGTGTACTTTGACAGCTGGTCACAGCTGTCAGCTGTCATTTGATTAACTTTTGATGCCCATCGGAGCTGTACTTCGCCCGGAAAAAATTATAGAACACGATGTACTCTCATCGATTTCATGTCCAGGGTGTTGTGGTGAGTTTATCACCTAGAAATCGGGCGAAATGGACTTGACAGTGTACTTTGGAAGCTAGTGACTACTGTGAGCTGTCATTTGGTACCCTTTTGGTGCCGATAGAAGCTGTACTTCGCCCGGAAAAAATTATAGACGACGATGTATTCTCATCGATTTCATGTCCAGGGTGTTGTGGTAAGTTTATCACCTAGAAATCGGGCGTAATGGACTTGACAATGTACTTTGACAGCTAGTGACTACTGTCAGCTGTCATTTGGTACCCTTTTGGTGCCGATAGAAGCTGTACTTTGCCCGGAAAAAATTATAGACGACGATGTACTCTCTTCGATCTCATGTCCAGGGTGTTGTGGTGAGTTTATCACCTAGAAATCGGGCGTAATGGACTTGACAGTGTACTTTCACAGCTAGTCATTACTGTCAGCTGTCATCTGGTACACTTTTGATGCCAATCGAAGCTGTACTTCGCCCGGAAAAAATTATAAACGACGATGTACTCTCATCGATTTCATGTCCAGGGTGTTGTGGTAGGTTTATCACCTAGAAATCGGGTGAAATGAACTTAACAGTGTACTTTGACAGCTGGTCACAGCTGTCAGCTGTCATTTGATTAACTTTTGATGCCCATCGGAGCTGTACTTCGCCCGGAAAAAATTATAGAACACGATGTACTCTCATCGATTTCATGTCCAGGGTGTTGTGGTGAGTTTATCACCTGGAAATCGGGCGAAATGGACTTGACAGTGTACTTTGTAAGCTAGTGACTACTGTGAGCTGTCATTTGGTACCCTTTTGGTGCCGATAGAAGCTGTACTTCGCCCGGAAAAAATTATAGACGACGATGTATTCTCATCGATTTCATGTCCAGGGTGTTGTGGTAAGTTTATCACCTAGAAATCGGGCGTAATGGACTTGACAGTGTACTTTGACAGCTAGTGACTACTGTCAGCTGTCATTTGGTACCCTTTTGGTGCCGATAGAAGCTGTACTTTGCCCGGAAAAAATTATAGACGACGATGTACTCTCTTCGATTTCATGTCCAGGGTGTTGTGGTGAGTTTATCACCTAGAAATCGGGCGTAATGGACTTGACAGTGTACTTTGACAGCTAGCCATTACTGTCAGCTGTCATCTGGTACACTTTTGATGCCAATCGAAGCTGTACTTCGCCCGGAAAAAATTATAAACGACGATGTACTCTCATCGATTTCATGTCCAGGGTGTTGTGGTAGGTTTATCACCTAGAAATCGGGTGAAATGAACTTGACAGTGTAATTTGGAAGCTAGTGACTACTGTAAGCTGTCATTTGGTACCCTTTTGATGCCGATCGGAGCTGTACTTCGCCCGGAAAAAATTATAGAACACGATGTACTCTCATCGATTTCATGTCCAGGGTGTTGTGGTAGGTTTATCACCTAGAAATTGGGTGTAATGGACTTGACACTGTACTTTGGCAGCTAGTCACTACTGTCAGCTGTCATTTGGTATCCTTTTGGTGCCGATAAAAGCTGTACTTCGCCCGTAAAAAATTATAGAACACGATGTACTCTCATTGATTTCATGTCCAAGGTGTTGTGGTAGGTTTATTACCTAGAAATCGTGTGAAATACACTTGACAGTGTACTTTGGCAACTAGCCATTACTGTCAGCTGTCATTTGGTACTTTTTTATTGCCGATAGCAGCTGTACTTTGCCCGGAAAAAATTATAAACGACGATGTACTCTCATCGATTTCATGTCCAGGGTGTTGTGGTAGGCTTATCACCTAGAAATCGGGTGAAATGAACTTGACAGTGTACTTTGACAGCTGGTCACAACTGTCAGCTGTCATTTGATTAACTTTTGATGCCGATCGGAGCTGTACTTCGCCCGGAAAAAATTATAGAACACGATGTACTCTCATCGATTTCATGTCCAGGGTGTTGTGGTGAGTTTATCACCTAGAAATCGGGCGAAATGGACTTGACAGTGTACTTTGACAGCTAGCCATTACTGTCAGCTGTCATGTGGTACCCTTTTGGTGCCAATAGAAGCTGTACTTCGCCCGGAAAAAATTATAGACGACGATGTACTCTCATCGATTTCATGTCCACGGTGTTGTGGTGAGTTTATCACCTAGGAATCGGGCGTAATAGACTTGACAGTGTACTTTGACAGCTAGCCATTACTGTCAGCTGTCATTTGGTACACTTTTGATGCCAATCGAAGCTGTACTTTGCCCGGAAAAAATTATAAACGACGATGTACTCTCATCGATTTCATGTCCAGGGTGTTGTGGTAGGTTTATCACCTAGAAATCGGGTGCAATGAACTTGACAGTGTACTTTGACAGCTGGTCATAGCTGTCAGCTGTCATTTTATTAACTTTTGATGCCTATCGGAGCTGTACTTCGCCCGGAAAAAATTATAGAACACGATGTACTCTCATCGATTTCATGTCCAGGGTGTTGTGGTGAGTTTATCACCTAGAAATCGGGCGAGATGGACTTGACAGTGTACTTTGGAAGCTAATGACTACTGTGAGCTGTCATTTAGTACCCTTTTGGTGCCGATAGAAGCTGTACTTCGCCCGGAAAAAATTATAGACGACGATGTATTCTCATCGATTTCATGTCCAGGGTGTTGTGGTAAGTTTATCACCTAGAAATCGGGCGTAATGGACTTGACAGTGTACTTTGACAGGTAGTGACTACTGTCAGCTGTCATTTGGTACCCTTTTGGTGCCGATAGAAGCTGTACTTTGCCCGGAAAAAATTATAGACGACGATGTACTCTCATCGATTTCATGTCCAGGGTGTTGTGGTGAGTTTATCACCTAGAAATCGGGCGTAATGGACTTGACGGTGTACTTTGACAGCTAGTCATTACTGTCAGCTGTCATCTGGTACACTTTTGATGCCAATCGAAGCTGTACTTTGCCCGGAAAAAATTATAAACGACGATGTACTCTCATCGATTTCATGTCCAGGGTGTTGTGGTAGGTTTATCACCTAGAAATCGGGTGTAATGAACTTGACAGTGTACTTTGGCAGCTGGTCACAACTGTCAGCTGTCATTTGATCAACTTTTGATGCCGATCGGAGCTGTACTTCGCCCGGAAAAAATTATAGAACACGATGTACTCTCATCGATTTCATGTCCAGGGTGTTGTGGTGAGTTTATCACCTAGAAATCGGGCGGAATGGACTTGACAGTGTACTTTGGAAGCTAGCGACTACTGTCAGCTGTCATTTGGTACCCTTTTGGTGCCGATAGAAGCTGTACTTCGCCCGGAAAAAATTATAGACGGCGATGTATTCTCAACGATTTCATGTCCAGGGTGTTGTGGTAAGTTTATCACCTAGAAATCGGGCGTAATGGACTCGACAGTGTACTTTGACAGCTAGTGACTACTGTCAGCTGTCATTTGGTAACCTTTTGGTGCTGATAGAAGCTGAACTTCGCCCGGAAAAAATTATGGACGACGATGTACTCTCATCGATTTCATGTCCAGGGTGTTGTGGTGAGTTTATCATCTAGAAATCGGGCGTAATGGACTTGACAGTGTACTTTGACAGCTAGCCATTACTGTCAGCTGTCATCTGGTACACTTTTGATGCCAATCGAAGCTGTACTTTGCCCGGAAAAAATTATAAACGACGATGTACTCTCATCGATTTCATGTTCAGGGTGTTGTGGTAGGTTTATCACCTAGAAATCGGGTGAAATGAACTTGACAGTGTACTTTGACAGCTGGTCACAACTGTCAGCTGTCATTTGATTAACTTTTGATGCCGATCGGAGCTATACTACGCCCGGAAAAAATTATAGAACACGATGTACTCTCATCGATTTCATGTCCAGGGTGTTGTGGTGAGTTTATCACCTAGAAATCGGGCGTAATGGACTTGACGGTGTACTTTGACAGCTAGACATTACTGTCAGCTGTCATTTGATCAACTTTTGATGGCGATCGGAGCTGTACTTCGCCCGGAAAAAATTATAGAACACGATGTACTCTCTTCGATTTCATGTCCAGGGTGTTGTGGTGAGTTTATCACCTAGAAATCGGCTGAAATGAACTTGACAGTGTACTTTGACAGCTGGTCACAGCTGTCAGCTGTCATTTGATTAACTTTTGATGCCCATCGGAGCTGTACTTCGCCCGGAAAAAATTATAGAACACGATGTACTCTCATCGATTTCATGTCCAGGGTGTTGTGGTGAGTTTATCACCTAGAAATCGGGCGAAATGGACTTGACAGTGTACTTTGGAAGCTAGTGACTACTGTGAGCTGTCATTGGGTACCCTTTTGGTGCCGATAGAAGCTGTACTTTGCCCGGAAAAAATTATAGACGACGATGTACTCTCTTCGATTTCATGTCCAGGGTGTTGTGGTGAGTTTATCACCTAGAAATCGGGCGTAATGGACTTGACAGTGTACTTTGACAGCTAGTCATTACTGTCAGCTGTCATCTGGTACACTTTTGATGCCAATCGAAGCTGTACTTCGCCCGGAAAAAATTATAAACGACGATGTACTCTCATCGATTTCATGTCCAGGGTGTTGTGGTAGGTTTATCACCTAGAAATCGGGTGAAATGAACTTGACAGTGTACTTTGGAAGCTAGTGACTACTGTAAGCTGTCATTTGGTACCCTTTTGGTGCCGATCGGAGCTGTACTTCGCCCGGAAAAAATTATAGAACACGATGTACTCTCATCGATTTCATGTCCAGGGTGTTGTGGTAGGTTTATCACCTAGAAATCGGGTGAAATGAACTTGACAGTGTACTTTGACAGCTGGTCACAGCTCTCAGCTGTCATTTGATTAACTTTTGATGCCCATCGGAGCTGCACTTCGCCCGGAAAAAATTATAGAACACGATGTACTCTCATCGATTTCATGTCCAGGGTGTTGTGGTGAGTTTATCACCTAGAAATCGGGCGAAATGGACTTGACAGTGTACTTTGGAAGCTAGTGACTACTGTGAGCTGTCATTTGGTACACTTTTGGTGCCGATAGAAGCTGTACTTCGCCCGGAAAAAATTATAGACGACGATGTATTCTCATCGATTTCATGTCCAGGGTGTTGTGGTAAGTTTATCACCTAGAAATCGGGCGTAATGGACTTGACAGTGTACTTTGACAGCTAGCCATTACTGTCAGCTGTCATCTGGTACACTTTTAATGCCAATCGAAGCTGTAATTTGCCCGGAAAAAATTATAAACGACGATGTACTCTCATCGATTTCATGTCCAGGGTGTTGTGGTAGGTCTATCACCTAGAAATCGGGTGAAATGAACTTGACAGTGTACTTTGGAAGCTAGTGACTACTGTGAGCTGTCATTTGGTACCCTTTTGGTGCCGATACAAGCTGTACTTCGCCCGGAAAAAATTATAGACGACGATGTATTCTCATCGATTTCATGTCCAGGGTGTTGTGGTAAGTTTATCACCTAGAAATCGGGCGTAATGGACTTGACAGTGTACTTTGACAGCTAGTCACTAATGTCAGCTGTCATTTGGTACCCTTTTGGTGCCGATAAAAGCTGTACTTCGCCCGTAAAAAATTATAGAACACGATGTACTCTCATTGATTTCATGTCCAAGGTGTTGTGGTAGGTTTATTACCTAGAAATCGTGTGAAATACACTTGACAGTGTACTTTGGCAACTAGCCATTACTGGCAGCTGTCATTTGGTACCCTTTTATTGCCGATAGAAGCTGTACTTTGCCCGGAAAAAATTATAAACGACGATGTACTCTCATCGATTTCATGTCCAGGGTGTTGTGGTAGGCTTATCACCTAGCAATCGGGTGAAATGAACTTGACAGTGTTCTTTGACAGCTGGTCACAACTGTCAGCTGTCATTTGATTAACTTTTGATGCTGATCGGAGCTTTACTTCGCCCGGAAAAAATTATAGAACACGATGTACTCTCATCGATTTCATGTCCAGGGTGTTGTGGTGAGTTTATCACCTAGAAATCGGGCGAAATGGACTTGACAGTGTACTTTGACAGCTAGCCATTACTGTCAGCTGTCATGTGGTACCCTTTTGGTGCCAATAGAAGCTGTACTTCGCCCGGAAAAAATTATAGACGACGATGTACTCTCATCGATTTCATGTCCAGGGTGTTGTGGTGAGTTTATCACCTAGGAATCGGGCGTAATGGACTTGACAGTGTACTTTGGCAGCTAGCCATTACTGTCAGCTGTCATCTGGTACACTTTTGATGCCAATCGAAGCTGTACTTTGCCCGGAAAAAATTATAAACGACGATGTACTCTCATCGATTTCATGTCCAGGGTGTTGTGGTAGGTTTATCACCTAGAAATCGGGTGAAATGAACTTGAAAGTGCATTTTTACAGCTGGTCACAGCTGTCAGCTGTCATTTGATTAACTTTTGATGCCCATCGGAGCTGTACTTCGCCCGGAAAAAATTATAGAACACGATGTACTCTCATCGATTTCATGTCCAGGGTGTTGTGGTGAGTTTATCACCTAGAAATCGGGCGAAATGGACTTGACAGTGTACTTTGGAAGCTAGTGACTACTGTGAGCTGTCATTTGGTACCCTTTTGGTGCCGATAGAAGCTGTACTTCGCCCGGAAAAAATTATAGACGACGATGTATTCTCATCGATTTCATGTCCAGGGTGTTGTGGTAAGTTTATCACCTAGAAATCGGGCGTAATGGACTTGACAGTGTACTTTGACAGCTAGTGACTACTGTCAGCTGTCATTTGGTACCCTTTTGGTGCCGATAGAAGCTGTACTTTGCCCGGAAAAAATTATAGACGACGATGTACTCTCTTCGATTTCATGTCCAGGGTGTTGTGGTGAGTTTATCACCTAGAAATCGGGCGTAATGGACTTGACAGTGTACTTTGCCAGCTAGTCATTACTGTCAGCTGTCATCTGGTACACTTTTGATGCCAATCGAAGCTGTACTTCGCCCGGAAAAAATTATAAACGACGATGTACTCTCATCGATTTCATGTCCAGGGTGTTGTGGTAGGTTTATCACCTAGAAATCGGGTGAAATGAACTTGACAGTGTACTTTGGAAGCTAGTGACTACTGTAAGCTGTCATTTGGTACCCTTTTGGTGCCGATCGGAGCTGTACTTCGCCCGGAAAAAATTATAGAACACGATGTACTCTCATCGATTTCATGTCCAGGGTGTTGTGGTAGGTTTATCACCTAGAAATTGGGTGTAATGGACTTGACAGTGTACTTTGGCAGCTAGTCACTACTGTTAGCTGTCATTTGGTATCCTTTTGGTGCCGATAAAAGCTGTACTTCGCCCGTAAAAAATTATAGAACACGATGTACTCTCATTGATTTCATGTCCAAGGTGTTGTGGTAGGTTTATTACCTAGAAATCGTGTGAAATACACTTGACAGTGTACTTTGGCAACTAGCCATTACTCTCAGCTGTCATTTGGTACTTTTTTATTGCCGATAGCAGCTGTACTTTGCCCGGAAAAAATTATAAACGACGATGTACTCTCATCGATTTCATGTCCAGGGTGTTGTGGTAGGCTTATCACCTAGAAATCGGGTGAAACGAACTTGACAGTGTACTTTGACAGCTGGTCACAACTGTCAGCTGTCATTTGATTAACTTTTGATGCCGATCGGAGCTGTACTTCGCCCGGAAAAAATTATAGAACACGATGTACTCTCATCGATTTCATGTCCAGGGTGTTGTGGTGAGTTTATCACCTAGAAATCGGGCGAAATGGACTTGACAGTGTACTTTGGCAGCTAGCCATTACTGTCAGCTGTCATGTGGTACCCTTTTGGTGCCAATAGAAGCTGTACTTCGCCCGGAAAAAATTATAGACGACGATGTACTCTCATCGATTTCATGTCCACGGTGTTGTGGTGAGTTTATCACCTAGGAATCGGGCGTAATGGACTTGACAGTGTACTTTGACAGCTAGCCATTACTGTCAGCTGTCATCTGGTACACTTTTGATGCCAATCGAAGCTGTACTTTGCCCGGAAAAAATTATAAACGACGATGTACTCTCATCGATTTCATGTCCAGGGTGTTGTGGTAGGTTTATCACCTAGAAATCGGGTGAAATGAACTTGACAGTGTACTTTGACAGCTGGTCACAGCTGTCAGCTGTCATTTTATTAACTTTTGATGCCCATCGGAGCTGTACTTCGCCCGGAAAAAATTATAGAACACGATGTACTCTCATCGATTTCATGTCCAGGGTGTTGTGGTGAGTTTATCACCTAGAAATCGGGCGAAATGGACTTGACAGTGTACTTTGGAAGCTAACGACTACTGTGAGCTGTCATTTAGTACCCTTTTGGTGCCGATAGAAGCTGTACTTCGCCCGGAAAAAATTATAGACGACGATGTATTCTCATCGATTTCATGTCCAGGGTGTTGTGGTAAGTTTATCACCTAGAAATCGGGCGTAATGGACTTGACAGTGTACTTTGACAGCTAGTGACTACTGTCAGCTGTCATTTGGTACCCTTTTGGTGCCGATAGAAGCTGTACTTTGCCCGGAAAAAATTATAGACGACGATGTACTCTCATCGATTTCATGTCCAGGGTGTTGTGGTGAGTTTATCACCTAGAAATCGGGCGTAATGGACTTGACGGTGTACTTTGACAGCTAGCCATTACTGTTAGCTGTTATCTGGTGCACTTTTGATGCCAATCGAAGCTGTACTTTGCCCGGAAAAAATTATAAACGACGATGTACTCTCATCGATTTCATGTCCAGGGTGTTGTGGTAGGTTTATCACCTAGAAATCGGGTGAAATGAACTTCACAGTGTACTTTGGCAGCTGGTCACAACTGTCAGCTGTCATTTGATCAACTTTTGATGCCGATTGGAGCTGTACTTCGCCCGGAAAAAATTATAGAACACGATGTACTCTCATCGATTTCATGTCCAGGGTGTTGTGGTGAGTTTATCACCTAGAAATCGGGCGTAATGGACTCGACAGTGTACTTTGACAGCTAGTGACTACTGTCAGCTGTCATTTGGTAACCTTTTGGTGCCGATAGAAGCTGTACTTCGCCCGGAAAAAATTATGGACGACGATGTACTCTCATCGATTTCATGTCCAGGGTGTTGTGGTGAGTTTATCACCTAGAAATCGGGCGTAATGGACTTGACAGTGTACTTTGACAGCTAGCCATTACTGTCAGCTGTCATCTGGTACACTTTTGATGCCAATAGAAGCTGTACTTTGCCCGGAAAAAATTATAAACGACGATGTACTCTCATCGATTTCATGTCCAGGGTGTTGTGGTAAGTTTATCACCTAGAAATCGGGCGTAATGGACTCGACAGTGTACTTTGACAGCTAGTGACTACTGTCAGCTGTCATTTGGTAACCTTTTGGTGCCGATAGAAGCTGTACTTCGCCCGGAAAAAATTATGGACGACGATGTACTCTCATCGATTTCATGTCCAGGGTGTTGTGGTGAATTTATCACCTAGAAATCGGGCGAAATGGACTTGACAGTGTACTTTGAAAGCTAGCCATTACTGTCAGCTGTCAACTGATACACTTTTGATGCCAATCGAAGCTGTACTTTGCCCGGAAAAAATTATAAACGACGATGTACTCTCATCGATTTCATGTCCAGGGTGTTGTGGTAGGTTTATCACCTAGAAATCGGGTGAAATGAACTTGACAGTGTACTTTGACAGCTGGTTACAACTGTCAGTTGTCATTTGATTAACTCTTGATGCCGATCGGGGCTGTACTTCGCCCGGAAAAAATTATAGAACACGATGTACACTCATCGATTTCATGTCCAGGGTGTTGTGGTCAGTTTATCACCTAGAAATCGGGCGAAATGGACTTGAAAGTGTACTTTGGAAGCTAGCGACTACTGTCAGCTGTCATTTGGTACCCTTTTGGTGCCGATAGAAGCTGTACTTCGCCCGGAAAAAATTATAGACGGCGATGTATTCTCAACGATTTCATGTCCAGGGTGTTGTGGTAAGTTTATCACCTAGAAATCGGGCGTAATGGACTCGACAGTGTACTTTGACAGCTAGTGACTACTGTCAGCTGTCATTTGGTAACCTTTTGGTGCCGATAGAAGCTGTACTTCGCCCGGAAAAAATTATGGACGACGATGTACTCTCATCGATTTCATGTCCAGGGTGTTGTGGTGAGTTTATCACCTAGAAATCGGGCGTAATGGACTTGACAGTGTACTTTGACAGCTAGCCATTACTGTCAGCTGTCATTTGATACACTTTTGATGCCAATCGAAGCTGTACTTTGCCCGGAAAAAATTATAAACGACGATGTACTCTCATCGATTTCATGTCCAGGGTGTTGTGGTAGGTTTATCACCTATGAAATCGGTTGAAATGAACTTGACAGTGTACTTTGACAGCTGGTCACAACTGTCAGCTGTCATTTGATTAACTTTTGATGCCGATCGAAGCTATACTTCGCCCGGAAAAAATTATAGAACACGATGTACTCTCATCGATTTCATGTCCAGGGTGTTGTGGTGAGTTTATCACCTAGAAATCGGGCGAAATGGACTTAACAGTGTACTTTGACAGCTAGTGACTACTGTTAACTGTCATTTGGTACCCTTTTGATGCCGATAGAAGCTGTACTTCGCCCGGAAAAAATTATAGACGACGATGTACTCTCATCGATTTCATGTCCAGGGTGTTGTGGTGAGTTTATCACCTAGAAGTCGGGCGAAATGGACTTGACAGTGTACTTTGGAAGCTAGTGACTACTGTCAGCTGTCATCTGGTACACTTTTAATGCCAATCGAAGCTGTACTTTGCCCGGAAAAAATTATAAACGACGATGTACTCTCATCGATTTCATGTCCAGGGTGTTGTGGTAGGTTTATCACCTAGAAATCGGGTGAAATGAACTTGAAAGTGTACTTTGGCAGCTGGTCACAACTGTCAGCTGTCATTTGATTAACTTTTCATGCGGATCGGAGCTGGACTTCGCCCGGAAAAAATTATAGAACACGATGTACTCTCATCGATTTCATGTCCAGGGTGTTGTGGTGAGTTTATCACCTAGAAATCGGGCGAAATGGACTTGGCAGTGTACTTCGAAAGCTAGTGACTACTGTCAGCTGTCATTTGGTACCCTTTTGGTGCCGATAGAAGCTGTACTTCGCCCGGAAAAAATTATAGACGACGATGTATTCTCATCGATTTCATGTCCAGGGTGTTGTGGTAAGTTTATCAACTAAAAATCGGGCGTAATGGACTTGATAGTGTACTTTGACAGCTAGCCATTACTGTCAGCTGTCATCTGGTACACTTTTGACGCCAATCGAAGCTGTACTTTGCCCGGAAAAAATTATAAACGACGATGTACTCTCATCGATTTCATGTCCAGGGTGTTGTGGTAGGTTTATCACCTAGAAATCGGGTGAAATGGACTTGACAGTGTACTTTGACAGCTAGTGACTACTGTCAGCTGTCATTTGGTACCCTTTTGGTGCCGATAGAAGCTGTACTTCGCCCGGAAAAAAATATAGACGGCTATGTATTCTCATCGATTTCATGTCCAGGGTGTTGTGGTAAGTTTATCACCTAGAAATCGGGCGTAATGGACTTGACAGTGTACTTTGACAGCTAGTGACTACTGTCAGCTGTCATTTGGTACCCTTTTGCTGCCGATAGAAGCTGTACTTCGCCCGGAAAAAATTATAGACGACGATGTACTCTCATCGATTTCATGTCCAGGGTGTTGTGGTGAGTTTATCACCTAGAAATCGGGCGAAATGGACTTGACAGTGTACTTTGACAGCTAGTGACTACTGTCAGCTGTCATTTGGTACCCTTTTGGTGCCGATAGAAGCTGTACTTCGCCCGGAAAAAAATATAGACGGCTATGTATTCTCATCGATTTCATGTCCAGGGTGTTGTGGTAAGTTTATCACCTAGAAATCGGGCGTAATGGACTTGACAGTGTACTTTGACAGCTAGTGACTACTGTCAGCTGTCATTTGGTACCCTTTTGCTGCCGATAGAAGCTGTACTTCGCCCGGAAAAAATTATAGACGACGATGTACTCTCATCGATTTCATGTCCAGGGTGTTGTGGTAAGTTTATCACCTAGAAATCGGGTGGAATGAACTCGACAGTGTATTTTGACAGCTGGTCACAACTGTCAGCTGTCATTTGATTAACTTTTAATGCCGATCGGAGCTGCACTTCGCCCGGAAAAAATTATAGAACACGATGTACTCTCATCGATTTCATGTCCAGGGTGTTGTGGTGAGTTTATCACCTAGAAATCGGGCGAAATGGACTTGACAGTGTACTTTCGCAGCTAGCCATTACTGTCAGCTGTCATCTGGTACACTTTTGATGCCAATCGAATCTGTACTTTGCCCGGAAAAAATTTTAAACGACGATGTACTCTCATCGATTTCATGTCCAGGGTGTTGTGGTAGGTTTATCACCTAGAAATCGGGTGAAATGAACTTGACAGTGTACTTTGACAGCTGGTGACAACTGTCAGCTGTCATTTGATTAACTTTTGGTGCCAATCGGGGCTGTACTTCGCCCGGAAAAAAATATAGAACACGATGTACTCTCATCGATTTCATGTCCAGGGTGTTGTGGTGAGTTTATCACCTAGAAATCGGGCGTAATGGACTTGACAGTGTACTTTGACAGCTAGCCATTACTTTCAGCTGTCATTTTGTACACTTTTGATGCCGATAAAAGCTGTATTTCGCCCGGAAAAAATTATAGACGGCGATGTACTCTCATCGATTTCATGTCCAGGGTGTTGTGGTAGGTTTATCACCTAGAAATCGGGTGAAATGAACTTGACAGTGTACTTTGACAGCTGGTAACAACTGTCAGCTGTCATTTGATTAACTTTTGATGCCGATCGGAGCTGTACTTCGCCCGGAAAAAATTATAGAACACGATGTACTCTCATCGATTTCATGTCCAGGGTGTTGTGGTGAGTTTATCACCTAGAAATCGGGCGAAATGGACTTGACAGTGTACTTTGACAGCTGGTAACAACTGTCAGCTGTCATTTGATTAACTTTTGATGCCGATCGGAGCTGTACTTCGCCCGGAAAAAATTATAGAACACGATGTACTCTCATCGATTTCATGTCCAGGGTGTTGTGGTGAGTTTATCACCTAGAAATCGGGCGAAATGGACTTGACAGTGTACTTTGACAGCTAGTGACTACTGTCAGCTGTCATTTGGTACCCTTTTGGTGCCGATAGAAGCTGTACTTTGCCCGGAAAAAAATATAGACGGCTATGTATTCTCATCGATTTCATGTCCAGGGTGTTGTGGTAAGTTTATCACCTAGAAATCGGGCGTAATGGACTTGACAGTGTACTTTGACAGCTAGTGACTACTGTCAGCTGTCATTTGGTACCCTTTTGCTGCCGATAGAAGCTGTACTTCGCCCGGAAAAAATTATAGACGACGATGTACTCTCATCGATTTCATGTCCAGGGTGTTGTGGTAAGTTTATCACCTAGAAATCGGGTGAAATGAACTCGACAGTGTATTTTGACAGCTGGTCACAACTGTCAGCTGTCATTTGATTAACTTTTAATGCCGATCGGAGCTGTACTTCGCCCGGAAAAAATTATAGAACACGATGTACTCTCATCGATTTCATGTCCAGGGTGTTGTGGTGAGTTTATCACCTAGAAATCGGGCGAAATGGACTTGACAGTGTACTTTCACAGCTAGCCATTACTTTCAGCTGTCATCTGGTACACTTTTGATGCCAATCGAATCTGTACTTTGCCCGGAAAAAATTTTAAACGACGATGTACTCTCATCGATTTCATGTCCAGGGTGTTGTGGTAGGTTTATCACCTAGAAATCGGGTGAAATGAACTTGACAGTGTACTTTGACAGCTGGTCACAACTGTCAGCTGTCATTTGATTAACTTTTGATGCCAATCGGGGCTGTACTTCGCCCGGAAAAAAATATAGAACACGATGTACTCTCATCGATTTCATGTCCAGGGTGTTGTGGTGAGTTTATCACCTAGAAATCGGGCGTAATGGACTTGACGGTGTACTTTGACAGCTAGCCATTACTTTCAGCTGTCATTTTGTACACTTTTGATGCCGATAAAAGCTGTATTTCGCCCGGAAAAAATTATAGACGGCGATGTACTCTCATCGATTTCATGTCCAGGGTGTTGTGGTAGGTTTATCACCTAGAAATCGGGTGAAATGAACTTGACAGTGTACTGTGATAGCTGGTCACAACTGTCAGCTGTCATTTGATTAACTTTTGATGCCGATCGGAGCTGTACTTCGCCCGGAAAAAATTATAGAACACGATGTACTCTCATCGATTTCATGTCCAGGGTGTTGTT
This sequence comes from Oxycera nigricornis, assembly GCA_963942545.1. NCBI lineage: Eukaryota > Metazoa > Arthropoda > Insecta > Diptera > Stratiomyidae > Oxycera > Oxycera nigricornis. The sequence continues at coordinate 16,743,123 of OZ012664.1, read as the reverse complement.
GTGAGTTTATCACCTAGAAATCGGGCGTAATGGACTTGACAGTGTACTTTGGCAGCTAGTTACTACTGTCAGCTGTCATTTGGTACCCTTTTGGTGCCGATAGAAGCTGTACTTCGCCCGGAAAAAATTATAGACGACGATGTATTCTCATCGATTTCATGTCCAGGGTGTTGTGGTAAGTTTATCACCTAGAAATTGGGCGTAATGGACTTGACAGTGTACTTTGACAGCTAGTGACTACTGTCAGCTGTCATTTGGTACCCTTTTGGTGCCGATAGAAGCTGTACTTCGCCCGGAAAAAATTATAGACGACGATGTACTCTCATCGATTTCATGTCCAGGGTGTTGTGGTGAGTTTATCACCTAGAAATCGGGCGTAATGGACTTGACAGTGTACTTTGACAGCTAGTCATTGCTGTCAGCTGTCATCTGGTACACTTTTGATGCCAATCGAAGCTGTACTTTGCCCGGAAAAAATTATAAACGACGATGTACTCTCATCGATTTCATGTCCAGGGTGTTGTGGAAGGTTTATAACCTAGAAATCGGGTGAAATGAACTTGACAGTGTACTTTGGCAGCTAGCCATTACTGTCAGCTGTCATTTGGTACCCTTTTGATGCCGATCGGAGCTGTACTTTGCCCGGAAAAAATTATAGAACACGATGTACTCTCATCGATTTCATGTCCAGGGTGTTGTGGTGAGTTGATCACCTAGAAATCGGGCGAAATGGACTTGACAGTGTACTTTCACAGCTAGTGACTACTGTCAACTGTCATTTGGTACCCTTTTGGTGCCGATAAAAGCTGTACTTCGCCCGGAAAAAATTATAGACGACGATGTACTCTCATCGATTTCATGTCCAGGGTGTTGTGGTGAGTTTATCACCTAGGAATCGGGCGTAATGGACTTGACAGTGTATTTTGACAGCTAGCCATTACTGTCAGCTGTCATCTGGTACACTTTTGATGCCAATCGAAGCTGTACTTTGCCCGGAAAAAATTATAAACGACGATGTACTCTCATCGATTTCATGTCCAGGGTGTTGTGGTAGGTTTATCACCTAGAAATCGGGTGAAATGAACTTGACAGTGTACTTTGACAGCTGGTCACAACTGTCAGCTGTCATTTGATTAACTTTTGATGCCGATCGGAGCTGTACTTCACCCGGAAAAAATTATAGAACACGATGTACTCTCATCGATTTCATGTCCAGGGTGTTGTGGTGAGTTTATTACCTAGAAATCGGGCGAAATGGACTTGACAGTGTACTTTGGAAGCTAGTGACTACTGTCAGCTGTCATTTGGTACCCTTTTGGTGCCGATCGGAGCTGTAATTCGCCCGGAAAAAATTATAGAACACGATGTACTCTCATCGATTTCATGTCCAGGGTGTTGTGGTAAGTTTATCAACTAGAAATCGGGCGTAATGGACTTGACAGTGTACTTTGACAGCTAGCCATTACTGTCAGCTGTCATCTGGTACACTTTTGATGCCAATCGAAGCTGTACTTTGCCCGGAAAAAATTATAAACGACGATGTACTCTCATCGATTTCATGTCCAGGGTGTTGTGGTAGGTTTATCACCTAGAAATCGGGTGAAATGAACTTGACAGTGTACTTTGACAGCTGGTCACAACTGTCAGCTGTCATTTGATTAACTTTTGATGCCAATCGGGGCTGTACTTTGCCCGGAAAAAATTATAGAACACGATGTACTCTCATCGATTTCATGTCCAGGGTGTTGTGGTGAGTTTATCACCTAGAAATCGGGCGTAATGGACTTGACAGTGTACTTTGACAGCTAGCCATTACTTTCAGCTGTCATTTTGTACACTTTTGATGCCGATAAAAGCTGTATTTCGCCCGGAAAAAATTATAGACGGCGATGTACTCTCATCGATTTCATGTCCAGGGTGTTGTGGTAGGTTTATCACCTAGAAATCGGGTGAAATGAACTTGACAGTGTACTGTGACAGCTGGTCACAACTGTCAGCTGTCATTTGATTAACTTTTGATGCCGATCGGAGCTGTACTTCGCCCGGAAAAAATTATAGAACACGATGTACACTCATCGATTTCATGTCCAGGGTGTTGTTGTGAGTTTATCACCTAGAAATCGGGCGTAATGGACTTGACAGTGTACTTTGGCAGCTAGTTACTACTGTCAGCTGTCATTTGGTACCCTTTTGGTGCCGATAGAAGCTGTACTTCGCCCGGAAAAAATTATAGACGACGATGTATTCTCATCGATTTCATGTCCAGGGTGTTGTGGTAAGTTTATCACCTAGAAATTGGGCGTAATGGACTTGACAGTGTACTTTGACAGCTAGTGACTACTGTCAGCTGTCATTTGGTACCCTTTTGGTGCCGATAGAAGCTTTACTTCGCCCGGAAAAAATTATAGACGACGATGTACTCTCATCGATTTCATGTCCAGGGTGTTGTGGTGAGTTTATCACCTAGAAATCGGGCGTAATGGACTTGACAGTGTACTTTGACAGCTAGTCATTGCTGTCAGCTGTCATCTGGTACACTTTTCATGCCAATCGAAGCTGTACTTTGCCCGGAAAAAATTATAAACGACGATGTACTCTCATCGATTTCATGTCCAGGGTGTTGTGGAAGGTTTATAACCTAGAAATCGGGTGAAATGAACTTGACAGTGTACTTTGGCAGCTGTTCACAACTGTCAACTGTCATTTGAATAACTTTTGATGCCAATCGGAGCTGTACTTCGCCCGGAAAAAATTATAGAACACGATGTACTCTCATCGATTTCATGTCCAGGGTGTTGTGGTGAGTTGATCACCTAGAAATCGGGCGAAATGGACTTGACAGTGTACTTTCACAGCTGGTCACAACTGTCAGCTGTCATTTGATTAACTTTTGATGCCGATCGGAGCTGTACTTCACCCGGAAAAAATTATAGAACACGATGTACTCTCATCGATTTCATGTCCAGGGTGTTGTGGTGAGTTTATTACCTAGAAATCGGGCGAAATGGACTTGACAGTGTACTTTGGAAGCTAGTGACTACTGTCAGCTGTCATTTGGTACCCTTTTGGTGCCGATCGAAACTGTACTTCGCCCGGAAAAAATTATAAACGACGATGTACTCTCATCGATTTCATGTCCAGGGTGTTGTGGTGAGTTTATCACCTAGGAATCGGGCGTAATGGACTTGACAGTGTACTTTGACAGCTAGCCATTACTGTCAGCTGTCATCTGGTACACTTTTGATGCCAATCGAAGCTGTACTTTGCCCGGAAAAAATTATAAACGACGATGTACTCTCATCGATTTCATGTCCAGGGTGTTGTGGAAGGTTTATAACCTAGAAATCGGGTGAAATGAACTTGACAGTGTACTTTGACAGCTGGTCACAACTGTCAGCTGTCATTTGATTAACTTTTGATGCCAATCGGGGCTGTACTTTGCCCGGAAAAAATTATAGAACACGATGTACTCTCATCGATTTCATGTCCAGGGTGTTGTGGTGAGTTTATCACCTAGAAATCGGGCGTAATGGACTTGACAATGTACTTTGACAGCTAGCCATTACTTTCAGCTGTCATTTTGTACACTTTTGATGCCGATAAAAGCTGTATTTCGCCCGGAAAAAATTATAGACGGCGATGTACTCTCATCGATTTCATGTCCAGGGTGTTGTGGTAGGTTTATCACCTAGAAATCGGGTGAAATGAACTTGACAGTGTACAGTGACAGCTGGTCACAACTGTCAGCTGTCATTTGATTAACTTTTGATGCCGATCGGAGCTGTACTTCGCCCGGAAAAAATTATAGAACACGATGTACTCTCATCGATTTCATGTCCAGGGTGTTGTTGTGAGTTTATCACCTAGAAATCGGGCGTAATGGACTTGACAGTGTACTTTGGCAGCTAGTTACTACTGTCAGCTGTCATTTGGTACCCTTTTGGTGCCGATAGAAGCTGTACTTCGCCCGGAAAAAATTATAGACGACGATGTATTCTCATCGATTTCATGTCCAGGGTGTTGTGGTAAGTTTATCACCTAGAAATTGGGCGTAATGGACTTGACAGTGTACTTTGACAGCTAGTGACTACTGTCAGCTGTCATCTGGTTTACTTTTGATGCCAATCGAAGCTGTACTTTGCCCGGAAAAAATTATAAACGACGATGTACTCTCATCGATTTCATGTCCAGGGTGTTGTGGTAGGTTTATCACCTAGAAATCGGGTGAAATGAACTTGACAGTGTACTTTGACAGCTGGTCACAACTGTCAGCTGTCATTTGATTAACTTTTGATGCCAATCGGGGCTGTACTTTGCCCGGAAAAAATTATAGAACACGATGTACTCTCATCGATTTCATGTCCAGGGTGTTGTGGTGAGTTTATCACCTAGAAATCGGGCGTAATGGACTTGACAGTGTACTTTCGCAGCTGGTTACTACTGTCAGCTGTCATTTGGTACCCTTTTGGTGTCGATAGAAGCTGTACTTCGCCCGGAAAAAATTATAGACGACGATGTATTCTCATCGATTTCATGTCCAGGGTGTTGTGGTAAGTTTATCACCTAGAAATTGGGCGTAATGGACTTGACAGTGTACTTTGACAGCTAGTGACTACTGTCAGCTGTCATTTGGTACCCTTTTGGTGCCGATAGAAGCTGTACTTCGCCCGGAAAAAATTATAGACGACGATGTACTCTCATCGATTTCATGTCCAGGGTGTTGTGGTGAGTTTATCACCTAGAAATCGGGCGTAATGGACTTGACAGTGTACTTTGACAGCTAGCCATTGCTGTAAGCTGTCATCTGGTACACTTTTGATGCCAATCGAAGCTGTACTTTGCCCGAAAAAAATTATAAACGACGATGTACTCTCATCGATTTCATGTCCAGGGTGTTGTGGAAGGTTTATCACCTAGAAATCGGGTGAAATGAACTTGACAGTGTACTTTGGCAGCTGTTCACAACTGTCAGCTGTCATTTGATTAACTTTTGATGCCGATCGGAGCTGTACTTCGCCCGGAAAAAATTATAGAACACGATGTATTCTCATCGATTTCATGTCCAGGGTGTTGTGGTGAGTTTATCACCTAGAAATCGGGCGAAATGGACTTGACAGTTTACTTTGACAGCTAGTGACTACTGTCAACTGTCATTTGGTACCCTTTTGGTGCCGATAGAAGCTGTACTTCGCCCGGAAAAAATTATAAACGACGATGTACTCTCATCGATTTCATGTCCAGGGTGTTGTGGTGAGTTTATCACCTAGGAATCGGGCGTAATGGACTTGACAGTGTACTTTGACAGCTAGCCATTACTGTCAGCTGTCATCTGGTACACTTTTGATGCCAATCGAAGCTGTACTTTGCCCGGAAAAAATTATAAACGACGATGTACTCTCATCGATTTCATGTGCAGGGTGTTGTGGTAGGTTTATCACCTAGAAATCGGGTGAAATGAACTTGACAGTGTACTTTGACAGCTGGTCACAACTGTCAGCTGTCATTTGATTAACTTTTGATGCCGATCGAAGCTGTACTTCACCCGGAAAAAATTATAGAACACGATGTACTCTCATCGATTTCATGTCCAGGGTGTTGTGGTGAGTTTATCACCTAGAAATCGGGCGTAATGGACTTGACAGTGTACTTTCACAGCTAGTTACTACTGTCAGCTGTCATTTGGTACCCTTTTGGTGTCGATAGAAGCTGTATTCCGCCCGGAAAAAATTATAGACGACGATGTATTCTCATCGATTTCATGTCCAGGGTGTTGTGGTAAGTTTATCACCTAGAAATTGGGCGTAATGGACTTGACAGTGTACTTTGACAGCTAGTGACTACTGTCAGCTGTCATTTGGTACCCTTTTGGTGCCAATAGAAGCTGTACTTCGCCCGGAAAAAATTATAGACGACGATGTACTCTCATCGATTTCATGTCCAGGGTGTTGTGGTGAGTTTATCACCTAGAAATCGGGCGTAATGGACTTGACAGTGTACTTTGACAGCTAGCCATTGCTGTAAGCTGTCATTTGGTACACTTTTGATGCCAATCGGGGCTGTACTTTGCCCGGAAAAAATTATAGAACACGATGTACTCTCATCGATTTCATGTCCAGGGTGTTGTGGTGAGTTTATCACCTAGAAATCGGGCGTAATGGACTTGACAGTGTACTTTCACAGCTAGTTATTACCGTCAGCTGTCATTTGGTACCCTTTTGGTGTCGATAGAAGCTGTACTTCGCCCTGAAAAAATTATAGACGACGATGTATTCTCATCGATTTCATGTCCAGGGTGTTGTGGTAAGTTTATCACCTAGAAATTGGGCGTAATGGACTTGACAGTGTACTTTGACAGCTAGTGACTACTGTCAGCTGTCATTTGGTACCCTTTTGGTGCCGATAGAAGCTGTACTTCGCCCGGAAAAAATTATAGACGACGATGTACTCTCATCGATTTCATGTCCAGGGTGTTGTGGTGAGTTTATCACGTAGAAATCGGGCGTAATGGACTTGACAGTGTACTTTGACAGCTAGCCATTGCTGTAAGCTGTCATCTGGTACACTTTTGATGCCAATCGAAGCTGTACTTTGCCCGAAAAAAATTATAAACGACGATGTACTCTCATCGATTTCATGTCCAGGGTGTTGTGGAAGGTTTATCACCTAGAAATCGGGTGAAATGAACTTGACAGTGTACTTTGGCAGCTGTTCACAACTGTCAGCTGTCATTTGATTAACTTTTGATGCCGATCGGAGCTGTACTTCGCCCGGAAAAAATTATAGAACACGATGTATTCTCATCGATTTCATGTCCAGGGTGTTGTGGTGAGTTTATCACCTAGAAATCGGACGAAATGGACTTGACAGTTTACTTTGACAGCTAGTGACTACTGTCAACTGTCATTTGGTACCCTTTTGATGCCGATAGAAGCTGTACTTCGCCCGGAAAAAATTATAAACGACGATGTACTCTCATCGATTTCATGTCCAGGGTGTTGTGGTGAGTTTATCACCTAGGAATCGGGCGTAATGGACTTGACAGTGTACTTTGACAGCTAGTCATTGCTGTCAGCTGTCATCTGGTTTACTTTTGATGCCAATCGAAGCTGTACTTTGCCCGGAAAAAATTATAAACGACGATGTACTCTCATCGATTTCATGTCCAGGGTGTTGTGGAAGGTTTATCACCTAGAAATCGGGAGAAATGAACTTGACAGTGTACTTTGGCAGCTGTTCACAACTGTCAGCTGTCATTTGATTAACTTTTGATGCCGATCGGAGCTGTACTTCGCCCGGAAAAAATTATAGAACACGATGTACTCTCATCGATTTCATGTCCAGGGTGTTGTGGTGAGTTTATCACCTAGAAATCGGGCGAAATGGACTTGACAGTGTACTTGTGAAGCTAGTGACTACAGTCAGCTGTCATTTGGTACCCTTTTGGTGCCGATAGAAGCTGTACTTCGCCCGGAAAAAATTATAGAACACGATGTATTCTCATCGATATCATGTCCAGGGTGTTGTGGTAGGTTTATCACCTAGAAATCGGGTGAAATGAACTTGACAGTGTACTTTGACAGCTGGTCACAACTGTCAGCTGTCATTTGATTAACTTTTAATGCCGATCGGAGCTGCACTTCGCCCGGAAAAAATTATAGAACACGATGTACTCTCATCGATTTCATGTCCAGGGTATTGTGGTGAGTTTATCACCTAGAAATCGGGCGAAATGGACTTGACAGTGTACTTTGAAAGCTAGTGACTACTGTCAGCTGTCATTTGATACCCTTTTGGTGCCGATAGAAGCTGTACTTCGCCCGGAAAAAATTATAGACGACGATGTATTCTCATCGATTTCATGTCCAGGGTGTTGTGGTAAGTTTATCACCTAGAAATTGGGCGTAATGGACTTGACAGTGTACTTTGACAGCTAGTGACTACTGTCAGCTGTCATTTGGTACACTTTTGGTGCCGATAGAAGCTGTACTTCGCCCGGAAAAAATTATAGACGACGATGTACTCTCATCGATTTCATGTCCAGGGTGTTGTGGTGAGTTTATCACCTAGAAATCGGGCGTAATGGACTTGACAGTGTACTTTGACAGCTAGCCATTGCTGTCAGCTGTCATCTGGTACACTTTTGATGCCAATCGAAGCTGTACTTTGCCCGGAAAAAATTATAAACGACGATGTACTCTCATCGATTTCATGTCCAGGGTGTTGTGGAAGGTTTATCACCTAGAAATCGGGTGAAATGAACTTGACAGTGTACTTTGGCAGCTGGTCACAACTGTCAGCTGTCATTTGATTAACTTTTGATGCCGATCGGAGCTGTACTTCGCCCGGAAAAAATTATAGAACACGATGTACTCTCATCGATTTCATGTCCAGGGTGTTGTGGTGAGTTTATCACCTAGAAATCGGGCGAAATAGACTTGACAGTGTACTTTGACAGCTAGTGACTACTGTCAACTGTCATTTGGTACCCTTTTGGTGCCGATAGAAGCTGTACTTCGCCCGGAAAAAATTATAGACGACGATGTACTCTCATCGATTTCATGTCCAGGGTGTTGTGGTGAGTTTATCACCTAGAAATCGGGCGTAATGGACTTGACAGTGTATCTTGACAGCTAGCCATTGCTGTCAGCTGTCATCTGGTACACTTTTGATGCCAATCGAAGCTGTACTTTGCCCGGAAAAAATTATAAACGACGATGTACTCTCATCGATTTCATGTCCAGGGTGTTGTGGTAGGTTTATCACCTAGAAATCGGGTGAAATGAACTTGACAGTGTACTTTGACAGCTGGTCACAACTGTCAGCTGTCATTTGATTAAACTTTGATGCCAATCGGGGCTGTACTTCGCCCGGAAAAAATTATAGAACACGATGTACTCTCATCGATTTCATGTCCAGGGTGTTGTGGTGAGTTTATCACCTAGAAATCGGGCGTAATGGACTTGACAGTGTACTTTGGCAGCTAGCCATTACTGTCAGCTGTCATCTTGTACACTTTTGATGCCAATCTAAGCTGTACTTTGCCCGAAAAAAAATATAAACGACGATGTACTCTCATCGATTTCATGTCCAGGGTGTTGTGGTAGGTTTATCACCTAGAAATCGGGTGAAATAAACTTGACAGTGTACTGTGACAGCTGGTCACAACTGTCAGCTGTCATTTGATTAATTTTTGATGCCGATCGGAGCTGTACTTCGCCCGGAAAAAATTATAGAACACGATGTACTCTCATCGATTTCATGTCCAGGGTGTTGTGGTGAGTTTATCACCTAGAAATCGGGCAAAATGGACTTGACAGTGTACTTTGGAAGCTAGTGACTACTGTCAGCTGTCATTTGGTACCCTTTTGGTGCCAATCGGAGCTGTACTTCGCCCGGAAAAAATTATAGAACACGATGTACTCTCATCGATTTCATGTCCAGGGTGTTGTGGTAAGTTTATCACCTAGAAATCGGGCGTAATGGACTTGACAGTGTACTTTGACAGCTAGACATTACTGTCAGCTGTCATCTTGTACACTTTTGATGCCAATCGAAGCTTTACTTTGCCCGGAAAAAATTATAAACGACGATGTACTCTCATCGATTTCATGTCCAGGGTGTTGTGGTAGGTTTATCACCTAGAAATCGGGTGAAATGAACTTGACAGTGTACTGTGACAGCACGTCACAACTGTCAGCTGTCATTTGATTAATATTTGATGCCCATCCAAGCTGTACTTTGCCCGGAAAAAATTATAGAACACGATGTACTCTCATCGATTTCATGTCCAGGGTGTTGTGGTGAGTTTATCACCTAGAAATCGGGCAAAATGGACTTGACAGTGTACTTTGGAAGCTAGTGACTACTGTCAGCTGTCATTTGGTATCCTTTTGGTGCCAATCCGAGCTGTACTTCGCCCGGAAAAAATTATAGAACACGATGTACTCTCATCGATTTCATGTCCAGGGTGTTGTGGTGAGTTTATCACCTAGAAATCGGGCGTAATGGACTTGACAGTGTACTTTGACAGCTAGTTACTACTGTCAGCTGTCATTTGGTACCCTTTTGGTGCCGATAGAAGCTGTACTTCGCCCGGAAAAAATTATAGACGACGATGTATTCTCATCGATTTCATGTCCAGGGTGTTGTGGTAAGTTTATCACCTAGAAATTGGGCGTAATGGACTTGACAGTGTACTTTGACAGCTAGTGACTACTGTCAGCTGTCATTTGGTACCCTTTTTGTGCCAATAGAAGCTGTACTTCGCCCGGAAAAAAATATAGACGACGATGTACTCTCATCGATTTCATGTCCAGGGTGTTGTGGTGAGTTTATCACCTAGAAATCGGGCGTAATGGACTTGACAGTGTACTTTGACAGCTAGTCATTGCTGTCAGCTGTCATCTGGTTTACTTTTGATGCCAATCGAAGCTGTACTTTGCCCGGAAAAAATTATAAACGACGATGTACTCTCATCGATTTCATGTCCAGGGTGTTGTGGAAGGTTTATCACCTAGAAATCGGGAGAAATGAACTTGACAGTGTACTTTGGCAGCTGTTCACAACTGTCAGCTGTCATTTGATTAATTTTTGATGCCGATCGGAGCTGTACTTCGCCCGGAAAAAATTATAGAACACGATGTACTCTCATCGATTTCATGTCCAGGGTGTTGTGGTGAGTTTATCACCTAGAAATCGGGCGAAATGGACTTGACAGTGTACTTGTGAAGCTAGTGACTACAGTCAGCTGTCATTTGGTACCCTTTTGGTGCCGATAGAAGCTGTACTTCGCCCGGAAAAAATTATAGACGACGATGTATTCTCATCGATTTCATGTCCAGGGTGTTGTGGTAAGTTTATCACCTAGAAATTGGGCGTAATGGACTTGACAGTGTACTTTGACAGCTAGTGACTACTGTCAGCTGTCATTTGGTACACTTTTGGTGCCGATAGAAGCTGTACTTCGCCCGGAAAAAATTATAGACGACGATGTACTCTCATCGATTTCATGTCCAGGGTGTTGTGGTGAGTTTATCACCTAGAAATCGGGCGTAATGGACTTGACAGTGTACTTTGACAGCTAGCCATTGCTGTCAGCTGTCATCTGGTACACTTTTGATGCCAATCGAAGCTGTACTTTGCCCGGAAAAAATTATAGAACACGATGTATTCTCATCGATATCATGTCCAGGGTGTTGTGGTAGGTTTATCACCTAGAAATCGGGTGAAATGAACTTGACAGTGTACTTTGACAGCTGGTCACAACTGTCAGCTGTCATTTGATTAACTTTTAATGCCGATCGGAGCTGCACTTCGCCCGGAAAAAATTATAGAACACGATGTACTCTCATCGATTTCATGTCCAGGGTATTGTGGTGAGTTTATCACCTAGAAATCGGGCGAAATGGACTTGACAGTGTACTTTGAAAGCTAGTGACTACTGTCAGCTGTCATTTGATACCCTTTTGGTGCCGATAGAAGCTGTACTTCGCCCGGAAAAAATTATAGACGACGATGTATTCTCATCGATTTCATGTCCAGGGTGTTGTGGTAAGTTTATCACCTAGAAATTGGGCGTAATGGACTTGACAGTGTACTTTGACAGCTAGTGACTACTGTCAGCTGTCATTTGGTACACTTTTGGTGCCGATAGAAGCTGTACTTCGCCCGGAAAAAATTATAGACGACGATGTACTCTCATCGATTTCATGTCCAGGGTGTTGTGGTGAGTTTATCACCTAGAAATCGGGCGTAATGGACTTGACAGTGTACTTTGACAGCTAGCCATTGCTGTCAGCTGTCATCTGGTACACTTTTGATGCCAATCGAAGCTGTACTTTGCCCGGAAAAAATTATAAACGACGATGTACTCTCATCGATTTCATGTCCAGGGTGTTGTGGAAGGTTTATCACCTAGAAATCGGGTGAAATGAACTTGACAGTGTACTTTGGCAGCTGGTCACAACTGTCAGCTGTCATTTGATTAACTTTTGATGCCGATCGGAGCTGTACTTCGCCCGGAAAAAATTATAGAACACGATGTACTCTCATCGATTTCATGTCCAGGGTGTTGTGGTGAGTTTATCACCTAGAAATCGGGCGAAATGGACTTGACAGTGTACTTTGACAGCTAGTGACTACTGTCAACTGTCATTTGGTACCCTTTTGGTGCCGATAGAAGCTGTACTTCGCCCGGAAAAAATTATAGACGACGATGTACTCTCATCGATTTCATGTCCAGGGTGTTGTGGTGAGTTTATCACCTAGAAATCGGGCGTAATGGACTTGACAGTGTATCTTGACAGCTAGCCATTGCTGTCAGCTGTCATCTGGTACACTTTTGATGCCAATCGAAGCTGTACTTTGCCCGGAAAAAATTATAAACGACGATGTACTCTCATCGATTTCATGTCCAGGGTGTTGTGGTAGGTTTATCACCTAGAAATCGGGTGAAATGAACTTGACAGTGTACTTTGACAGCTGGTCACAACTGTCAGCTGTCATTTGATTAAGTTTTGATGCCAATCGGGGCTGTACTTCGCCCGGAAAAAATTATAGAACACGATGTACTCTCATCGATTTCATGTCCAGGGTGTTGTGGTGAGTTTATCACCTAGAAATCGGGCGTAATGGACTTGACAGTGTACTTTGGCAGCTAGCCATTACTGTCAGCTGTCATCTTGTACACTTTTGATGCCAATCTAAGCTGTACTTTGCCCGAAAAAAAATATAAACGACGATGTACTCTCATCGATTTCATGTCCAGGGTGTTGTGGTAGGTTTATCACCTAGAAATCGGGTGAAATAAACTTGACAGTGTACTGTGACAGCTGGTCACAACTGTCAGCTGTCATTTGATTAATTTTTGATGCCGATCGGAGCTGTACTTCGCCCGGAAAAAATTATAGAACACGATGTACTCTCATCGATTTCATGTCCAGGGTGTTGTGGTGAGTTTATCACCTAGAAATCGGGCAAAATGGACTTTACAGTGTACTTTGGAAGCTAGTGACTACTGTCAGCTGTCATTTGGTACCCTTTTGGTGCCAATCGGAGCTGTACTTCGCCCGGAAAAAATTATAGAACACGATGTACTCTCATCGATTTCATGTCCAGGGTGTTGTGGTAAGTTTATCACCTAGAAATCGGGCGTAATGGACTTGACAGTGTACTTTGACAGCTAGACATTACTGTCAGCTGTCATCTTGTACACTTTTGATGCCAATCGAAGCTTTACTTTGCCCGGAAAAAATTATAAACGACGATGTACTCTCATCGATTTCATGTCCAGGGTGTTGTGGTAGGTTTATCACCTAGAAATCGGGTGAAATGAACTTGACAGTGTACTGTGACAGCACGTCACAACTGTCAGCTGTCATTTGATTAATATTTGATGCCCATCCGAGCTGTACTTTGCCCGGAAAAAATTATAGAACACGATGTACTCTCATCGATTTCATGTCCAGGGTGTTGTGGTGAGTTTATCACCTAGAAATCGGGCAAAATGGACTTGACAGTGTACTTTGGAAGCTAGTGACTACTGTCAGCTGTCATTTGGTATCCTTTTGGTGCCAATCCGAGCTGTACTTCGCCCGGAAAAAATTATAGAACACGATGTACTCTCATCGATTTCATGTCCAGGGTGTTGTGGTGAGTTTATCACCTAGAAATCGGGCGTAATGGACTTGACAGTGTACTTTGACAGCTAGTTACTACTGTCAGCTGTCATTTGGTACCCTTTTGGTGCCGATAGAAGCTGTACTTCGCCCGGAAAAAATTATAGACGACGATGTATTCTCATCGATTTCATGTCCAGGGTGTTGTGGTAAGTTTATCACCTAGAAATTGGGCGTAATGGACTTGACAGTGTACTTTGACAGCTAGTGACTACTGTCAGCTGTCATTTGGTACCCTTTTTGTGCCAATAGAAGCTGTACTTCGCCCGGAAAAAATTATAGACGACGATGTACTCTCATCGATTTCATGTCCAGGGTGTTGTGGTGAGTTTATCACCTAGAAATCGGGCGTAATGGACTTGACAGTGTACTTTGACAGCTAGTCATTGCTGTCAGCTGTCATCTGGTTTACTTTTGATGCCAATCGAAGCTGTACTTTGCCCGGAAAAAATTATAAACGACGATGTACTCTCATCGATTTCATGTCCAGGGTGTTGTGGAAGGTTTATCACCTAGAAATCGGGAGAAATGAACTTGACAGTGTACTTTGGCAGCTGTTCACAACTGTCAGCTGTCATTTGATTAACTTTTGATGCCGATCGGAGCTGTACTTCGCCCGGAAAAAATTATAGAACACGATGTACTCTCATCGATTTCATGTCCAGGGTGTTGTGGTGAGTTTATCACCTAGAAATCGGGCGAAATGGACTTGACAGTGTACTTTGACAGCTAGTGACTACTGTCAACTGTCATTTGGTACCCTTTTGATGCCGATAGAAGCTGTACTTCGCCCGGAAAAAATTATAGACGACGATGTACTCTCATCGATTTCATGTCCAGGGTGTTGTGGTGAGTTTATCACCTAGGAATCGGGCGTAATGGACTTGACAGTGTACTTTGACAGCTAGCCATTACTGTCAGCTGTCATCTGGTTTACTTTTGATGCCAATCGAAGCTGTACTTTGCCCGGAAAAAATTATAAACGACGATGTACTCTCATCGATCTCATGTCCAGGGTGTTGTGGTAGGTTTATCACCTAGAAATCGGGTGAAATGAACTTGACAGTGTACTTTGACAGCTGGTCACAACTGCCAGCTGTCATTTGATAAACTTTTGATGCCGATCGGAGCTGTACTTCACCCGGAAAAAATTATAGAACACGATGTACTCTCATCGATTTCATGTCCAGGGTGTTGTGGTGAGTTTATCACCCAGAAATCGGGCGAAATGGACTTGACAGTGTACTTTGAAAGCTAGTGACTACTGTCAGCTGTCATTTGGTACTCTTTTGGTGCCGATCGGAGCTGTACTTCGCCCGGAAAAAATTATAGAACACGATGTACTCTCATCGATTTCATGTCCAGGGTGTTGTGGTAAGTTTATCAACTAGAAATCGGGCGTAATGGACTTGACAGTGTACTTTGACAGCTAGCCATTACTGTCAGCTGTCATCTGGTACACTTTTGATGCCAATCGAATCTGTACTTTGCCCGGAAAAAATTTTAAACGACGATGTACTCTCATCGATTTCATGTCCAGGGTGTTGTGGTAGGTTTATCACCTAGAAATCGGGTGAAATGAACTTGACAGTGTACTTTGACAGCTGGTCACAACTGTCAGCTGTCATTTGATTAACTTTTGATGCCAATCGGGGCTGTAATTCGCCCGGAAAAAATTTTAGAACACGATGTACTCTCATCGATTTCATGTCCAGGGTGTTGTGGTGAGTTTATCACCTAGAAATCGGGCGTAATGGACTTGACAGTGTACTTTGACAGCTAGTTACTACTGTCAGCTGTCATTTGGTACCCTTTTGATGCCGATAGAAGCTGTACTTCGCCCGGAAAAAATTATAGACGACGATGTATTCTCATCGATTTCATGTCCAGGGTGTTGTGGTAAGTTTATCACCTAGAAATTGGGCGTAATGGACTTGACAGTGTACTTTGACAGCTAGTGACTACTGTCAGCTGTCATTTGGTACCCTTTTGGTGCCGATAGAAGCTGTACTTCGCCCGGAAAAAATTATAGACGACGATGTACTCTCATCGATCTCATGTCCAGGGTGTTGTGGTGAGTTTATCACCTAGAAATCGGGCGAAATGGACTTGACAGTGTACTTTGACAGCTAGTGACTACTGTCAACTGTCATTTGGTACCCTTTTGGTGCCGATAGAAGCTGTACATCGCCCGGAAAAAATTATAAACGACGATGTACTCTCATCGATTTCATGTCCAGGGTGTTGTTGTGAGTTTATCACCTAGGCATCGGGCGTAATGGACTTGACAGTGTACTTTGACAGCTAGCCATTACTGTCAGCTGTCATCTGGTACACTTTTGATGCCAATCGAAGCTGTACTTTGCCCGGAAAAAATTATAAACGACGATGTACTCTCATCGATTTCATGTCCAGGGTGTTGTGGTAGGTTTATCACCTAGAAATCGGGTGAAATGAACTTGACAGTGTACTTTGACAGCTGGTCACAACTGCCAGCTGTCATTTGATAAACTTTTGATGCCGATCGGAGCTGTACTTCACCCGGAAAAAATTATAGAACACGATGTACTCTCATCGATTTCATGTCCAGGGTGTTGTGGTGAGTTTATCACCTAGAAATCGGGCGAAATGGACTTGACAGTGTACTTTGAAAGCTAGCGACTACTGTCAGCTGTCATCTGGTACACTTTTGATGCCAATCGAATCTGTACTTTGCCCGGAAAAAATTTTAAACGACGATGTACTCTCATCGATTTCATGTCCAGGGTGTTGTGGTAGGTTTATCACCTAGAAATCGGGTGAAATGAACTTGACAGTGTACTTTGACAGCTGGTCACAACTGTCAGCTGTCATTTGATTAACTTTTGATGCCAATCGGGGCTGTAATTCGCCCGGAAAAAATTTTAGAACACGATGTACTCTCATCGATTTCATGTCCAGGGTGTTGTGGTGAGTTTATCACCTAGAAATCGGGCGTAATGGACTTGACAGTGTACTTTGACAGCTAGTTACTACTGTCAGCTGTCATTTGGTACCCTTTTGATGCCGATAGAAGCTGTACTTCGCCCGGAAAAAATTATAGACGACGATGTATTCTCATCGATTTCATGTCCAGGGTGTTGTGGTAAGTTTATCACCTAGAAATTGGGCGTAATGGACTTGACAGTGTACTTTGACAGCTAGTGACTACTGTCAGCTGTCATTTGGTACCCTTTTGGTGCCGATAGAAGCTGTACTTCGCCCGGAAAAAATTATAGACGACGATGTACTCTCATCGATCTCATGTCCAGGGTGTTGTGGTGAGTTTATCACCTAGAAATCGGGCGAAATGGACTTGACAGTGTACTTTGACAGCTAGTGACTACTGTCAACTGTCATTTGGTACCCTTTTGGTGCCGATAGAAGCTGTACATCGCCCGGAAAAAATTATAAACGACGATGTACTCTCATCGATTTCATGTCCAGGGTGTTGTTGTGAGTTTATCACCTAGGCATCGGGCGTAATGGACTTGACAGTGTACTTTGACAGCTAGCCATTACTGTCAGCTGTCATCTGGTACACTTTTGATGCCAATCGAAGCTGTACTTTGCCCGGAAAAAATTATAAACGACGATGTACTCTCATCGATTTCATGTCCAGGGTGTTGTGGTAGGTTTATCACCTAGAAATCGGGTGAAATGAACTTGACAGTGTACTTTGACAGCTGGTCACAACTGCCAGCTGTCATTTGATAAACTTTTGATGCCGATCGGAGCTGTACTTCACCCGGAAAAAATTATAGAACACGATGTACTCTCATCGATTTCATGTCCAGGGTGTTGTGGTGAGTTTATCACCTAGAAATCGGGCGAAATGGACTTGACAGTGTACTTTGAAAGCTAGCGACTACTGTCAGCTGTCATCTGGTACACTTTTGATGCCAATCGAAGCTGTACTTTGCCCGGAAAAAATTATAAACGACGATGTACTCTCATCGATCTCATGTCCAGGGTGTTGTGGTAGGTTTATCACCTAGAAATCGGGTGAAATGAACTTGACAGTGTACTTTGACAGCTGGTCACAACTGCCAGCTGTCATTTGATAAACTTTTGATGCCGATCGAAGCTGTACTTCACCCGGAAAAAATTATAGAACACGATGTACTCTCATCGATTTCATGTCCAGGGTGTTGTGGTGAGTTTATCACCTAGAAATCGGGCGAAATGGACTTGACAGTGTACTTTGGAAGCTAGTGACTACTGTCAGCTGTCATCTGGTACACTTTTGATGCCAATCGAAGCTGTACTTTGCCCGGAAAAAATTATAAACGACGATGTACTCTCATCGATCTCATGTCCAGGGTGTTGTGGTAGGTTTATCACCTAGAAATCGGGTGAAATGAACTTGACAGTGTACTTTGACAGCTGGTCACAACTGCCAGCTGTCATTTGATAAACTTTTGATGCCGATCGGAGCTGTACTTCACCCGGAAAAAATTATAGAACACGATGTACTCTCATCGATTTCATGTCCAGGGTGTTGTGGTGAGTTTATCACCTAGAAATCGGGCGAAATGGACTTGACAGTGTACTTTGAAAGCTAGTGACTATTGTCAGCTGTCATTTGGTACTCTTTTGGTGCCGATCGGAGCTGTACTTCGCCCGGAAAAAATTATAGAACACGATGTACTCTCATCGATTTCATGTCCAGGGTGTTGTGGTGAGTTTATCACCCAGAAATCGGGCGAAATGGACTTGACAGTGTACTTTGGAAGCTAGTGACTACTGTCAGCTGTCATTTGGTACTCTTTTGGTGCCGATCGGAGCTGTACTTCGCCCGGAAAAAATTATAGAACACGATGTACTCTCATCGATTTCATGTCCAGGGTGTTGTGGTAAGTTTATCAACTAGAAATCGGGCGTAATGGACTTGACAGTGTACTTTGACAGCTAGCCATTACTGTCAGCTGACATCTGGTACACTTTTGATGCCAATCGAATCTGTACTTTGCCCGGAAAAAATTTTAAACGACGATGTACTCTCATCGATTTCATGTCCAGGGTGTTGTGGTAGGTTTATCACCTAGAAATCGGGTGAAATGAACTTGACAGTGTACTTTGACAGCTGGTCACAACTGTCAGCTGTCATTTGATTAACTTTTGATGCCAATCGGGGCTGTAATTCGCCCGGAAAAAATTTTAGAACACGATGTACTCTCATCGATTTCATGTCCAGGGTGTTGTGGTGAGTTTATCACCCAGAAATCGGGCGAAATGGACTTGACAGTGTACTTTGGAAGCTAGTGACTACTGTCAGCTGTCATTTGGTACTCTTTTGGTGCCGATCGGAGCTGTACTTCGCCCGGAAAAAATTATAGAACACGATGTACTCTCATCGATTTCATGTCCAGGGTGTTGTGGTAAGTTTATCAACTAGAAATCGGGCGTAATGGACTTGACAGTGTACTTTGACAGCTAGCCATTACTGTCAGCTGTCATCTGGTACACTTTTGATGCCAATCGAATCTGTACTTTGCCCGGAAAAAATTTTAAACGACGATGTACTCTCATCGATTTCATGTCCAGGGTGTTGTGGTAGGTTTATCACCTAGAAATCGGGTGAAATGAACTTGACAGTGTACTTTGACAGCTGGTCACAACTGTCAGCTGTCATTTGATTAACTTTTGATGCCAATCGGGGCTGTAATTCGCCCGGAAAAAATTTTAGAACACGATGTACTCTCATCGATTTCATGTCCAGGGTGTTGTGGTGAGTTTATCACCTAGAAATCGGGCGTAATGGACTTGACAGTGTACTTTGACAGCTAGTTACTACTGTCAGCTGTCATTTGGTACCCTTTTGATGCCGATAGAAGCTGTACTTCGCCCGGAAAAAATTATAGACGACGATGTATTCTCATCGATTTCATGTCCAGGGTGTTGTGGTAAGTTTATCACCTAGAAATTGGGCGTAATGGACTTGACAGTGTACTTTGACAGCTAGTGACTACTGTCAGCTGTCATTTGGTACCCTTTTGGTGCCGATAGAAGCTGTACTTCGCCCGGAAAAAATTATAGACGACGATGTACTCTCATCGATCTCATGTCCAGGGTGTTGTGGTGAGTTTATCACCTAGAAATCGGGCGAAATGGACTTGACAGTGTACTTTGACAGCTAGTGACTACTGTCAACTGTCATTTGGTACCCTTTTGGTGCCGATAGAAGCTGTACATCGCCCGGAAAAAATTATAAACGACGATGTACTCTCATCGATTTCATGTCCAGGGTGTTGTTGTGAGTTTATCACCTAGGCATCGGGCGTAATGGACTTGACAGTGTACTTTGACAGCTAGCCATTACTGTCAGCTGTCATCTGGTACACTTTTGATGCCAATCGAAGCTGTACTTTGCCCGGAAAAAATTATAAACGACGATGTACTCTCATCGATTTCATGTCCAGGGTGTTGTGGTAGGTTTATCACCTAGAAATCGGGTGAAATGAACTTGACAGTGTACTTTGACAGCTGTTCACAACTGCCAGCTGTCATTTGATAAACTTTTGATGCCGATCGGAGCTGTACTTCACCCGGAAAAAATTATAGAACACGATGTACTCTCATCGATTTCATGTCCAGGGTGTTGTGGTGAGTTTATCACCTAGAAATCGGGCGAAATGGACTTGACAGTGTACTTTGAAAGCTAGCGACTACTGTCAGCTGTCATCTGGTACACTTTTGATGCCAATCGAAGCTGTACTTTGCCCGGAAAAAATTATAAACGACGATGTACTCTCATCGATCTCATGTCCAGGGTGTTGTGGTAGGTTTATCACCTAGAAATCGGGTGAAATGAACTTGACAGTGTACTTTGACAGCTGGTCACAACTGCCAGCTGTCATTTGATAAACTTTTGATGCCGATCGGAGCTGTACTTCACCCGGAAAAAATTATAGAACACGATGTACTCTCATCGATTTCATGTCCAGGGTGTTGTGGTGAGTTTATCACCTAGAAATCGGGCGAAATGGACTTGACAGTGTACTTTGAAAGCTAGTGACTACTGTCAGCTGTCATCTGGTACACTTTTGATGCCAATCGAAGCTGTACTTTGCCCGGAAAAAATTATAAACGACGATGTACTCTCATCGATCTCATGTCCAGGGTGTTGTGGTAGGTTTATCACCTAGAAATCGGGTGAAATGAACTTGACAGTGTACTTTGACAGCTGGTCACAACTGCCAGCTGTCATTTGATAAACTTTTGATGCCGATCGGAGCTGTACTTCACCCGGAAAAAATTATAGAACACGATGTACTCTCATCGATTTCATGTCCAGGGTGTTGTGGTGAGTTTATCACCTAGAAATCGGGCGAAATGGACTTGACAGTGTACTTTGAAAGCTAGTGACTATTGTCAGCTGTCATTTGGTACTCTTTTGGTGCCGATCGGAGCTGTACTTCGCCCGGAAAAAATTATAGAACACGATGTACTCTCATCGATTTCATGTCCAGGGTGTTGTGGTAAGTTTATCACCTAGAAATCGGGCGTAATGGACTTGACAGTGTACTTTGACAGCTAGCCATTACTGTCAGCTGTCATTTGGTACACTTTTTATGCCAATCGAATCTGTACTTTGCCCGGAAAAAATTTTAAACGACGAAGTACTCTCATCGATTTCATGTCCAGGGTGTTGTGGTAGGTTTATCACCTAGAAATCGGGTGAAATGAACTTGACAGTGTACTTTGACAGCTGGTCACAACTTTCAGCTGTCATTTGATTAACTTTTGATGCCAATCCGGGCTGTACTTCGCCCGGAAAAAATTATAGAACACGATGTACTCTCATCGATTTCATGTCCAGGGTGTTGTGGTGAGTTTATCACCTAGAAATCGGGCGTAATGGACTTGACAGTGTACTTTGACAGTTAGTTACTACTGTAAGCTGTCATTTGGTACCCTTTTGGTGCCGATAGAAGCTGTACTTCGCCCGGAAAAAATTATAGACGACGATGTATTCTCATCGATTTCATGTCCAGGGTGTTGTGGTAAGTTTATCACCTAGAAATTGGGCGTAATGGACTTGACAGTGTACTTTGACAGCTAGTGACTACTGTCAGCTGTCATTTGGTACCCTTTTGGTGCCGATAGAAGCTGTACTTCGCCCGGAAAAAATTATAGACGACGATGTACTCTCATCGATTTCAAGTCCAGGGTGTTGTGGTGAGTTTATCACCTAGAAATCGGGCGTAATGGACTTGAAAGTGTACTTTGACAGCTAGCCATTGCTGTCAGCTGTCATCTGGTACTTTTTTGATGCCAATCGAAGCTGTACTTTGCCCGGAAAAAATTATAAACGACGATGTACTCTCATCGATTTCATGTCCAGGGTGTTGTGGAAGGTTTATCACCTAGAAATCGGGTGAAATGAACTTGACAGTGTAATTTGGCAGCTGTTCACAACTGTCAGCTGTCATTTGATTAACTTTTGATGCCGATAAAAGCTGTACTTCGCCCGGAAAAAATTATAGAACACGATGTACTCTCATCGATTTCATGTCCAGGGTGTTGTGGTGAGTTTATCACCTAGAAATCGGGCGAAATGGACTTGACAGTGTACTTTGACAGCTAGTGACTACTGTCAACTGTCATTTGGTACACTTTTGGTGCCGATAGAAGCTGTACTTCGCCCGGAAAAAATTATAAACGACGATGTACTCTCATCGATTTCATGTCCAGGGTGTTGTTGTGAGTTTATCACCTAGGAATCGGGCGTAATGGACTTGACAGTGTACTTTGGCAGCTAGCCATTACTGTCAGCTGTCATCTGGTACACTTTTGATGCCAATCGAAGCTGTACTTTGCCCGGAAAAAATTATAAACGACGATGTACTCTCATCGATTTCATGTCCAGGGTGTTGTGGTAGGTTTATCACCTAGAAATCGGGTGAAATGAACTTGACAGTGTACTTTGACAGCTGGTCACAACTGTCAGCTGTCATTTGATTAACTTTTGATGCCGATCAGAGCTGTACTTCACCCGGAAAAAATTATAGAACACGATGTACTCTCATCGATTTCATGTCCAGGGTGTTGTGGTGAGTTTATCACCTAGAAATCGGGCGAAATGGACTTGACAGTGTACTTGTGAAGCTAGTGACTGCAGTCAGCTGTCATTTAGTACCCTTTTGGTGCCGATAGAAGCTGTACTTCGCCCGGAAAAAATTATAGAACACGATGTATTCTCATCGATTTCATGTCCAGGGTGTTGTGGTAGGTTTATCACCTAGAAATCGGGTGAAATGAACTTGACAGTGTACTTTGACAGCTGGTCACAACTGTCAGCTGTCATTTGATTAACTTTTAATGCCGATCGGAGCTGCACTTCGCCCGGAAAAAATTATAGAACACGATGTACTCTCATCGATTTCATGTCCAGGGTGTTGTGGTGAGTTTATCACCTAGAAATCGGGCGAAATAGACTTGACAGTGTACTTTGACAGCTAGCCATTGCTGTCAGCTGTCATCTGGTACACTTTTGATGCCAATCGAAGCTGTACTTTGCCCGGAAAAAATTATAAACGACGATGTACTCTCATCGATTTCATGTCCAGGGTGTTGTGGAAGGTTTATCACCTAGAAATCGGGTGTAATGAACTTGACAGTGTACTTTGACAGCTAGTGACTACTGTCAGCTGTCATTTGGTACCCTTTTGGTGCCGATAGAAGCTGTACTTCGCCCGGAAAAAATTATAGACGACGATGTACTCTCATCGATTTCATGTCCAGGGTGTTGTGGTGAGTTTATCACCTAGAAATCGGGCGTAATGGACTTGACAGTGTACTTTGACAGCTAGCCATTGCTGTCAGCTGTCATCTGGTACACTTTTGATGCCAATCGAAGCTGTACTTTGCCCGGAAAAAATTATAAACGACGATGTACTCTCATCGATTTCATGTCCAGGGTGTTGTGGAAGGTTTATCACCTAGAAATCGGGTGTAATGAACTTGACAGTGTACTTTGGCAGCTGGTCACAACTGTCAGCTGTCATTTGATTAACTTTTAATGCCAATCGGAGCTGTACTTCGCCCGGAAAAAATTATAGAACACGGTGTACTCTCATCGATTTCATGTCCAGGGTGTTGTGGTGAGTTTATCACCTAGAAATCGGGCGAAATGGACTTGACAGTGTAATTTGGCAGCTAGTGACTACTGTCAACTGTCATTTGGTACCCTTTTGGTGCCGATAGAAGCTGTACTTCGCCCGGAAAAAATTATAGACGACGATGTACTCTCATCGATTTCATGTCCAGGGTGTTGTGGTGAGTTTATCACCTAGGAATCGGGCGTAATGGACTTGACAGTGTACTTTGACAGCTAGCCATTACTGTCAGCTGTCATCTGGTACACTTTCGATGCCAATCGAAACTGTACTTTGCCCGGAAAAAATTATAAACGACGATGTACTCTCATCGATTTCATGTCCAGGGTGTTGTGGTAGGTTTATCACCTAGAAATCGGGTGAAATGAACTTGACAGTGTACTTTGACAGCTGTTCACAACTGTCAGCTGTCATTTGATTAACTTTTGATGCCAATCGGAGCTGTACTTCGCCCGGAAAAAATTATAGAACACGATGTACTCTCATCGATTTCATGTCCAGGGTGTTGTGGTGAGTTTATCACCTAGAAATCGGGCGAAATGGACTTGACAGTGTACTTTT
The DNA here is from genome assembly GCA_963942545.1 of Oxycera nigricornis. Classification (NCBI taxonomy): domain Eukaryota; kingdom Metazoa; phylum Arthropoda; class Insecta; order Diptera; family Stratiomyidae; genus Oxycera; species Oxycera nigricornis. The sequence continues at coordinate 16,718,747 of OZ012664.1, read as the reverse complement.
AAAGCTAGTGACTACAATCAGCTGTCATTTGGTACCCTTTTGGTGCCGATAGAAGCTGTACTTCGCCAAGAAAAAATTATATAACACGATGTATTCTCATCGATTTCATGTCCAGGGTGTTGTGGTAGGTTTATCACCTAGAAATCGGGTGAAATGAACTTGACAGTGTACTTTGACAGCTGGTCAGAACTGTCAGCTGTCATTTGATTAACTTTTAATGCCGATCGGAGCTGCACTTCGCCCGGAAAAAATTATAGAACACGATGTACTCTCATCGATTTCATGTCCAGGGTGTTGTGGTGAGTTTATCACCTAGAAATTGGGCGAAATGGACTTGACAGTGTACTTTGAAAGCTAGTGACTACTGTCAGCTGTCATGTGGTACCCTTTTGGTGCCGATAGAAGCTGTACTTCGCCCGGAAAAAATTATAGACGACGATGTATTCTCATCGATTTCATGTCCAGGGTGTTGTGGTAAGTTTATCAACTAGGAATCGGGCGTAATGGACTTGACAGTGTACTTTGACAGCTAGCTATTTTTGTCAGCTGTCATCTTTAACACTTTTGATGCCAATCAAAGCTGTACTTTGCCCGGAAAAAATTATAAACGACGATGTACTCTCATCGATTTCATGTCCAGGGTGTTGTGGTAGGTTTATCACCTAGAAATCGGGTGAAATGAACTTGACAGTGTACTTTGACAGCTGGTCACAACTGTCAGCTGTCATTTGATTAACTTTTGATGCCGAACGGAGCTGTACTTCGCCCGGAAAAAATTATAGAACACGATGTACTCTCATCGATTTCATGTCCAGGGTGTTGTGGTGAGTTTATCACCTAGAAATCGGGCGAAATGGACTTGACAGTGTACTTTGACAGCTAGTGACTACTGTCAGCTGTCATTTGTTACCCTTTTGGTGGCGATAGAAGCTGTACTTCGCCCGCAAAAAATTATAGACGGCGATGTATTCTCATCGATTTCATGTCCAGGGTGTTGTGGTAAGTTTATCACCTAGAAATCGGGCGTAATGGACTTGACAGTGTACTTTTACAGCTAGTGACTACTGTCAGCTGTCATTTGGTACCCTTTTGGTGCCGATACAAGCTGTACTTCGCCCGGAAAAAATTATAGACGACGATGTACTCTCATCGATTTCATGTCCAGGGTGTTGTGGTAAGTTTATCACCTAGAAATCGGGTGAAATGAACTCGACAGTGTACTTTGACAGCTAGTCACAACTATCAGCTGTCATTTGATTAACTTTTGATGCCAATCGGAGCTGTACTTCGCCCGGAAAAAATTAGAGAACACGATGTACTCTCATCGATTTCATGTCCAGGGTGTTGTGGTGAGTTTATCACCTAGAAATCGGGCGAAATGGACTTGACAGTGTACTTTGGAAGCTAGTGACTACTGTCAGCTGTCATTTGGTACCCTTTTGGTGCCGATAGAAGCTGTACTTCGCCCGGAAAAAATTATAGACGACGATGTATTCTCATCGATTTCATGTCCAGGGTGTTGTGGTAAGTTTATCACCTAGAAATTGGGCGTAATGGACTTGACAGTGTACTTTGACAGCTAGTGACTACTGTCAGCTGTCATTTGGTACCCTTTTGGTGCCGATAGAAGCTGTACTCCGCCCGGAAAAAATTATAGACGACGATGTACTCTCATCGATTTCATGTCCAGGGTGTTGTGGTGAGTTTATCACCTAGAAATCGGGCGAAATGGACTTGACAGTGTACTTTGACAGCTAGCCATTGCTGTCAGCTGTCATCTGGTACACTTTTGATGCCAATCGAAGCTGTACTTTGCCCGGAAAAAATTATAAACGACGATGTACTCTCATCGATTTCATGTCCAGGGTGTTGTGGAAGGTTTATCACCTAGAAATCGGGTGTAATGAACTTGACAGTGTACTTTGGCAGCTGGTCACAACTGTCAGCTGTCATTTGATTAACTTTTGATGCCGATCGGAGCTGTACTTCGCCCGGAAAAAATTATAGAACACGGTGTACTCTCATCGATTTCATGTCCAGGGTGTTGTGGTGAGTTTATCACCTAGGAATCGGGCGTAATGGACTTGACAGTGTACTTTGACAGCTAGCCATTACTGTCAGCTGTCATCTGGTACACTTTTGATGCCAATCGAAGCTGTACTTTGCCCGGAAAAAATTATAAACGACGATGTACTCTCATCGATTTCATGTCCAGGGTGTTGTGGAAGGTTTATCACCTAGAAATCGGGTGTAATGAACTTGACAGTGTACTTTGGCAGCTGGTCACAACTGTCAGCTGTCATTTGATTAACTTTTAATGCCGATCGGAGCTGTACTTCGCCCGGAAAAAATTATAGAACACGATGTACTCTCATCGATTTCATGTCCAGGGTGTTGTGGTGAGTTTATCACCTAGAAATCGGGCGAAATGGACTTGACAGTGTACTTTGACAGCTAGTGACTACTGTCAGCTGTCATTTGTTACCCTTTTGGTGGCGATAGAAGCTGTACTTCGCCCGCAAAAAATTATAGACGGCGATGTATTCTCATCGATTTCATGTCCAGGGTGTTGTGGTAAGTTTATCACCTAGAAATCGGGCGTAATGGACTTGACAGTGTACTTTCACAGCTAGTGACTACTGTCAGATGTCATTTGGTACCCTTTTGGTGCCGATAGAAGCTGTACTTCGCCCGGAAAAAATTATAGACGACGATGTACTCTCATCGATTTCATGTCCAGGGTGTTGTGGTAAGTTTATCACCTAGAAATCGGGTGAAATGAACTCGACAGTGTACTTTGACAGCTAGTCACAACTATCAGCTGTCATTTGATTAACTTTTGATGCCGATCGGAGCTGTACTTCGCCCGGAAAAAATTAGAGAACACGATGTACTCTCATCGATTTCATGTCCAGGGTGTTGTGGTGAGTTTATCACCTAGAAATCGGGCGAAATGGACTTGACAGTGTACTTTGGAAGCTAGTGACTACTGTCAGCTGTCATTTGGTACCCTTTTGGTGCCGATAGAAGCTGTACTTCGCCCGGAAAAAATTATAGACGACGATGTATTCTCATCGATTTCATGTCCAGGGTGTTGTGGTAAGTTTATCACCTAGAAATTGGGCGTAATGGACTTGACAGTGTACTTTGACAGCTAGTGACTACTGTCAGCTGTCATTTGGTACCCTTTTGGTGCCGATAGAAGCTGTACTTCGCCCGGAAAAAATTATAGAACACGATGTACTCTCATCGATTTCATGTCCAGGGTGTTGTGGTGAGTTTATCACCTAGAAATCGGGCGAAATGGACTTGACAGTGTACTTTTAAAGCTAGTGACTACAGTCAGCTGTCATTTGGTACCCTTTTGGTGCCGATAGAAGCTGTACTTCGCCAAGAAAAAATTATATAACACGATGTATTCTCATCGATTTCATGTCCAGGGTGTTGTGGTAGGTTTATCACCTAGAAATCGGGTGAAATGAACTTGACAGTGTACTTTGACAGCTGGTCACAACTGTCAGCTGTCATTTGATTAACTTTTAATGCCGATCGGAGCTGCACTTCGCCCGGAAAAAATTATAGAACACGATGTACTCTCATCGATTTCATGTCCAGGGTGTTGTGGTGAGTTTATCACCTAGAAATTGGGCGAAATGGACTTGACAGTGTACTTTGAAAGCTAGTGACTACTGTCAGCTGTCATGTGGTACCCTTTTGGTGCCGATAGAAGCTGTACTTCGCCCGGAAAAAATTATAGACGACGATGTATTCTCATCGATTTCATGTCCAGGGTGTTGTGGTAAGTTTATCAACTAGGAATCGGGCGTAATGGACTTGACAGTGTACTTTGACAGCTAGCTATTTTTGTCAGCTGTCATCTTTTACACTTTTGATGCCAATCAAAGCTGTACTTTGCCCGGAAAAAATTATAAACGACGATGTACTCTCATCGATTTCATGTCCAGGGTGTTGTGGTAGGTTTATCACCTAGAAATCGGGTGAAATGAACTTGACAGTGTACTTTGACAGCTGGTCACAACTGTCAGCTGTCATTTGATTAACTTTTGATGCCGAACGGAGCTGTACTTCGCCCGGAAAAAATTATAGAACACGATGTACTCTCATCGATTTCATGTCCAGGGTGTTGTGGTGAGTTTATCACCTAGAAATCGGGCGAAATGGACTTGACAGTGTACTTTGACAGCTAGTGACTACTGTCAGCTGTCATTTGTTACCCTTTTGGTGGCGATAGAAGCTGTACTTCGCCCGCAAAAAATTATAGACGGCGATGTATTCTCATCGATTTCATGTCCAGGGTGTTGTGGTAAGTTTATCACCTAGAAATCGGGCGTAATGGACTTGACAGTGTACTTTCACAGCTAGTGACTACTGTCAGCTGTCATTTGGTACCCTTTTGGTGCCGATACAAGCAGTACTTCGCCCGGAAAAAATTATAGACGACGATGTACTCTCATCGATTTCATGTCCAGGGTGTTGTGGTAAGTTTATCACCTAGAAATCGGGTGAAATGAACTCGACAGTGTACTTTGACAGCTAGTCACAACTATCAGCTGTCATTTGATTAACTTTTGATGCCGATCGGAGCTGTACTTCGCCCGGAAAAAATTAGAGAACACGATGTACTCTCATCGATTTCATGTCCAGGGTGTTGTGGTGAGTTTATCACCTAGAAATCGGGCGAAATGGACTTGACAGTGTACTTTGGAAGCTAGTGACTACTGTCAGCTGTCATTTGGTACCCTTTTGATGCCGATAGAAGCTGTACTTCGCCCGGAAAAAATTATAGACGACGATGTATTCTCATCGATTTCATGTCCAGGGTGTTGTGGTAAGTTTATCACCTAGAAATTGGGCGTAATGGACTTGACAGTGTACTTTGACAGCTAGTGACTACTGTCAGCTGTCATTTGGTACCCTTTTGGTGCCGATAGAAGCTGTACTTCGCCCGGAAAAAATTATAGACGACGATGTACTCTCATCGATTTCATGTCCAGGGTGTTGTGGTGAGTTTATCACCTAGAAATCGGGCGAAATGGACTTGACAGTGTACTTTGACAGCTAGTCATTGCTGTCAGCTGTCATCTGGTACACTTTTGATGCCAATCGAAGCTGTACTTTGCCCGGAAAAAATTATAAACGACGATGTACTCTCATCGATTTCATGTCCAGGGTGTTGTGGAAGGTTTATCACCTAGAAATCGGGTGTAATGAACTTGACAGTGTACTTTGGCAGCTGGTCACAACTGTCAGCTGTCATTTGATTAACTTTTGATGCCGATCGGAGCTGTACTTCGCCCGGAAAAAATTATAGAACACGGTGTACTCTCATCGATTTCATGTCCAGGGTGTTGTGGTGAGTTTATCACCTAGAAATCGGGCGGAATGGACTTGACAGTGTACTTTGACAGCTAGTGACTACTGTCAACTGTCATTTGAAACCCTTTTGGTGCCGATAGAAGCTGTACTTCGCCCGGAAAAAATTATAGACGACGATGTACTCTCATCGATTTCATGTCCAGGGTGTTGTGGTGAGTTTATCACCTAGGAATCGGGCGTAATGGACTTGACAGTGTACTTTGACAGCTAGCCATTACTGTCAGCTGTCATCTGGTACACTTTCGATGCCAATCGAAACTGTACTTTGCCCGGAAAAAATTATAAACGACGATGTACTCTCATCGATTTCATGTCCAGGGTGTTGTGGTAGGTTTATCACCTAGAAATCGGGTGAAATGAACTTGACAGTGTACTTTGACAGCTGGTCACAACTGTCAGCTGTCATTTGATTAACTTTTGATGCCGATCGGAGCTGTACTTCGCCCGGAAAAAATTATAGAACACGATGTACTCTCATCGATTTCATGTCCAGGGTGTTGTGGTGAAATTATCACCTAGAAATCGGGCGGAATGGACTTGACAGTGTACTTTTAAAGCTAGTGACTACAGTCAGCTGTCATTTGGTACCCTTTTGGTGCCGATAGAAGCTGTACTTCGCCAAGAAAAAATTATATAACACGATGTATTCTCATCGATTTCACGTCCAGGGTGTTGTGGTAGGTTTATCACCTAGAAATCGGGTGAAATGAACTTGACAGTGTACTTTGACAGCTGGTCACAACTGTCAGCTCTCATTTGATTAACTTTTAATGCCGATCGGAGCTGCACTTCGCCCGGAAAAAATTATAGAACACGATGTACTCTCATCGATTTCATGTCCAGGGTGTTGTGGTGAGTTTATCACCTAGAAATTGGGCGAAATGGACTTGACAGTGTACTTTGAAAGCTAGTGACTACTGTCAGCTGTCATTTAGTACCCTTTTGGTGCCGATAGAAGCTGTACTTCGCCCGGAAAAAATTATAGACGACGATGTATTCTCATCGATTTCATGTCCAGGGTGTTGTGGTAAGTTTATCAACTAGGAATCGGGCTTAATGGACTTGACAGTGTACTTTGACAGCTAGCTATTTTTGTCAGCTGTCATCTTTAACACTTTTGATGCCAATCGAAGCTGTACTTTGCCCGGAAAAAATTATAAACGACGATGTACTCTCATCGATTTCATGTCCAGGGTGTTGTGGTAGGTTTATCACCTAGAAATCGGGTGTAATGAATTTGACAGTGTACTTTGACAGCTGGTCACAACTGTCAGCTGTCATTTGATTAACTTTTGATGCCGATCGGAGCTGTACTTCGCCCGGAAAAAATTATAGAACACGATGTACTCTCATCGATTTCATGTCCAGGGTGTTGTGGTGAGTTTATCACCTAGAAATCGGGCGAAATGAACTTGACAGTGTACTTTGACAGCTAGTGACTACTGTCAGCTGTCATTTGTTACCCTTTTGGTGGCGATAGAAGCTGTACTTCGCCCGGAAAAAATTATAGACGGCGATGTATTCTCATCGATTTCATGTCCAGGGTGTTGTGGTAAGTTTATCACCTAGAAATCGGGCGTAATGGACTTGACAGTGTACTTTGACAGCTAGTGACTACTGTCAGCTGTCATTTGGTACCCTTTTGGTGCCGATACAAGCTGTACTTCGCCCGGAAAAAATTATAGACGACGATGTACTCTCATCGATTTCATGTCCAGGGTGTTGTGGTAAGTTTATCACCTAGAAATCGGGTGAAATGAACTCGACAGTGTACTTTGACAGCTGGTCACAACTATCAGCTGTCATTTGATTAACTTTTGATGCCGATCGAAGCTGTACTTCGCCCGGAAAAAATTAGAGAACACGATGTACTCTCATCGATTTCATGTCCAGGGTGTTGTGGTGAGTTTATCACCTAGAAATCGGGCGAAATGGACTTGACAGTGTACTTTGCAAGCTAGTGACTACTGTCAGCTGTCATTTGGTACCCTTTTGGTGCCGATCAAAGCTGTACTTCGGCCGGAAAAAATTATAGACGACGATGTATTCTCATCGATTTCATGTCCAGGGTGTTGTGGTAAGTTTATCAACTAGAAATCGGGCGTAATGGACTTGACAGTGTACTTTGACAGCTAGCCATTACTGTCAGCTGTCATCTGGTACACTTTTGATGCCAATCGAAGCTGTACTTTGCCCGGAAAAAATTTTAAACGACGATGTACTCTCATCGATTTCATGTCCAGGGTGTTGTGGTAGGTTTATCACCTAGAAATCGGGTGAAATGAACTTGATAGTGTACTTTGACAGCTGGTCACAACTGTCAGCTGTCATTTGATTAACTTTTGATGCCGATCGGAGCTGTACTTCGCCCGGAAAAAATTATAGAACACGATGTACTCTCATCGATTTCATGTCCAGGGTGTTGTGGTGAGTTTATCACCTAGAAATCGGGCGAAATGGACTTGACAGTGTACTTTGACAGCTAGTGACTACTGTCAGCTGTCATTTGTTACCCTTTTGGTGGCGATAGAAGCTGTACTTCGCCCGGAAAAAATTATAGACGGCGATGTATTCTCATCGATTTCATGTCCAGGGTGTTGTGGTAAGTTTATCACCTAGAAATCGGGCGTAATGGACTTGACAGTGTACTTTGACAGCTAGTGACTACTGTCAGCTGTCATTTGGTACCCTTTTGGTGCCGATACAAGCTGTACTTCGCCCGGAAAAAATTATAGACGACGATGTACTCTCATCGATTTCATGTCCAGGGTGTTGTGGTAAGTTTATCACCTAGAAATCGGGTGAAATGAACTCGACAGTGTACTTTGACAGCTGGTCACAACTATCAGCTGTCATTTGATTAACTTTTGATGCCGATCGGAGCTGTACTTCGCCCGGAAAAAATTAGAGAACACGATGTACTCTCATCGATTTCATGTCCAGGGTGTTGTGGTGAGTTTATCACCTAGAAATCGGGCGAAATGGACTTGACAGTGTACTTTGGAAGCTAGTGACTACTGTCAGCTGTCATTTGGTACCCTTTTGGTGCCGATAAAAGCTGTACTTCGGCAGGAAAAAATTATAGACGACGATGTATTCTCATCGATTTCATGTCCAGGGTGTTGTGGTAAGTTTATCAACTAGAAATCGGGCGTAATGGACTTGACAGTGTACTTTGACAGCTAGCCATTACTGTCAGCTGTCATCTGGTACACTTTTGATGCCAATCGAAGCTGTACTTTGCCCGGAAAAAATTTTAAACGACGATGTACTCTCATCGATTTCATGTCCAGGGTGTTGTGGTAGGTTTATCACCTAGAAATCGGGTGTAATGAATTTGACAGTGTACTTTGACAGCTGGTCACAACTGTCAGCTGTCATTTGATTAACTTTTGATGCCGATCGGAGCTGTACTTCGCCCGGAAAAAATTATAGAACACGATGTACTCTCATCGATTTCATGTCCAGGGTGTTGTGGTGAGTTTATCACCTAGAAATCGGGCGAAATGAACTTGACAGTGTACTTTGACAGCTAGTGACTACTGTCAGCTGTCATTTGTTACCCTTTTGGTGGCGATAGAAGCTGTACTTCGCCCGGAAAAAATTATAGACGGCGATGTATTCTCATCGATTTCATGTCCAGGGTGTTGTGGTAAGTTTATCACCTAGAAATCGGGCGTAATGGACTTGACAGTGTACTTTGACAGCTAGTGACTACTGTCAGCTGTCATTTGGTACCCTTTTGATGCCGATACAAGCTGTACTTCGCCCGGAAAAAATTATAGACGACGATGTACTCTCATCGATTTCATGTCCAGGGTGTTGTGGTAAGTTTATCACCTAGAAATCGGGTGAAATGAACTCGACAGTGTACTTTGACAGCTGGTCACAACTATCAGCTGTCATTTGATTAACTTTTGATGCCGATCGAAGCTGTACTTCGCCCGGAAAAAATTAGAGAACACGATGTACTCTCATCGATTTCATGTCCAGGGTGTTGTGGTGAGTTTATCACCTAGAAATCGGGCGAAATGGACTTGACAGTGTACTTTGCAAGCTAGTGACTACTGTCAGCTGTCATTTGGTACCCTTTTGGTGCCGATCAAAGCTGTACTTCGGCCGGAAAAAATTATAGACGACGATGTATTCTCATCGATTTCATGTCCAGGGTGTTGTGGTAAGTTTATCAACTAGAAATCGGGCGTAATGGACTTGACAGTGTACTTTGACAGCTAGCCATTACTGTCAGCTGTCATCTGGTACACTTTTGATGCCAATCGAAGCTGTACTTTGCCCGGAAAAAATTTTAAACGACGATGTACTCTCATCGATTTCATGTCCAGGGTGTTGTGGTAGGTTTATCACCTAGAAATCGGGTGAAATGAACTTGATAGTGTACTTTGACAGCTGGTCACAACTGTCAGCTGTCATTTGATTAACTTTTGATGCCGATCGGAGCTGTACTTCGCCCGGAAAAAATTATAGAACACGATGTACTCTCATCGATTTCATGTCCAGGGTGTTGTGGTGAGTTTATCACCTAGAAATCGGGCGAAATGGACTTGACAGTGTACTTTGACAGCTAGTGACTACTGTCAGCTGTCATTTGTTACCCTTTTGGTGGCGATAGAAGCTGTACTTCGCCCGGAAAAAATTATAGACGGCGATGTATTCTCATCGATTTCATGTCCAGGGTGTTGTGGTAAGTTTATCACCTAGAACTCGGGCGTAATGGACTTGACAGTGTACTTTGACAGCTAGTGACTACTGTCAGCTGTCATTTGGTACCCTTTTATTGCCGATACAAGCTGTACTTCGCCCGGAAAAAATTATAGACGACGATGTACTCTCATCGATTTCATGTCCAGGGTGTTGTGGTAAGTTTATCACCTAGAAATCGGGTGAAATGAACTCGACAGTGTACTTTGACAGCTGGTCACAACTATCAGCTGTCATTTGATTAACTTTTGATGCCGATCGGAGCTGTACTTCGCCCGGAAAAAATTAGAGAACACGATGTACTCTCATCGATTTCATGTCCAGGGTGTTGTGGTGAGTTTATCACCTAGAAATCGGGCGAAATGGACTTGACAGTGTACTTTGGAAGCTAGTGACTACTGTCAGCTGTCATTTGGTACCCTTTTGGTGCCGATAAAAGCTGTACTTCGGCCGGAAAAAATTATAGACGACGATGTATTCTCATCGATTTCATGTCCAGGGTGTTGTGGTAAGTTTATCAACTAGAAATCGGGCGTAATGGACTTGACAGTGTACTTTGACAGCTAGCCATTACTGTCAGCTGTCATCTGGTACACTTTTGATGCCAATCGAAGCTGTACTTTGCCCGGAAAAAATTTTAAACGACGATGTACTCTCATCGATTTCATGTCCAGGGTGTTGTGGTAGGTTTATCACCTAGAAATCGGGTGAAATGAACTTGATAGTGTACTTTGACAGCTGGTCACAACTGTCAGCTGTCATTTGATTAACTTTTGATGCCGATCGGAGCTGTACTTCGCCCGGAAAAAATTATAGAGCACGATGTACTCTCATCGATTTCATGTCCAGGGTGTTGTGGTGAGTTTATCACCTAGAAATCGGGCGTAATGGACTTGACAGTGTACTTTGACAGCTAGTGACTACTGTCAGCTGTCATGTGGTACCCTTTTGGTGCCGATAGAAGCTGTACTTCGCCCGGAAAAAATTATAGACGACGATGTATTCTCATCGATTTCATGTCCAGGGTGTTGTGGTAAGTTTATCACCTAGAAATCGGACGTAATGGACTTGACAGAGTACTTTGACAGCTAGTGACTACTGTCAGCTGTCATTTGGTACCCTTTTGGTGCCGATAGAAGCTGTACTTCGCCCGGAAAAAATTATAGACGACGATGTACTCTCATCGATTTCATGTCCAGGGTGTTGTGGTGAGTTTATCACCTAGAAATCGGGCGTAATGGACTTGACAGTGTACTTTGACAGCTAGCCATCACTGTCAGCTGTCATCTGGTACACTTTTGATGCCAATCGAAGCTGTACTTTGCCCGGAAAAAATTATAAACGACGATGTACACTCATCGATTTCATGTCCAGGGTGTTGTGGTAGGTTTATCACCTAGAAATCGGGTGAAATGAACTTGACAGTGTACTTTGACAGCTGGTCACAACTGTCAGCTGTCATTTGATTATTTTTTGATGCCGATCGGAGCTGTACTTTGCCCGGAAAAAATTATAGAACACGATGTACTCTCATCGATTTCATGTCCAGGGTGTTGTGGTAAGTTTATCGCCTAGAAATCGGGTGAAATGGACTTGACAGTGTACTTTGGAAGCTAGTGACTACTGTCAGCTATCATTTGGTACCCTTTTGGTGCCGATAGAAGCTGTACTTCGCCCGGAAAAAATTATAGACGGCGATGTATTCTCATCGATTTCATGTCCAGGGTGTTGTGGTAGGTTTATCACCTAGAAATCGGGTGAAATGAACTTGACAGTGTACTTTGACAGCTGGTCACAACTGTCAGCTGTCATTTGATTAACTTTTGATGCCGATCGGAGCTGCACTTCGCCCGGAAAAAATTATAGAACACGATGTACTCTCATCGATTTCATGTCCAGGGTGTTGTGGTGAGTTTATCACCTAGAAATCGGGTGAAATGAACTCGACAATGTACTTTGACGGCTGTTCACAACTGTCAGCTGTCATTTGATTAACTTTTGATGCCGATCGGAGCTGTACTTCGCCCGGAAAAAATTATAGAACACGATGTACTCTCATCGATTTCATGTCCAGGGTGTTGTGGTGAGTTTATCACCTAGAAATCGGGCGTAATGGACTTGACAGTGTACTTTGACAGCTAGCCATTACTTTCAGCTGTCATCTGGTACACTTTTGATGCCAATCGAAGCTGTACTTTGCCCGGAAAAAATTATAAACGACGATGTACTCTCATCGATTTCATGTCCAGGGTGTTGTGGTGAGTTTATCACCTAGAAATCGGGCGAAATGGACTTGACAGTGTACTTTGGAAGCTAGTGACTACTGTCAGCTGTTATTCGGTACCCTTTTGGTGCCGATAGAAGCTGTACTTCGCCCGGAAAAAATTATAGACGGCGATGTATTCTCATCGATTTCATGTCCAGGGTGTTGTGGTAAGTTTATCACCTAGAAATCGGGCGTAATGGACTTGACAGTGTACTTTGACAGCTAGCGACTACTGTCAGCTGTCATTTGGTACCCTTTTGGTGCCGATAGAAGCTGTACTTCGCCCGGAAAAAATTATAGACGACGATGTACTCTCATCGATTTCATGTCCAGGGTGTTGTGGTGAGTTTATCACCTAGAAATCGGGCGTAATGGACTTGACAGTGTACTTTGACAGCTAGTCATTACTGTCAGCTGTCATCTTGTACACTTTTGATGCCAATCGAAGCTGTACTTTGCCCGGAAAAAATTATAAACGACGATGTACTCTCATCGATTTCATGTCCAGGGTGTTGTGGTAGGTTTATCACCTAGAAATCGGGTGAAATAAACTTGACAGTGTACTTTGACAGCTGGTCACAACTGACAGCTGTCATTTTATCAACTTTTTATGCCAATCGGAGCTGTACTTCGCCCGGAAAAAATTATAGAGCACGATGTACTCTCATCGATTTCATGTCCAGGGTGTTGTGGTGAGTTTATCACCTAGAAATCGGGCGTAATGGACTTGACAGTGTACTTTGACAGCTAGTGACTACTGTCAGCTTTCATTTGGTACCCTTTTGGTGCCGATAGAAGCTGTACTTCGCCCGGAAAAAATTATAGACGACGATGTATTCTCATCGGTTTCATGTCCAGGGTGTTGTGGTAAGTTTATCACCTAGAAATCGGGCGTAATGGACTTGACAGTGTACTTTGACAGCTAGTGACTACTGTCAGCTGTCATTTGGTACCCTTTTGGTGCCGATAGAAGCTGTACTTCGCCCGGAAAAAATTATAGACGACGATGTACTCTCATCGATTTCATGTCCAGGGTGTTGTGGTGAGTTTATCACCTAGAAATCGGGCGTAATGGACTTGACAGTGTACTTTGACAGCTAGCCATCACTGTCAGCTGTCATTTGGTACACTTTTGATGCCAATCGAAGCTGTACTTTGCCCGGAAAAAATTATAAACGACGATGTACACTCATCGATTTCATGTCCAGGATGTTGTGGTAGGTTTATCACCTAGAAATCGGGTGAAATGAACTTGACAGTTTACTTTGACAGCTGGTCACAACTGTCAGCTGTTATTTGATTATTTTTTGATGCCGATCGGAGCTGTACTTTGCCCGGAAAAAATTATAGAACACGATGTACTCTCATCGATTTCATGTCCAGGGTGTTGTGGTAGGTTTATCACCTAGAAATCGGGTGAAATGAACTTGACCGTTTACTTTGGCAGCTGGTCACAACTGTCAGCTGTCATTTGATTAATTTTTGATGCCGATCGAAGCTGTACTTCGTTAGGAAAAAATTATAGAACACGATGTACTCTCATCGATTTCATGTCCAGGGTGTTGTGGTGAGTTTATCACCTAGAAATCGGGCGTAATGGACTTGACAGTGTACTTTGGAAGCTAGTGTCTACTGTCAGCTATCATTTGGTACCCTTTTGGTGCCGATAGAAGCTGTACTTCGCCCGGAAAAAATTATAGACGGCGATGTATTCTCATCGATTTCATGTCCAGGGTGTTGTGGTAGGTTTATCACCTAGAAATCGGGTGAAATGAACTTGACAGTGTACTTTGACAGCTGGTCACAACTGTCAGCTGTCAGTTGATTATTTTTTGATGCCGATCGGAGCTGTACTTTGCCCGGAAAAAATTATAGAACACGATGTACTCTCATCGATTTCATGTCCAGGGTGTTGTGGTAAGTTTATCGCCTAGAAATCGGGCGAAATGGACTTGACAGTGTACTTTGACAGCTAGTGACTACTGTCAGCTGTCATTTGGTACCCTTTTAATGCCGATAGAAGCTGTACTTCGCCCGGAAAAAATTATAGACGACGATGTACTCTCATCGATTTCATGTCCAGGGTGTTGTGGTGAGTTTATCACCTAGGAATCGGGCGTAATGGACTTGACAGTGTACTTTGACAGCTAGAAATTACTGTCAGCTGTCATCTGGTACACTTTTGATGCCAATCGAAGCTGTACTTTGCCCGGAAAAAATTATAAACGACGATGTACTCTCATCGATTTCATGTCCAGGGTGTTGTGGTAAGTTTATCACCTAGAAATCGGGCGTAATGGACTTGACAGTGTACTTTGACAGCTAGTGACTACTATCAGCTGTCATTTGGTACCCTTTTGGTGCCGATAGAAGCTGTACTTCGCCCGGAAAAAATTAAAGACGACGATGTACTCTCATCGATTTCATGTCCAGGGTGTTGTGGTGAGTTTATCACCTAGAAATCGGGTGAAATGAACTTTACAGTGTACTTTGGCAGCTGGTAACAATTGTCAGCTGTCATTTGATTAACTTTTGATGCCGATCGCAGCTGTACTTCGCCCGGAAAAAATTATAGAACACGATGTACTCTCATCGATTTCATGTCCAGGGTGTTGTGGTGAGTTTATCACCTAGAAATCGGGCGGAATGGACTTGAGAGTGTACTTTGGAAGCTAGTGACTACAGTCAGCTGTCATTTGGTACCCTTGTGGTGCCGATAGAAGCTGTACTTCGCCCGGAAAAAAATATAGACGGCGATGTATTCTCATCGATTTCATGTCCAGGGTGTTGTGGTGAGTTTATCACCTAGAAATCGGGCGAAATGGACTTGACAGTGTACTTAGGAAGCTAGTGACTACAGTCAGCTGTCATTTGGTACCCTTTTGCCGCCGATAGAAGCTGTACTTCACCCGGAAAAAATTATAGACGGCGATGTATTCTCATCGATTTCATGTCCAGGGTGTTGTGGTAAGTTTATCACCTAGAAATCGGGCGTAATGGACTTGACAGTGTACTTTGACAGCTAGTGACTACTGTCAGCTGTCATTTGGTACCCTTTTGGTGCCGATAGATGCTGTACTTCGCCCGGAAAAAATTATAGACGACGATGTACTCTCATCGATTTCATGTCCAGGGTGTTGTGGTGAGTTTATCACCTAGGAATCGGGCGTAATGGACTTGACAGTGTACCTTGACAGCTAGCCATTACTGTCAGCTGTCATTTGGTACACTTTTGATGCCAATCGAAGCTGTAGTTTGCCCGGAAAAAATTATAAACGATGATGTACTCTCATCGATTTCATGTCCAGGGTGTTGTGGTAGGTTTATCACCTAGAAATCGGGTGAAATGAACTTTACAGTGTACTTTGGCAGCTGGTAACAATTGTCAGCTGTCATTTGATTAACTTTTGATGCCGATCGCAGCTGTACTTCGCCCGGAAAAAATTATAGAACACGATGTACTCTCATCGATTTCATGTCCAGGGTGTTGTGGTGAGTTTATCACCTAGAAATCGGGCGGAATGGACTTGAGAGTGTACTTTGGAAGCTAGTGACTACAGTCAGCTGTCATTTGGTACCCTTGTGGTGCCGATAGAAGCTGTACTTCGCCCGGAAAAAAATATAGACGGCGATGTATTCTCATCGATTTCATGTCCAGGGTGTTGTGGTGAGTTTATCACCTAGAAATCGGGCGAAATGGACTTGACAGTGTACTTAGGAAGCTAGTGACTACAGTCAGCTGTCATTTGGTACCCTTTTGCCGCCGATAGAAGCTGTACTTCACCCGGAAAAAATTATAGACGGCGATGTATTCTCATCGATTTCATGTCCAGGGTGTTGTGGTAAGTTTATCACCTAGAAATCGGGCGTAATGGACTTGACAGTGTACTTTGACAGCTAGTGACTACTGTCAGCTGTCATTTGGTACCCTTTTGGTGCCGATAGATGCTGTACTTCGCCCGGAAAAAATTATAGACGACGATGTACTCTCATCGATTTCATGTCCAGGGTGTTGTGGTGAGTTTATCACCTAGGAATCGGGCGTAATGGACTTGACAGTGTACCTTGACAGCTAGCCATTACTGTCAGCTGTCATTTGGTACACTTTTGATGCCAATCGAAGCTGTAGTTTGCCCGGAAAAAATTATAAACGATGATGTACTCTCATCGATTTCATGTCCAGGGTGTTGTGGTAGGTTTATCACCTAGAAATCGGGTGAAATGAACTTGACAGTGTACTTTGACAGCTGGTCACAACTGTCAACTGTCATTTGATTAACTTTTGATGCCGATCGCAGCTGTACTTCGCCCGGAAAAAATTATAGAACACGATGTACTCTCATCGATTTCATGTCCAGGGTGTTGTGGTGAGTTTATCACCTAGAAATCGGGCGGAATGGACTTGAGAGTGTACTTTGGAAGCTAGTGACTACAGTCAGCTGTCATTTGGTACCCTTGTGGTGCCGATAGAAGCTGTACTTCGCCCGGAAAAAAATATAGACGGCGATGTATTCTCATCGATTTCATGTCCAGGGTGTTGTGGTGAGTTTATCACCTAGAAATCGGGCGAAATGGACTTGACAGTGTACTTAGGAAGCTAGTGACTACAGTCAGCTGTCATTTGGTACCCTTTTGCCGCCGATAGAAGCTGTACTTCACCCGGAAAAAATTATAGACGGCGATGTATTCTCATCGATTTCATGTCCAGGGTGTTGTGGTAAGTTTATCACCTAGAAATCGGGCGTAATGGACTTGACAGTGTACTTTGACAGCTAGTGACTACTGTCAGCTGTCATTTGGTACCCTTTTGGTGCCGATAGATGCTGTACTTCGCCCGGAAAAAATTATAGACGACGATGTACTCTCATCGATTTCATGTCCAGGGTGTTGTGGTGAGTTTATCACCTAGGAATCGGGCGTAATGGACTTGACAGTGTACCTTGACAGCTAGCCATTACTGTCAGCTGTCATTTGGTACACTTTTGATGCCAATCGAAGCTGTAGTTTGCCCGGAAAAAATTATAAACGATGATGTACTCTCATCGATTTCATGTCCAGGGTGTTGTGGTAGGTTTATCACCTAGAAATCGGGTGAAATGAACTTGACAGTGTACTTTGACAGCTGGTCACAACTGTCAACTGTCATTTGATTAACTTTTAAAGCCGATCGGAGCTGTACTTCGTCCGGAAAAAATTATAGAACACGATGTACTCTCATCGATTTCATGTCCAGGGTGTTGTGGTGAGTTTATCACCATGAAATCGGGCGAAATGGACTTGACAGTGTACTTTGAAAGCTAGTGACTACAGTCAGCTGTCATTTGGTACCCTTTTGGTGCCAATAGAAGCTGTACTTCGCCCGGAAAAAATTATAGACGGCGATGTATTCTCATCGATTTCATGTCCAGGGTGTTGTGGTAGGTTTATCACCTAGAAATCGGGTGAAATGAACTTGACAGTGTACTTTGACAGCTGGTCACAACTGTCAGCTGTCATTTGATTAACTTTTGATGCCGATCGGAGCTGTACTCCGCCCGGAAAAAATTATAGAACACGATGTACTCTCATCGATTTCATGTCCAGGGTGTTGTGGTGAGTTTA
This sequence comes from Oxycera nigricornis, assembly GCA_963942545.1. Lineage (NCBI taxonomy): Eukaryota > Metazoa > Arthropoda > Insecta > Diptera > Stratiomyidae > Oxycera > Oxycera nigricornis. The sequence continues at coordinate 16,700,764 of OZ012664.1, read as the reverse complement.
TCACCTAGAAATCGGGCGAAATGGACTTGACAGTGTACTTTGACAGCTAGCCATTACAGTCAGCTGTCATTTGGTACCCTTTTGGTGCCAATAGAAGCTGTACTTCGCCCGGAAAAAATTATAGACGGCGATGTATTCTCATCGATTTCATGTCCAGGGTGTTGTGGTGAGTTTATCACCTAGAAATCGGGTGAAATGAACTTGACAGTGTACTTTGACAGCTAGTGACTACTGTCAGCTGTCATTTGGTACCCTTTTGGTGCCGATAAAAGCTGTACTTCGCCCGGAAAAAATTATAGACGACGATGTACTCTCATCGATTTCATGTCCAGGGTGTTGTGGTGAGTTTATCACCTAGGAATCGGGCGTAATGGACTTGACAGTGTACTTTGACAGCTAGTCATTACTGTCAGCTGTCATCTGGTACACTTTTGATGCCAATCGAAGCTTTACTTTGCCCGGAAAAAATTATAAACGACGATGTACTCTCATCGATTTCATGTCCAGGGTGTTGTGGTAGGTTTATCACCTAGAAATCGGGTGAAATGAACTTGACAGTGTACTTTGACAGCTGGTCACAACTGTCAGCTGTCATTTAATTAACTTTTGATGCCGATCAGAGCTGCACTTCGCCCGGAAAAAATTATAGAACACGATGTACTCTCATCGATTTCATGTCCAGGGTGTTGTGGTGAGTTTATCACCATGAAATCGGGCGAAATGGACTTGACAGTGTACTTTGAAAGCTAGTGACTACAGTCAGCTGTCATTTGGTACCCTTTTGGTGCCAATAGAAGCTGTACTTCGCCCGGAAAAAATTATAGACGGCGATGTATTCTCATCGATTTCATGTCCAGGGTGTTGTGGTAGGTTTATCACCTAGAAATCGGGTGAAATGAACTTGACAGTGTACTTTGACAGCTGGTCACAACTGTCAGCTGTCATTTGATTAACTTTTGATGCCGATCGCAGCTGTACTTCGCCCGGAAAAAATTATAGAACACGATGTACTCTCATCGATTTCATGTCCAGGGTGTTGTGGTGAGTTTATCACCTAGAAATCGGGCGGAATGGACTTGAGAGTGTACTTTGGAAGCTAGTGACTACAGTCAGCTGTCATTTGGTACCCTTGTGGTGCCGATAGAAGCTGTACTTCGCCCGGAAAAAAATATAGACGGCGATGTATTCTCATCGATTTCATGTCCAGGGTGTTGTGGTGAGTTTATCACCTAGAAATCGGGCGAAATGGACTTGACAGTGTACTTAGGAAGCTAGTGACTACAGTCAGCTGTCATTTGGTACCCTTTTGGTGCCGATAAAAGCTGTACTTCGCCCGGAAAAAATTATAGACGACGATGTACTCTCATCGATTTCATGTCCAGGGTGTTGTGGTGAGTTTATCACCTAGGAATCGGGCGTAATGGACTTGACAGTGTACTTTGACAGCTAGAAATTACTGTCAGCTGTCATCTGGTACACTTTTGATGCCAATCGAAGCTGTACTTTGCCCGGAAAAAATTATAAACGACGATGTACTCTCATCGATTTCATGTCCAGGGTGTTGTGGTAAGTTTATCACCTAGAAATCGGGCGTAATGGACTTGACAGTGTACTTTGACAGCTAGTGACTACTATCAGCTGTCATTTGGTACCCTTTTGGTGCCGATAGAAGCTGTACTTCGCCCGGAAAAAATTAAAGACGACGATGTACTCTCATCGATTTCATGTCCAGGGTGTTGTGGTGAGTTTATCACCTAGAAATCGGGTGAAATGAACTTTACAGTGTACTTTGGCAGCTGGTAACAATTGTCAGCTGTCATTTGATTAACTTTTGATGCCGATCGCAGCTGTACTTCGCCCGGAAAAAATTATAGAACACGATGTACTCTCATCGATTTCATGTCCAGGGTGTTGTGGTGAGTTTATCACCTAGAAATCGGGCGGAATGGACTTGAGAGTGTACTTTGGAAGCTAGTGACTACAGTCAGCTGTCATTTGGTACCCTTGTGGTGCCGATAGAAGCTGTACTTCGCCCGGAAAAAAATATAGACGGCGATGTATTCTCATCGATTTCATGTCCAGGGTGTTGTGGTGAGTTTATCACCTAGAAATCGGGCGAAATGGACTTGACAGTGTACTTAGGAAGCTAGTGACTACAGTCAGCTGTCATTTGGTACCCTTTTGCCGCCGATAGAAGCTGTACTTTACCCGGAAAAAATTATAGACGGCGATGTATTCTCATCGATTTCATGTCCAGGGTGTTGTGGTAAGTTTATCACCTAGAAATCGGGCGTAATGGACTTGACAGTGTACTTTGACAGCTAGTGACTACTGTCAGCTGTCATTTGGTACCCTTTTGGTGCCGATAGATGCTGTACTTCGCCCGGAAAAAATTATAGACGACGATGTACTCTCATCGATTTCATGTCCAGGGTGTTGTGGTGAGTTTATCACCTAGGAATCGGGCGTAATGGACTTGACAGTGTACCTTGACAGCTAGCCATTACTGTCAGCTGTCATTTGGTACACTTTTGATGCCAATCGAAGCTGTAGTTTGCCCGGAAAAAATTATAAACGATGATGTACTCTCATCGATTTCATGTCCAGGGTGTTGTGGTAGGTTTATCACCTAGAAATCGGGTGAAATGAACTTTACAGTGTACTTTGGCAGCTGGTAACAATTGTCAGCTGTCATTTGATTAACTTTTGATGCCGATCGCAGCTGTACTTCGCCCGGAAAAAATTATAGAACACGATGTACTCTCATCGATTTCATGTCCAGGGTGTTGTGGTGAGTTTATCACCTAGAAATCGGGCGGAATGGACTTGAGAGTGTACTTTGGAAGCTAGTGACTACAGTCAGCTGTCATTTGGTACCCTTGTGGTGCTGATAGAAGCTGTACTTCGCCCGGAAAAAAATATAGACGGCGATGTATTCTCATCGATTTCATGTCCAGGGTGTTGTGGTGAGTTTATCACCTAGAAATCGGGCGAAATGGACTTGACAGTGTACTTAGGAAGCTAGTGACTACAGTCAGCTGTCATTTGGTACCCTTTTGCCGCCGATAGAAGCTGTACTTCACCCGGAAAAAATTATAGACGGCGATGTATTCTCATCGATTTCATGTCCAGGGTGTTGTGGTAAGTTTATCACCTAGAAATCGGGCGTAATGGACTTGACAGTGTACTTTGACAGCTAGTGACTACTGTCAGCTGTCATTTGGTACCCTTTTGGTGCCGATAGATGCTGTACTTCGCCCGGAAAAAATTATAGACGACGATGTACTCTCATCGATTTCATGTCCAGGGTGTTGTGGTGAGTTTATCACCTAGGAATCGGGCGTAATGGACTTGACAGTGTACCTTGACAGCTAGCCATTACTGTCAGCTGTCATTTGGTACACTTTTGATGCCAATCGAAGCTGTAGTTTGCCCGGAAAAAATTATAAACGATGATGTACTCTCATCGATTTCATGTCCAGGGTGTTGTGGTAGGTTTATCACCTAGAAATCGGGTGAAATGAACTTGACAGTGTACTTTGACAGCTGGTCACAACTGTCAACTGTCATTTGATTAACTTTTGATGCCGATCGCAGCTGTACTTCGCCCGGAAAAAATTATAGAACACGATGTACTCTCATCGATTTCATGTCCAGGGTGTTGTGGTGAGTTTATCACCTAGAAATCGGGCGGAATGGACTTGAGAGTGTACTTTGGAAGCTAGTGACTACAGTCAGCTGTCATTTGGTACCCTTGTGGTGCCGATAGAAGCTGTACTTCGCCCGGAAAAAAATATAGACGGCGATGTATTCTCATCGATTTCATGTCCAGGGTGTTGTGGTGAGTTTATCACCTAGAAATCGGGCGAAATGGACTTGACAGTGTACTTAGGAAGCTAGTGACTACAGTCAGCTGTCATTTGGTACCCTTTTGCCGCCGATAGAAGCTGTACTTCACCCGGAAAAAATTATAGACGGCGATGTATTCTCATCGATTTCATGTCCAGGGTGTTGTGGTAAGTTTATCACCTAGAAATCGGGCGTAATGGACTTGACAGTGTACTTTGACAGCTAGTGACTACTGTCAGCTGTCATTTGGTACCCTTTTGGTGCCGATAGATGCTGTACTTCGCCCGGAAAAAATTATAGACGACGATGTACTCTCATCGATTTCATGTCCAGGGTGTTGTGGTGAGTTTATCACCTAGGAATCGGGCGTAATGGACTTGACAGTGTACCTTGACAGCTAGCCATTACTGTCAGCTGTCATTTGGTACACTTTTGATGCCAATCGAAGCTGTAGTTTGCCCGGAAAAAATTATAAACGATGATGTACTCTCATCGATTTCATGTCCAGGGTGTTGTGGTAGGTTTATCACCTAGAAATCGGGTGAAATGAACTTGACAGTGTACTTTGACAGCTGGTCACAACTGTCAACTGTCATTTGATTAACTTTTAAAGCCGATCGGAGCTGTACTTCGTCCGGAAAAAATTATAGAACACGATGTACTCTCATCGATTTCATGTCCAGGGTGTTGTGGTGAGTTTATCACCATGAAATCGGGCGAAATGGACTTGACAGTGTACTTTGAAAGCTAGTGACTACAGTCAGCTGTCATTTGGTACCCTTTTGGTGCCAATAGAAGCTGTACTTCGCCCGGAAAAAATTATAGACGGCGATGTATTCTCATCGATTTCATGTCCAGGGTGTTGTGGTAGGTTTATCACCTAGAAATCGGGTGAAATGAACTTGACAGTGTACTTTGACAGCTGGTCACAACTGTCAGCTGTCATTTGATTAACTTTTGATGCCGATCGGAGCTGTACTCCGCCCGGAAAAAATTATAGAACACGATGTACTCTCATCGATTTCATGTCCAGGGTGTTGTGGTGAGTTTATCACCTAGAAATCGGGCGAAATGGACTTGACAGTGTACTTTGACAGCTAGCCATTACAGTCAGCTGTCATTTGGTACCCTTTTGGTGCCAATAGAAGCTGTACTTCGCCCGGAAAAAATTATAGACGGCGATGTATTCTCATCGATTTCATGTCCAGGGTGTTGTGGTGAGTTTATCACCTAGAAATCGGGTGAAATGAACTTGACAGTGTACTTTGACAGCTAGTGACTACTGTCAGCTGTCATTTGGTACCCTTTTGGTGCCGATAAAAGCTGTACTTCGCCCGGAAAAAATTATAGACGACGATGTACTCTCATCGATTTCATGTCCAGGGTGTTGTGGTGAGTTTATCACCTAGGAATCGGGCGTAATGGACTTGACAGTGTACTTTGACAGCTAGTCATTACTGTCAGCTGTCATCTGGTACACTTTTGATGCCAATCGAAGCTTTACTTTGCCCGGAAAAAATTATAAACGACGATGTACTCTCATCGATTTCATGTCCAGGGTGTTGTGGTAGGTTTATCACCTAGAAATCGGGTGAAATGAACTTGACAGTGTACTTTGACAGCTGGTCACAACTGTCAGCTGTCATTTAATTAACTTTTGATGCCGATCAGAGCTGCACTTCGCCCGGAAAAAATTATAGAACACGATGTACTCTCATCGATTTCATGTCCAGGGTGTTGTGGTGAGTTTATCACCTAGAAATCGGATGAAATGAACTCAACAGTGTACTTTGACAGCTGGTCACAACTGTCAGCTGTCATTTGATTTACTTTTGATGCCGATCGGAGCTGTACTTCGCCCGGAAAAAATTATAGAACACGATGTACTCTCATCGATTTCATGTCCAGGGTGTTGTGGTGAGTTTATCACCTAGAAATCGGGCGAAATGGACTTGACAGTGTACTTTGGAAGCTAGTGACTACTGTCAGCTGTCATTTGGTACCCTTTTGGTGCCGATAGAAGCTGTACTTCGCCCGGAAAAAATTATAGACGGCGATGTATTCTCATCGATTTCATGTCCAGGGTGTTGTGGTAAGTTTATCACCTAGAAATCGGGCGTAATGGACTTGACAGTGTACTTTGACAGCTAGTGACTACTGTCAGCTGTCATTTGGTACCCTTTTAGTGCCGATAGAAGCTGTACTTCGCCCGGAAAAAATTATAGACGACGATGTACTCTCATCGATTTCATGTCCAGGGTGTTGTGGTGAGTTTATCACCTAGGAATCGGGTGAAATGAACTTGACAGTGTACTTTGCCAGCTGATCACAATTGTCAGCTGTCATTTGATTAACTTTTGATGCCGATCGCAGCTGTACTTTGCCCGGAAAAAATTATAGAACACGATGTACTCTCATCGATTTCATGTCCAGGGTGTTGTGGTGAGTTTATCACCTAGAAATCGGGCGAAATGGACTTGAGAGTGTACTTTGAAAGCTAGTGACTACAGTCAGCTGTCATTTGGTACCCTTTTGGTGCCGATAGAAGCTGTACTTCGCCCGGAAAAAAATTTAGACGGCGATGTATTCTCATCGATTTCATGTCCAGGGTGTTGTGGTGAGTTTATCACCTAGAAATCGGGCGAAATGGACTTGACAGTGTACTTAGGAAGCTAGTGACTACAGTGAGCTGTCATTTGGTACCCTTTTGGTGCCGATAGAAGCTGTACTTCGCCCGGAAAAAATTATAGACGGCGATGTATTCTCATCGATTTCATATCCAGGGTGTTGTGGTAAGTTTATCACCTAGAAATCGGGCGTAATGGACTTGACAGTGTACTTTGACAGCTAGTGACTACTGTCAGCTGTCATTTGGTACCCTTTTGGTGCCCATAGAAGCTGTACTTCGCCCGGAAAAAATTATAGACGACGATGTACTCTCATCGATTTCATGTCCAGGGTGTTGTGGTAGGTTTATCACCTAGAAATCGGGTGAAATGAACTTGACAGTGTACTTTGACAGCTGGTCACAACTGTCAGCTGTCATTTGATTAACTTTTGATGCCGATCGGAGCTGCACTCCGCCCGGAAAAAATTATATAACACGATGTACTCTCATCGATTTCATGTCCAGGGTGTTGTGGTGAGTTTATCACCTAGAAATCGGGCGAAATGGACTTGACAGTGTTCTTTGACAGCTAGCCATTACTGTCAGCTGTCATCTGGTACACTTTTGATGCCAATCGAAGCTGTACTTTGCCCGGAAAAAATTATAAACGACGATGTACTCTCATCGATTTCATGTCCAGGGTGTTGTGGTGAGTTTATCACCTAGAAATTGGGCGAAATGGACTTGACAGTGTACTTTGACAGCTAGTGACTACTGTCAGCTGTCATTTGGTACCCTTTTGGTGCCGATAGAAGCTGTACTTCGCCCGGAAAAAATTATAGACGACGATGTTCTCTCATCGATTTCATGTCCAGGGTGTTGTGGTGAGTTTATCACCTAGGAATCGGGCGTAATGGACTTGACAGTGTACTTTGACAGCTAGTCATTACTGTCAGCTGTCATCTGGTACACTTTTGATGCCAATCGAAGCTTTACTTTGCCCGGAAAAAATTATAAACGACGATGTACTCTCATCGATTTCATGTCCAGGGTGTTGTGGTAGGTTTATCACCTAGAAATCGGGTGAAATGAACTTGACAGTGTACTTCGACAGCTGGTCACAACTGTCAGATGTCATTTGATTAACTTTTGATGCCGATCAGAGCTGCACTTCGCCCGGAAAAAATTATAGAACACGATGTACTCTCATCGATTTCATGTCCAGGGTGTTGTGGTGAGTTTATCACCTAGGAATCGGGCGTAATGGACTTGACAGTGTACTTTGACAGCTAGCCATTACTGTCAGCTGTCATCTGGTACACTTTTGATGCCAATCGAAGCTGTACTTTGCCCGGAAAAAATTATAAACGACGATGTACTCTCATCGATTTCATGTCCAGGGTGTTGTGGTAGGTTTATCACCTAGAAATCGGGTGAAATGAACTTGACAGTGTACTTTGACAGCTGGTCACAACTGTCAGCTGTCATTTGATTAACTTTTGATGCCGATCGGAGCTGTACTTCGTCCGGAAAAAATTATAGAACACGATGTACTCTCATCGATTTCATGTCCAGGGTGTTGTGGTGAGTTTATCACCTAGAAATCGGGCGAAATGGACTTGACAGTGTACTTTGACAGCTAGTGACTACTGTCAGCTGTCATTTGGTACCCTTTTGGTGCCAATAGAAGCTGTACTTCGCCCGGAAAAAATTATAGACGATGATGTACTCTCAACGATTTCATGTCCAGGGTGTTGTGGTGAGTTTATCACCTAGGAATCGGGCGTAATGGACTTGACATTGTACTTGTGAAGCTAGTGACTACAGTCAGCTGTCATTTGGTACCCTTTTGGTGCCGATAGAAGCTGTACTTCGCCCGGAAAAAATTATAGACGGCGATGTATTCTCATCGATTTCATGTCCAGGGTGTTGTGGTAAGTTTATCACCTAGAAATCGGGCGTAATGGACTTGACAGTGTACTTTGACAGCTAGTGACTACTGTCAGCTGTCATTTGGTACCCTTTAAGTGCCAATAGAAGCTGTACTTCGCCCGGAAAAAATTATAGACGACGATGTACTCTCATCGATTTCATGTCCAGGGTGTTGTGGTGAGTTTATCACCTAGAAATCGGGTGAAATGAACTTGACAGTGTATTTTGCCAGCTGGTCACAATTGTCAGCTGTCATTTGATTAACTTTTGATGCCGATCGCAGCTGTACTTCGCCCGGAAAAAATTATAGAACACGATGTACTCTCATCGATTTCATGTCCAGGGTGTTGTGGTGAGTTTATCACCTAGAAATCGGGCGAAATGGACTTGAGAGTGTACTTTGAAAGCTAGTGACTACAGTCAGCTGTCATTTGGTACCCTTTTGGTGCCGATAGAAGCTGTACTTCGCCCGGAAAAAAATTTAGACGGCGATGTATTCTCATCGATTTCATGTCCAGGGTGTTGTGGTGAGTTTATCACCTAGAAATCGGGCGAAATGGACTTGACAGTGTACTTACGAAGCTTGTGACTACAGTCAGCTGTCATTTGGTACCCTTTTGGTGCCGATAGAAGCTGTACTTCGCCCGGAAAAAATTATAGACGGCGATGTATTCTCATCGATTTCATATCCAGGGTGTTGTGGTAAGTTTATCACCTAGAAATCGGGCGTAATGGACTTGACAGTGTACTTTGACAGCTAGTGACTACTGTCAGCTGTCATTTGGTACCCTTTTGGTGCCGATAGAAGCTGTACTTCGCCCGGAAAAAATTATAGACGACGATGTACTCTCATCGATTTCATGTCCAGGGTGTTGTGGTGAGTTTATCACCTAGGAATCGGGCGTAATGGACTTGACAGTGTACTTTGACAGCTAGCCATTACTGTCAGCTGTCATCTGGTACACTTTTGATGCCAATCGAAGCTGTACTTTGCCCGGAAAAAATTATAAACGACGATGTACTCTCATCGATTTCATGTCCAGGGTGTTGTGGTAGGTTTATCACCTAGAAATCGGGTGAAATGAACTTGACAGTGTACTTTGACAGCTGATCACAACTAGCAGCTGTCATTTGATTAACTTTTGATGCCGATCGGAGCTGTACTTCGTCCGGAAAAAATTATAGAACACGATGTACTCTCATCGATTTCATGTCCAGGGTGTTGTGGTGAGTTTATCACCTAGAAATCGGGCGAAATGGACTTGACAGTGTACTTAGGAAGCTAGTGACTACAGTCAGCTGTCATTTGGTACCCTTTTGGTGCCGATAGAAGCTGTACTTCGCCCGGAAAAAAATATAGACGGCGATGTATTCTCATCGATTTCATGTCCAGGGTGTTGTGGTGAGTTTATCACCTAGAAATCGGGCGAAATGGACTTGACATTGTACTTGTGAAGCTAGTGACTACAGTCAGCTGTCATTTGGTACCCTTTTGGTGCCGATAGAAGCTGTACTTCGCCCGGAAAAAATTATAGACGGCGATGTATTCTCATCGATTTCATGTCCAGGGTGTTGTGGTAAGTTTATCACCTAGAAATCGGGCGTAATGGACTTGACAGTGTACTTTGACAGCTAGTGACTACTGTCAGCTGTCATTTGGTACCCTTTTGGTGCCAATAGAAGCTGTACTTCGCCCGGAAAAAATTATAGACGATGATGTACTCTCATCGATTTCATGTCCAGGGTGTTGTGGTGAGTTTATCACCTAGGAATCGGGCGTAATGGACTTGACAGTGTACTTTGACAGCTAGTTACTACTGTCAGCTGTCATTTGGTACCCTTTTGGTGCCGATAGAAGCTGTACTTCGCCCGGAAAAAATTATAGACGACGATGTATTCTCATCGATTTCATGTCCAGGGTGTTGTGGTAAGTTTATCACCTAGAAATTGGGCGTAATGGACTTGACAGTGTACTTTGGCAGCTAGTGACTACTGTCAGCTGTCATTTGGTACCCTTTTGGTGCCGATAGAAGCTGTACTTCGCCCGGAAAAAAATTTAGACGGCGATGTATTCTCATCGATTTCATGCCCAGGGTGTTGTGGTGAGTTTATCACCTAGAAATCGGGCGAAATGGACTTGACAGTGTACTTAGGAAGCTTGCGACTACAGTCAGCTGTCAATTGGTACCCTTTTGGTGCCGATAGAAGCTGTACTTCGCCCGGAAAAAATTATAGACGGCGATGTATTCTCATCGATTTCATATCCAGGGTGTTGTGGTAAGTTTATCACCTAGAAATCGGGCGTAATGGACTTGACAGTTTACTTTGACAGCTAGTGACTACTGTCAGCTGTCATTTGGTACCCTTTTGGTGCCGATAGAAGCTGTACTTCGCCCGGAAAAAATTATAGACGACGATGTACTCTCATCGATTTCATGTCCAGGGTGTTGTGGTGAGTTTATCACCTAGGAATCGGGCGTAATGGACTTGACAGTGTACTTTGACAGCTAGCCATTACTGTCAGCTGTCATCTGGTACACTTTTGATGCCAATCGAAGCTGTACTTTGCCCGGAAAAAATTATAAACGACGATGTACTCTCATCGATTTCATGTCCAGGGTGTTGTGGTAGGTTTATCACCTAGAAATCGGGTGAAATGAACTTGACAGTGTAATTTGACAGCTGGCCACAACTGGCAGCTGTCATTTGATTAACTTTTGATGCCGATCGGAGCTGTACTTCGTCCGGAAAAAATTATAGAACACGATGTACTCTCATCGATTTCATGTCCAGGGTGTTGTGGTGAGTTTATCACCATGAAATCGGGCGAAATGGACTTGACAGTGTACTTTGAAAGCTAGTCACTACAGTCAGCTGTCATTTGGTACCCTTTTGGTGCCAATAGAAGCTGTACTTCGCCCGGAAAAAATTATAGACGGCGATGTATTCTCATCGATTTCATGTCCAGGGTGTTGTGGTAGGTTTATCACCTAGAAATCGGGTGAAATGAACTTGACAGTGTACTTTGACAGCTGGTCACAACTGTCAGCTGTCATTTGATTAACTTTTGATGCCGATCGGAGCTGTACTCCGCCCGGAAAAAATTATAGAACACGATGTACTCTCATCGATTTCATGTCCAGGGTGTTGTGGTGAGTTTATCACCTAGAAATCGGGCGAAATGGACTTGACAGTGTACTTTGACAGCTAGACATTACAGTCAGCTGTCATTTGGTACCCTTTTGGTGCCAATAGAAGCTGTACTTCGCCCGGAAAAAATTATAGACGGCGATGTATTCTCATCGATTTCATGTCCAGGGTGTTGTGGTGAGTTTATCACCTAGAAATCGGGTGAAATGAACTTGACAGTGTACTTTTACAGCTAGTGACTACTGTCAGCTGTCATTTGGTACCCTTTTGGTGCCGATAAAAGCTGTACTTCGCCCGGAAAAAATTATAGACGACGATGTACTCTCATCGATTTCATGTCCAGGGTGTTGTGGTGAGTTTATCACCTAGGAATCGGGCGTAATGGACTTGACAGTGTACTTTGACAGCTAGTCATTACTGTCAGCTGTCATCTGGTACACTTTTGATGCCAATCGAAGCTTTACTTTGCCCGGAAAAAATTATAAACGACGATGTACTCTCATCGATTTCATGTCCAGGGTGTTGTGGTAGGTTTATCACCTAGAAATCGGGTGAAATGAACTTGACAGTGTACTTTGACAGCTGGTCACAACTGTCAGCTGTCATTTAATTAACTTTTGATGCCGATCAGAGCTGCACTTCGCCCGGAAAAAATTATAGAACACGATGTACTCTCATCGATTTCATGTCCAGGGTGTTGTGGTGAGTTTATCACCTAGAAATCGGATGAAATGAACTCAACAGTGTACTTTGACAGCTGGTCACAACTGTCAGCTGTCATTTGATTTACTTTTGATGCCGATCGGAGCTGTACTTCGCCCGGAAAAAATTATAGAACACGATGTACTCTCATCGATTTCATGTCCAGGGTGTTGTGGTGAGTTTATCACCTAGAAATCGGGCGAAATGGACTTGACAGTGTACTTTGGAAGCTAGTGACTACTGTCAGCTGTCATTTGGTACCCTTTTGGTGCCGATAGAAGCTGTACTTCGCCCGGAAAAAATTATAGACGGCGATGTATTCTCATCGATTTCATGTCCAGGGTGTTGTGGTAAGTTTATCACCTAGAAATCGGGCGTAATGGACTTGACAGTGTACTTTGACAGCTAGTGACTACTGTCAGCTGTAATTTGGTACCCTTTTAGTGCCGATAGAAGCTGTACTTCGCCCGGAAAAAATTATAGACGACGATGTACTCTCATCGATTTCATGTCCAGGGTGTTGTGGTGAGTTTATCACCTAGGAATCGGGTGAAATGAACTTGACAGTGTACTTTGCCAGCTGATCACAATTGTCAGCTGTCATTTGATTAACTTTTGATGCCGATCGCAGCTGTACTTCGCCCGGAAAAAATTATAGAACACGATGTACTCTCATCGATTTCATGTCCAGGGTGTTGTGGTGAGTTTATCACCTAGAAATCGGGCGAAATGGACTTGAGAGTGTACTTTGAAAGCTAGTGACTACAGTCAGCTGTCATTTGGTACCCTTTTGGTGCCGATAGAAGCTGTACTTCGCCCGGAAAAAAATTTAGACGGCGATGTATTCTCATCGATTTCATGTCCAGGGTGTTGTGGTGAGTTTATCACCTAGAAATCGGGCGAAATGGACTTGACAGTGTACTTAGGAAGCTAGTGACTACAGTCAGCTGTCATTTGGTACCCTTTTGGTGCCGATAGAAGCTGTACTTCGCCCGGAAAAAATTATAGACGGCGATGTATTCTCATCGATTTCATATCCAGGGTGTTGTGGTAAGTTTATCACCTAGAAATCGGGCGTAATGGACTTGACAGTGTACTTTGACAGCTAGTGACTACTGTCAGCTGTCATTTGGTACCCTTTTGGTGCCCATAGAAGCTGTACTTTGCCCGGAAAAAATTATAGACGACGATGTACTCTCATCGATTTCATGTCCAGGGTGTTGTGGTAGGTTTATCACCTAGAAATCGGGTGAAATGAACTTGACAGTGTACTTTGACAGCTGGTCACAACTGTCAGCTGTCATTTGATTAACTTTTGATGCCGATCGGAGCTGCACTCCGCCCGGAAAAAATTATAGAACACGATGTACTCTCATCGATTTCATGTCCAGGGTGTTGTGGTGAGTTTATCACCTAGAAATCGGGCGTAATGGACTTGACAGTGTACTTTGACAGCTAGTGACTACTGTCAGCTGTCATTTGGTACCCTTTAAGTGCCAATAGAAGCTGTACTTCGCCCGGAAAAAATTATAGACGACGATGTACTCTCATCGATTTCATGTCCAGGGTGTTGTGGTGAGTTTATCACCTAGAAATCGGGTGAAATGAACTTGACAGTGTATTTTGCCAGCTGGTCACAATTGTCAGCTGTCATTTGATTAACTTTTGATGCCGATCGCAGCTGTACTTCGCCCGGAAAAAATTATAGAACACGATGTACTCTCATCGATTTTATGTCCAGGGTGTTGTGGTGAGTTTATCACCTAGAAATCGGGCGAAATGGACTTGACAGTGTACTTTGAAAGCTAGTGACTACAGTGAGCTGTCATTTGGTACCCTTTTGGTGCCGATAGAAGCTGTACTTCGCCCGGAAAAAATTATAGACGACGATGTACTCTCATCGATTTCATGTCCAGGGTGTTGTGGTGAGTTTATCACCTAGGAATCGGGCGTAATGGACTTGACAGTGTACTTTGACAGCTAGTCATTACTGTCAGCTGTCATCTGGTACACTTTTGATGCCAATCGAAGCTTTACTATGCCCGGAAAAAATTATAAACGACGATGTACTCTCATCGATTTCATGTCCAGGGTGTTGTGGTAGGTTTATCACCTAGAAATCGGGTGAAATGAACTTGACAGTGTACTTCGACAGCTGGTCACAACTGTCAGCTGTCATTTGATTAACTTTTGATGCCGATCAGAGCTGCACTTCGCCCGGAAAAAATTATAGAACACGATGTACTCTCATCGATTTCATGTCCAGGGTGTTGTGGTGAGTTTATCACCTAGGAATCGGGCGTAATGGACTTGACAGTGTACTTTGACAGCTAGCCATTACTGTCAGCTGTCATCTGGTACACTTTTGATGCCAATCGAAGCTGTACTTTGCCCGGAAAAAATTATAAACGACGATGTACTCTCATCGATTTCATGTCCAGGGTGTTGTGGTAGGTTTATCACCTAGAAATCGGGTGAAATGAACTTGACAGTGTACTTTGACAGCTGGCCACAACTGTCAGCTGTCATTTGATTAACTTTTGATGCCGATCGGAGCTGTACTTCGTCCGGAAAAAATTATAGAACACGATGTACTCTCATCGATTTCATGTCCAGGGTGTTGTGGTGAGTTTATCACCTAGAAATCGGGCGAAATGGACTTGACAGTGTACTTTGACAGCTAGTGACTACTGTCAGCTGTCATTTGGTACCCTTTTGGTGCCAATAGAAGCTGTACTTCGCCCGGAAAAAATTATAGACGATGATGTACTCTCAACGATTTCATGTCCAGGGTGTTGTGGTGAGTTTATCACCTAGGAATCGGGCGTAATGGACTTGACATTGTACTTGTGAAGCTAGTGACTACAGTCAGCTGTCATTTGGTACCCTTTTGGTGCCGATAGAAGCTGTACTTCGCCCGGAAAAAATTATAGACGGCGATGTATTCTCATCGATTTCATGTCCAGGGTGTTGTGGTAAGTTTATCACCTAGAAATCGGGCGTAATGGACTTGACAGTGTACTTTGACAGCTAGTGACTACTGTCAGCTGTCATTTGGTACCCTTTAAGTGCCAATAGAAGCTGTACTTCGCCCGGAAAAAATTATAGACGACGATGTACTCTCATCGATTTCATGTCCAGGGTGTTGTGGTGAGTTTATCACCTAGAAATCGGGTGAAATGAACTTGACAGTGTATTTTGCCAGCTGGTCACAATTGTCAGCTGTCATTTGATTAACTTTTGATGCCGATCGCAGCTGTACTTCGCCCGGAAAAAATTATAGAACACGATGTACTCTCATCGATTTCATGTCCAGGGTGTTGTGGTGAGTTTATCACCTAGAAATCGGGCGAAATGGACTTGACAGTGTACTTTGAAAGCTAGTGACTACAGTCAGCTGTCATTTGGTACCCTTTTGGTGCCGATAGAAGCTGTACTTCGCCCGGAAAAAAATTTAGACGGCGATGTATTCTCATCGATTTCATGTCCAGGGTGTTGTGGTGAGTTTATCACCTAGAAATCGGGCGAAATGGACTTGACAGTGTACTTACGAAGCTTGTGACTACAGTCAGCTGTCATTTGGTACCCTTTTGGTGCCGATAGAAGCTGTACTTTGCCCGGAAAAAATTATAGACGGCGATGTATTCTCATCGATTTCATATCCAGGGTGTTGTGGTAAGTTTATCACCTAGAAATCGGGCGTAATGGACTTGACAGTGTACTTTGACAGCTAGTGACTACTGTCAGCTGTCATTTGGTACCCTTTTGGTGCCGATAGAAGCTGTACTTCGCCCGGAAAAAATTATAGACGACGATGTACTCTCATCGATTTCATGTCCAGGGTGTTGTGGTGAGTTTATCACCTAGGAATCGGGCGTAATGGACTTGACAGTGTACTTTGACAGCTAGCCATTACTGTCAGCTGTCATCTGGTACACTTTTGATGCCAATCGAAGCTGTACTTTGCCCGGAAAAAATTATAAACGACGATGTACTCTCATCGATTTCATGTCCAGGGTGTTGTGGTAGGTTTATCACCTAGAAATCGGGTGAAATGAACTTGACAGTGTACTTTGACAGCTGGTCACAACTAGCAGCTGTCATTTGATTAACTTTTGATGCCGATCGGAGCTGTACTTCGTCCGGAAAAAATTATAGAACACGATGTACTCTCATCGATTTCATGTCCAGGGTGTTGTGGTGAGTTTATCACCTAGAAATCGGGCGAAATGGACTTGACAGTGTACTTAGGAAGCTAGTGACTACTGTCAGCTGTCATTTGGTACCCTTTTGGTGCCGATAGAAGCTGTACTTCGCCCGGAAAAAAATATAGACGGCGATGTATTCTCATCGATTTCATGTCCAGGGTGTTGTGGTGAGTTTATCACCTAGAAATCGGGCGAAATGGACTTGACATTGTACTTGTGAAGCTAGTGACTACAGTCAGCTGTCATTTGGTACCCTTTTGGTGCCGATAGAAGCTGTACTTCGCCCGGAAAAAATTATAGACGGCGATGTATTCTCATCGATTTCATGTCCAGGGTGTTGTGGTAAGTTTATCACCTAGAAATCGGGCGTAATGGACTTGACAGTGTACTTTGACAGCTAGTGACTACTGTCAGCTGTCATTTGGTACCCTTTTGGTGCCAATAGAAGCTGTACTTCGCCCGGAAAAAATTATAGACGATGATGTACTCTCATCGATTTCATGTCCAGGGTGTTGTGGTGAGTTTATCACCTAGGAATCGGGCGTAATGGACTTGACAGTGTACTTTGACAGCTAGTTACTACTGTCAGCTGTCATTTGGTACCCTTTTGGTGCCGATAGAAGCTGTACTTCGCCCGGAAAAAATTATAGACGACGATGTATTCTCATCGATTTCATGTCCAGGGTGTTGTGGTAAGTTTATCACCTAGAAATTGGGCGTAATGGACTTGACAGTGTACTTTGGCAGCTAGTGACTACTGTCAGCTGTCATTTGGTACCCTTTTGGTGCCGATAGAAGCTGTACTTCGCCCGGAAAAAAATTTAGACGGCGATGTATTCTCATCGATTTCATGTCCAGGGTGTTGTGGTGAGTTTATCACCTAGAAATCGGGCGAAATGGACTTGACAGTGTACTTAGGAAGCTTGCGACTACAGTCAGCTGTCATTTGGTACCCTTTTGGTGCCGATAGAAGCTGTACTTCGCCCGGAAAAAATTATAGACGGCGATGTATTCTCATCGATTTCATATCCAGGGTGTTGTGGTAAGTTTATCACCTAGAAATCGGGCGTAATGGACTTGACAGTTTACTTTGACAGCTAGTGACTACTGTCAGCTGTCATTTGGTACCCTTTTGGTGCCGATAGAAGCTGTACTTCGCCCGGAAAAAATTATAGACGACGATGTACTCTCATCGATTTCATGTCCAGGGTGTTGTGGTGAGTTTATCACCTAGGAATCGGGCGTAATGGACTTGACAGTGTACTTTGACAGCTAGCCATTACTGTCAACTGTCATCTGGTACACTTTTGATGCCAATCGAAGCTGTACTTTGCCCGGAAAAAATTATAAACGACGATGTACTCTCATCGATTTCATGTCCAGGGTGTTGTGGTAGGTTTATCACCTAGAAATCGGGTGAAATGAACTTGACAGTGTAATTTGACAGCTGGCCACAACTAGCAGCTGTCATTTGATTAACTTTTGATGCCGATCGGAGCTGTACTTCGTCCGGAAAAAATTATAGAACACGATGTACTCTCATCGATTTCATGTCCAGGGTGTTGTGGTGAGTTTATCACCTAGAAATCGGGCGAAATGGACTTGACAGTGTACTTAGGAAGCTAGTGACTACAGTCAGCTGTCATTTGGTACCCTTTTGGTGCCGATAGAAGCTGTACTTCGCCCGGAAAAAAATATAGACGGCGATGTATTCTCATCGATTTCATGTCCAGGGTGTTGTGGTGAGTTTATCACCTAGAAATCGGGCGAAATGGACTTGACATTGTACTTGTGAAGCTAGTGACTACAGTCAGCTGTCATTTGGTACCCTTTTGGTGCCGATAGAAGCTGTACTTCGCCCGGAAAAAATTAAAGACGGCGATGTATTCTCATCGATTTCATGTCCAGGGTGTTGTGGTAAGTTTATCACCTAGAAATCGGGCGTAATGGACTTGACAGTGTACTTTGACAGCTAGTGACTACTGTCAGCTGTCATTTGGTACCCTTTTGGTGCCGATAGAAGCTGTACTTCGCCCGGAAAAAATTATAGACGATGATGTACTCTCATCGATTTCATGTCCAGGGTGTTGTGGTGAGTTTATCACCTAGGAATCGGGCGTAATGGACTTGACAGTGTACTTTGACAGCTAGTTACTACTGTCAGCTGTCATTTGGTACCCTTTTGGTGCCGATAGAAGCTGTACTTCGCCCGGAAAAAATTATAGACGACGATGTATTCTCATCGATTTCATGTCCAGGGTGTTGTGGTAAGTTTATCACCTAGAAATTGGGCGTAATGGACTTGACAGTGTACTTTGGCAGCTAGTGACTACTGTCAGCTGTCATTTGGTACCCTTTTGGTGCCGATAGAAGCTGTACTTCGCCCGGAAAAAATTATAGACGACGATGTACTCTCATCGATTTCATGTCCAGGGTGTTGTGGTGAGTTTATCACCTAGAAATCGGGCGTAATGGACTTGACAGTGTACTTTGACAGCTAGCCATTACTGTCAGCTGTCATCTGGTACACTTTTGATGCCAATCGAAGCTGTACTTTGCCCGGAAAAAATTATAAACGACGATGTACTCTCATCGATTTCATGTCCAGGGTGTTGTGGTAGGTTTATCACCTAGAAATCGGGTGAAATGAACTTGACAGTGTACTTTGGCAGCTGGTCACAACTGTCAGCTGTCATTTGATTAACTTTTGATGCCGATCGGAGCTGTACTTCGCCCGGAAAAAATTATAGAACACGATGTACTCTCATCGATTTCATGTCCAGGGTGTTGTGGTGAGTTTATCACCTAGAAATCGGGCGAAATGGACTTGACAGTGTACTTTGAAAGCTAGTGACTACAATCAGCTGTCATTTGGTACCTTTTTGGTGCCGATATAAGCTGTACTTCGCCCGGAAAAAATTATAGACGGCGATGTATTCTCATCGATTTCATGTCCAGGGTGTTGTGGTAGGTTTATCACCTAGAAATCGGGTGAAATGAACTTAACAGTGTACTTTGACAGCTGGTCACAACTGTCAGCTGTCATTTGATTAACTTTTAATGCCGATCGGAGCTTCACTTCGCCCGGAAAAAATTATAGAACACGATGTACTCTCATCGATTTCATGTCCAGGGTGTTGTGGTGAGTTTATCACCTAGAAAACGGGCGTAATGGACTTGACAGTGTACTTTGACAGCTAGTGACTACTGTCAGCTGTCATTTGGTACCCTTTTGGTGCCGATAGAAGCTGTACTTCGCCCGGAAAAAATTATAGACGACGATGTACTCTCATCGATTTCATGTCCAGGGTGTTGTGGTAAGTTTATCAACTAGGAATCGGGCGTAGTGGACTTGACAGTGTACTTTGACAGCTAGTCATTACTGTCAGCTGTCATGTGGTACACTTTTGATGCCCATCGAAGCTGTACTTTGCCCGGAAAAAATTATAAACGACGATGTACTCTCATCGATTTCATGTCCAGGGTGTTGTGGTAGGTTTATCACCTAGAAATCGGGTGAAATGAACTTGACGGTGTACTTTGACAGCTAGTGACTACTGTCAGCTGTCATTTGATACCCTTTTGATGCCGATAGAAGCTGTACTTCGCCCGGAAAAAATTATAGACGACGATGTACTCTCATCGATTTCATGTCCAGGGTGTTGTGGTGAGTTTATCACCTAGAAATCGGGCGTAATGGACTTGACAGTGTACTTTGACAGCTAGCCATTACTGTCAGCTGTCATCTGGTACACTTTTGATGCCAATCGAAGCTGTACTTTGCCCGGAAAAAATTATAAACGACGATGTACTCTCATCGATTTCATGTCCAGGGTGTTGTGGTAGGTTTATCACCTAGAAATCGGGTGAAATGAACTTGACAGGGTACTTTGACAGCTGGTCACAACTGTCAGCTGTCATTTGATTAACTTTTGATGCCGATCGAAGCTGCACTTCGCCCGGAAAAAATTATAGAACACGATGTACTCTCATCGATTTCATGTCCAGGGTGTTGTGGTGAGTTTATCACCTAGAAATCGGGTGAAATGAACTCGACAGTGTACTTTGACAGCTGGTCACAACTGTCAGCTGTCATTTGATTAACTTTTGATGCCGATCGGAGCTGTACTTCGCCCGGAAAAAATTATAGAACACGATGTACTCTCATCGATTTCATGTCCAGGGTGTTGTGGTAAGTTTATCACCTAGAAATTGGGCGTAATGGACTTGACAGTGTACTTTGGCAGCTAGTGACTACTGTCAGCTGTCATTTGGTACCCTTTTGGTGCCGATAGAAGCTGTACTTCGCCCGGAAAAAATTATAGACGACGATGTACTCTCATCGATTTCATGTCCAGGGTGTTGTGGTGAGTTTATCACCTAGAAATCGGGCGTAATGGACTTGACAGTGTACTTTGACAGCTAGCCATTACTGTCAGCTGTCATCTGGTACACTTTTGATGCCAATCGAAGCTGTACTTTGCCCGGAAAAAATTATAAACGACGATGTACTCTCATCGATTTCATGTCCAGGGTGTTGTGGTAGGTTTATCACCTAGAAATCGGGTGAAATGAACTTGACAGTGTACTTTGGCAGCTGGTCACAACTGTCAGCTGTCATTTGATTAACTTTTGATGCCGATCGGAGCTGTACTTCGCCCGGAAAAAATTATAGAACACGATGTACTCTCATCGATTTCATGTCCAGGGTGTTGTGGTGAGTTTATCACCTAGAAATCGGGCGAAATGGACTTGACAGTGTACTTTGAAAGCTAGTGACTACAATCAGCTGTCATTTGGTACCTTTTTGGTGCCGATATAAGCTGTACTTCGCCCGGAAAAAATTATAGACGGCGATGTATTCTCATCGATTTCATGTCCAGGGTGTTGTGGTAGGTTTATCACCTAGAAATCGGGTGAAATGAACTTAACAGTGTACTTTGACAGCTGGTCACAACTGTCAGCTGTCATTTGATTAACTTTTAATGCCGATCGGAGCTTCACTTCGCCCGGAAAAAATTATAGAACACGATGTACTCTCATCGATTTCATGTCCAGGGTGTTGTGGTGAGTTTATCACCTAGAAAACGGGCGTAATGGACTTGACAGTGTACTTTGACAGCTAGTGACTACTGTCAGCTGTCATTTGGTACCCTTTTGGTGCCGATAGAAGCTGTACTTCGCCCGGAAAAAATTATAGACGACGATGTACTCTCATCGATTTCATGTCCAGGGTGTTGTGGTAAGTTTATCAACTAGGAATCGGGCGTAGTGGACTTGACAGTGTACTTTGACAGCTAGTCATTACTGTCAGCTGTCATGTGGTACACTTTTGATGCCCATCGAAGCTGTACTTTGCCCGGAAAAAATTATAAACGACGATGTACTCTCATCGATTTCATGTCCAGGGTGTTGTGGTAGGTTTATCACCTAGAAATCGGGTGAAATGAACTTGACGGTGTACTTTGACAGCTAGTGACTACTGTCAGCTGTCATTTGATACCCTTTTGATGCCGATAGAAGCTGTACTTCGCCCGGAAAAAATTATAGACGACGATGTACTCTCATCGATTTCATGTCCAGGGTGTTGTGGTGAGTTTATCACCTAGAAATCGGGCGTAATGGACTTGACAGTGTACTTTGACAGCTAGCCATTACTGTCAGCTGTCATCTGGTACACTTTTGATGCCAATCGAAGCTGTACTTTGCCCGGAAAAAATTATAAACGACGATGTACTCTCATCGATTTCATGTCCAGGGTGTTGTGGTAGGTTTATCACCTAGAAATCGGGTGAAATGAACTTGACAGGGTACTTTGACAGCTGGTCACAACTGTCAGCTGTCATTTGATTAACTTTTGATGCCGATCGAAGCTGCACTTCGCCCGGAAAAAATTATAGAACACGATGTACTCTCATCGATTTCATGTCCAGGGTGTTGTGGTGAGTTTATCACCTAGAAATCGGGTGAAATGAACTCGACAGTGTACTTTGACAGCTGGTCACAACTGTCAGCTGTCATTTGATTAACTTTTGATGCCGATCGGAGCTGTACTTCGCCCGGAAAAAATTATAGAACACGATGTACTCTCATCGATTTCATGTCCAGGGTGTTGTGGTAAGTTTATCACCTAGAAATTGGGCGTAATGGACTTGACAGTGTACTTTGACAGCTAGTGACTACTGTCAGCTGTCATTTGGTACCCTTTTGGTGCCAATAGAAGCTGTACTTCGCCCGGAAAAAATTATAGACGATGATGTACTCTCATCGATTTCATGTCCAGGGTGTTGTGGTGAGTTTATCACCTAGAAATCGGGCGTAATGGACTTGACAGTGTACTTTGACAGCTAGTGACTACTGTCAGCTGTCATTTGGTACCCTTTTGGTGCCAATAGAAGCTGTACTTCGCCCGGAAAAAATTATAGACGATGATGTACTCTCATCGATTTCATGTCCAGGGTGTTGTGGTGAGTTTATCACCTAGGAATCGGGCGTAATGGACTTGACAGTGTACTTTGGCAGCTAGCTACTACTGTCAGCTGTCATTTGGTACCCTTTTGAAGCCGATAGAAGCTGTACTTCGCCCGGAAAAAATTATAGACGACGATGTATTCTCATCGATTTCATGTCCAGGGTGTTGTGGTAAGTTTATCACCTAGAAATTGGGCGTAATGGACTTGACAGTGTACTTTGACAGCTAGTGACTACTGTCAGCTGTCATTTGGTACCCTTTTGGTGCCGATAGAAGCTGTACTTCGCCCGGAAAAAATTATAGACGACGATGTACTCTCATCGATTTCATGTCCAGGGTGTTGTGGTGAGTTTATCACCTAGAAATCGGGCGAAATGGACTTGACAGTGTACTTTGACAGCTAGTGACTACTGTCAGCTGTCATTTGGTACCCTTTTGGTGCCGATAGAAGCTGTACTTCGCCCGGAAAAAATTATAGACGACGATGTACTCTCATCGATTTCATGTCCAGGGTGTTGTGGTGAGTTTATCACCTAGGAATCGGGCGTAATGGACTTGACAGTGTACTTTGACAGCTAGTCATTACTGTCAGCTGTCATCTGGTACACTTTTGATGCCAATCGAAGCTTTACTTTGCCCGGAAAAAATTATAGACGGCGATGTATTCTCATCGATTTCATGTCCAGGGTGTTGTGGTAAGTTTATCACCTAGAAATCGGGCGTAATGGACTTGACAGTGTACTTTGACAGCTAGTGACTACTGTCAGCTGTCATTTGGTACCCTTTTAGTGCCGATAGAAGCTGTACTTCGCCCGGAAAAAATTATAGACGACGATGTACTCTCATCGATTTCATGTCCAGGGTGTTGTGGTGAGTTTATCACCTAGAAATCGGGTGAAATGAACTTAACAGTGTATTTTGCCAGCTGGTCACAATTGTCAGCTGTCATTTGATTAACTTTTGATGCCGATCGCAGCTGTACTTCGCCCGGAAAAAATTATCGAACACGATGTACTCTCATCGATTTCATGTCCAGGGTGTTGTGGTGAGTTTATCACCTAGAAATCGGGCGAAATGGACTTGAGAGTGTACTTTGAAAGCTAGTGACTACAGTCAGCTGTCATTTGGTACCCTTTTGGTGCCGATAGAAGCTGTACTTCGCCCGGAAAAAAATTTAGACGGCGATGTATTCTCATCGATTTCATGTCCAGGGTGTTGTGGTGAGTTTATCACCTAGAAATAGGGCGAAATGGACTTGACAGTGTACTTAGGAAGCTAGTGACTACAGTCAGCTGTCATTTGGTACCCTTTTAGTGCCGATAGAAGCTGTACTTCGCCCGGAAAAAATTATAGACGACGATGTACTCTCATCGATTTCATGTCCAGGGTGTTGTGGTGAGTTTATCACCTAGAAATCGGGCGAAATGGACTTGACATTGTACTTGTGAAGCTAGTGACTACAGTCAGCTGTCATTTGGTACCCTTTTGGTGCCGATAAAAGCTGTACTTCGCCCGGAAAAAATTATAGACGGCGATGTATTCTCATCGATTTCATGTCCAGGGTGTTGTGGTAAGTTTATCACCTAGAAATCGGGCGTAATGGACTTGACAGTCTACTTTGACAGCTAGTGACTACTGTCAGCTGTCATTTGGTACCCTTTGGGTGCCAATAGAAGCTGTACTTCGCCCGGAAAAAATTATAGACGATGATGTACTCTCATCGATTTCATGTCCAGGGTGTTGTGGTGAGTTTATCACCTAGGAATCGGGCGTAATGGACTTGACAGTGTACTTTGACAGCTGGTCACAACTGTCAGCTGTCATTTGGTACCCTTTTGGTGCCGATAGAAGCTGTACTTCGCCCGGAAAAAATTATAGACGACGATGTACTCTCATCGATTTCATGTCCAGGGTGTTGTGGTGAGTTTATCACCTAGGAATCGGGCGTAATGGACTTGACAGTGTACTTTGACAGCTAGCCATTACTGTCAGCTGTCATCTGGTACACTTTTGATGCCAATCGAAGCTGTACTTTGCCCGGAAAAAATTATAAACGACGATGTACTCTCATCGATTTCATGTCCAGGGTGTTGTGGTAGGTTTATCACCTAGAAATCGGGTGAAATGAACTTGACAGTGTACTTTGACAGCTGGTCACAACTGTCAGCTGTCATTTGATTAACTTTTGATGCCGATCGGAGCTGTACTTCGTCCGGAAAAAATTATAGAACACGATGTACTCTCATCGATTTCATGTCCAGGGTGTTGTGGTGAGTTTATCACCTAGAAATCGGGCGAAATGGACTTGACAGTGTACTTTGACAGCTAGCCATTACTGTCAGCTGTCATTTGGTGCACTTTTAATGCCAATCGAAGCTGTACTTTGTCCGGAAAAAATTATAAACGACGATGTACTCTCATCGATTTCATGTCCAGGGTGTTGTGGTGAGTTTATCACCTAGAAATCGGGCAAAATGGACTTGACATTGTACTTGTGAAGCTAGTGACTACAGTCAGCTGTCATTTGGTACCCTTTTGGTGCCGATAGAAGCTGTACTTCGCCCGGAAAAAATTATAGACGGCGATGTATTCTCATCGATTTCATGTCCAGGGTGTTGTGGTAAGTTTATCACCTAGAAATCGGGCGTAATGGACTTGACAGTCTACTCTGACAGCTAGTGACTACTGTCAGCTGTCAGTTGGTACCCTTTTGGTGCCAATAGAAGCTGTACTTCGCCCGGAAAAAATTATAGACGATGATGTACTCTCATCGATTTCATGTCCAGGGTGTTGTGGTGAGTTTATCACCTAGGAATCGGGCGTAATGGACTTGACAGTGTACTTTGACAGCTAGTTACTACTGTCAGCTGTCATTTGGTACCCTTTTGGTGCCGATAGAAGCTGTACTACGCCCGGAAAAAATTATAGACGACGATGTATTCTCATCGATTTCATGTCCAGGGTGTTGTGGTAAGTTTATCACCTAGAAATTGGGCGTAATGGACTTGACAGTGTACTTTGGCAGCTAGTGACTACTGTCAGCTGTCATTTGGTACCCTTTTGGTGCCGATAGAAGCTGTACTTCGCCCGGAAAAAATTATAGACGACGATGTACTCTCATCGATTTCATGTCCAGGGTGTTGTGGTGAGTTTATCACCTAGAAATCGGGCGTAATGGACTTGACAGTGTACTTTGACAGCTAGTCATTACTGTCAGCTGTCATCTGGTACACTTTTGATGCCAATCGAAGCTGTACTTTGCCCGGAAAAAATTATAAACGACGATGTACTCTCATCGATTTCATGTCCAGGGTGTTGTGGTAGGTTTATCACCTAGAAATCGGGTGAAATGAACTTGACAGTGTACTTTGACAGCTGGTCACAACTGTCAGCTGTCATTTGATTAACTTTTGATGCCGATCGGAGCTGTACTTCGCCCGGAAAAAATTATAGAACACGATGTACTCTCATCGATTTCATGTCCAGGGTGTTGTGGTGAGTTTATCACCTAGAAATCGGGCGAAATGGACTTGACAGTGTACTTTGAAAGCTAGTGACTACAATCAGCTGTCATTTGGTACCTTTTTGATGCCGATAGAAGCTGTACTTCGCCCGGAAAAAATTATAGACGGCGATGTATTCTCATCGATTTCATGTCCAGGGTGTTGTGGTAGGTTTATCACCTAGAAATCGGGTGAAATGAACTTGACAGTGTACTTTGACAGCTGGTCACAACTGTCAGCTGTCATTTGATTAACTTTTAATGCCGATCGGAGCTTCACTTCGCCCGGAAAAAATTATAGAACACGATGTACTCTCATCGATTTCATGTCCAGGGTGTTGTGGTGAGTTTATCACCTAGAAATCGGGCGTAATGGACTTGACAGTGTACTTTGACAGCTAGTGACTACTGTCAGCTGTCATTTGGTACCCTTTTGGTGCCGATAGAAGCTGTACTTCGCCCGGAAAAAATTATAGACGACGATGTACTCTCATCGATTTCATGTCCAGGGTGTTGTGGTAAGTTTATCAACTAGGAATCGGGCGTAGTGGACTTGACAGTGTACTTTGACAGCTAGTCATTACTGTCAGCTGTCATGTGGTACACTTTTGATGCCCATCGAAGCTGTACTTTGCCCGGAAAAAATTATAAACGACGATGTACTCTCATCGATTTCATGTCCAGGGTGTTGTGGTAGGTTTATCACCTAGAAATCGGGTGAAATGAACTTGACAGTGTACTTTCACAGCTAGTGACTACTGTCAGCTGTCATTTGGTACCCTTTTCGTGCCGATAGAAGCTGTACTTCGCCCGGAAAAAATTATAGACGACGATGTACTCTCATCGATTTCATGTCCAGGGTGTTGTGGTGAGTTTATCACCTAGAAATCGGGCGTAATGGACTTGACAGTGTACTTTGACAGCTAGCCATTACTGTCAGCTGTCATCTGGTACACTTTTGATGCCAATCGAAGCTGTACTTTGCCCGGAAAAAATTATAAACGACGATGTACTCTCATCGATTTCATGTCCAGGGTGTTGTGGTGAGTTTATCACCTAGAAATCGGGCATAATGGACTTGACAGTGTACTTTGACAGCTAGCCATTACTGTCAGCTGTCATCTGGTACACTTTTGATGCCAATCGAAGCTGTACTTTGCCCGGAAAAAATTATAAACGACGATGTACTCTCATCGATTTCATGTCCAGGGTGTTGTGGTAGGTTTATCACCTAGAAATCGGGTGAAATGAACTTGACAGTGTACTTTGACAGCTGGTCACAACTGTCAGCTGTCATTTGATTAACTTTTGATGCCGATCGGAGCTGTACTTCGCCCGGAAAAAATTATAGAACACGATGTACTCTCATCGATTTCATGTCCAGGGTGTTGTGGTGAGTTTATCACCTAGAAATCGGGCAAAATGGACTTGACAGTGTACTTTGAAAGCTAGTGACTACAATCAGCTGTCATTTGGTACCTTTTTGGTGCCGATAGAAGCTGTACTTCGCCCGGAAAAAATTATAGACGGCGATGTACTCTCATCGATTTCATGTCCAGGGTGTTGTGGTAAGTTTATCAACTAGGAATCGGGCGTAGTGGACTTGACAGTGTACTTTGACAGCTAGTCATTACTATCAGCTGTCATGTGGTACACTTCTGATGCCCATCGAAGCTGTACTTTGCCCGGAAAAAATTATAAACGGCGATGTACTCTCATCGATTTCATGTCCAGGGTGTTGTGGTAGGTTCATCACCTAGAAATCGGGTGAAATGAACTTGACAGTGTACTTTGACAGCTGGTCACAACTGTCAGCTGTCATTTGATTAACTTTCGATGCCGATCGAAGCTGCACTTCGCCCGGAAAAAATTATAGAACACGATGTACTCTCATCGATTTCATGTCCAGGGTGTTGTGGTGAGTTTATCACCTAGAAATCGGGTGAAATGAACTCGACAGTGTACTTTGACAGCTGGTCGCAACTGTCAGCTGTCATTTGATTAACTTTTGATGCCGATCGGAGCTGTACTTCGCCCGGAAAAAATTATAGAACACGATGTACTCTCATCGATTTCATGTCCAGGGTGTTGTGGTGAGTTTATCACCTAGAAATCGGGCGAAATGGACTTGACAGTGTACTTTGGAAGCTAGCGACTACTGTC
Organism: Oxycera nigricornis; assembly: GCA_963942545.1. NCBI lineage: Eukaryota > Metazoa > Arthropoda > Insecta > Diptera > Stratiomyidae > Oxycera > Oxycera nigricornis. The sequence continues at coordinate 16,672,178 of OZ012664.1, read as the reverse complement.
AGCTGTCATTTGGTACCCTTTTGGTGCCGATAGAGGCTGTACTTCGCCCGGAAAAAATTATAGACGGCGATGTATTCTCATCGATTTCATGTCCAGGGTGTTGTGGTAAGTTTATCACCTAGAAATCGGGCGTAATGGACTTGACAGTGTACTTTGACAGCTAGTGACTACTGTCAGCTGTCATTTGGTACCCTTTTGGTGCCGATAGAAGCTGTACTTCGCCCGGAAAAAATTATAGACGACGATGTACTCTCATCGATTTCATGTCCAGGGTGTTGTGGTGAGTTTATCACCTAGAAATCGGGTGAAATGAACTTGACAGTGTACTTTGACAGCTGGTCACAATTGTCAGCTGTCATTTGATTAACTTTTGATGCCGATCGCAGCTGTACTTCGCCCGGAAAAAATTATAGAACACGATGTACTCTCATCGCTTTCATGTCCAGGGTGTTGTGGTGAGTTTATCACCTAGAAATCGGGCGAAATGGACTTGAGAGTGTACTTTGGAAGCTAGTGACTACAGTCAGCTGTCATTTGATACCCTTTTGGTGCCGATAGAAGCTGTACTTTGTCCGGAAAAAATTATAGACGATGATGTACTCTCATCGATTTCATGTCCAGGGTGTTGTGGTGAGTTTATCACCTAGAAATCGGGCGAAATGGACTTGACATTGTACTTGTGAAGCTAGTGACTACAGTCAGCTGTCATTTGGTACCCTTTTGGTGCCAATAGAAGCTGTACTTCGCCCGGAAAAAATTATAGACGATGATGTTCTCTCATCGATTTCATGTCCAGGGTGTTGTGGTGAGTTTATCACCTAGGAATCGGGCGTAATGGACTTGACAGTGTACTTTGACAGCTAGTTACTACTGTCAGCTGTCATTTGGTACCCTTTTGGTGCCGATAGAAGCTGTACTTCGCCCGGAAAAAATTATAGACGACGATGTATTCTCATCGATTTCATGTCCAGGGTGTTGTGGTAAGTTTATCACCTAGAAATTGGGCGTAATGGACTTGACAGTGTACTTTGACAGCTAGTGACTACTGTCAGCTGTCATTTGGTATCCTTTTGGTGCCGATAGAAGCTGTACTTCGCCCGGAAAAAATTATAGACGACGATGTACTCTCATCGATTTCATGTCCAGGGTGTTGTGGTGAGTTTATCACCTAGAAATCGGGCGTAATGGACTTGACAGTGTACTTTGACAGCTAGCCATTACTGTCAGCTGTCATCTGGTACACTTTTGATGCCAATCGAAGCTGTACTTTGCCCGGAAAAAATTATAAACGACGATGTACTCTCATCGATTTCATGTCCAGGGTGTTGTGGTAGGTTTATCACCTAGAAATCGGGTGAAATGAACTTGACAGTGTACTTTGACAGCTGGTCACAACTGTCAGCTGTCATTTGATTAACTTTTGATGCCGATCGGAGCTGTACTTCGCCCGGAAAAAATTATAGAACACGATGTACTCTCATCGATTTCATGTCCAGGGTGTTGTGGTGAGTTTATCACCTAGAAATCGGGCGAAATGGACTTGACAGTGTACTTTGAAAGCTAGTGACTACAATCAGCTGTCATTTGGTACCTTTTTGGTGCCGATAGAAGCTGTACTTCGCCCGGAAAAAATTATAGACGGCGATGTACTCTCATCGATTTCATGTCCAGGGTGTTGTGGTAAGTTTATCAACTAGGAATCGGGCGTAGTGGACTTGACAGTGTACTTTGACAGCTAGTGACTACTGTCAGCTGTCATTTGGTACCCTTTTGTTGCCGATAGAAGCTGTACTTCGCCCGGAAAAAATTATAGACGACGATGTACTCTCATCGATTTCATGTCCAGGGTGTTGTGGTGAGTTTATCACCTAGAAATCGGGTGAAATGAACTTGACAGTGTACTTTGACAGCTGGTCACAAATGTCAGCTGTCATTTGATTAACTTTTGATGCCGATCGCAGCTGTACTTCGCCCGGAAAAAATTATAGAACACGATGTACTCTCATCGCTTTCATGTCCAGGGTGTTGTGGTGAGTTTATCACCTAGAAATCGGGCGAAATGGACTTGAGAGTGTACTTTGGAAGCTAGTGACTACAGTCAGCTGTCATTTGATACCCTTTTGGTGCCGATAGAAGCTGTACTTCGCCCGGAAAAAATTATAGACGATGATGTACTCTCATCGATTTCATGTCCAGGGTGTTGTGGTGAGTTTATCACCTAGAAATCGGGCGAAATGGACTTGACATTGTACTTGTGAAGCTAGTGACTACAGTCAGCTGTCATTTGGTACCCTTTTGGTGCCAATAGAAGCTGTACTTCGCCCGGAAAAAATTATAGACGATGATGTTCTCTCATCGATTTCATGTCCAGGGTGTTGTGGTGAGTTTATCACCTAGGAATCGGGCGTAATGGACTTGACAGTGTACTTTGACAGCTAGCCATTACTGTCAGCTGTCATCTGGTACACTTTTGATGCCAATCGAAGCTGTACTTTGCCCGGAAAAAATTATAAACGACGATGTACTCTCATCGATTTCATGTCCAGGGTGTTGTGGTAGGTTTATCACCTAGAAATCGGGTGAAATGAACTTGACAGTGTACTTTGACAGCTGGTCACAAATGTCAGCTGTCATTTGATTAACTTTTGATGCCGATCGCAGCTGTACTTCGCCCGGAAAAAATTATAGAACACGATGTACTCTCATCGCTTTCATGTCCAGGGTGTTGTGGTGAGTTTATCACCTAGAAATCGGGCGAAATGGACTTGACAGTGTACTTTGGAAGCTAGTGACTACTGTCAGCTGTCATTTGGTACCCTTTTGGTGCCGATAGAAGCTGTACTTCGCCCGGAAAAAATTATAGACGATGATGTACTCTCATCGATTTCATGTCCAGGGTGTTGTGGTGAGTTTATCACCTAGAAATCGGGCGAAATGGACTTGACATTGTACTTGTGAAGCTAGTGACTACAGTCAGCTGTCATTTGGTACCCTTTTGGTGCCAATAGAAGCTGTACTTCGCCCGGAAAAAATTATAGACGATGATGTTCTCTCATCGATTTCATGTCCAGGGTGTTGTGGTGAGTTTATCACCTAGGAATCGGGCGTAATGGACTTGACAGTGTACTTTGACAGCTAGCCATTACTGTCAGCTGTCATCTGGTACACTTTTGATGCCAATCGAAGCTGTACTTTGCCCGGAAAAAATTATAAACGACGATGTACTCTCATCGATTTCATGTCCAGGGTGTTGTGGTAGGTTTATCACCTAGAAATCGGGTGAAATGAACTTGACAGTGTACTTTGACAGCTGGTCGCAACTGTCAGCTGTCATTTGATTAACTTTTGATGCCGATCGGAACTGTACTTCGCCCGGAAAAAATTATAGAACACGATGTACTCTCATCGATTTCATGTCCAGGGTGTTGTGGTGAGTTTATCACCTAGAAATCGGGCGAAATGGACTTGACAGTGTACTTTGAAAGCTAGTGACTACAATCAGCTGTCATTTGGTACCCTATTGGTGCCGATAAAAGCTGTACTTCGCCCGGAAAAAATTATAGACGACGATGTATTCTCATCGATTTCATGTCCAGGGTGTTGTGGTAAGTTTATCAACTAGGAATCGGGCGTAGTGGACTTGACAGTGTACTTTGACAGCTAGTGACTACTGTCAGCTGTCATTTGGTACCCTTTTGTTGCCGATAGAAGCTGTACTTCGCCCGGAAAAAATTATAGAACACGATGTACTCTCATCGATTTCATGTCCAGGGTGTTGTGGTAAGTTTATCACCTAGAAATTGGGCGTAATGGACTTGACAGTGTACTTTGACAGCTGGTCACAACTGTCAGCTGTCATTTGATTAACTTTTGATGCCGATCGAAGCTGCACTTCGCCCGGAAAAAATTATAGAACACGATGTACTCTCATCGATTTCATGTCCAGGGTGTTGTGGTGAGTTTATCACCTAGAAATCGGGTGAAATGAACTCGACAGTGTACTTTGACAGCTGGTCGCAACTGTCAGCTGTCATTTGATTAACTTTTGATGCCGATCGGAGCTGTACTTCGCCCGGAAAAAATTATAGAACACGATGTACTCTCATCGATTTCATGTCCAGGGTGTTGTGGTGAGTTTATCACCTAGAAATCGGGCGAAATGGACTTGACAGTGTACTTTGGAAGCTAGTGACTACTGTCAGCTGTCATTTGGTACCCTTTTGGTGCCGATAGAAGCTGTACTTCGCCCGGAAAAAATTATAGACGGCGATGTATTCTCATCGATTTCATGTCCAGGGTGTTGTGGTAAGTTTATCACCTAGAAATCGGGCGTAATGGACTTGACAGTGTACTTTGACAGCTAGTGACTACTGTCAGCTGTCATTTGGTACCCTTTTGTTGCCGATAGAAGCTGTACTTCGCCCGGAAAAAATTATAGACGACGATGTACTTTCATCGATTTCATGTCCAGGGTGTTGTGGTGAGTTTATCACCTAGAAATCGGGTGAAATGAACTTGACAGTGTACTTTGACAGCTGGTCACAAATGTCAGCTGTCATTTGATTAACTTTTGATGCCGATCGCAGCTGTACTTCGCCCGGAAAAAATTATAGAACACGATGTACTCTCATCGCTTTCATGTCCAGGGTGTTGTGGTGAGTTTATCACCTAGAAATCGGGCGAAATGGACTTGAGAGTGTACTTTGGAAGCTAGTGACTACAGTCAGCTGTCATTTGATACCCTTTTGGTGCCGATAGAAGCTGTACTTCGCCCGGAAAAAATTATAGACGATGATGTACTCTCATCGATTTCATGTCCAGGGTGTTGTGGTGAGTTTATCACCTAGAAATCGGGCGAAATGGACTTGACATTGTACTTGTGAAGCTAGTGACTACAGTCAGCTGTCATTTGGTACCCTTTTGGTGCCAATAGAAGCTGTACTTCGCCCGGAAAAAATTATAGACGATGATGTTCTCTCATCGATTTCATGTCCAGGGTGTTGTGGTGAGTTTATCACCTAGGAATCGGGCGTAATGGACTTGACAGTGTACTTTGACAGCTAGCCATTACTGTCAGCTGTCATCTGGTACACTTTTGATGCCAATCGAAGCTGTACTTTGCCCGGAAAAAATTATAAACGACGATGTACTCTCATCGATTTCATGTCCAGGGTGTTGTGGTAGGTTTATCACCTAGAAATCGGGTGAAATGAACTTGACAGTGTACTTTGACAGCTGGTCACAACTGTCAGCTGTCATTTGATTAACTTTTGATGCCGATCGGAGCTGTACTTCGCCCGGAAAAAATTATAGAACACGATGTACTCTCATCGATTTCATGTCCAGGGTGTTGTGGTGAGTTTATCACCTAGAACTCGGGCGAAATGGACTTGACAGTGTACTTTGAAAGCTAGTGACTACAGTCAGCTGTCATTTGGTACCCTTTTGGTGCCGATAGAAGCTGTACTTCGCCCGGAAAAAATTATAGACGGCGATGTATTCTCATCGATTTCATGTCCAGGGTGTTGTGGTAAGTTTATCACCTAGAAATCGGGCGTAATGGACTTGACAGTGTACTTTGACAGCTGGTCACAACTGTCAGCTGTCATTTGGTCAAATTTTGATGCCGATCGGAGCTGTACTTCGCCCGGAAAAAATTATAGAACACGATGTACTCTCATCGATTTCATGTCCAGGGTGTTGTGGTGAGTTTATCACCTAGGAATCGGGCGTAATGGACTTGACAGTGTACTTTGACAGCTAGTGACTACTGTAAGCTGTCATTTGGTACCCTTTTGGTGCCGATAGAAGCTGTACTTTGCCCGGAAAAAATTATAGACGACGATGTACTCTCATCGATTTCATGTCCAGGGTGTTGTGGTAAGTTTATCAACTAGGAATCGGGCGTAGTGGACTTGACCGTGTACTTTGACAGCTAGTCATTACTGTCAGCTGTCATCTGGTACACTTTTGATGCCCATCGAAGCTGTACTTTGCCCGGAAAAAATTATAAACGACGATGTACTCTCATCGATTTCATGTCCAGGGTGTTATGGTAGGTTTATCACCTAGAAATCGGGTGAAATGAACTTGACAGTGTACTTTGACAGCTGGTCGCAACTGTCAGCTGTCATTTGATTAACTTTTGATGCCGATCGGAGCTGTACTTCGCCCGGAAAAAATTATAGAACACGATGTACTCTCATCGATTTCATGTCCAGGGTGTTGTGGTGAGTTTATCACCTAGAAATCGGGCGAAATGGACTTGACAGTGTACTTTGAAAGCTAGTGACTACAATCAGCTGTCATTTGGTACCTTTTTGGTGCCGATAGAAGCTGTACTTCGCCCGGAAAAAATTATAGACGGCGATGTACTCTCATCGATTTCATGTCCAGGGTGTTGTGGTAAGTTTATCAACTAGGAATCGGGCGTAGTGGACTTGACAGTGTACTTTGACAGCTAGTGACTACTGTCAGCTGTCATTTGGTACCCTTTTGTTGCCGATAGAAGCTGTACTTCGCCCGGAAAAAATTATAGAACACGATGTACTCTCATCGATTTCATGTCCAGGGTGTTGTGGTAAGTTTATCACCTAGAAATTGGGCGTAATGGACTTGACAGTGTACTTTGACAGCTGGTCACAACTGTCAGCTGTCATTTGATTAACTTTTGATGCCGATCGAAGCTGCACTTCGCCCGGAAAAAATTATAGAACACGATGTACTCTCATCGATTTCATGTCCAGGGTGTTGTGGTGAGTTTATCACCTAGAAATCGGGTGAAATGAACTCGACAGTGTACTTTGACAGCTGGTCGCAACTGTCAGCTGTCATTTGATTAACTTTTGATGCCGATCGGAGCTGTACTTCGCCCGGAAAAAATTATAGAACACGATGTACTCTCATCGATTTCATGTCCAGGGTGTTGTGGTGAGTTTATCACCTAGAAATCGGGCGAAATGGACTTGACAGTGTACTTTGGAAGCTAGTGACTACTGTCAGCTGTCATTTGGTACCCTTTTGGTGCCGATAGAAGCTGTACTTCGCCCGGAAAAAATTATAGACGGCGATGTATTCTCATCGATTTCATGTCCAGGGTGTTGTGGTAAGTTTATCACCTAGAAATCGGGCGTAATGGACTTGACAGTGTACTTTGACAGCTAGTGACTACTGTCAGCTGTCATTTGGTACCCTTTTGTTGCCGATAGAAGCTGTACTTCGCCCGGAAAAAATTATAGACGACGATGTACTCTCATCGATTTCATGTCCAGGGTGTTGTGGTGAGTTTATCACCTAGAAATCGGGTGAAATGAACTTGACAGTGTACTTTGACAGCTGGTCACAAATGTCAGCTGTCATTTGATTAACTTTTGATGCCGATCGCAGCTGTACTTCGCCCGGAAAAAATTATAGAACACGATGTACTCTCATCGCTTTCATGTCCAGGGTGTTGTGGTGAGTTTATCACCTAGAAATCGGGCGAAATGGACTTGAGAGTGTACTTTGGAAGCTAGTGACTACAGTCAGCTGTCATTTGATACCCTTTTGGTGCCGATAGAAGCTGTACTTCGCCCGGAAAAAATTATAGACGATGATGTACTCTCATCGATTTCATGTCCAGGGTGTTGTGGTGAGTTTATCACCTAGAAATCGGGCGAAATGGACTTGACATTGTACTTGTGAAGCTAGTGACTACAGTCAGCTGTCATTTGGTACCCTTTTGGTGCCAATAGAAGCTGTACTTCGCCCGGAAAAAATTATAGACGATGATGTTCTCTCATCGATTTCATGTCCAGGGTGTTGTGGTGAGTTTATCACCTAGGAATCGGGCGTAATGGACTTGACAGTGTACTTTGACAGCTAGCCATTACTGTCAGCTGTCATCTGGTACACTTTTGATGCCAATCGAAGCTGTACTTTGCCCGGAAAAAATTATAAACGACGATGTACTCTCATCGATTTCATGTCCAGGGTGTTGTGGTAGGTTTATCACCTAGAAATCGGGTGAAATGAACTTGACAGTGTACTTTGACAGCTGGTCACAACTGTCAGCTGTCATTTGATTAACTTTTGATGCCGATCGGAGCTGTACTTCGCCCGGAAAAAATTATAGAACACGATGTACTCTCATCGATTTCATGTCCAGGGTGTTGTGGTGAGTTTATCACCTAGAAATCGGGCGAAATGGACTTGACAGTGTACTTTGAAAGCTAGTGACTACAGTCAGCTGTCATTTGGTACCCTTTTGGTGCCGATAGAAGCTGTACTTCGCCCGGAAAAAATTATAGACGGCGATGTATTCTCATCGATTTCATGTCCAGGGTGTTGTGGTAAGTTTATCACCTAGAAATCGGGCGTAATGGACTTGACAGTGTACTTTGACAGCTGGTCACAACTGTCAGCTGTCATTTGGTCAACTTTTGATGCCGATCGGAGCTGTACTTCGCCCGGAAAAAATTATAGAACACGATGTACTCTCATCGATTTCATGTCCAGGGTGTTGTGGTGAGTTTATCACCTAGGAATCGGGCGTAATGGACTTGACAGTGTACTTTGACAGCTAGTGACTACTGTAAGCGTTCATTTGGTACCCTTTTGGTGCCGATAGAAGCTGTACTTTGCCCGGAAAAAATTATAGACGACGATGTACTCTCATCGATTTCATGTCCAGGGTGTTGTGGTAAGTTTATCAACTAGGAATCGGGCGTAGTGGACTTGACCGTGTACTTTGACAGCTAGTCATTACTGTCAGCTGTCATCTGGTACACTTTTGATGCCCATCGAAGCTGTACTTTGCCCGGAAAAAATTATAAACGACGATGTACTCTCATCGATTTCATGTCCAGGGTGTTGTGGTAGGTTTATCACCTAGAAATCGGGTGAAATGAACTTGACAGTGTACTTTGACAGCTGGTCACAACTGTCAGCTGTCATTTGATTAACTTTTGATGCCGATCGGAGCTGTACTTCGCCCGGAAAAAATTATAGAACACGATGTACTCTCATCGATTTCATGTCCAGGGTGTTGTGGTGAGTTTATCACCTAGAAATCGGGCGAAATGGACTTGACAGTGTACTTTGGAAGCTAGTGACTACTGTCAGCTGTCATTTGGTACCCTTTTGGTGCCGATAGAAGCTGTACTTCGCCCGGAAAAAATTATAGACGGCGATGTATTCTCATCGATTTCATGTCCAGGGTGTTGTGGTAAGTTTATCACCTAGAAATCGGGCGTAATGGACTTGACAGTGTACTTTGACAGCTAGTGACTACTGTCAGCTGTCATTTGGTACCCTTTTGGTGCCGATAGAAGCTGTACTTCGCCCGGAAAAAATTATAGACGACGATGTACTCTCATCGATTTCATGTCCAGGGTGTTGTGGTAAGTTTATCACCTAGAAATCGGGTGAAATGAACTCGACAGTGTTCTTTGACAGCTGGTCACAACTGTCAGCTGTCATTTGATTAACTTTTGATGCCAATCGGAGCTGTACTTCGCCCGGAAAAAATTATAGAACACGATGTACTCTCATCGATTTCATGTCCAGGGTGTTGTGGTGAGTTTATCACCTAGAAATCGGGCGAAATGGACTTGACAGTGTACTTTGGAAGCTAGTGACTACTGTCAGCTGTCATTTGGTACCCTTTTGGTGCCGATACAAGCTGTACTTCGCCCGGAAAAAATTATAGACGGCGATGTATTCTCATCGATTTCATGTCCAGGGTGTTGTGGTAAGTTTATCACCTAGAAATCGGGCGTAATGGACTTGACAGTGTACTTTGACAGCTAGTGACTACTGTCAGCTGTCATTTGGTACCCTTTTGGTGCCGATAGAAGCTGTACTTCGCCCGGAAAAAATTATAGACGACGATGTACTCTCATCGATTTCATGTCCAGGGTGTTGTGGTAAGTTTATCACCTAGAAATCGGGTGAAATGAACTCGACAGTGTTCTTTGACAGCTGGTCACAACTGTCAGCTGTCATTTGATTAACTTTTGATGCCAATCGGAGCTGTACTTCGCCCGGAAAAAATTATAGAACACGATGTACTCTCATCGATTTCATGTCCAGGGTGTTGTGGTGAGTTTATCACCTAGAAATCGGGCGAAATTGACTTTACAGTGTACTTTGGAAGCTAGTGACTACAGTCAGCTGTCATTTGGTACCCTTTTGGTGCCAATAGAAGCTGTACTTCGCCCGGAAAAAATTATAGACGACGATGTATTCTCATCGATTTCATGTCCAGGGTGTTGTGGTAAGTTTATCAACTAGAAATCGGGCGTAATGGACTTGACAGTGTACTTTGACAGCTAGCCATCACTGTCAGCTGTCATCTGGTACACTTTTGATGCCATTCGAAGCTGTACTTTGCCCGGAAAAAATTTTAAACGACGATGTACTCTCATCGATTTCATGTCCAGGGTGTTGTGGTAGGTTTATCACCTAGAAATCGGGTGAAATGAACTTGACAGTGTACTTTGACAGCTGGTCACAACAGTCAGCTGTCATTTGATTAACTTTTGATGCCGATCGGGGCTGTACTTTGCCCGGAAAAAATTATAGAACACGATGTACTCTCATCGATTTCATGTCCAGGGTGTTGTGGTGAGTTTATCACCTAGAAATCGGGCGAAATGGACCTAACAGTGTACTTCGGACGCTAGTGACTACTGTCAGCTGTCATTTGGTACCCTTTTGGTGCCGATAGAAGCTTTACTTCGCCCGGAAAAAATTATAGACGGCGATGTATTCTCATCGATTTCATGTCCAGGGTGTTGTGGTAAGTTTATCACCTAGAAATCGGGCGTAATGGACTTGACAGTGTACTTTGACAGCTAGTGACTACTGTCAGCTGTCATTTGGTACCCTTTTGGTGCCGATAAAAGCTGTATTCCGCCCGGAAAAAATTATAGACGACGATGTACTCTCATCGATTTCATGTCCAGGGTGTTGTGGTGAGTTTATCACCTAGAAATCGGGCGTAATGGACTTGACAGTGTACTTTGGCAGCTAGCCATTACTGTCAGCTGTCATCTTGTACACTTTTGATGCCAATCGAAGCTGTACTTCGCCCGGAAAAAATTATAGAACACGATGTACTCTCATCGATTTCATGTCCAGGGTGTTGTGGTAGGTTTATCACCTAGAAATCGGGTGAAATGAACTTGACAGTGTACTTTGACAGCTGGTCACAAATGTCAGCTGTCATTTGATTAACTTTTGATGCCGATCGCAGCTGCACTTTGCCCGGAAAAAATTATAGAACACGATGTACTCTCATCGATTTCATGTCCAGGGTGTTGTGGTGAGTTTATCACCTAGAAATCGGGCGTAATGGACTTGACAGTGTACTTTGACAGCTAGTGACTACTGTCAGCTGTCATTTGGTACCCTTTTGGTGCCGATAGAAGCTGTATATCGCCCGGAAAAAATTATAGACGACGATGTACTCTCATCGATTTCATGTCCAGGGTGTTGTGGTGAGTTTATCACCTAGGAATCGGGCGTAATGGACTTGACAGTGTACTTTGACAGCTAGTCATTACTGTCAACTGTCATCTGGTACACTTTTGATGCCAATCGAAGCTGTACTTCGCCCGGAAAAAATTATAGACGACGATGTACTCTCATCGATTTCATGTCCAGGGTGTTGTGGTAGGTTTATCACCTAGAAATCGGGTGAAATGAACTTGACAGTGTACTTTGACAGCTGGTCACAACTGTCAGCTGTGATTTGATTAACTTTTGATGCCAATCGGAGCTGTACTTCGCCCGGAAAAAATTATAGAACACGATGTACTCTCATCGATTTCATGTCCAGGGTGTTGTGGTGAGTTTATCACCTAGAAATCGGGCGTAATGGACTTGACAGTGTACTTTGACAGCTAGTGACTACTGTCAGCTGTCATTTGGTACCCTTTTGGTGCCGATAGAAGCTGTATATCGCCCGGAAAAAATTATAGACGACGATGTACTCTCATCGATTTCATGTCCAGGGTGTTGTGGTGAGTTTATCACCTAGGAATCGGGCGTAATGGACTTGACAGTGTACTTTGACAGCTAGTCATTACTGTCAACTGTCATCTGGTACACTTTTGATGCCAATCGAAGCTGTACTTCGCCCGGAAAAAATTATAGAACACGATGTACTCTCATCGATTTCATGTCCAGGGTGTTGTGGTAGGTTTATCACCTAGAAATCGGGTGAAATGAACTTGACAGTGTACTTTGGCAGCTGGTCACAAATGTCAGCTGTCATTTGATTAACTTTTGATGCCGATCGGAGCTGCACTTCGCCCGAAAAAAATTATAGAACACGATGTACTCTCATCGATTTCATGTCCAGGGTGTTGTGGTGAGTTTATCACCTAGAAATCGGGTGAAATGAACTCGACAGTGTACTTTGACAGCTGGCCACAACTGTCAGCTGTCATTTGATTAACTTTTGATGCCGATCGGAGCTGTACTACGCCCGGAAAAAATTATAGAACACGATGTACTCTCATCGATTTCATGTCCAGGGTGTTGTGGTGAGTTTATCACCTACAAATCGGGCGAAATGGACTTGACACTGTACTTTGAAAGCTAGTGACTACTGTCAGCTGTCATTTGGTACCCTTTTGGTGCCGATACAAGCTGTATTTCGCCCGGAAAAAATTATAGACGACGATGTATTCTCATCGATTTCATGTCCAGGGTGTTGTGGTAAGTTTATCAACTAGAAATCGGGCGTAATGGACTTGACAGTGTACTTTGACAGCTAGTCATTACTGTCAGCTGTGATCTGGTACACTTTTGATGCCAATCGAAGCTGTACTTCGCCCGGAAAAAATTATAGACGACGATGTACTCTCATCGATTTCATGTCCAGGGTGTTGTGGTAGGTTTATCACCTAGAAATCGGGTGAAATGAACTTGACAGTGTACTTTGACAGCTGGTCACAACTGTCAGCTGTGATTTGATTAACTTTTGATGCCAATCGGAGCTGTACTTCGCCCGGAAAAAATTATAGAACACGATGTACTCTCATCGATTTCATGTCCAGGGTGTTGTGGTGAGTTTATCACCTAGAAATCGGGCGTAATGGACTTGACAGTGTACTTTGACAGCTAGTGACTACTGTCAGCTGTCATTTGGTACCCTTTTGGTGCCGATAGAAGCTGTATATCGCCCGGAAAAAATTATAGACGACGATGTACTCTCATCGATTTCATGTCCAGGGTGTTGTGGTGAGTTTATCACCTAGGAATCGGGCGTAATGGACTTGACAGTGTACTTTGACAGCTAGTCATTACTGTCAACTGTCATCTGGTACACTTTTGATGCCAATCGAAGCTGTACTTCGCCCGGAAAAAATTATAGAACACGATGTACTCTCATCGATTTCATGTCCAGGGTGTTGTGGTAGGTTTATCACCTAGAAATCGGGTGAAATGAACTTGACAGTGTACTTTGACAGCTGGTCACAAACGTCAGCTGTCATTTGATTAACTTTTGATGCCGATCGGAGCTGCACTTCGCCCGAAAAAAATTATAGAACACGATGTACTCTCATCGATTTCATGTCCAGGGTGTTGTGGTGAGTTTATCACCTAGAAATCGGGTGAAATGAACTCGACAGTGTACTTTGACAGCTGGCCACAACTGTCAGCTGTCATTTGATTAACTTTTGATGCCGATCGGAGCTGTACTACGCCCGGAAAAAATTATAGAACACGATGTACTCTCATCGATTTCATGTCCAGGGTGTTGTGGTGAGTTTATCACCTACAAATCGGGCGAAATGGACTTGACACTGTACTTTGAAAGCTAGTGACTACTGTCAGCTGTCATTTGGTACCCTTTTGGTGCCGATACAAGCTGTATTTCGCCCGGAAAAAATTATAAACGACGATGTACTCTCATCGATTTCATGTCCAGGGTGTTGTGGTAGGTTTATCACCTAGAAATCGGGTGAAATGAACTTGACAGTGTACTTTGACAGCTGGTCACAACTGTCAGCTGTCATTTGAATAACTTTTGATGCCGAACGGGGCTGTACTTCGCCCGGAAAAAATTATAGAACACGATGTACTCTCATCGATTTCATGTCCAGGGTGTTGTGGTGAGTTTATCACCTAGAAATCGGGCGTAATGGACTTGACAATGTACTTTGACAGCTAGTGACTACTGTCAGCTGTCATTTGGTACACTTTTGGTGCCGATAGAAGCTGTACTTCGCCCGGAAAAAATTATAGACGACGATGTACTCTCATCGATTTCATGTCCAGGGTGTTGTGGTGAGTTTATCACCTAGAAATCGGGCGTAATGGACTTGACAGTGTATTTTGACAGCTAGCCATTACTGTCAGCTGTCATTTTGTATACTTTTGATGCCAATCGAAGCTGTACTTTGCCCGGAAAAAATTATAAACGACGATGTACTCTCATCGATTTCATGTCCAGGGTGTTGTGGTAGGTTTATCACCTAGAAATCGGGTGAAATGAACTTGACAGTGTACTTTGACAGCTGGTCACAACTGTCAGCTGTCATTTGATTAACTTTTGATGCCGATCGAAGCTGTACTTCGCCCGGAAAAAATTATAGAACACGATGTACTCTCATCGATTTCATGTCCAGGGTGTTGTGGTGAGTTTATCACCTAGAAATCGGGCGTAATGGACTTGACAGTGTACTTTGACAGCTAGTGACTACTGTCAGCTGTCATTTGGTACCCTTTTGGTGCCGATAAAAGCTGTACTTTGCCCGGAAAAAATTATAGACGACGATGTATTCTCATCGATTTCATGTCCAGGGTGTTGTGGTAAGTTTATCACCTAGAAATCGGGCGTAATGGACTTGACAGTGTACTTTGACAGCTAGTGACTACTGTCAGCTGTCATTTAGTACCCTTTTGGTGCCGATAGAAGCTGTACTTCGCCCGGAAAAAATTATAGACGACGATGTACTCTCATCGATTTCATGTCCAGGGTGTTGTGGTGAGTTTATCACCTAGAAATCGGGCGTAATGGACTTGACAGTGTACTTTGACAGCTAGCCATTACTGTCAGCTGTCATCTTGTATACTTTTGATGCCAATCGAAGCTGTACTTTGCCCGGAAAAAATTATAAACGAAGATGTACTCTCATCGATTTCATGTCCAGGGTGTTGTGGTAGGTTTATCACCTAGAAATCGGGTGAAATGAACTTGACAGTGTACTTTGACAGCTGGTCACAACTGTCAGCTGTGATTTGATTAACTTTTGATGCCAATCGGAGCTGTACTTCGCCCGGAAAAAATTATAGAACACGATGTACTCTCATCGATTTCATGTCCAGGGTGTTGTGGTGAGTTTATCACCTACAAATCGGGCGAAATGGACTTGACACTGTACTTTGAAAGCTAGTGACTACTGTCAGCTGTCATTTGGTACACTTTTGGTGCCGATAGAAGCTGTACTTCGCCCGGAAAAAATTATAGACGACGATGTACTCTCATCGATTTCATGTCCAGGGTGTTGTGGTGAGTTTATCACCTAGAAATCGGGCGTAATGGACTTGACAGTGTATTTTGACAGCTAGCCATTACTGTCAGCTGTCATTTTGTATACTTTTGATGCCGATCGAAGCTGTACTTCGCCCGGAAAAAATTATAGAACACGATGTACTCTCATCGATTTCATGTCCAGGGTGTTGTGGTGAGTTTATCACCTAGAAATCGGGCGTAATGGACTTGACACTGTACTTTGAAAGCTAGTGACTACTGTCAGCTGTCATTTGGTACCCTTTTGGTGCCGATACAAGCTGTATTTCGCCCGGAAAAAATTATAAACGACGATGTACTCTCATCGATTTCATGTCCAGGGTGTTGTGGTAGGTTTATCACCTAGAAATCGGGTGAAATGAACTTGACAGTGTACTTTGACAGCTGGTCACAACTGTCAGCTGTCATTTGAATAACTTTTGATGCCGAACGGGGCTGTACTTCGCCCGGAAAAAATTATAGAACACGATGTACTCTCATCGATTTCATGTCCAGGGTGTTGTGGTGAGTTTATCACCTAGAAATCGGGCGTAATGGACTTGACAATGTACTTTGACAGCTAGTGACTACTGTCAGCTGTCATTTGGTACACTTTTGGTGCCGATAGAAGCTGTACTTCGCCCGGAAAAAATTATAGACGACGATGTACTCTCATCGATTTCATGTCCAGGGTGTTGTGGTGAGTTTATCACCTAGAAATCGGGCGTAATGGACTTGACAGTGTATTTTGACAGCTAGCCATTACTGTCAGCTGTCATTTTGTATACTTTTGATGCCAATCGAAGCTGTACTTTGCCCGGAAAAAATTATAAACGACGATGTACTCTCATCGATTTCATGTCCAGGGTGTTGTGGTAGGTTTATCACCTAGAAATCGGGTGAAATGAACTTGACAGTGTACTTTGGCAGCTGGTCACAACTGTCAGCTGTCATTTGATCAACTTTTGATGCCGATCGAAGCTGTACTTCGCCCGGAAAAAATTATAGAACACGATGTACTCTCATCGATTTCATGTCCAGGGTGTTGTGGTGAGTTTATCACCTAGAAATCGGGCGTAATGGACTTGACAGTGTACTTTGACAGCTAGTGACTACTGTCAGCTGTCATTTGGTACCCTTTTGGTGCCGATAAAAGCTGTACTTTGCCCGGAAAAAATTATAGACGACGATGTATTCTCATCGATTTCATGTCCAGGGTGTTGTGGTAAGTTTATCACCTAGAAATCGGGCGTAATGGACTTGACAGTGTACTTTGACAGCTAGTGACTACTGTCAGCTGTCATTTAGTACCCTTTTGGTGCCGATAGAAGCTGTATTTCGCCCGGAAAAAATTATAAACGACGATGTACTCTCATCGATTTCATGTCCAGGGTGTTGTGGTAGGTTTATCACCTAGAAATCGGGTGAAATGAACTTGACAGTGTACTTTGACAGCTGGTCACAACTGTCAGCTGTCATTTGAATAACTTTTGATGCCGAACGGGGCTGTACTTCGCCCGGAAAAAATTATAGAACACGATGTACTCTCATCGATTTCATGTCCAGGGTGTTGTGGTGAGTTTATCACCTAGAAATCGGGCGTAATGGACTTGACAATGTACTTTGACAGCTAGTGACTACTGTCAGCTGTCATTTGGTACACTTTTGGTGCCGATAGAAGCTGTACTTCGCCCGGAAAAAATTATAGACGACGATGTACTCTCATCGATTTCATGTCCAGGGTGTTGTGGTGAGTTTATCACCTAGAAATCGGGCGTAATGGACTTGACAGTGTATTTTGACAGCTAGCCATTACTGTCAGCTGTCATTTTGTATACTTTTGATGCCAATCGAAGCTGTACTTTGCCCGGAAAAAATTATAAACGACGATGTACTCTCATCGATTTCATGTCCAGGGTGTTGTGGTAGGTTTATCACCTAGAAATCGGGTGAAATGAACTTGACAGTGTACTTTGACAGCTGGTCACAACTGTCAGCTGTCATTTGAATAACTTTTGATGCCGAACGGGGCTGTACTTCGCCCGGAAAAAATTATAGAACACGATGTACTCTCATCGATTTCATGTCCAGGGTGTTGTGGTGAGTTTATCACCTAGAAATCGGGCGTAATGGACTTGACAATGTACTTTGACAGCTAGTGACTACTGTCAGCTGTCATTTGGTACACTTTTGGTGCCGATAGAAGCTGTACTTCGCCCGGAAAAAATTATAGACGACGATGTACTCTCATCGATTTCATGTCCAGGGTGTTGTGGTGAGTTTATCACCTAGAAATCGGGCGTAATGGACTTGACAGTGTATTTTGACAGCTAGCCATTACTGTCAGCTGTCATTTTGTATACTTTTGATGCCAATCGAAGCTGTACTTTGCCCGGAAAAAATTATAAACGACGATGTACTCTCATCGATTTCATGTCCAGGGTGTTGTGGTAGGTTTATCACCTAGAAATCGGGTGAAATGAACTTGACAGTGTACTTTGACAGCTGGTCACAACTGTCAGCTGTCATTTGATTAACTTTTGATGCCGATCGAAGCTGTACTTCGCCCGGAAAAAATTATAGAACACGATGTACTCTCATCGATTTCATGTCCAGGGTGTTGTGGTGAGTTTATCACCTAGAAATCGGGCGTAATGGACTTGACAGTGTACTTTGACAGCTAGTGACTACTGTCAGCTGTCATTTGGTACCCTTTTGGTGCCGATAAAAGCTGTACTTTGCCCGGAAAAAATTATAGACGACGATGTATTCTCATCGATTTCATGTCCAGGGTGTTGTGGTAAGTTTATCACCTAGAAATCGGGCGTAATGGACTTGACAGTGTACTTTGACAGCTAGTGACTACTGTCAGCTGTCATTTAGTACCCTTTTGGTGCCGATAGAAGCTGTATTTCGCCCGGAAAAAATTATAAACGACGATGTACTCTCATCGATTTCATGTCCAGGGTGTTGTGGTAGGTTTATCACCTAGAAATCGGGTGAAATGAACTTGACAGTGTACTTTGACAGCTGGTCACAACTGTCAGCTGTCATTTGAATAACTTTTGATGCCGAACGGGGCTGTAATTCGCCCGGAAAAAATTATAGAACACGATGTACTCTCATCGATTTCATGTCCAGGGTGTTGTGGTGAGTTTATCACCTAGAAATCGGGCGTAATGGACTTGACAATGTACTTTGACAGCTAGTGACTACTGTCAGCTGTCATTTGGTACACT
Source organism: Oxycera nigricornis (assembly GCA_963942545.1). Lineage (NCBI taxonomy): Eukaryota > Metazoa > Arthropoda > Insecta > Diptera > Stratiomyidae > Oxycera > Oxycera nigricornis. The sequence goes on along the minus strand of OZ012664.1, from coordinate 16,653,434 downwards.
TTTGGTGCCGATAGAAGCTGTACTTCGCCCGGAAAAAATTATAGACGACGATGTACTCTCATCGATTTCATGTCCAGGGTGTTGTGGTGAGTTTATCACCTAGAAATCGGGCGTAATGGACTTGACAGTGTATTTTGACAGCTAGCCATTACTGTCAGCTGTCATTTTGTATACTTTTGATGCCAATCGAAGCTGTACTTTGCCCGGAAAAAATTATAAACGACGATGTACTCTCATCGATTTCATGTCCAGGGTGTTGTGGTAGGTTTATCACCTAGAAATCGGGTGAAATGAACTTGACAGTGTACTTTGACAGCTGGTCACAACTGTCAGCTGTCATTTGAATAACTTTTGATGCCGAACGGGGCTGTACTTCGCCCGGAAAAAATTATAGAACACGATGTACTCTCATCGATTTCATGTCCAGGGTGTTGTGGTGAGTTTATCACCTAGAAATCGGGCGTAATGGACTTGACAATGTACTTTGACAGCTAGTGACTACTGTCAGCTGTCATTTGGTACACTTTTGGTGCCGATAGAAGCTGTACTTCGCCCGGAAAAAATTATAGACGACGATGTACTCTCATCGATTTCATGTCCAGGGTGTTGTGGTGAGTTTATCACCTAGAAATCGGGCGTAATGGACTTGACAGTGTACTTTGACAGCTAGTGACTACTGTCAGCTGTCATTTGGTACCCTTTTGGTGCCGATAAAAGCTGTACTTTGCCCGGAAAAAATTATAGACGACGATGTATTCTCATCGATTTCATGTCCAGGGTGTTGTGGTAAGTTTATCACCTAGAAATCGGGCGTAATGGACTTGACAGTGTACTTTGACAGCTAGTGACTACTGTCAGCTGTCATTTAGTACCCTTTTGATGCCGATAGAAGCTGTATTTCGCCCGGAAAAAATTATAAACGACGATGTACTCTCATCGATTTCATGTCCAGGGTGTTGTGGTAGGTTTATCACCTAGAAATCGGGTGAAATGAACTTGACAGTGTACTTTGACAGCTGGTCACAACTGTCAGCTGTCATTTGAATAACTTTTGATGCCGAACGGGGCTGTACTTCGCCCGGAAAAAATTATAGAACACGATGTACTCTCATCGATTTCATGTCCAGGGTGTTGTGGTGAGTTTATCACCTAGAAATCGGGCGTAATGGACTTGACAATGTACTTTGACAGCTAGTGACTACTGTCAGCTGTCATTTGGTACACTTTTGGTGCCGATAGAAGCTGTACTTCGCCCGGAAAAAATTATAGACGACGATGTACTCTCATCGATTTCATGTCCAGGGTGTTGTGGTGAGTTTATCACCTAGAAATCGGGCGTAATGGACTTGACAGTGTATTTTGACAGCTAGCCATTACTGTCAGCTGTCATTTTGTATACTTTTGATGCCGATCGAAGCTGTACTTCGCCCGGAAAAAATTATAGAACACGATGTACTCTCATCGATTTCATGTCCAGGGTGTTGTGGTGAGTTTATCACCTAGAAATCGGGCGTAATGGACTTGACACTGTACTTTGAAAGCTAGTGACTACTGTCAGCTGTCATTTGGTACCCTTTTGGTGCCGATACAAGCTGTATTTCGCCCGGAAAAAATTATAAACGACGATGTACTCTCATCGATTTCATGTCCAGGGTGTTGTGGTAGGTTTATCACCTAGAAATCGGGTGAAATGAACTTGACAGTGTACTTTGACAGCTGGTCACAACTGTCAGCTGTCATTTGAATAACTTTTGATGCCGAACGGGGCTGTACTTCGCCCGGAAAAAATTATAGAACACGATGTACTCTCATCGATTTCATGTCCAGGGTGTTGTGGTGAGTTTATCACCTAGAAATCGGGCGTAATGGACTTGACAATGTACTTTGACAGCTAGTGACTACTGTCAGCTGTCATTTGGTACACTTTTGGTGCCGATAGAAGCTGTACTTCGCCCGGAAAAAATTATAGACGACGATGTACTCTCATCGATTTCATGTCCAGGGTGTTGTGGTGAGTTTATCACCTAGAAATCGGGCGTAATGGACTTGACAGTGTATTTTGACAGCTAGCCATTACTGTCAGCTGTCATTTTGTATACTTTTGATGCCAATCGAAGCTGTACTTTGCCCGGAAAAAATTATAAACGACGATGTACTCTCATCGATTTCATGTCCAGGGTGTTGTGGTAGGTTTATCACCTAGAAATCGGGTGAAATGAACTTGACAGTGTACTTTGACAGCTGGTCACAACTGTCAGCTGTCATTTGATTAACTTTTGATGCCGATCGAAGCTGTACTTCGCCCGGAAAAAATTATAGAACACGATGTACTCTCATCGATTTCATGTCCAGGGTGTTGTGGTGAGTTTATCACCTAGAAATCGGGCGTAATGGACTTGACAGTGTACTTTGACAGCTAGTGACTACTGTCAGCTGTCATTTGGTACCCTTTTGGTGCCGATAAAAGCTGTACTTTGCCCGGAAAAAATTATAGACGACGATGTATTCTCATCGATTTCATGTCCAGGGTGTTGTGGTAAGTTTATCACCTAGAAATCGGGCGTAATGGACTTGACAGTGTACTTTGACAGCTAGTGACTACTGTCAGCTGTCATTTAGTACCCTTTTGGTGCCGATAGAAGCTGTACTTCGCCCGGAAAAAATTATAGACGACGATGTACTCTCATCGATTTCATGTCCAGGGTGTTGTGGTGAGTTTATCACCTAGAAATCGGGCGTAATGGACTTGACAGTGTACTTTGACAGCTAGCCATTACTGTCAGCTGTCATCTTGTATACTTTTGATGCCAATCGAAGCTGTACTTTGCCCGGAAAAAATTATAAACGAAGATGTACTCTCATCGATTTCATGTCCAGGGTGTTGTGGTAGGTTTATCACCTAGAAATCGGGTGAAATGAACTTGACAGTGTACTTTGACAGCTGGCCACAACTGTCAGCTGTCATTTGATTAACTTTTGATGCCAATCGGAGCTGTACTTCGCCCGGAAAAAATTATAGACGACGATGTACTCTCATCGATTTCATGTCCAGGGTGTTGTGGTAGGTTTATCACCTAGAAATTGGGTGTAATGGACTTGACAGTGTACTTTGACAACTAGCCACTACTGTCAGCTGTCATTTGGTACCCTTTTATTGCCGATATAAGCTGTACTTTGCCCGGAAAAAAATATAAACGACGATGTACTCTCATCGATTTCATGTCCAGGGTGTTGTGGTAGGTTTATCACCTAGAAATCGGGTGAAATGAACTTGACAGTGTACTTTGACAGCTGGTCACAACTGTCAGCTGTCATTTGATTAACTTTTGATGCCGATCGGAGCTGTACTTCGCCCGGAAAAAATTATAGAACACGATGTACTCTCATCGATTTCATGTCCAGGGTGTTGTGGTGAGTTTATCACCTAGAAATCGGGCGTAATGGACTTGACAGTGTACTTTGACAGCTAGCCATAACTGTCAGCTGTCATGTTGTACACTTTTGATGCCAATCGAAGCTGTACTTTGCCCGGAAAAAATTATAAACGACGATGTACTCTCATCGATTACATGTCCAGGGTGTTGTGGTAGGTTTATCACCTAGAAATCGGGTGAAATGAACTTGACAGTGTACTTTGACAGCTGGTCACAACTGTCAGCTGTCATTTGATCAACTTTTGATGCAGATCGGAGCTGTACTTCGCCCGAAAAATTATAGAACACGATGTGCTCTCATCGATTTCATGTCCAGGGTGTTGTGGTGAGTTTATCACCTAGAAATCGGGCGAAATGGACTTGACAGTGTACTGTGACAGCTAGTGACTACTGTCAGCTGTCACTTGGTACCCTTTTGGTGCCAACAGAGGCTGTACTTCGCCCGGAAAAAATTATAGACGACGATGTATTCTCATCGATTTCATGTCCAGGGTGTTGTGGTAAGTTTATCACCTAGAAATCGGGCGTCATGGACTTGACAGTGTACTTTGACAGCTAGCCATTACTGTCAGCTGTCATCTGGTACAATTTTGATGCCAATCGAAGCTGTACTTTGCCCGGAAAAAATTATAAACGACGATGTACTCTCATCGATTTCATGTCCAGGGTGTTGTGGTAGGTTTATCACCTAGAAATCAGGCGTAATGGACTTGACAGTGTACTTTGACAGCTAGGCAATTTTGTCAGCTGTCATTTTGTACACTTTTGATGCCAATCGAAGCTGTACTTTGCCCGGAAAAAATTATAAACGACGATGTACTCTCATCGATTTCATGTCCAGGGTGTTGTTGTAGGTTTATCACCTAGAAATCGGGTGAAATGAACTTGACAGTGTACTTTGGAAGCTGGTCACAACTGTCAGCTGTCATTTGATTAACTTTTGATGCCGATCGGAGCTGTACTTCACCCGGAAAAAAATATGGAACACGATGTACTCTCATCGATTTCATGTCCAGGGTGTTGTGGTGAGTTTATCACCTAGAAATCGGGCGTATTGGACTTGACAGTGTACTTTGGCAGCTAGCCATTACTGTCAGCTGTCATTTGGTACACTTTTGGTGCCGATAGAAGCTGTACTTCGCCCGGAAAAAATTATAGACGACGATGTACTCTCATCGATTTCATGTCCAGGGTGTTGTGGTGAGTTTATCACCTAGAAATCGGGCGTAATGGACTTGACAGTGTACTTCGACAGCTAGCCATTACTGTCAGCTGTCATTTTGTACACTTTTGATGCCAATCGAAGCTGTACTTTGCCCGGAAAAAATTATAAACGACGATGTACTCTCATCGATTTCATGTCCAGGGTGTTGTGGTAGGTTTATCACCTAGAAATCGGGTGAAATGAACTTGACAGTGTACTTTGACAGCTGGTCACAACTGTTAGCTGTCATTTGATTAACTTTTGATGCCGATCGAAGCTGTACTTCGCCCGGAAAAAATTATAGAACACGATGTACTCTCATCGATTTCATGTCCAGGGTGTTGTGGTGAGTTTATCACCTAGAAATCGGGCGTAATGGACTTGACAGTGTACTTTGACAGCTAGTGACTACTGTCAGCTGTCGTTTGGTACCCTTTTGGTGCCGATAGAAGCTGTACTTCGCCCGGAAAAAATTATAGACGACGATGTATTCTCATCGATTTCATGTCCAGGGTGTTGTGGTAAGTTTATCACCTAGAAATCGGGCGTAATGGACTTGACAGTGTACTTTGACAGCTAGTGACTACTGTCAGCTGTCATTTGGTACCCTTTTGGTGCCGATAGAAGCTGTACTCCGCCCGGAAAAAATTATAGACGACGATGTACTCTCATCGATTTCATGTCCAGGGTGTTGTGGTGAGTTTATCACCTAGAAATCGGGCGTAATGGACTTGACAGTGTACTTTGACAGCTAGCCATTACTGTCAGCTGTCATCTTGTACACTTTTGATGCCAATCGAAGCTGTACTTTGCCCGGAAAAAATTATAAACGAAGATGTACTCTCATCGATTTCATGTCCAGGGTGTTGTGGTAGGTTTATCACCTGGAAATCGGGTGAAATGAACTTGACAGTGTACTTTGACAGCTGGTCACAACTGTCAGCTGTCATTTGATTAACTTTTGATGCCGATCAGAGCTGTACTTCGCCCGGAAAAAATTATAAACGACGATGTACTCTCATCGATTTCATGTCCAGGGTGTTGTTGTAGGTTTATCACCTAGAAATCGGGTGAAATGAACTTGACAGTGTACTTTGGAAGCTGGTCACAACTGTCAGCTGTCATTTGATTAACTTTTGATGCCGATCGGAGCTGTACTTCACCCGGAAAAAATTATAGAACACGATGTACTCTCATCGATTTCATGTCCAGGGTGTTGTGGTGAGTTTATCACCTAGAAATCGGGCGTAATGGACTTGACAGTGTACTTTGACAGCTAGTGACTACTGTCAGCTGTCATTTGGTACCCTTTTGGTGCCGATAGAAGCTGTACTTCGCCCGGAAAAAATTATAGACGACGATGTATTCTCATCGATTTCATGTCCAGGGTGTTGTGGTAAGTTTATCACCTAGAAATCGGGTGAAATGAACTTGACAGTGTACTTTGACAGCTGGTCACAACTGTCAGCTGTCATTTGATTAACTTTTGATGCCGATCAGAGCTGTACTTCGCCCGGAAAAAATTATGAACGACGATGTACTCTCATCGATTTCATGTCCAGGGTGTTGTGGTAGGTTTATCACCTAGAAATCGGGTGAAATGAACTTGACAGTGTACTTTGACAGCTGGTCACAACTGTCAGCTGTCTTTTGATTAACTTTTGATGCCGATCGAAGGTGTACTTCGCCCGGAAAAAATTATAGAACACGATGTACTCTCATCGATTTCATGTCCAGGGTGTTGTGGTGAGTTTATCACCTAGAAATCGGGCGTAATGGACTTGACAGTGTACTTTGACAGCTAGTGACTACTGTCAGCTGTCATTTGGTACCCTTTGGGTGCCGATAGAAGCTGTACTTCGCCCGGAAAAAATTATAGACGACGATGTATTCTCATCGATTTCATGTCCAGGGTGTTGTGGTAAGTTTATCACCTAGAAATCGGGCGTAATGGACTTGACAGTGTACTTTGACAGCTAGTGACTACTGTCAGCTGTCATTTGGTACCCTTTTGGTGCCGATAGAAGCTGTACTTCGCCCGGAAAAAATTATAGACGACGATGTACTCTCATCGATTTCATGTCCAGGGTGTTGTGGTGAGTTTATCACCTAGAAATCGGGCGTAATGGACTTGACAGTGTACTTTGACAGCTAGCCATTACTGTCAACTGTCATCTGGTACACTTTTGATGCCAATCGAAGCTGTACTTTGCCCGGAAAAAATTATAAACGACGATGTACTCTCATCGATTTCATGTCCAGGGTGTTGTGGTAGGTTTATCACCTAGAAATCAGGCGTAATGGACTTGACAGTGTACTTTGACAGCTAGGCACTACTGTCAGCTGTCATTTTGTACACTTTTGATGCCAATCGAAGCTGTATTTTGCCCGGAAAAAATTATAAACGACGATGTACTCTCATCGATTTCATGTCCAGGGTGTTGTTGTAGGTTTATCACCTAGAAATCGGGTGAAATGAACTTGACAGTGTACTTTGGAAGCTGGTCACAACTGTCAGCTGTCATTTGATTAACTTTCGATGCCAATCGGAGCTGTACTTCACCCGGAAAAAAATATGGAACACGATGTACTCTCATCGATTTCATGTCCAGGGTGTTGTGGTGAGTTTATCACCTAGAAATCGGGCGTATTGGACTTCACAGTGTACTATGACAGCTAGCCATTACTGTCAGCTGTCATTTGATACACTTTTGGTGCCGATAGAAGCTGTACTTCGCCCGGAAAAAATTATAGACGACGATGTACTCTCATCGATTTCATGTCCAGGGTGTTGTGGTGAGTTTATCACCTAGAAATCGGGCGTAATGGACTTGACAGTGTACTTTGACAGCTAGCCATTACTGTCAGCTGTCATTTTGTACACTTTTGATGCCAATCGAAGCTGTACTTTGCCCGGAAAAAATTATAAACGACGATGTACTCTCATCGATTTCATGTCCAGTCCTAGAAATCGGGTGAAATGAACTTGACAGTGTACTTTGACAGCTGGTCACAACTGTGAGCTGTCATTTGATTAACTTTTGATGCCGATCGAAGCTGTACTTCGCCCGGAAAAAATTATAGAACACGATGTACTCTCATCGATTTCATGTCCAGGGTGTTGTGGTGAGTTTATCACCTAGAAATCGGGCGTAATGGACTTGACAGTGTACTTCGACAGCTAGTGACTACTGTCAGCTGTCATTTGGTAACCTTTTGGTGCCGATAGAAGCTGTACTTCGGCCGGAAAAAATTATAGAACACGGTGTATTCTCATCGATTTCATGTCCAGGGTGTTGTGGTAGGTTTATCACCTAGAAATCGGGTGAAATGAACTTGACAGTGTACTTTGACAGCTGGTCACAACTGTCAGCTGTCATTTGATTAACTTTTGATGCCGATCGGAGCTGTACTTCGCCCGGAAAAAATTATAGAACACGATGTACTCTCATCGATTTCATGTCCAGGGTGTTGTGGTGAGTTTATCACCTAGAAATCGGGCGAAATGGACTTGACAGTGTACTTGGGAAGCTAGTGACTACAGTCAGCTGTCATTTGGTAACCTTTTGGTGCCGATAGAAGCTGTACTTCGGCCGGAAAAAATTATAGAACACGGTGTATTCTCATCGATTTCATGTCCAGGGTGTTGTGGTAGGTTTATCACCTAGAAATCGGGTGAAATGAACTTGACAGTGTACTTTGACAGCTGGTCACAACTGTCAGCTGTCATTTGATTAACTTTTGATGCCGATCGGAGCTGTACTTCGCCCGGAAAAAATTATAGAACACGATGTACTCTCATCGATTTCATGTCCAGGGTGTTGTGGTGAGTTTATCACCTAGAAATCGGGCGTAATGGACTTGACAGTGTACTTTGACAGCTAGCCATTACTGTCAGCTGTCATCTTGTACACTTTTGATGCCAATCGAAGCTGTACTTTGCCCGGAAAAAATTATAAACGAAGATGTACTCTCATCGATTTCATGTCCAGGGTGTTGTGGTAGGTTTATCACCTAGAAATCGGGTGAAATGAACTTGACAGTGTACTTTGACAGCTGGTCACAACTGTCAGCTGTCATTTGATTAACTTTTGATGCCGATCGGAGCTGTATTTCGCCCGTAAAAAATTATAGACGACGATGTACTCTCATCGATTTCATGTCCAGGGTGTTGTGGTAGGTTTATCACCTAGAAATTGGGTGTAATGGACTTGACAGTGTACTTTGACAACTAGCCACTACTGTCAGCTGTCATTTGGTACCCTTTTATTGCCGATAGAAGCTGTACTTTGCCCGGAAAAAAATATAAACGACGATGTACTCTCATCGATTTCATGTCCAGGGTGTTGTGGTAGGTTTATCACCTAGAAATCGGGTGAAATGAACTTGACAGTGTACTTTGACAGCTGGTCACAACTGTCAGCTGTCATTTCATTAACTTTTGATGCCGATCGGAGCTGTACTTCGCCCGGAAAAAATTATAGAACACGATGTACTCTCATCGATTTCATGTCCAGGGTGTTGTGGTGAGTTTATCACCTAGAAATCGGGCGTAATGGACTTGACAGTGTACTTTGACAGCTAGCCATAACTGTCAGCTGTCATGTTGTACACTTTTGATGCCAATCGAAGCTGTACTTTGCCCGGAAAAAATTATAAACGACGATGTACTCTCATCGATTACATGTCCAGGGTGTTGTGGTAGGTTTATCACCTAGAAATCGGGTGAAATGAACTTGACAGTGTACTTTGACAGCTGGTCACAACTGTCAGCTGTCATTTGATTAACTTTTGATGCCGATCGGAGCTGTACTTCGCCCGAAAAATTATAGAACACGATGTGCTCTCATCGATTTCATGTCCAGGGTGTTGTGGTGAGTTTATCACCTAGAAATCGGGCGAAATGGACTTGACAGTGTACTGTGACAGCTAGTGACTACTGTCAGCTGTCACTTGGTACCCTTTTGGTGCCGATAGAGGCTGTACTTCGCCCGGAAAAAATTATAGACGACGATGTATTCTCATCGATTTCATGTCCAGGGTGTTGTGGTAAGTTTATCACCTAGAAATCGGGCGTACTGGACTTGAAAGTGTACTTTGACAGCTAGCCATTACTGTCAGCTGTCATTTGGTACACTTTTGATGCCAATCGAAGCTGTACTTTGCCCGGAAAAAATTATAAACGACGATGTACTCTCATCGATTTCATGTCCAGGGTGTTGTTGTAGGTTTATCACCTAGAAATCGGGTGAAATGAACTTGACAGTGTTCTTTGGAAGCTGGTCACAACTGTCAGCTGTCATTTGATTAACTTTCGATGCCGATCGGAGCTGTACTTCACCCGGAAAAAAATATGGAACACGATGTACTCTCATCGATTTCATGTCCAGGGTGTTGTGGTGAGTTTATCACCTAGAAATCGGGCGTATTGGACTTGACAGTGTACTTTGACAGCTAGTCATTACTGTCAGCTGTCATCTGGTACACTTTTGATGCCAATCGAAGCTGTACTTTGCCCGGAAAAAATTATAAACGACGATGTACTCTCATCGATTTCATGTCCAGGGTGTTGTGGTGAGTTTATCACCTAGAAATCGGGCGTAATGGACTTGACAGTGTACTTTGACAGCTAGTCATTACTGTCAGCTGTCATTTTGTACACTTTTGATGCCAATCGAAGCTGTACTTTGCCCGGAAAAAATTATAAACGACGATGTACTCTCATCGATTTCATGTCCAGGGTGTTGTGGTAGGTTTATCACCTAGAAATCGGGTGAAATGAACTTGACAGTGTACTTTGACAGCTGGTCACAACTGTCAGCTGTCATTTGATTAACTTTTGATGCCGATCGAAGCTGTACTTCGCCCGGAAAAAATTATAGAACACGATGTACTCTCATCGATTTCATGTCCAGGGTGTTGTGGTGAGTTTATCACCTAGAAATCGGGCGTATGGGACTTTACAGTGTACTTTGACAGCTAGTGACTACTGTCAGCTGTCATTTGGTACCCTTTTGGTGCCGATAGAAGCTGTACTTCGCCCGGAAAAAATTATAGACGACGATGTATTCTCATCGATTTCATGTCCAGGGTGTTGTGGTAAGTTTATCACCTAGAAATCGGGCGTAATGGACTTGACAGTGTACTTTGACAGCTAGTGACTACTGTCAGCTGTCGTTTGGTACCCTTTTCGTGCCGATAGAAGCTGTACTTCGCCCGGAAAAAATTATAGACGACGATGTACTCTCATCGATTTCATGTCCAGGGTGTTGTGGTGAGTTTATCACCTAGAAATCGGGCGTAATGGACTTGACAGTGTACTTTGACAGCTAGCCATTACTGTCAGCTGTCATCTTGTTTACTTTTGATGCCAATCGAAGCTGTACTTTGCCCGGAAAAAATTATAAACGAAGATGTACTCTCATCGATTTCATGTCCAGGGTGTTGTGGTAGGTTTATCACCTGGAAATCGGGTGAAATGAACTTGACAGTGTACTTTGACAGCTGGTCACAACTGTCAGCTGTCATTTGATTAACTTTTGATGCCGATCAGAGCTGTACTTCGCCCGGAAAAAATTATAAACGACGATGTACTCTCATCGATTTCATGTCCAGGGTGTTGTTGTAGGTTTATCACCTAGAAATCGGGTGAAATGAACTTGACAGTGTACTTTGGAAGCTGGTCACAACTGTCAGCTGTCATTTGATTAACTTTCGATGCCAATCGGAGCTGTACTTCACCCGGAAAAAATTATAGAACACGATGTACTCTCATCGATTTCATGTCCAGGGTGTTGTGGTGAGTTTATCACCTAGAAATCGGGCGTAATGGACTTGACAGTGTACTTTGACAGCTAGCGACTACTGTCAGCTGTCATTTGGTACCCTTTTGGTGCCGATAGAAGCTGTACTTCGCCCGGAAAAAATTATAGACGACGATGTATTCTCATCGATTTCATGTCCAGGGTGTTGTGGTAAGTTTATCACCTAGAAATCGGGTGAAATGAACTTGACAGTGTACTTCGACATCTGGTCACAACTGTCAGCTGTCATTTGATTAACTTTTGATGCCGATCGGAGCTGTACTTCGCCCGGAAAAAATTATGAACGACGATGTACTCTCATCGATTTCATGTCCAGGGTGTTGTGGTAGGTTTATCACCTAGAAATCGGGTGAAATGAACTTGACAGTGTACTTTGACAGCTGGTCACAACTGTCAGCTGTCATTTGATTAACTTTTGATGCCGATCGAAGCTGTACTTCGCCCGGAAAAAATTATAGAACACGATGTACTCTCATCGATTTCATGTCCAGGGTGTTGTGGTAAGTTTATCACCTAGAAATCGGGCGTAATGGACTTGACAGTGTACTTCGACAGCTAGTGACTACTGTCAGCTGTCATTTGGTACCCTTTTGGTGCCGATAGAAGCTGTACTTCGCCCGGAAAAAATTATAGACGACGATGTATTCTCATCGATTTCATGTCCAGGGTGTTGTGGTAAGTTTATCACCTAGAAATCGGGCGTAATGGACTTGACAGTGTACTTCGACAGCTAGTGACTACTGTCAGCTGTCATTTGGTACCCTTTTGGTGCCGATAGAAGCTGTACTTCGCCCGGAAAAAATTATAGACGACGATGTACTCTCATCGATTTCATGTCCAGGGTGTTGTGGTGAGTTTATCACCTAGAAATCGGGCGTAATGGACTTGACAGTGTACTTTGACAGCTAGCCATTACTGTCAACTGTCATCTGGTACACTTTTGATGCCAATCAAAGCTGTACTTTGCCCGGAAAAAATTATAAACGACGATGTACTCTCATCGATTTCATGTCCAGGGTGTTGTGGTAGGTTTATCACCTAGAAATCAGGCGTAATGGACTTGACAGTGTACTTTGACAGCTAGGCACTACTGTCAGCTGTCATTTTGTACACTTTTGATGCCAATCGAAGCTGTACTTTGCCCGGAAAAAATTATAAACGACGATGTACTCTCATCGATTTCATGTCCAGGGTGTTGTTGTAGGTTTATCACCTAGAAATCGGGTGAAATGAACTTGACAGTGTACTTTGGAAGCTGGTCACAACTGTCAGCTGTCATTTGATTAACTTTCGATGCCAATCGGAGCTGTACTTCACCCGGAAAAAAATATGGAACACGATGTACTCTCATCGATTTCATGTCCAGGGTGTTGTGGTGAGTTTATCACCTAGAAATCGGGCGTATTGGACTTGACAGTGTACTTCGACAGCTAGCCATTACTGTCAGCTGTCATTTGATACACTTTTGATGCCGATACAAGCTGTACTTCGCCCGGAAAAAATTATAGACGACGATGTACTCTCATCGATTTCATGTCCAGGGTGTTGTGGTGAGTTTATCACCTAGAAATCGGGCGTAATGGACTTGACAGTGTACTTTGACAGCTAGCCATTACTGTCAGCTGTCATTTTGTACACTTTTGATGCCAATCGAAGCTGTACTTTGCCCGGAAAAAATTATAAACGACGATGTACTCTCATCGATTTCATGTCCAGGGTGTTGTGGTAGGTTTATCACCTAGAAATCGGGTGAAATGAACTTGACAGTGTACTTTGACAGCTGGTCACAACTGTGAGCTGTCATTTGATTAACTTTTGATGCCGATCGAAGCTGTACTTCGCCCGGAAAAAATTATAGAACACGATGTACTCTCATCGATTTCATGTCCAGGGTGTTGTGGTGAGTTTATCACCTAGAAATCGGGCGTAATGGACTTGACAGTGTACTTTGACAGCTAGTGACTACTGTCAGCTGTCATTTGGTACCCTTTTGGTGCCGATAGAAGCTGTACTTCGCCCGGAAAAAATTATAGACGACGATGTATTCTCATCGATTTCATGTCCAGGGTGTTGTGGTAAGTTTATCACCTAGAAATCGGGCGTAATGGACTTGACAGTGTACTTTGACAGCTAGTGACTACTGTCAGCTGTCATTTGGTACCCTTTTGGTGCCGATAGAAGCTGTAGTTCGCCCGGAAAAAATTATAGACGACGATGTACTCTCATCGATTTCATGTCCAGGGTGTTGTGGTGAGTTTATCACCTAGAAATCGGGCGTAATGGACTTGACAGTGTACTTTGACAGCTAGTCATTACTGTCAGCTGTCATCTTGTACACTTTTGATGCCAATCGAAGCTGTACTTTGCCCGGAAAAAATTATAAACGAAGATGTACTCTCATCGATTTCATGTCCAGGGTGTTGTGGTAGGTTGATCACCTAGAAATCGGGTGAAATGAACTTGACAGTGTACTTTGACAGCTGGTCACAACTGTCAGCTGTCATTTGATTAACTTTTGATGCCGATCGGAGCTGTACTTCGCCCGGAAAAAATTATAGACGACGATGTACTCTCATCGATTTCATGTCCAGGGTGTTGTGGTAGGTTTATCACCTAGAAATTGGGTGTAATGGACTTGACAGTGTACTTTGACAACTAGCCACTACTGTCAGCTGTCATTTGGTACCCTTTTATTGCCGATAGAAGCTGTACTTTGCCCGGAAAAAAATATAAACGACGATGTACTCTCATCGATTTCATGTCCAGGGTGTTGTGGTAGGTTTATCACCTAGAAATCGGGTGAAATGAACTTGACAGTGTACTTTGACAGCTGGCCACAACTGTCAGCTGTCATTTGATTAACTTTTGATGCCGATCGGAGCTGTACTTCGCCCGGAAAAAATTATAGAACACGATGTACTCTCATCGATTTCATGTCCAGGGTGTTGTGGTGAGTTTATCACCTAGAAATCGGGCGTAATGGACTTGACAGTGTACTTTGACAGCTAGCCAAAACTGTCAGCTGTCAGGTTGTACACTTTTGATGCCAATCGAAGCTGTACTTTGCCCGGAAAAAATTATAAACGACGATGTACTCTCATCGATTACATGTCCAGGGAGTTGTGGTAGGTTTATCACCTAGAAATCGGGTGAAATGAACTTGACAGTGTACTTTGACAGCTGGTCACAACTGTCAGCTGTCATTTGATTAACTTTTGATGCCGATCGGAGCTGTACTTCGCCCGAAAAATTATAGAACACGATGTGCTCTCATCGATTTCATGTCCAGGGTGTTGTGGTGAGTTTATCAACTAGAAATCGGGCGAAATAGACTTGACAGTGTACTGTGACAGCTAGTGACTACTGTCAGCTGTCACTTGGTACCCTTTTGGTGCCGATAGAGGCTGTACTTCGCCCGGAAAAAATTATAGACGACGATGTATTCTCATCGATTTCATGTCCAGGGTGTTGTGGTAAGTTTATCACCTAGAAATCGGGCGTAATGGACTTGACAGTGTACTTTGACAGCTAGCCATTACTGTCAGCTGTCATCTGGTACACTTTTGATGCCAATCGAAGCTGTACTTTGCCCGGAAAAAATTATAAACGACGATGTACTCTCATCGATTTCATGTCCAGGGTGTTGTTGTAGGTTTATCACCTAGAAATCGGGTGAAATTAACTTGACAGTGTACTTTGGAAGCTGGTCACAACTGTCATCTGTCATTTGATTAACTTTCGATTCCGATCGGAGCTGTACTTCACCCGGAAAAAAATATGGAACACGATGTACTCTCATCGATTTCATGTCCAGGGTGTTGTGGTGAGTTTATCACCTAGAAATCGGGCGTATTGGACTTGACAATGTACTTTGACAGCTAGCCATTACTTTCAGCTGTCATCTGGTACACTTTTGATGCCAATCGAAGCTGTACTTTGCCCGGAAAAAATTATAAACGACGATGTACTCTCATCGATTTCATGTCCAGGGTGTTGTGGTAGGTTTATCACCTAGAAATCAGGCGTAATGGACTTGACAGTGTACTTTGACAGCTAGGCACTACTGTCAGCTGTCATTTAATACCCTTTTATTGCCGATAGAAGCTGTACTTCGCCCGGAAAAATTTATAGAACACGATGTACTCTCATCGATTTCATGTCCAGGCTGTTGTGGTGAGTTTATCGCCTAGAAATCGGGCGAAATGGACTTGACAGTGTACTTTGACAGCTAGTCATTACTGTCAGCTGTCATCTGGTACACTTTTGATGCCAATCGAAGCTGTACTTTGCCCGGAAAAAATTATAAACGACGATGTACTCTCATCGATTTCATGTCCAGGGTGTTGTGGTAGGTTTATCACCTAGAAATCGGGTGAAATGAACTTGACAGTGTACTTTGACAGCTGGTCACAACTGTCAGCTGTCATTTGATTAACTTTTGATGCCGATCAGAGCTGTACTTCGCCCGGAAAAAATTATAAACGACGATGTACTCTCATCGATTTCATGTCCAGGGTGTTGTGGTAGGTTTATCACCTAGAAATCGGGCGTAATGGACTTGACAGTGTACTTTGGCAGCTAGCCGCTACTGTCAGCTGTCATTTGGTACCCTTTTGGTGCCGATAGAAGCATTACTTCGCCCGGAAAAAATTATAAACGACGATGTATTCTCATCGATTTCATGTCCAGGGTGTTGTGGTAGGTTTATCACCTAGAAATCGGGTGAAATGAACTTGACAGTGTACTTTGACAGCTGGTAACGACTGTCAGCTGTCATTTGATTAACTTTTGATGCCGATCGGAGCTGTACTTCGCCCGGAAAAATTTATAGAACACGATGTACTCTCATCGATTTCATGTCCAGGGTGTTGTGGTGAGTTTATCGCCTAGAAATCGGGCGTAATGGACTTGACAGTGTACTTTGACAGCTAGCCATGACTGTCAGCTGTCATCTGGTACACTTTTAATGCCAATCGAAGTTGTATTTCGCCCGGAAAAAATTATAAACGACGATGTACTCTCATCGATTTCATGTCCAGGGTGTTGTGGTAGGTTTATCACCTAGAAATCGGGCGTAATGGACTTGACAGTGTACTTTGACAGCTAGCCGCTACTGTCAGCTGTCATTTGGTACCCTTTTGGTGCCGATAGAAGCATTACTTCGCCCGGAAAAAATTATAAACGACGATGTATTCTCATCGATTTCATGTCCAGGGTGTTGTGGTAGGTTTATCACCTAGAAATCGGGAGAAATGAACTTGAAAGTGTACTTTGACAGCTGGTCACAACTGTCAGCTGTCATTTGAATAACTTTTGATGCCGATCGGAGCTGTACTTCGCCCGGAAAAATTTATAGAACACGATGTACTCTCATCGATTTCATGTCCAAGGTGTTGTGGTAAGTTTATCACCTAGAAATCGGGTGAAATGAGCTTGACAGTGTACTTTGATAGCTGGTCACAACTGTCAGCTGTCATTTGATTAACTTTTGATGCCGATCGGAGCTGTACTTCGCCCGGAAAAAATTATAGAACACGATGTACTCTCATCGATTTCATGTCCAAGGTGTTGTGGTGAGTTTATCGCCTAGAAATCGGGCGTAATGAACTTGACAGTGTACTTTGACAGCTAGCCACTACTGTCAGCTGTCATTTGATACCCTTTAATTGCCGATAGAAGCTGTAGTTCGCCCGGAAAAAATTATAGAACACGATGTACTCTTATCGATTTCATGTCCAGGGTGTTGTGGTGAGTTTATCACCTAGAAATCGGGCGAAATGGAATTGACAGTGTACTTTGGATGCTAGTTACTACTATCAGCTGTCATTTGGTACCCTTTTGAGGCCGATAAAAGCTGTGCTTCGCCCGTAAAAAATTATAGAACACGATGTACTCTCATTGATTTCATGTCCAAGGTGTTGTGGTAAGTTTATCACCTAGAAATCGGGTGAAATGAGCTTGACAGTGTACTTTGACAGCTGGTCACAACTGTCAGCTGTCATTTGATTAACTTTTGATGCCGATCGGAGCTGTACTTCGCCCGGAAAAAATTATAGAACACGATGTACTCTCATCGATTTCATGTCCAGGGTGTTATGGTGAGTTTATCACATACAAATCGGGCGAAATGGACTTGACAGTGTACTTTGGAAGCTAGTGACTACTGTCAGCTGTCATTTGGTACCCTTTTGGTGCCGATAGAAGCTGTACTTCGCGCGGAAAAAATTATAAACGACGATGTATTCTCATCGATTTCATGTCCAGGGTGTTGTGGTAGGTTTATCACCTAGAAATCGGGTGAAATGAACTTGACAGTGTACTTTGACAGCTGGTCACAACTGTCAGCTGTCATTTGATTAACTTTTTATGCCGATCGGAGCTGTACTTCGCCCGGAAAAATTTATAGAACACGATGTACTCTCATCGATTTCATGTCCAGGGTGTTGTGGTGAGTTTATCGCCTAGAAATCGGGCGTGATGGACTTGACAGTGTACTTTGGCAGCTAGCGATGACTGTCAGCTGTCATCTTGTACACTTTTGATGCCAATCGAAGCTGTACTTTGCCCGGAAAAAATTATAAACAAAGATGTACTCTCATCGATTTCATGTCCAGGGTGTTGTGGTAGGTCTATCACCTGGAAATCGGGTGAAATGAACTTGACAGTGTACTTTGACAGCTGGTCACAACTGTCAGCTGTCATTTGATTAACTTTTGATGCCGATCAGAGCTGTACTTCGCCCGGAAAAAATTATAAACGACGATGTACTCTCATCGATTTCATGTCCAGGGTGTTGTTGTAGGTTTATCACCTAGAAATCGGGTGAAATTAACTTGACAGTGTACTTTGGAAGCTGGTCACAACTGTCAGCTGTCATTTGATTAGCTTTCGATGCCGATCGGAGCTGTACTTCACCCGGAAAAAATTATAGAACACGATGTACTCTCATCGATTTCATGTCCAGGGTGTTGTGGTGAGTTTATCACCTAGAAATCGGGCGTAATGGACTTGACAGTGTACTTTGACAGCTAGTGACTACTGTCAGCTGTCATTTGGTACCCTTTTGGTGCCGATAGAAGCTGTACTTCGCCCGGAAAAAATTATAGACGACGATGTATTCTCATCGATTTCATGTCCAGGGTGTTGTGGTAAGTTTATCACCTAGAAATCGGGTGAAATGAACTTGACAGTGTACTTTGACATCTGGTCACAACTGTCAGCTGTCATTTGATTAACTTTTGATGCCGATCGGAGCTGTACTTCGCCCGGAAAAAATTATGAACGACGATGTACTCTCATCGATTTCATGTCCAGGGTGTTGTGGTAGGTTTATCACCTAGAAATCGGGTGAAATGAACTTGACAGTGTACTTTGACAGCTGGTCACAACTGTGAGCTGTCATTTGATTAACTTTTGATGCCGATCGAAGCTGTACTTCGCCCGGAAAAAATTATAGAACACGATGTACTCTCATCGATTTCATGTCCAGGGTGTTGTGGTGAGTTTATCACCTAGAAATCGGGCGTAATGGACTTGACAGTGTACTTTGACAGCTAGTGACTACTGTCAGCTGTCATTTGGTACCCTTTTGGTGCCGATAGAAGCTGTACTTCGCCCGGAAAAAATTATAGACGACGATGTATTCTCATCGATTTCATGTCCAGGGTGTTGTGGTAAGTTTATCACCTAGAAATCGGGCGTAATGGACTTGACAGTGTACTTCGACAGCTAGTGACTACTGTCAGCTGTCATTTGGTACCCTTTTGGTGCCGATAGAAGCTGTACTTCGCCCGGAAAAAATTATAGACGACGATGTACTCTCATCGATTTCATGTCCAGGGTGTTGTGGTGAGTTTATCACCTAGAAATCGGGCGTAATGGACTTGACAGTGTACTTTGACAGCTAGCCATTACTGTCAGCTGTCATCTTGTACACTTTTGATGCCAATCGAAGCTGTACTTTGCCCGGAAAAAATTATAAACGAAGATGTACTCTCATCGATTTCATGTCCAGGGTGTTGTGGTAGGTTGATCACCTAGAAATCGGGTGAAATGAACTTGACAGTGTACTTTGACAGCTGGTCACAACTGTCAGCTGTCATTTGATTAACTTTTGATGCCGATCGGAGCTGTACTTCGCCCGGAAAAAATTATAGACGACGATGTACTCTCATCGATTTCATGTCCAGGGTGTTGTGGTAGGTTTATCACCTAGAAATTGGGTGTAATGGACTTGACAGTGTACTTTGACAACTAGCCACTACTGTCAGCTGTCATTTGGTACCCTTTTATTGCCGATAGAAGCTGTACTTTGCCCGCAAAAAAATATAAACGACGATGTACTCTCATCGATTTCATGTCCAGGGTGTTGTGGTAGGTTTATCACCTAGAAATCGGGTGAAATGAACTTGACAGTGTACTTTGACAGCTGGTCACAACTGTCAGCTGTCATTTGATTAACTTTTGATGCCGATCGGAGCTGTACTTCGCCCGGAAAAAATTATAGAACACGATGTACTCTCATCGATTTCATGTCCAGGGTGTTGTGGTGAGTTTATCACCTAGAAATCGGGCGTAATGGACTTGACAGTGTACTTTGACAGCTAGCCATAACTGTCAGCTGTCATGTTGTACACTTTTGATGCCAAGCGAAGCTGTACTTTGCCCGGAAAAAATTATAAACGACGATGTACTCTCATCGATTACATGTCCAGGGTGTTGTGGTAGGTTTATCACCTAGAAATCGGGTGAAATGAACTTGAAAGTGTACTTTGACAGCTGGTCACAACTGTCAGCTGTCATTTGATTAACTTTTGATGCCGATCGGAGCTGTACTTCGCCCGAAAAATTATAGAACACGATGTGCTCTCATCGATTTCATGTCCAGGGTGTTGTGGTGAGTTTATCACCTAGAAATCGGGCGAAATGGACTTGACAGTGTACTTTGACAGCTAGCCACTACTGTCAGCTGTCATTTGATACCCTTTAATTGCCGATAGAAGCTGTAGTTCGCCCGGAAAAAATTATAGAACACGATGTACTCTTATCGATTTCATGTCCAGGGTGTTGTGGTGAGTTTATCACCTAGAAATCGGGCGAAATGGAATTGACAGTGTACTTTGGATGCTAGTTACTACTGTCAGCTGTCATTTGGTACCCTTTTGAGGCCGATAAAAGCTGTGCTTCGCCCGTAAAAAATTATAGAACACGATGTACTCTCATTGATTTCATGTCCAAGGTGTTGTGGTAAGTTTATCACCTAGAAATCGGGTGAAATGAGCTTGACAGTGTACTTTGACAGCTGGTCACAACTGCCAGCTGTCATTTGATTAACTTTTGATGCCGATCGGAGCTGTACTTCGCCCGGAAAAAATTATAGAACACGATGTACTCTCATCGATTTCATGTCCAGGGTGTTATGGTGAGTTTATCACATACAAATCGGGCGAAATGGACTTGACAGTGTACTTTGAAAGCTAGTGACTACTGTCAGCTGTCATTTGGTACCCTTTTGGTGCCGATAGAAGCTGTACTTCGCGCGGAAAAAATTATAAACGACGATGTATTCTCATCGATTTCATGTCCAGGGTGTTGTGGTAGGTTTATCACCTAGAAATCGGGTGAAATGAACTTGACAGTGTACTTTGACAGCTGGTCACAACTGTCAGCTGTCATTTGATTAACTTTTTATGCCGATCGGAGCTGTACTTCGCCCGGAAAAATTTATAGAACACGATGTACTCTCATCGATTTCATGTCCAGGGTGTTGTGGTGAGTTTATCGCCTAGAAATCGGGCGTGATGGACTTGACAGTGTACTTTGGCAGCTAGCGATGACTGTCAGCTGTCATCTTGTACACTTTTGATGCCAATCGAAGCTGTACTTTGCCCGGAAAAAATTATAAACAAAGATGTACTCTCATCGATTTCATGTCCAGGGTGTTGTGGTAGGTCTATCACCTGGAAATCGGGTGAAATGAACTTGACAGTGTACTTTGACAGCTGGTCACAACTGTCAGCTGTCATTTGATTAACTTTTGATGCCGATCAGAGCTGTACTTCGCCCGGAAAAAATTATAAACGACGATGTACTCTCATCGATTTCATGTCCAGGGTGTTGTTGTAGGTTTATCACCTAGAAATCGGGTGAAATTAACTTGACAGTGTACTTTGGAAGCTGGTCACAACTGTCAGCTGTCATTTGATTAACTTTCGATGCCGATCGGAGCTGTACTTCACCCGGAAAAAATTATAGAACACGATGTACTCTCATCGATTTCATGTCCAGGGTGTTGTGGTGAGTTTATCACCTAGAAATCGGGCGTAATGGACTTGACAGTGTACTTTGACAGCTAGTGACTACTGTTAGCTGTCATTTGGTACCCTTTTGGTGCCGATAGAAGCTGTACTTCGCCCGGAAAAAATTATAGACGACGATGTATTCTCATCGATTTCATGTCCAGGGTGTTGTGGTAAGTTTATCACCTAGAAATCGGGTGAAATGAACTTGACAGTGTACTTTGACATCTGGTCACAACTGTCAGCTGTCATTTGATTAACTTTTGATGCCGATCGGAGCTGTACTTCGCCCGGAAAAAATTATGAACGACGATGTACTCTCATCGATTTCATGTCCAGGGTGTTGTGGTAGGTTTATCACCTAGAAATCGGGTGAAATGAACTTGACAGTGTACTTTGACAGCTGGTCACAACTGTGAGCTGTCATTTGATTAACTTTTGATGCCGATCGAAGCTGTACTTCGCCCGGAAAAAATTATAGAACACGATGTACTCTCATCGATTTCATGTCCAGGGTGTTGTGGTGAGTTTATCACCTAGAAATCGGGCGTAATGGACTTGACAGTGTACTTTGAAAGCTAGTGACTACTGTCAGCTGTCATTTGGTACCCTTTTGGTGCCGATAGAAGCTGTACTTCGCCCGGAAAAAATTATAGACGACGATGTATTCTCATCGATTTCATGTCCAGGGTGTTGTGGTAAGTTTATCACCTAGAAATCGGGCGTAATGGACTTGACAGTGTACTTCGACAGCTAGTGACTACTGTCAGCTGTCATTTGGTACCCTTTTGGTGCCGATAGAAGCTGTACTTCGCCCGGAAAAAATTATAGACGACGATGTACTCTCATCGATTTCATGTCCAGGGTGTTGTGGTGAGTTTATCACCTAGAAATCGGGCGTAATGGACTTGACAGTGTACTTTGACAGCTAGCCATTACTGTCAGCTGTCATCTTGTACACTTTTGATGCCAATCGAAGCTGTACTTTGCCCGGAAAAAATTATAAACGAAGATGTACTCTCATCGATTTCATGTCCAGGGTGTTGTGGTAGGTTGATCACCTAGAAATCGGGTGAAATGAACTTGACAGTGTACTTTGACAGCTGGTCACAACTGTCAGCTGTCATTTGATTAACTTTTGATGCCGATCGGAGCTGTACTTCGCCCGGAAAAAATTATAGACGACGATGTACTCTCATCGATTTCATGTCCAGGGTGTTGTGGTAGGTTTATCACCTAGAAATTGGGTGTAATGGACTTGACAGTGTACTTTCACAACTAGCCACTACTGTCAGCTGTCATTTGGTACCCTTTTATTGCCGATAGAAGCTGTACTTTGCCCGGAAAAAAATATAAACGACGATGTACTCTCATCGATTTCATGTCCAGGGTGTTGTGGTAGGTTTATCACCTAGAAATCGGGTGAAATGAACTTGACAGTGTACTTTGACAGCTGGTCACAACTGTCAGCTGTCATTTGATTAACTTTTGATGCCGATCGGAGCTGTACTTCGCCCGGAAAAAATTATAGAACACGATGTACTCTCATCGATTTCATGTCCAGGGTGTTGTGGTGAGTTTATCACCTAGAAATCGGGCGTAATGGACTTGACAGTGTACTTTGACAGCTAGCCATAACTGTCAGCTGTCATGTTGTACACTTTTGATGCCAATCGAAGCTGTACTTTGCCCGGAAAAAATTATAAACGACGATGTACTCTCATCGATTACATGTCCAGGGTGTTGTGGTAGGTTTATCACCTAGAAATCGGGTGAAATGAACTTGACAGTGTACTTTGACAGCTGGTCACAACTGTCAGCTGTCATTTGATTAACTTTTGATGCCGATCGGAGCTGTACTTCGCCCGAAAAATTATAGAACACGATGTGCTCTCATCGATTTCATGTCCAGGGTGTTGTGGTGAGTTTATCACCTAGAAATCGGGCGAAATGGACTTGACAGTGTACTGTGACAGCTAGTGACTACTGTCAGCTGTCACTTGGTACCCTTTTGGTGCCGATAGAGGCTGTACTTCGCCCGGAAAAAATTATAGACGACGATGTATTCTCATCGATTTCATGTCCAGGGTGTTGTGGTAGGTTTATCACCAAGAAATCAGGCGTAATGGACTTGACAGTGTACTTTGACAGCTAGGCACTACTGTCAGCTGTCATTTAATTCCCTTTTATTGCCGATAGAAGCTGTACTTCGCCCGGAAAAATTTATAGAACACGATGTACTCTCATCGATTTCATGTCCAGGCTGTTGTGGTGAGTTTATCGCCTAGAAATCGGGCGTAATGGACTTGACAGTGTACTTTGACAGCTAGTCATTACTGTCAGCTGTCATCTGGTACACTTTTGATGCCAATCGAAGCTGTACTTTGCCCGGAAAAAATTATAAACGACGATGTACTCTCATCGATTTCATGTCCAGGGTGTTGTGGTAGGTTTATCACCTAGAAATCGGGTGAAATGAACTTGACAGTGTACTTTGACAGCTGGTCACAACTGTCAGCTGTCATTTGATTAACTTTTGATGCCGATCAGAGCTGTACTTCGCCCGGAAAAAATTATAAACGACAATGTACTCTCATCGATTTCATGTCCAGGGTGTTGTGGTAGGTTTATCACCTAGAAATCGGGCGTAATGGACTTGACAGTGTACTTTGAAAGCTAGCCGCTACTGTCAGCTGTCATTTGGTACCCGTTTGGTGCCGATAGAAGCATTACTTCGCCCGGAAAAAATTATAAACGACGATGTATTCTCATCGATTTCATGTCCAGGGTGTTGTGGTAGGTTTATCACCTAGAAATCGGGTGAAATGAACTTGACAGTGTACTTTGACAGCTGGTAACGACTGTCAGCTGTCATTTGATTAACTTTTGATGCCGATCGGAGCTGTACTTCGCCCGGAAAAATTTATAGAACACGATGTACTCTCATCGATTTCATGTCCAGGGTGTTGTGGTGAGTTTATCGCCTAGAAATCGGGCGTAATGGACTTGACAGTGTACTTTGGCAGCTAGCCATGACTGTCAGCTGTCATCTGGTACACTTTTGATGCCAATCGAAGTTGTATTTCGCCCGGAAAAAATTATAAACGACGATGTACTCTCATCGATTTCATGTCCAGGGTGTTGTGGTAGGTTTATCACCTAGAAATCGGGCGTAATGGACTTGACAGTGTACTTTGACAGCTAGCCGCTACTGTCAGCTGTCATTTGGTACCCTTTTGGTGCCGATAAAAGCATTACTTCGCCCGGAAAAAATTATAAACGACGATGTATTCTCATCGATTTCATGTCCAGGGTGTTGTGGTAGGTTTATCACCTAGAAATCGGGTGAAATGAGCTTGACAGTGTACTTTGACAGCTGGTCACAACTGTCAGCTGTCATTTGATTAACTTTTGATGCCGATCGGAGCTGTACTTCGCCCGGAAAAATTATAGAACACGATGTACTCTCATCGATTTCATGTCCAGGGTGTTGTGGTGAGTTTATCGCCTAGAAATCGGGCGTAATGGACTTGACAGTGTACTTTGGCAGCTAGCGATGACTGTCAGCTGTCATCTGGTACCTTTTTGATGCCAATCAAAGTTGTATTTCGCCCGGAAAAAATTATAAACGACGATGTACTCTCATCGATTTCATGTCCAGGGTGTTGTGGTAGGTTTATCACCTAGAAATCGGGTGAAATGAACTTGACAGTGTACTTTGACAGCTGGTCACAACTGTCAGCTGTCATTTGAATAACTTTTGATGCCGATCAGAGCTGTACTTCGCCCGGAAAAAATTATAGAACACGATGTACTCTCATCGATTTCATGTCCAGGGTGTTGTGGTGAGTTTATCACCTAGAAATCGGGCAAAATGGACTTGACAGTGTCCTTTGACAGCTAGTGACTACTCTCAGCTGTCATTTGGTACCCTTTTGGTGCCGATACAAGCTGCACTTCGCCCGGAAAAAATTATAGACGACGATGTACTCTCATCGATTTCATGTCCAGGGTGTTGTGGTGAGTTTATCACCTAGGAATCGGGCGTAATGGACTTGACAGTGTACTTTGACAGCTAGTTATTTTTGTCAGCTGTCATCTGGTACACTATTGATGCCAATCGAAGCTTTACTTCGCCCGGAAAAAATTATAGACGACGATGTATTCTCATCGATTTCATGTCCAGGGTGTTGTGGTAAGTTTATCACCTAGAAATCGGGCGTAATGAACTTGACAGTGTACTTTGACAGCTAGTCATTGCTGTCAGCTGTCATCTGGTACACTTTTAACGCCGATCGGAGCTGTACTTCGCCCGGAAAAAATAATAGAACACGATGTACTCTCATCGATTTCATGTCCAGGGTGTTGTGGTGAGTTTATCACCTAGAAATCGGGCGAAATGGACTTGACAGTGTACTTTGACAGCTAGCCATTACTGTCAGCTGTCATCTGGTACACTTTTAATGCCGATCGGAGCTGTACTTCGCCCGGAAAAAATTATAGAACACGATGTACTCTCATCGATTTCATGTCCAGGGTGTTGTGGTGAGTTTATCACCTAGAAATCGGGCCAAATGGACTTGACAGTGTAATTTGACAGCTGGTCACAACTGTCAGCTGTCATTTGATAAACTTTTGATGCCGATCGAAGCTGTACTTCGCCCGGAAAAAATTATAGAACACGATGTACTCTCATCGATTTCATGTCCAGGGTGTTGTGGTGAGTTTATCACCTAGAAATCGGGCGAAATGGACTTGACAGTGTACTTTGGAAGCTAGTGACTACTGTCAGCTGTCATTTGGTACTTTTGGTGCCGATAGAAGCTGTACTTCGCCCGGAAAAATTATAGACGACGATGTATTCTCATCGATTTCATGTCCAGGGTGTTGTGGTAAGTTTATCAACTAGAAATCGGGCGTAATGGACTTGACAGTGTACTTAGACAGCTAGCCATTACTGTCAGCTGTCATCTTGTGTACTTTTGATGCCAATCGAAGCTGTATTTTGCCCGGAAAAAATTATAAACGACGATGTACTCTCATCGATTTCATGTCCAGGGTGTTGTGGTAGGTTCATCACCTAGAAATCGGGTGAAATGAACTTGACAGTGTACTTTGACAACTGGTCACAACTGTCAGATGTCATTTGATTATTTTTGATGCCGATCAGAGCTGTACTTCGCCCGGAAAAAATTATAGAACACGATGTACTCTCATCGATTTCATGTCCAGGGTGTTGTGGTGAGTTTATCACCTAGAAATCGGGCGAAATGGACTTGACAGTGTACTTTGGAAGCTAGTGACTACTGTCAGCTGTCATTTGGTACTTTTTTGGTGCCGATAGAAGCTGTACTTCGCCCGGAAAAAATTATAGACGGCGATTTATTCTCATCGATTTCATGTCCAGGGTGTTGTGGTGAGTTTATCACCTAGAAATCGGGCGTAATGGACTTGACAGTGTACTTTGACAGCTAGCCATTACTGTCAGCTGTCATCTTGTACACTTTTGATGCCAATCAAAGCTGTACTTTGCCCGGAAAAAATTATAAACGACGATGTACTCTCATCGATTTCATGTCCAGGGTGTTGTGGTAGGTTTATCACCTAGAAATCGGGTGAAATGAACTTGACAGTGTACTTTGACAGCTGGTCACAACTGTCAGCTGTCATTTGATTAACTTTTCATGCCGATCGGAGCTGTACTTCGCCCGCAAAAAATTATAGAACACGATGTACTCTCATCGATTTCATGTCCAGAGTGTTGTGGTGAGTTTATCACCTAGAAATCGGGCGTAATGGACTTGACAGTGTACTTTGGCAGCTAGCCATTACTGTCAGCTGTCATCTGGTACACTTTTGATGCCAATGGAAGCTGTACTTTGCCCGGAAAAAATTATAAACGACGATGTACTCTCATCGATTTCATGTCCAGGGTGTTGTGGCGAGTTTATCACCTAGACATCGGGCGTAATGGACTTGACAGTGTACTTTGACAGCTAGCCATTACTGTCAGCTGTCATCTGGTATACTTTTGATGCCAATCGAAGCTGTACTTTGCCCGGAAAAAATTATAAACGACGCTGTACTCTCATCGATTTCATGTCCAGGGTGTTGTGGTAGGTTTATCACCTAGAAACCGGGTGAAATGAACTTGACAGTGTACTTTGACAGCTGGACACATTTGTCAGGTGTCATTTTATAAACTTTTGATGCTGATCGAAGCTGTTATTCGCCCGGAAAAAATTATAGAACTTGATGTACTCTCATCGATTTCATTTCCAGGGTGTTGTGGTAGGTTTATCACCTAGAAATCGGGCGAAATGGACTTGACAGTGTACTTTGACAACTAGCCACTACTGTCAGCTGTCATTTGGTACCCTTTTATTGCCAATAGAAGCTGTACTTTGCCCGGAAAAAAATATAAACGACGATGTACTCTCATCGATTTCATGTCCAGGGTGTTGTGGTAGGTTTATCACCTAGAAATCGGGTGAAATGAACTTGACGGTTTACTTTGACAGCTGTTCACAACTGTCAGCTGTCATTTGATTAACTTTTGATGCAGATTGGAGCTGTACTTCGCCCGGAAAAAATTATAGAACACGATGTACTCTCATCGATTTCATGTTCAGGGTGTTGTGGTGAGTTTATCACCTAGAAATCGGGCAAAATGGACTTGACAGTGTACTTTGGCAGCTAGCCATGACTGTCAGCTGTCATCTGGTACACTTTTGATGCCAATCGAAGTTGTATTTCGCCCGGAAAAAATTATAAACGACGATGTACTCTCATCGATTTCATGTCCAGGGTGTTGTGGTAGGTTTATCACCTAGAAATCGGGCGTAATGGACTTGACAGTGTACTTTGACAGCTAGCCGCTACTGTCAGCTGTCATTTGGTACCCTTTTGGTGCCGATAGAAGCATTACTTCGCCCGGAAAAAATTATAAACGACGATGTATTCTCATCGATTTCATGTCCAGGGTGTTGTGGTAGGTTTATCACCTAGAAATCGGGTGAAATGAACTTGAAAGTGTACTTTGACAGCTGGTCACAACTGTCAGCTGTCATTTGATTAACTTTTGATGCCGATCGGAGCTGTACTTCGCCCGGAAAAATTTATAGAACACGATGTACTCTCATCGATTTCATGTCCAAGGTGTTGTGGTAAGTTTATCACCTCGAAATCGGGTGAAATGAGCTAGACAGTGTACTTTGACAGCTAGCCGCTACTGTCAGCTGTCATTTGGTACCCTTTTGGTGCCGATAGAAGCATTACTTCGCCCGGAAAAAATTATAAACGACGATGTATTCTCATCGATTTCATGTCCAGGGTGTTGTGGTAGGTTTATCACCTAGAAATCGGGTGAAATGAACTTGAAAGTGTACTTTGACAGCTGGTCACAACTGTCAGCTGTCATTTGATTAACTTTTGATGCCGATCGGAGCTGTACTTCGCCCGGAAAAAATTATAGAACACGATGTACTCTCATCGATTTCATGTCCAGAGTGTTGTGGTGAGTTTATCACCTAGAAATCGGGCGTAATGGACTTGACAGTGTACTTTGACAGCTAGCCATTACTGTCAGCTGTCATTTGGTACACTTTTAATGCCGATCGGAGCTGTACTTCGCCCGGAAAAAATTATAGAACACGATGTACTCTCATCGATTTCATGTCCAGGGTGTTGTGGTGAGTTTATCACCTAGAAATCGGGCCAAATGGACTTGACAGTGTAATGTGGAAGCTAGTGACTACTGTCAGCTGTCATTTGGTACTTTTGGTGCCGATAGAAGCTGTACTTCGCCCGGAAAAATTATAGACGACGATGTATTCTCATCGATTTCATGTCCAGGGTGTTGTGGTAAGTTTATCAACTAGAAATCGGGCGTAATGGACTTGACAGTGTACTTAGACAGCTAGCCATTACTGTCAGCTGTCATCTTGTGTACTTTTGATGCCAATCGAAGCTGTATTTTGCCCGGAAAAAATTATAAACGACGATGTACTCTCATCGATTTCATGTCCAGGGTGTTGTGGTAGGTTTATCACCTAGAAATCGGGTGAAATGAACTTGACAGTGTACTTTGACAACTGGTCACAACTGTCAGATGTCATTTGATTAACTTTTGATGCCGATCAGAGCTGTACTTCGCCCGGAAAAAATTATAGAACACGATGTACTCTCATCGATTTCATGTCCAGGGTGTTGTGGTGAGTTTATCACCTAGAAATCGGGCGAAATGGACTTGACAGTGTACTTTGGAAGCTAGTGACTACTGTCAGCTGTCATTTGGTACCCTTTTGGTGCCGATAGAAGCTGTACTTCGCCCGGAAAAAATTATAGACGGCGATTTATTCTCATCGATTTCATGTCCAGGGTGTTGTGGTGAGTTTATCACCTAGAAATCGGGCGTAATGGACTTGACAGTGTACTTTGACAGCTAGCCATTACTGTCAGCTGTCATCTTGTACACTTTTGATGCCAATCAAAGCTGTACTTTGCCCGGAAAAAATTATAAACGACGATGTACTCTCATCGATTTCATGTCCAGGGTGTTGTGGTAGGTTTATCACCTAGAAATCGGGTGAAATGAACTTGACAGTGTACTTTGACAGCTGGTCACAACTGTCAGCTGTCATTTGATTAACTTTTGATGCCGATCGGAGCTGTACTTTGCCCAGAAAAAATTATAGAACACGATGTACTCTCATCGATTTCATGTCCAGAGTGTTGTGGTGAGTTTATCACCTAGAAATCGGGCGTAATGGACTTAACAGTGTACTTTGACAGCTAGCCATTACTGTCAGCTGTCATCTGGTACACTTTTGATGCCAATGGAAGCTGTACTTTGCCCGGAAAAAATTATAAACGACGATGTACTCTCATCGATTTCATGTCCAGGGTGTTGTGGTGAGTTTATCACCTAGAAATCGGGCGTAATGGACTTGACAGTGTACTTTGACAGCTAGCCATTACTGTCAGCTGTCATCTGGTATACTTTTGATGCCAATCGAAGCTGTACTTTGCCCGGAAAAAATTATAAACGACGATGTACTCTCATCGATTTCATGTCCAGGGTGTTGTGGTAGGTTTATCACCTAGAAACCGGGTGAAATGAACTTGACAGTGTACTTTGACAGCTGGACACATTTGTCAGCTGTCATTTTATAAACTTTTGATGCTGATCGGAGCTGTACTTCGCCCGGAAAAAATTATAGAACACGATGTACTCTCATCGATTTCATTTCCAGGGTGTTGTGGTAGGTTTATCACCTAGAAATCGGGCGAAATGGACTTGACAGTGTACTTTGACAACTAGCCACTACTGTCAGCTGTCATTTGGTACCCTTTTATTGCCAATAGAAGCTGTACTTTGCCCGGAAAAAATTATAAACGACGATGTATTCTCATCGATTTCATGTCCAGGGTGTTGTGGTAGGTTTATCACCTAGAAATCGGGTGAAATGAACTTGAAAGTGTACTTTGACAGCTGGTCACAACTGTCAGCTGTCATTTGATTAACTTTTGATGCCGATCGGAGCTGTACTTCGCCCGGAAAAATTTATAGAACACGATGTACTCTCATCGATTTCATGTCCAAGGTGTTGTGGTAAGTTTATCACCTCGAAATCGGGTGAAATGAGCTAGACAGTGTACTTTGACAGCTAGCCGCTACTGTCAGCTGTCATTTGGTACCCTTTTGTGGCCGATACAAGCATTACTTCGCCCGGAAAAAATTATAAACGACGATGTACTCTCATCGATTTCATGTCCAGGGTGTTGTGGTAGGTTTATCACCTAGAAACCGGGTGTAATGAACTTGACAGTGTACTTTGACAGCTGGACACATTTGTCAGCTGTCATTTTATAAACTTTTGATGCTGATCGGAGCTGTACTTCGCCCGGAAAAAATTATAGAACACGATGTACTCTCATCGATTTCATTTCCAGGGTGTTGTGGTAGGTTTATCACCTAGAAATCGGGCGAAATGGACTTGACAGTGTACTTTGACAACTAGCCACTACTGTCAGCTGTCATTTGGTACCCTTTTATTGCCAATAGAAGCTGTACTTTGCCCGGAAAAAATTATAAACGACGATGTATTCTCATCGATTTCATGTCCAGGGTGTTGTGGTAGGTTTATCACCTAGAAATCGGGTGAAATGAACTTGAAAGTGTACTTTGACAGCTGGTCACAACTGTCAGCTGTCATTTGATTAACTTTTGATGCCGATCGGAGCTGTACTTCGCCCGGAAAAAATTATAGAACACGATGTACTCTCATCGATTTCATGTCCAGAGTGTTGTGGTGAGTTTATCACCTAGAAATCGGGCGTAATGGACTTGACAGTGTACTTTGACAGCTAGCCATTACTGTCAGCTGTCATTTGGTACACTTTTAATGCCGATCGGAGCTGTACTTCGCCCGGAAAAAATTATAGAACACGATGTACTCTCATCGATTTCATGTCCAGGGTGTTGTGGTGAGTTTATCACCTAGAAATCGGGCCAAATGGACTTGACAGTGTAATTTGGAAGCTAGTGACTACTGTCAGCTGTCATTTGGTACTTTTGGTGCCGATAGAAGCTGTACTTCGCCCGGAAAAATTATAGACGACGATGTATTCTCATCGATTTCATGTCCAGGGTGTTGTGGTAAGTTTATCAACTAGAAATCGGGCGTAATGGACTTGACAGTGTACTTAGACAGCTAGCCATTACTGTCAGCTGTCATCTTGTGTACTTTTGATGCCAATCGAAGCTGTATTTTGCCCGGAAAAAATTATAAACGACGATGTACTCTCATCGATTTCATGTCCAGGGTGTTGTGGTAGGTTTATCACCTAGAAATCGGGTGAAATGAACTTGACAGTGTACTTTGACAACTGGTCACAACTGTCAGATGTCATTTGATTAACTTTTGATGCCGATCAGAGCTGTACTTCGCCCGGAAAAAATTATAGAACACGATGTACTCTCATCGATTTCATGTCCAGGGTGTTGTGGTGAGTTTATCACCTAGAAATCGGGCGAAATGGACTTGACAGTGTACTTTGGAAGCTAGTGACTACTGTCAGCTGTCATTTGGTACCCTTTTGGTGCCGATAGAAGCTGTACTTCGCCCGGAAAAAATTATAGACGGCGATTTATTCTCATCGATTTCATGTCCAGGGTGTTGTGGTGAGTTTATCACCTAGAAATCGGGCGTAATGGACTTGACAGTGTACTTTGACAGCTAGCCATTACTGTCAGCTGTCATCTTGTACACTTTTGATGCCAATCAAAGCTGTACTTTGCCCGGAAAAAATTATAAACGACGATGTACTCTCATCGATTTCATGTCCAGGGTGTTGTGGTAGGTTTATCACCTAGAAATCGGGTGAAATGAACTTGACAGTGTACTTTGACAGCTGGTCACAACTGTCAGCTGTCATTTGATTAACTTTTGATGCCGATCGGAGCTGTACTTCGCCCGGAAAAAATTATAGAACACGATGTACTCTCATCGATTTCATGTCCAGAGTGTTGTGGTGAGTTTATCACCTAGAAATCGGGCGTAATGGACTTAACAGTGTACTTTGACAGCTAGCCATTACTGTCAGCTGTCATCTGGTACACTTTTGATGCCAATGGAAGCTGTACTTTGCCCGGAAAAAATTATAAACGACGATGTACTCTCATCGATTTCATGTCCAGGGTGTTGTGGTGAGTTTATCACCTAGAAATCGGGCGTAATGGACTTGACAGTGTACTTTGACAGCTAGCCATTACTGTCAGCTGTCATTTGGTATACTTTTGATGCCAATCGAAGCTGTACTTTGCCCGGAAAAAATTATAAACGACGATGTACTCTCATCGATTTCATGTCCAGGGTGTTGTGGTAGGTTTATCACCTAGAAACCGGGTGAAATGAACTTGACAGTGTACTTTGACAGCTGGACACATTTGTCAGCTGTCATTTTATAAACTTTTGATGCTGATCGGAGCTGTACTTCGCCCGGAAAAAATTATAGAACACGATGTACTCTCATCGATTTCATTTCCAGGGTGTTGTGGTAGGTTTATCACCTAGAAATCGGGCGAAATGGACTTGACAGTGTACTTTGACAACTAGCCACTACTGTCAGCTGTCATTTGGTACCCTTTTATTGCCAATAGAAGCTGTACTTTGCCCGGAAAAAAATATAAACGACGATGTACTCACATCGATTTCATGTCCAGGGTGTTGTGGTAGGTTTATCACCTAAAAATCGGGTGAAATGAACTTGACAGTGTACTTTGACAGCTGTTCACAACTGTCAGCTGTCATTTGGTACACTTTTGATGCAGATCGGAGCTGTACTTCGCCCGGAAAAAATTATAGAACACGATGTACTCTCATCGATTTCATGTTCAGGGTGTTGTGGTGAGTTTATTACCTAGAAATCGGGCAAAATGGACTTAACAGTGTACTTTGGCAGCTAGCCATGACTGTCAGCTGTCATCTGGTACACTTTTGATGCCAATCGAAGTTGTATTTCGCCCGGAAAAAATTATAAACGACGATGTACTCTCATCGATTTCATGTCCAGGGTGTTGTGGTAGGTTTATCACCTAGAAATCGGGCGTAATGGACTTGACAGTGTACTTTGGCAGCTAGCCGCTACTGTCAGCTGTCATTTGGTACCCTTTTGGTGCCGATAGAAGCATTACTTCGCCCGGAAAAAATTATAAACGACGATGTATTCTCATCGATTTCATGTCCAGGGTGTTGTGGTAGGTTTATCACCTAGAAATCGGGTGAAATGAACTTGAAAGTGTACTTTGAATGCTGGTCACAACTGTCAGCTGTCATTTGATTAACTTTTGATGCCGATCGGAGCTGTACTTCGCCCGGAAAAATTTATAGAACACGATGTACTCTCATCGATTTCATGTCCAAGGTGTTGTGGTAAGTTTATCACCTAGAAATCGGGTGAAATGAGCTGGACAGTGTACTTTGACAGCTAGCCGCTACTGTCAGCTGTCATTTGGTACCCTTTTGGTGCCGATAGAAGCATTACTTCGCCCGGAAAAAATTATAAACGACGATGTATTCTCATCGATTTCATGTCCAGGGTGTTGTGGTAGGTTTATCACCTAGAAATCGGGTGAAATGAACTTGAAAGTGTACTTTGACAGCTGGTCGCAACTGTCAGCTGTCATTTGATTAACTTTTGATGCCGATCGGAGCTGTACTTCGCCCGGAAAAAATTATAGAACACGATGTACTCTCATCGATTTCATGTCCAGAGTGTTGTGGTGAGTTTATCACCTAGAAATCGGGCGTAATGGACTTGACAGTGTACTTTGACAGCTAGCCATTACTGTCAGCTGTCATTTGGTACACTTTTGATGCCAATGGAAGCTGTACTTTGCCCGGAAAAAATTATAAACGACGATGTACTCTCATCGATTTCATGTCCAGGGTGTTGTGGTGAGTTTATCACCTAGAAATCGGGCGTAAAGGACTTGACACTGTACTTTGACAGCTAGCCATTACTGTCAGCTGTCATCTGGTATACTTTTGATGCCAATCGAAGCTGTACTTTGCCCGGAAAAAATTATAAACGACGATGTACTCTCATCGATTTCATGTCCAGGGTGTTGTGGTAGGTTTATCACCTAGAAACCGGGTGAAATGAACTTGACAGTGTACTTTGGCAGCTGGACACATTTGTCAGCTGTCATTTTATAAACTTTTGATGCTGATCGGAGCTGTACTTCGCCCGGAAAAAGTTATAGAACACGATGTACTCTCATCGATTTCATTTCCAGGGTGTTGTGGTAGGTTTATCACCTAGAAATCGGGCGAAATGGACTTGACAGTGTACTTTGACAACTAGCCACTACTGTCAGCTGTCATTTGGTACCCTTTTATTGCCAATAGAAGCTGTAGTTTGCCCGGAAAAAAATATAAACGACGATGTACTCTCATCGATTTCATGTCCAGGGTGTTGTGGTAGGTTTATCACCTAGAAATCGGGTGAAATGAACTTGACAGTGTACTTTGATAGCTGTTCACAACTGTCAGCTGTCATTTGATTAACTTTTGATGCAGATCGGAGCTGTACTTCGCCCGGAAAAAATTATAGAACACGATGTACTCTCATCGATTTCATGTTCAGGGTGTTGTGGTGAGTTTATCACCTAGAAATCGGGCGAAATGGACTTGACAGTGTACTTTGGCAGCTAGCAATGACTGTCAGCTGTCATCTGGTACACTTTTGATGCCAATCGAAGTTGTATTTCGCCCGGAAAAAATTATAAACGACGATGTACTCTCATCGATTTCATGTCCAGGGTGTTGTGGTAGGTTTATCACCTAGAAATCGGGCGTAATGGACTTGACAGTGTACTTTGACAGCTAGCCGCTACTGTCAGCTGTCATTTGGTACCCTTTTGGTGCCGATAGAAGCATTACTTCGCCCGGAAAAAATTATAAACGACGATGTATTCTCATCGATTTCATGTCCAGGGTGTTGTGGTAGGTTTATCACCTAGAAATCGGGTGAAATGAACTTGAAAGTGTACTTTGACAGCTGGTCACAACTGTCAGCTGTCATTTGATTAACTTTTGATGCCGATCGGAGCTGTACTTCGCCCGGAAAAAATTATAGAACACGATGTACTCTCATCGATTTCATGTCCAAGGTGTTGTGGTAAGTTTATCACCTAGAAATCGGGTGAAATGAGCTTGACAGTGTACTTTGACAGCTGGTCACAACTGTCAGCTGTCATTTGATTAACTTTTGATGCCGATCGGAGCTGTACTTCGCCCGGAAAAAATTATAGAACACGATGTACTCTTATCGATTTCATGTCCAAGGTGTTGTGGTGAGTTTATCGCCTAGAAATCGGGCGTAATGAACTTGACAGTGTACTTTGACAGCTAGCCACTACTGTCAGCTGTCATTTGATACCCTTTAATTGCCGATAGAAGCTGTAGTTCGCCCGGAAAAAATTATAGAACACGATGTACTCTTATCGATTTCATGTCCAGGGTGTTGTGGTGAGTTTATCACCTAGAAATCGGGTGAAATGGAATTGACAGTGTACTTTGGATGCTAGTTACTACTGTCAGCTGTCATTTGGTACCCTTTTGAGGCCGATAAAAGCTGTGCTTCGCCCGTAAAAAATTATAGAACACGATGTACTCTCATTGATTTCATGTCCAAGGTGTTGTGGTAAGTTTATCACCTAGAAATCGGGTGAAATGAGCTTGACAGTGTACTTTGACAGCTGGTCACAACTGTCAGCTGTCATTTGAATAACTTTTGATGCCGATCGAAGCTGTACTTCGCCCGGAAAAAATTATAGAACACGATGTACTCTCATCGATTTCATGTCCAGGGTGTTATGGTGAGTTTATCACATACAAATCGGGCGAAATGGACTTGACAGTGTACTTTGGAAGCTAGTGACTACTGTCAGCTGTCATTTGGTACCCTTTTGGTGCCGATAGAAGCTGTACTTCGCCCGGAAAAAATTATAAACGACGATGTATTCTCATCGATTTCATGTCCAGGGTGTTGTGGTAGGTTTATCACCTAGAAATCGGGTGAAATGAACTTGACAGTGTACTTTGACAGCTGGTCACAACTGTCAGCTGTCATTTGATTAACTTTTGATGCCGATCGGAGCTGTACTTCGCCCGAAAAAATTTATAGAACACGATGTACTCTCATCGATTTCATGTCCAGGGTGTTGTGGTGAGTTTATCACCTAGAAATCGGGCGAAATGGACTTGACAGTGTACTTTGGCAGCTAGCAATGACTGTCAGCTGTCATCTGGTACACTTTTGATGCCAATCGAAGTTGTATTTCGCCCGGAAAAAATTATAAACGACGATGTACTCTCATCGATTTCATGTCCAGGGTGTTGTGGTAGGTTTATCACCTAGAAATCGGGCGTAATGGACTTGACAGTGTACTTTGACAGCTAGCCGCTACTGTCAGCTGTCATTTGGTACCCTTCTGGTGCCGATAGAAGCATTACTTCGCCCGGAAAAAATTATAAACGACGATGTATTCTCATCGATTTCATGTCCAGGGTGTTGTGGTAGGTTTATCACCTAGAAATCGGGTGAAATGAACTTGAAAGTGTACTTTGACAGCTGGTCACAACTGTCAGCTGTCATTTGATTAACTTTTGATGCCGATCGGAGCTGTACTTCGCCCGGAAAAAATTATAGAACACGATGTACTCTCATCGATTTCATGTCCAAGGTGTTGTGGTAAGTTTATCACCTAGAAATCGGGTGAAATGAGCTTGACAGTGTACTTTGACAGCTGGTCACAACTGTCAGCTGTCATTTGATTAACTTTTGATGCCGATCGGAGCTGTACTTCGCCCGGAAACAATTATAGAACACGATGTACTCTCATCGATTTCATGTCCAAGGTGTTGTGGTGAGTTTATCGCCTAGAAATCGGGCGTAATGAACTTGACAGTGTACTTTGACAGCTAGCCACTACTGTCAGCTGTCATTTGATACCCTTTAA
Organism: Oxycera nigricornis; assembly: GCA_963942545.1. Taxonomy (NCBI): domain Eukaryota; kingdom Metazoa; phylum Arthropoda; class Insecta; order Diptera; family Stratiomyidae; genus Oxycera; species Oxycera nigricornis. The sequence continues at coordinate 16,615,146 of OZ012664.1, read as the reverse complement.
TTGCCGATAGAAGCTGTAGTTCGCCCGGAAAAAGTTATAGAACACGATGTACTCTTATCGATTTCATGTCCAGGGTGTTGTGGTGAGTTTATCACCTAGAAATCGGGCGAAATGGAATTGACAGTGTACTTTGGATGCTAGTTACTACTGTCAGCTGTCATTTGGTACCCTTTTGAGGCCGATAAAAGCTGTGCTTCGCCCGTAAAAAATTATAGAACACGATGTACTCTCATTGATTTCATGTCCAAGGTGTTGTGGTAAGTTTATCACCTAGAAATCGGGTGAAATGAGCTTGACAGTGTACTTTGACAGCTGGTCACAACTGTCAGCTGTCATTTGATTAACTTTTGATGCCGATCGAAGCTGTACTTCGCCCGGAAAAAATTATAGAACACGATGTACTCTCATCGATTTCATGTCCAGGGTGTTATGGTGAGTTTATCACATACAAATCGGGCGAAATGGACTTGACAGTGTACTTTGGAAGCTAGTGACTACTGTCAGCTGTCATTTGGTACCCTTTTGGTGCCGATAGAAGCTGTACTTCGCCCGGAAAAAATTATAAACGACGATGTATTCTCATCGATTTCATGTCCAGGGTGTTGTGGTAGGTTTATCACCTAGAAATCGGGTGAAATGAACTTGACAGTGTACTTTGACAGCTGGTCACAACTGTCAGCTGTCATTTGATTAACTTTTGATGCCGATCGGAGCTGTACTTCGCCCGAAAAAATTTATAGAACACGATGTACTCTCATCGATTTCATGTCCAGGGTGTTGTGGTGAGTTTATCGCCTAGAAATCGGGCGTAATGGACTTGACAGTGTACTTTGGCAGCCAGTCATGACTGTCAGCTGTCATCTGGTACACTTTTGATGCCAATCGAAGTTGTATTTCGCCCGGAAAAAATTATAAACGACGATGTACTCTCATCGATTTCATGTCCAGGGTGTTGTGGTAGGTTTATCACCTAGAAATCGGGTGAAATGAACTTGACAGTGTACTTTGACAGCTGGTCACAACTGTCAGCTGTCATTTGATCAACTTTTGATGCCGATCAGAGCTGTACTTCGCCCGGAAAAAATTATAGAACACGATGTACTCTCATCGATTTCATGTCCAGGGTGTTGTGGTGAGTTTATCACCTAGAATTCGGGCAAAATGGACTTGACAGTGTCCTTTGACAGCTAGTGACTACTGTCAGCTGTCATTTGGTACCCTTTTGGTGCCGATACAAGCTGCACTTCGCCCGGAAAAAATTATAGACGACGATGTACTCTCATCGATTTCATGTCCAGGGTGTTGTGGTGAGTTTATCACCTAGGAATCGGGCGTAATGGACTTGACAGTGTACTTTGACAGCTAGTTATTTTTGTCAGCTGTCATCTAGTACACTATTGATGCCAATCGAAGCTTTACTTCGCCCGGAAAAAATTATAGACGACGATGTATTCTCATCGATTTCATGTCCAGGGTGTTGTGGTAAGTTTATCACCTAGAAATCGGGCGTAATGGACTTGACAGTGTACTTTGACAGCTAGTCATTGCTGTCAGCTGTCATCTGGTACACTTTTAATGCCGATCGGAGCTGTACTTCGCCCGGAAAAAATTATAGAACACGATGTACTCTCATCGATTTCATGTTCAGGGTGTTGTGGTGAGTTTATCACCTAGAAATCGGGCGAAATGGACTTGACAGTGTACTTTGGCAGCTAGCAATGACTGTCAGCTGTCATCTGGTACACTTTTGATGCCAATCGAAGTTGTATTTCGCCCGGAAAAAATTATAAACGACGATGTACTCTCATCGATTTCATGTCCAGGGTGTTGTGGTAGGTTTATCACCTAGAAATCGGGCGTAATGGACTTGACAGTGTACTTTGACAGCTAGCCGCTACTGTCAGCTGTCATTTGGTACCCTTTTGGTGCCGATAGAAGCATTACTTCGCCCGGAAAAAATTATAAACGACGATGTATTCTCATCGATTTCATGTCCAGGGTGTTGTGGTAGGTTTATCACCTAGAAATCGGGTGAAATGAACTTGAAAGTGTACTTTGACAGCTGGTCACAACTGTCAGCTGTCATTTGATTAACTTTTGATGCCGATCGGAGCTGTACTTCGCCCGGAAAAAATTATAGAACACGATGTACTCTCATCGATTTCATGTCCAAGGTGTTGTGGTAAGTTTATCACCTAGAAATCGGGTGAAATGAGCTTGACAGTGTACTTTGACAGCTGGTCACAACTGTCAGCTGTCATTTGATTAACTTTTGATGCCGATCGGAGCTGTACTTCGCCCGGAAAAAATTATAGAACACGATGTACTCTTATCGATTTCATGTCCAAGGTGTTGTGGTGAGTTTATCGCCTAGAAATCGGGCGTAATGAACTTGACAGTGTACTTTGACAGCTAGCCACTACTGTCAGCTGTCATTTGATACCCTTTAATTGCCGATAGAAGCTGTAGTTCGCCCGGAAAAAATTATAGAACACGATGTACTCTTATCGATTTCATGTCCAGGGTGTTGTGGTGAGTTTATCACCTAGAAATCGGGTGAAATGGAATTGACAGTGTACTTTGGATGCTAGTTACTACTGTCAGCTGTCATTTGGTACCCTTTTGAGGCCGATAAAAGCTGTGCTTCGCCCGTAAAAAATTATAGAACACGATGTACTCTCATTGATTTCATGTCCAAGGTGTTGTGGTAAGTTTATCACCTAGAAATCGGGTGAAATGAGCTTGACAGTGTACTTTGACAGCTGGTCACAACTGTCAGCTGTCATTTGAATAACTTTTGATGCCGATCGAAGCTGTACTTCGCCCGGAAAAAATTATAGAACACGATGTACTCTCATCGATTTCATGTCCAGGGTGTTATGGTGAGTTTATCACATACAAATCGGGCGAAATGGACTTGACAGTGTACTTTGGAAGCTAGTGACTACTGTCAGCTGTCATTTGGTACCCTTTTGGTGCCGATAGAAGCTGTACTTCGCCCGGAAAAAATTATAAACGACGATGTATTCTCATCGATTTCATGTCCAGGGTGTTGTGGTAGGTTTATCACCTAGAAATCGGGTGAAATGAACTTGACAGTGTACTTTGACAGCTGGTCACAACTGTCAGCTGTCATTTGATTAACTTTTGATGCCGATCGGAGCTGTACTTCGCCCGAAAAAATTTATAGAACACGATGTACTCTCATCGATTTCATGTCCAGGGTGTTGTGGTGAGTTTATCACCTAGAAATCGGGCGAAATGGACTTGACAGTGTACTTTGGCAGCTAGCAATGACTGTCAGCTGTCATCTGGTACACTTTTGATGCCAATCCAAGTTGTATTTCGCCCGGAAAAAATTATAAACGACGATGTACTCTCATCGATTTCATGTCCAGGGTGTTGTGGTAGGTTTATCACCTAGAAATCGGGCGTAATGGACTTGACAGTGTACTTTGACAGCTAGCCGCTACTGTCAGCTGTCATTTGGTACCCTTCTGGTGCCGATAGAAGCATTACTTCGCCCGGAAAAAATTATAAACGACGATGTATTCTCATCGATTTCATGTCCAGGGTGTTGTGGTAGGTTTATCACCTAGAAATCGGGTGAAATGAACTTGAAAGTGTACTTTGACAGCTGGTCACAACTGTCAGCTGTCATTTGATTAACTTTTGATGCCGATCGGAGCTGTACTTCGCCCGGAAAAAATTATAGAACACGATGTACTCTCATCGATTTCATGTCCAAGGTGTTGTGGTAAGTTTATCACCTAGAAATCGGGTGAAATGAGCTTGACAGTGTACTTTGACAGCTGGTCACAACTGTCAGCTGTCATTTGATTAACTTTTGATGCCGATCGGAGCTGTACTTCGCCCGGAAACAATTATAGAACACGATGTACTCTCATCGATTTCATGTCCAAGGTGTTGTGGTGAGTTTATCGCCTAGAAATCGGGCGTAATGAACTTGACAGTGTACTTTGACAGCTAGCCACTACTGTCAGCTGTCATTTGATACCCTTTAATTGCCGATAGAAGCTGTAGTTCGCCCGGAAAAAATTATAGAACACGATGTACTCTTATCGATTTCATGTCCAGGGTGTTGTGGTGAGTTTATCACCTAGAAATCGGGCGAAATGGAATTGACAGTGTACTTTGGATGCTAGTTACTACTGTCAGCTGTCATTTGGTACCCTTTTGAGGCCGATAAAAGCTGTGCTTCGCCCGTAAAAAATTATAGAACACGATGTACTCTCATTGATTTCATGTCCAAGGTGTTGTGGTAAGTTTATCACCTAGAAATCGGGTGAAATGAGCTTGACAGTGTACTTTGACAGCTGGTCACAACTGTCAGCTGTCATTTGATTAACTTTTGATGCCGATCGAAGCTGTACTTCGCCCGGAAAAAATTATAGAACACGATGTACTCTCATCGATTTCATGTCCAGGGTGTTATGGTGAGTTTATCACATACAAATCGGGCGAAATGGACTTGACAGTGTACTTTGGAAGCTAGTGACTACTGTCAGCTGTCATTTGGTACCCTTTTGGTGCCGATAGAAGCTGTACTTCGCCCGGAAAAAATTATAAACGACGATGTATTCTCATCGATTTCATGTCCAGGGTGTTGTGGTAGGTTTATCACCTAGAAATCGGGTGAAATGAACTTGACAGTGTACTTTGACAGCTGGTCACAACTGTCAGCTGTCATTTGATTAACTTTTGATGCCGATCGGAGCTGTACTTCGCCCGAAAAAATTTATAGAACACGATGTACTCTCATCGATTTCATGTCCAGGGTGTTGTGGTGAGTTTATCGCCTAGAAATCGGGCGTAATGGACTTGACAGTGTACTTTGGCAGCCAGCCATGACTGTCAGCTGTCATCTGGTATACTTTTGATGCCAATCGAAGTTAAATTTCGCCCGGAAAAAATTATAAACGACGATGTACTCTCATCGATTTCATGTCCAGGGTGTTGTGGTAGGTTTATCACCTAGAAATCGGGTGAAATGAACTTGACAGTGTACTTTGACAGCTGGTCACAACTGTCAGCTGTCATTTGATCAACTTTTGATGCCGATCAGAGCTGTACTTCGCCCGGAAAAAATTATAGAACACGATGTACTCTCATCGATTTCATGTCCAGGGTGTTGTGGTGAGTTTATCACCTAGAATTCGGGCAAAATGGACTTGACAGTGTCCTTTGACAGCTAGTGACTACTGTCAGCTGTCATTTGGTACCCTTTTGGTGCCGATACAAGCTGCACTTCGCCCGGAAAAAATTATAGACGACGATGTACTCTCATCGATTTCATGTCCAGGGTGTTGTGGTGAGTTTATCACCTAGGAATCGGGCGTAATGGACTTGACAGTGTACTTTGACAGCTAGCCATTACTGTCAGCTGGTTTCTTGTACACTTTTGATGCCAATCGAAGCTTTACTTCGCCCGGAAAAAATTATAGACGACGATGTATTCTCATCGATTTCATGTCCAGGGTGTTGTGGTAAGTTTATCACCTAGAAATCGGGCGTAATGGACTTGACAGTGTACTTTGACAGCTAGTCATTGCTGTCAGCTGTCATCTGGTACACTTTTAATGCCGATCGGAGCTGTACTTCGCCCGGAAAAAATTATAGAACACGATGTACTCTCATCGATTTCATGTCCAGGGTGTTGTGGTGAGTTTATCACCTAGAAATCGGGCGAAATGGACTTGACAGTGTACTTTGACAGCTAGCCATTACTGTCAGCTGTCATTTGGTACACTTTTAATGCCGATCGGAGCTGTACTTTGCCCGGAAAAAATTATAGAACACGATGTACTCTCATCGATTTCATGTCCAGGGTGTTGTGGTGAGTTTATCACCTAGAAATCGGGCCAAATGGACTTGACAGTGTAATTTGACAGCTGGTCACAACTGTCAGCTGTCATTTGATAAACTTTTGATGCCGATCGAAGCTGTACTTCGCCCGGAAAAAATTATAGAACACGATGTACTCTCATCGATTTCATGTCCAGGGTGTTATGGTGAGTTTATCACATACAAATCGGGCGAAATGGACTTGACAGTGTACTTTGGAAGCTAGTGACTACTGTCAGCTGTCATTTGGTACCCTTTTGGTGCCGATAGAAGCTGTACTTCGCCCGGAAAAAATTATAAACGACGATGTATTCTCATCGATTTCATGTCCAGGGTGTTGTGGTAGGTTTATCACCTAGAAATCGGGTGAAATGAACTTGACAGTGTACTTTGACAGCTGGTCACAACTGTCAGCTGTCATTTGATTAACTTTTGATGCCGATCGGAGCTGTACTTCGCCCGAAAAAATTTATAGAACACGATGTACTCTCATCGATTTCATGTCCAGGGTGTTGTGGTGAGTTTATCACCTAGAAATCGGGCGAAATGGACTTGACAGTGTACTTTGGCAGCTAGCAATGACTGTCAGCTGTCATCTGGTACACTTTTGATGCCAATCGAAGTTGTATTTCGCCCGGAAAAAATTATAAACGACGATGTACTCTCATCGATTTCATGTCCAGGGTGTTGTGGTAGGTTTATCACCTAGAAATCGGGCGTAATGGACTTGACAGTGTACTTTGACAGCTAGCCGCTACTGTCAGCTGTCATTTGGTACCCTTCTGGTGCCGATAGAAGCATTACTTCGCCCGGAAAAAATTATAAACGACGATGTATTCTCATCGATTTCATGTCCAGGGTGTTGTGGTAGGTTTATCACCTAGAAATCGGGTGAAATGAACTTGAAAGTGTACTTTGACAGCTGGTCACAACTGTCAGCTGTCATTTGATTAACTTTTGATGCCGATCGGAGCTGTACTTCGCCCGGAAAAAATTATAGAACACGATGTACTCTCATCGATTTCATGTCCAAGGTGTTGTGGTAAGTTTATCACCTAGAAATCGGGTGAAATGAGCTTGACAGTGTACTTTGACAGCTGGTCACAACTGTCAGCTGTCATTTGATTAACTTTTGATGCCGATCGGAGCTGTACTTCGCCCGGAAACAATTATAGAACACGATGTACTCTCATCGATTTCATGTCCAAGGTGTTGTGGTGAGTTTATCGCCTAGAAATCGGGCGTAATGAACTTGACAGTGTACTTTGACAGCTAGCCACTACTGTCAGCTGTCATTTGATACCCTTTAATTGCCGATAGAAGCTGTAGTTCGCCCGGAAAAAGTTATAGAACACGATGTACTCTTATCGATTTCATGTCCAGGGTGTTGTGGTGAGTTTATCACCTAGAAATCGGGCGAAATGGAATTGACAGTGTACTTTGGATGCTAGTTACTACTGTCAGCTGTCATTTGGTACCCTTTTGAGGCCGAGAAAAGCTGTGCTTCGCCCGTAAAAAATTATAGAACACGATGTACTCTCATTGATTTCATGTCCAAGGTGTTGTGGTAAGTTTATCACCTAGAAATCGGGTGAAATGAGCTTGACAGTGTACTTTGACAGCTGGTCACAACTTTCAGCTGTCATTTGATTAACTTTTGATGCCGATCGAAGCTGTACTTCGCCCGGAAAAAATTATAGAACACGATGTACTCTCATCGATTTCATGTCCAGGGTGTTATGGTGAGTTTATCACATACAAATCGGGCGAAATGGACTTGACAGTGTACTTTGGAAGCTAGTGACTACTGTCAGCTGTCATTTGGTACCCTTTTGGTGCCGATAGAAGCTGTACTTCGCCCGGAAAAAATTATAAACGACGATGTATTCTCATCGATTTCATGTCCAGGGTGTTGTGGTAGGTTTATCACCTAGAAATCGGGTGAAATGAACTTGACAGTGTACTTTGACAGCTGGTCACAACTGTCAGCTGTCATTTGATTAACTTTTGATGCCGATCGGAGCTGTACTTCGCCCGAAAAAATTTATAGAACACGATGTACTCTCATCGATTTCATGTCCAGGGTGTTGTGGTGAGTTTATCGCCTAGAAATCGGGCGTAATGGACTTGACAGTGTACTTTGGCAGCCAGCCATGACTGTCAGCTGTCATCTGGTACACTTTTGATGCCAATCGAAGTTGTATTTCGCCCGGAAAAAATTATAAACGACGATGTACTCTCATCGATTTCATGTCCAGGGTGTTGTGGTAGGTTTATCACCTAGAAATCGGGTGAAATGAACTTGACAGTGTACTTTGACAGCTGGTCACAACTGTCAGCTGTCATTTGATCAACTTTTGATGCCGATCAGAGCTGTACTTCGCCCGGAAAAAATTATAGAACACGATGTACTCTCATCGATTTCATGTCCAGGGTGTTGTGGTGAGTTTATCACCTAGAATTCGGGCAAAATGGACTTGACAGTGTCCTTTGACAGCTAGTGACTACTGTCAGCTGTCATTTGGTACCCTTTTGGTGCCGATACAAGCTGCACTTCGCCCGGAAAAAATTATAGACGACGATGTACTCTCATCGATTTCATGTCCAGGGTGTTGTGGTGAGTTTATCACCTAGGAATCGGGCGTAATGGACTTGACAGTGTACTTTGACAGCTAGTTCTTTTTGTCAGCTGTCATCTAGTACACTATTGATGCCAATCGAAGCTTTACTTCGCCCGGAAAAAATTATAGACGACGATGTATTCTCATCGATTTCATGTCCAGGGTGTTGTGGTAAGTTTATCACCTAGAAATCGGGCGTAATGGACTTGACAGTGTACTTTGACAGCTAGTCATTGCTGTCAGCTGTCATCTGGTACACTTTTAATGCCGATCGGAGCTGTACTTCGCCCGGAAAAAATTATAGAACACGATGTACTCTCATCGATTTCATGTCCAGGGTGTTGTGGTGAGTTTATCACCTAGAAATCGGGCGAAATGGACTTGACAGTGTACTTTGACAGCTAGCCATTACTGTCAGCTGTCATTTGGTACACTTTTAATGCCGATCGGAGCTGTACTTTGCCCGGAAAAAATTATAGAACACGATGTACTCTCATCGATTTCATGTCCAGGGTGTTGTGGTGAGTTTATCACCTAGAAATCGGGCCAAATGGACTTGACAGTGTAATTTGACAGCTGGTCACAACTGTCAGCTGTCATTTGATAAACTTTTGATGCCGATCGAAGCTGTACTTCGCCCGGAAAAAATTATAGAACACGATGTACTCTCATCGATTTCATGTCCAGGGTGTTATGGTGAGTTTATCACATACAAATCGGGCGAAATGGACTTGACAGTGTACTTTGGAAGCTAGTGACTACTGTCAGCTGTCATTTGGTACCCTTTTGGTGCCGATAGAAGCTGTACTTCGCCCGGAAAAAATTATAAACGACGATGTATTCTCATCGATTTCATGTCCAGGGTGTTGTGGTAGGTTTATCACCTAGAAATCGGGTGAAATGAACTTGACAGTGTACTTTGACAGCTGGTCACAACTGTCAGCTGTCATTTGATTAACTTTTGATGCCGATCGGAGCTGTACTTCGCCCGAAAAAATTTATAGAACACGATGTACTCTCATCGATTTCATGTCCAGGGTGTTGTGGTGAGTTTATCGCCTAGAAATCGGGCGTAATGGACTTGACAGTGTACTTTGGCAGCCAGCCATGACTGTCAGCTGTCATCTGGTACACTTTTGATGCCAATCGAAGTTGTATTTCGCCCGGAAAAAATTATAAACGACGATGTACTCTCATCGATTTCATGTCCAGGGTGTTGTGGTAGGTTTATCACCTAGAAATCGGGTGAAATGAACTTGACAGTGTACTTTGACAGCTGGTCACAACTGTCAGCTGTCATTTGATCAACTTTTGATGCCGATCAGAGCTGTACTTCGCCCGGAAAAAATTATAGAACACGATGTACTCTCATCGATTTCATGTCCAGGGTGTTGTGGTGAGTTTATCACCTAGAATTCGGGCAAAATGGACTTGACAGTGTCCTTTGACAGCTAGTGACTACTGTCAGCTGTCATTTGGTACCCTTTTGGTGCCGATACAAGCTGCACTTCGCCCGGAAAAAATTATAGACGACGATGTACTCTCATCGATTTCATGTCCAGGGTGTTGTGGTGAGTTTATCACCTAGGAATCGGGCGTAATGGACTTGACAGTGTACTTTGACAGCTAGTTATTTTTGTCAGCTGTCATCTAGTACACTATTGATGCCAATCGAAGCTTTACTTCGCCCGGAAAAAATTATAGACGACGATGTATTCTCATCGATTTCATGTCCAGGGTGTTGTGGTAAGTTTATCACCTAGAAATCGGGCGTAATGGACTTGACAGTGTACTTTGACAGCTAGTCATTGCTGTCAGCTGTCATCTGGTACACTTTTAATGCCGATCGGAGCTGTACTTCGCCCGGAAAAAATTATAGAACACGATGTACTCTCATCGATTTCATGTCCAGGGTGTTGTGGTGAGTTTATCACCTAGAAATCGGGCGAAATGGACTTGACAGTGTACTTTGACAGCTAGCCATTACTGTCAGCTGTCATTTGGTACAATTTTAATGCCGATCGGAGCTGTACTTTGCCCGGAAAAAATTATAGAACACGATGTACTCTCATCGATTTCATGTCCAGGGTGTTGTGGTGAGTTTATCACCTAGAAATCGGGCCAAATGGACTTGACAGTGTAATTTGACAGCTGGTCACAACTGTCAGCTGTCATTTGATAAACTTTTGATGCCGATCGAAGCTGTACTTCGCCCGGAAAAAATTATAGAACACGATGTACTCTCATCGATTTCATGTCCAGGGTGTTGTGGTGAGTTTATCACCTAGAAATCGGGCGAAATGGACTTGACAGTGTACTTTGGAAGCTAGTGACTACTGTCAGCTGTCATTTGGTACCCTTTTGGTGCCGATAGAAGCTGTACTTCGCCCGGAAAAAATTATAGACGGCGATGTATTCTCATCGATTTCATGTCCAGGAAGTTGTGGTGAGTTTATCACCTAGAAATCGGGCGTAATGGACTTGACAGTGTACTTTGACAGCTAGCCATTACTGTCAGCTGTCATCTTGTACACTTTTGATGCCAATCAAAGCTGTACTTTGCCCGGAAAAAATTATAAACGACGATGTACTCTCATCGATTTCATGTCCAGGGTGTTGTGGTAGGTTTATCACCTAGAAATCGGGTGAAATGAACTTGACAGTGTACTTTGACAGCTGGTCACAACTGTCAGCTGTCATTTGATTAACTTTTGATGCCGATCGGAGCTGTACTACGCCCGGAAAAAATTATAGAACACGATGTACTCTCATCGATTTCATGTCCAGAGTGTTGTGGTGAGTTTATCACCTAGAAATCGGGCGTAATGGACTTGACAGTGTACTTTGACAGCTAGCCATTACTGTCAGCTGTCATCTGGTACACTTTTGATGCCAATGGAAGCTGTACTTTGCCCGGAAAAAATTATAAACGACGATGTACTCTCATCGATTTCATGTCCAGGGTGTTGTGGTGAGTTTATCACCTAGAAATCGGGCGTAATGGACTTGACAGTGTACTTTGGCAGCTAGCCATTACTGTCAGCTGTCATCTTGTGTACTTTTGATGCCAATCGAAGCTGTATTTTGCCCGGAAAAAATTATAAACGACGATGTACTCTCATCGATTTCATGTCCAGGGTGTTGTGGTAGGTTTATCACCTAGAAATCGGGTGAAATGAACTTGACAGTGTACTTTGACAGCTGGTCACAACTGTCAGATGTCATTTGATTAACTTTTGATGCCGATCAGAGCTGTACTTCGCCCGGAAAAAATTATAGAACACGATGTACTCTCATCGATTTCATGTCCAGGGTGTTGTGGTGAGTTTATCACCTAGAAATCGGGCGTAATGGACTTGACAGTGTACTTTGGCAGCTAGCCATTACTGTCAGCTGTCATATGGTATACTTTTGATGCCAATCGAAGCTGTACTTTGCCCGGAAAAAATTATAAACGACGATGTACTCTCATCGATTTCATGTCCAGGGTGTTGTGGTGAGTTTATCACCTAGAAACCGGGTGAAATGAACTTGACAGTGTACTTTGACAGCTGGACACATTTGTCAGCTGTCATTTTATAAACTTTTGATGCTGATCGGAGCTGTACTTCGCCCGGAAAAAATTATAGAACACGATGTACTCTCATCGATTTCATTTCCAGGGTGTTGTGGTAGGTTTATCACCTAGAAATCGGGCGAAATGGACTTGACAGTGTACTTTGACAACTAGCCACTACTGTCAGCTGTCATTTGGTACCCTTTTATTGCCAATAGAAGCTGTACTTTGCCCGGAAAAAAATATAAACGACGATGTACTCTCATCGATTTCATGTCCAGGGTGTTGTGGTAGGTTTATCACCTAGAAATCGGGTGAAATGAACTTGACAGTGTACTTTGACAGCTGTTCACAACTGTTAGCTGTCATTTGATTAACTTTTGATGCAGATCGGAGCTGTACTTCGCCCGGAAAAAATTATAGAACACGATGTACTCTCATCGATTTCATGTTCAGGGTGTTGTGGTGAGTTTATCACCTAGAAATCGGGCGAAATGGACTTGACAGTGTACTTTCACAGCTAGTGACCACTGTCAGCTGTCATTTGGTACCCTTTTGGTGCCGATCGGAGCTGTACTTCGCCCGGAAAAATTTATAGAACACGATGTACTCTCATCGATTTCATAACCAGGGTGTTGTGGTGAGTTTATCGCCTAGAAATCGGGCGTAATGGACTTGACAGTGTACTTTGACAGCTAGCCATTACTGTCAGCTGTCATCTGGTACACTTTTGATGCCAATCCAAGCTGTACTTCGCCCGGAAAAAATTATAAACAACGATGTACTCTCATCGATTTCATGTCCAGGGTGTTGTGGTAGGTTTATCACCTAGAAATCGGGTGAAATGAACTTGACAGTGTACTTTGACAGCTGGTCGCAACTGCCAGCTGTCATTTAAATAACTTTTGATGCCGATCAGAGCTGTACTTCGCCCGGAAAAAATTATAGAACACGATGTACTCTCATCGATTTCATGTCCAGGGTGTTGTGGTGAGTTTATCACCTAGAAATCGGGCAAAATGGACTTGACAGTGTACTTTGACAGCTAGTGACTACTGTCAGCTATCATTTGGTTACCTTTTGGTGCCGATAGAAGCTGTACTTCGCCCGGAAAAAATTATAGACGACGATGTACTCTCATCGATTTCATGTCCAGGGTGTTGTGGTGAGTTTATCACCTAGGAATCGGACGTAATAGACTTGACAGTGTACTTTGACAGCTAGTTATTTTTGTCAGCTGTCATCTGGTACACTTTTGATGCCGATACAAGCTGTACTTCGCCCGGAAAAAATTATAGACGACGATGTATTCTCATCGATTTCATGTCCAGGGTGTTGTGGTAAGTTTATCACCTAGAAATCGGGCGTAATGGACTTGACAGTGTACTTTGACAGCTAGCCATTGCTTTCAGCTGTCATCTGGTATACTTTTGATGCCGATCGGAGCTGTACTCCGCCCGGAAAAAATTATAGAACACGATGTACTCTCATCGATTTCATGTCCAGGGTGTTGTGGTGAGTTTATCACCTAGAAATCGGGCGTAATGGACTTGACAGTGTACTTTGACAGCTAGCCATTACTGTCAGCTGTCATCTTGTACACTTTTGATGCCAATCAAAGCTGTACTTTGCCCGGAAAAAATTATAAACGACGATGTACTCTCATCGATTTCATGTCCAGGGTGTTGTGGTAGGTTTATCACCTAGAAATCGGGTGAAATGAACTTGACAGTGTACTTTGACAGCTGGTCACAACTGTCAGCTGTCATTTGGATAACTTTTGATGCTGATCGGAGCTGTACTTCGCCCGGAAAAAATTATAGAACACGATGTACTCTCATCGATTTCATGTCCAGAGTGTTGTGGTGAGTTTATCACCTAGAAATCGGGCGTAATGGACTTGACAGTGTACTTTGACAGCTAGCCATTACTGTCAGCTGTCATCTGGTACACTTTTGATGCCAATGGAAGCTGTACTTTGCCCGGAAAAAATTATAAACGACGATGTACTCTCATCGATTTCATGTCCAGGGTGTTGTGGTGAGTTTATCACCTAGAAATTGGGCGTAATGGACTTGACAGTGTACTTTGACAGCTAGCCATTACTGTCAGCTGTCATCTGGTATACTTTTGATGCCAATCGAAGCTGTACTTTGCCCGGAAAGAATTATAAACGACGATGTACTCTCATCGATTTCATGTCCAGGGTGTTGTGGTAGGCTTATCACCTAGAAATCGGGTGAAATGAACTTGACAGTGTACTTTGACAGCTGGACACATTTGTCAGCTGTCATTTTATAAACTTTTGATGCTGATCGGAGCTGTGCTTCGCCCGGAAAAAATTATAGAACACGATGTACTCTCATCGATTTCATTTCCAGGGTGTTGTGGTAGGTTTATCACCTAGAAATCGGGCGAAATGGACTTGACAGTGTACTTTGACAACTAGCCACTACTGTCAGCTGTCATTTGGTACCCTTTTATTGCCAATAGAAGCTGTACTTTGGCCGGAAAAAAATATAAACGACGATGTACTCTCATCGATTTCATGTCCAGGGTGTTGTGGTAGGTTTATCACCTAGAAATCGGGTGTAATGAACTTGACAGTGTACTTTGGCAGCTGTTCACAACTGTCAGCTGTCATTTAAATAACTTTTGATGCCGATCAGAGCTGTACTTCGCCCGGAAAAAATTATAGAACACGATGTACTCTCATCGATTTCATGTCCAGGGTGTTGTGGTGAGTTTATCACCTAGAAATCGGGCAAAATGGACTTGACAGTGTACTTTGACAGCTAGTGACTACTGTCAGCTGTCATTTGGTACCCTTTTGGTGCCGATAGAAGCTGTACTTCGCCCGGAAAAAATTATAGACGACGATGTACTCTCATCGATTTCATGTCCAGGGTGTTGTGGTGAGTTTATCACCTAGGAATCGGGCGTAATAGACTTGACAGTGTACTTTGACAGCTAGCTATTTTTGTCAGCTGTCATCTGGTACACTTTTGATGCCGATACAAGCTGTACTTCGCCCGGAAAAAATTATAGACGACGATGTATTCTCATCGATTTCATGTCCAGGGTGTTGTGGTAAGTTTATCACCTAGAAATCGGGCGTAATGGACTTGACAGTGTACTTTGACAGCTAGACATTGCTGTCAGCTGTCATCTGGTACACTTTTGATGCCGATCGGAGCTGTACTTCGCCCGGAAAAAATTATAGAACACGATGTACTCTCATCGATTTCATGTCCAGGGTGTTGTGGTGAGTTTATCACCTAGAAATCGGGCGTAATGGACTTGACAGTGTACTTTGACAGCTAGCCATTACTGTCAGCTGTCATCTGGTACACTTTTGATGCCGATCGGAGCTGTACTTCGCCCGGAAAAAATTATAGAACACGATGTACTCTCATCGATTTCATGTCCAGGGTGTTGTGGTGAGTTTATCACCTAGAAATCGGGCGAAATGGACTTGACAGTGTACTTTGACAGCTGGTCACAACTGTCAGCTGTCATTTGATTAACTTTTGATGCTGATCGGAGCTGTACTTCGCCCGGAAAAAATTATAGAACACGATGTACTCTCATCGATTTCATGTCCAGGGTGTTGTGGTAAGTTTATCAACTAGAAATCGGGCGTAATGGACTTGACAGTGTACTTTGACAGCTAGCCATTACTGTCAGATGTCATCTGGTGTACTTTTGATGCCAATCGAAGCTGTATTTTGCCCGGAAAAAATTATAAACGACGATGTACTGTCATCGATTTCATGTCCAGGGTGTTGTGGTAGGTTTATCACCTAGAAATCGGGTGAAATGAACTTGACAGTGTACTTTGACAGCTGATCACAACTGTCAGCTGTCATTTGATTAACTTTTGATGCCGATCAGAGCTGTACTTTGCCCGGAAAAAATCTAGAACACGATGTACTCTCATCGATTTCATGTCCAGGGTGTTGTGGTGAGTTTATCACCTAGAAATCGGGCGAAATGGACTTGACAGTGTACTTTGGAAGCTGGTGACTACTGTCAGCTGTCATTTGGTACCCTTTTGGTGCCGATAGAAGCTGTACTTCGCCCGAAAAAAATTATAGACGGCGATGTATTCTCATCGATTTCATGTCCAGGGTGTTGTGGTGAGTTTATCACCTAGAAATCGGGCGTAATGGACTTGACAGTGTACTTTGACAGCTAGCCATTACTGTCAGCTGTCATCTTGTACACTTTTGATGCCAATCAAAGCTGTACTTTGCCCGAAAAAAATTATAAACGACGATGTACTCTCATCGATTTCATGTCCAGGGTGTTGTGGTAGGTTTATCACCTAGAAATCGGGTGAAATGAACTTGACAGTGTACTTTGACAGCTGGACACATTTGTCAGCTGTCATTTTATAAACTTTTGATGCTGATCGGAGCTGTACTTCGCCCGGAAAAAAATATAGAACACGATGTACTCTCATCGATTTCATGTCCAGGGTGTTGTGGTAGGTTTATCACCTATAAATCGGGCGAAATGGACTTGACCGTGTACTTTGACAACTAGCCACTACTGTCAGCTGTCATTTGGTACCCTTTTATTGCCAATAGAAGCTGTACTTTGCCCGGAAAAAAATATAAACGACGATGTACTCTCATCGATTTCATGTCCAGGGTGTTGTGGTAGGTTTATCACCTAGAAATCGGGTGAAATGAACTTGACAGTGTACTTTGACAGCTGTTTACAACTGTCAGCTGTCATTTGATTAACTTTTGATGCCAGTCGGAGCTGTACTTCGCCCGGAAAAAATTATAGAACACGATGTACTCTCATCGATTTCATGTTCAGGGTGTTGTGGTGAGTTTATCACCTAGAAATCGGGTGAAATGAACTTGACAGTGTACTTTGACAGCTGATCACAACTGTCAGCTGTCATTTGATTAACTTTTGATGCCGATCAGAGCTGTACTTTGCCCGGAAAAAATTATAGAACACGATGTACTCTCATCGATTTCATGTCCAGGGTGTTGTGGTGAGTTTATCACCTAGAAATCGGGCGAAATGGACTTGACAGTGTACTTTGGAAGCTGTTGACTACTGTCAGCTGTCTTTTGACACCCTTTTGGTGCCGATAGAAGCTGTACTTCGCCCGAAAAAAATTATAGACGGCGATGTATTCTCATCGATTTCATGTCCAGGGTGTTGTGGTGAGTTTATCACCTAGAAATCGGGCGTAATGGACTTGACAGTGTACTTTGACAGCTAGCCATTACTGTCAGCTGTCATCTTGTACACTTTTGATGCCAATCAAAGCTGTACTTTGCCCGGAAAAAATTATAAACGACGATGTACTCTCATCGATTTCATGTCCAGGGTGTTGTGGTAGGTTTATCACCTAGAAATCGGGTGAAATGAACTTGACAGTGTACTTTGACAGCTGGACACATTTGTCAGCTGTCATTTTATAAACTTTTGATGCTGATCGGAGCTGTACTTCGCCCGGAAAAAAATATAGAACACGATGTACTCTCATCGATTTCATGTCCAGGGTGTTGTGGTAGGTTTATCACCTATAAATCGGGCGAAATGGACTTGACAGTGTACGTTGACAACTAGCCACTACTGTCAGCTGTCATTTGGTACCCTTTTATTGCCAATAGAAGCTGTACTTTGCCCGGAAAAAAATATAAACGACGATGTACTCTCATCGATTTCATGTCCAGGGTGTTGTGGTAGGTTTATCACCTAGAAATCGGGTGAAATGAACTTGACAGTGTACTTTGACAGCTGTTCACAACTGTCAGCTGTCATTTGATTAACTTTTGATGCCAGTCGGAGCTGTACTTCGCCCGGAAAAAATTATAGAACACGATGTACTCTCATCGATTTCATGTTCAGGGTGTTGTGGTGAGTTTATCACCTAGAAATCGGGCGAAATGGACTTGACAGTGTACTTTCACAGCTAGTGACTACTTTCAGCTGTCATTTGGTACCCTTTTGGTGCCGATAGAAGCTGTACTTCGCCCGGAAAAAATTATAGACGACGATGTACTCTCATCGATTTCATGTCCAGGGTGTTGTGGTGAGTTTATCACCTAGGAATCGGGCGTAATGGACTTGACAGTGTACTTTGACAGCTAGCCATTACTGTCAGCTATCATTTGGTACACTTTTGATGCCAATCGAAGCTGTACTTTGCCCGGAAAAAATTATAAACGACGATGTACTCTCATCGATTTCATGTCCAGGGTGTTGTGGTAGGTTTATCACCTAGAAATCGGGTGAAATGAACTTGACAGTGTACTTTGACAGCTGGTCACAACTGTCAGCTGTCATTTGATTAACTTTTGATGCCGATCAAAGCTGTACTGCGCCCGGAAAAAATTATAGAACACGATGTACTCTCATCGATTTCATGTCCAGGGTGTTGTGGTGAGTTTATCACCTAGAAATCGGGCGAAATGGACTTGACAGTGTACTTTGGAAGCCAGTGACTACTGTCAGCTGTCATTTCGTACCCTTTTGGTGCCGATAGAAGCTGTACTTCGCCCGGAAAAAATTATAGACGGCGATGTATTCTCATCGATTTCATGTCCAGGGTGTTGTGGTGAGTTTATCACCTAGAAATCTGGCGTAATGGACTTGACAGTGTACTTTGACAGCTAGCCATTACTGTCAGCTGTCATTCTGTACACTTTTGATGCCAATCAAAGCTGTACTTTGCCCGGAAAAAATTATAAACGACGATGTACTCTCATCGATTTCATGTCCAGGGTGTTGTGGTAGGTCTATCACCTAGAAATCGGGTGAAATGAACTTGACAGTGTACTTTGACAGCTGGTCACAACTGTCAGCTGTCATTTGATTAACTTTTGATGCCGATCGGAGCTGTACTTCGCCCGGAAAAAATTATAGAACACGATGTACTCTCATCGATTTCATGTCCAGAGTGTTGTGGTGAGTTTATCACCTAGAAATCGGGCGTAATGGACTTGACAGTGTAATTTGACAGCTAGCCATAACTGTCAGCTGTCATTTGGTACACTTTTTATGCCAATCGAAGCTGTACTTTGCCCGGAAAAAATTATAAACGACGATGTACTCTCATCGATTTCATGTCCAGGGTGTTGTGGTGAGTTTATCACCTAGAAATCGGGCGTAATGGACTTGACAGTGTACTTTGACAGCTAGTCATTACTGTCAGCTGTCATCTGATACACTTTTGATGCCAATGGAAGCTGTGCTTTGCCCGGAAAAAATTATAAACGACGATGTACTCTCATCGATTTCATGTCCAGGGTGTTGTGGTAGGTTTATCACCTAGAAATCGGGTGAAATGAACTTGACAGTGTACTTTGACAGCTGGACACATTTGTCAGCTGTCATTTTATAAACTTTTGATGCTGATCGGAGCTGTATTTCGCCCGGAAAAAAATATAGAACACGATGTTTTCTCATCGATTTCATGTTCAGGGTGTTGTGGTGAGTTTATCACCTAGAAATCGGGCGAAATGGACTTGACAGTGTATTTTGGAAGCTAGTAACTACTGTCAGCTGTCACTTGGTACCCTTTTGGTGCCAATAGAAGCTGTACTTCGCCCGGAAAAATTATAGACGACGATGTATTCTCATCGATTTCATGTCCAGGGTGTTGTGGTAAGTTTATCAGCTAGAAATTGGGCGTAATGGACTTGACAGTGTACTTTGACAGCTAGCCATTACTGTCAGCTGTCATCTGGTACACTTTTGATGCCAATCGAAGCTGTTCTTTGCCCGGAAAAAATTATAAACGACGATGTACTCTCATCGATTTCATGTCCAGGGTGTTGTGGTAAGTTTATCACCTAGAAATCGGGTGAAATGAACTTGACGGTGTACTTTGACAGCTGGTCACAACTGTCGGCTGTCATTTGATTAACTTTTGATGCCGATCAGAGCTGTACTTCGCCCGGAAAAAATTATAGAACACGATGTACTCTCATCGATTTCATGTCCAGGGTGTTGTGGTGAGTTTATCACCTAGAAATCGGGCGAAATGGACTTGACAGTTTACTTTGGAAGCTAGTGACTACTGTCAGCTGTCATTTGGTACCCTTTTGGTGCCGATAGAAGCTGTACTTCGCCCGGAAAAAATTATAGACGGCGATGTATTCTCATCGATTTCATGTCCAGGGTGTTGTGGTGAGTTTATCACCTAGAAATCGGGCGTAATGGACTTGACAGTGTACTTTGACAGCTAGTCATAACTGTCAGCTGTCATCTGGTACACTTTTGATGCCAATCGAAGCTGTACTTTGCCCGGAAAAAATTATAAACGACGATGTACTCTCATCGATTTCATGTCCAGGGTGTTGTGGTGAGTTTATCACCTAGAAATCGGGCGTAATGGACTTGACAGTGTACTTTGGCAGCTAGCCATTACTGCCAGCTGTCATCTGATACACTTTTGATGCCAATCGAAGCTGTACTTTGCCCGGAAAAAATTATAAACGACGATGTACTCTCATCGATTTCATGTCCAGGGTGTTGTGGTAGGTTTATCACCTAGAAATCGGGTGAAATGAACTTGACAGTGTACTTTGACAGCTGGACACATTTGTCAGCTTTCATTTTATAAACTTTTGATGCCGATCGGAGCTGTACTTCGCCCGGAAAAAATTATAGAACACGATGTACTCTCATCGATTTCATGTCCAGGGTGTTGTGGTGAGTTTATCACCTGGAAATCGGGCGAAATGGACTTGACAGTGTACTTTGGAAGCTAGTGACTACTGTCAGCTGTCATTTGGTACCCTTTTGGTGCCGATAGAAGCTGTACTTCGCCCGGAAAAAAATATAGACGGCGATGTATTCTCATCAATTTCATGTCCAGGGTGTTGTGGTGAGTTTATCACCTAGAAATCGGGCGTAATGGACTTGACAGTGTACTTTGACAGCTAGCCATAACTGTCAGCTGTCATCTTGTACACTTTTGATGCCAATCAAAGCTGTACTTTGCCCGGAAAAAATTATAAACGACGATGTACTCTCATCGATTTCATGTCCAGGATGTTGTGGTAGGTTTATCACCTAGAAATCGGGTGAAATGAATTTGACAGTGTACTTTGACAGCTGGTCACAACTGTCAGCTGTCATTTTATTAACTTTTGATGCCGATCGGAGCTGTACTTCGCCCGAAAAAAATTATAGAACACGATGTACTCTCATCGATTTCATGTCCAGAGTGTTGTGGTGAGTGTATCACCTAGAAATCGGGCGTAATGGACTTGACAGTGTACTTTGACAGCTAGCCATTACTGTCAGCTGTCATCTGGTACACTTTTGATGCCAATCGAAGCTGTACTTTGCCCGGAAAAAATTATAAACGACGATGTACTCTCATCGATTTCATGTCCAGGGTGTTGTGGTGAGTTTAGCACCTAGAAATCGGGCGTAATGGACTTGACAGTTTACTTTGGCAGCTATCCATTACTGTCAGCTGTCATCTGATACACTTTTGATGCCAATCGAAGCTGTACTTTGCCCGGAAAAAATTATAGAACACGATGTACTCTCATCGATTTCATGTCCAGGGTGTTGTGGTGAGTTTATCACCTAGAAATCGGGTGAAATGAACTTGACAGTGTACTTTGATTGCTGGTCAAAACTGTCAGCTGTTATTTGATTAACTTTTGATGCCGATCGGAGCTGTACTTCACCCGGAAAAAATTATAGAACACGATGTACTCTCATCGATTTCATGTCCAGGGTGTTGTGGTGAGTTTATCACCTAGAAATCGGGCGAAATGGACTTGACAGTGTACTTTGACAGCTGGTCAAAACTGTCAGCTGTTATTCGATTAACTTTTGATGCCGATCGGAGCTGTACTTCACCCGGAAAAAATTATAGAACACGATGTACTCTCATCGATTTCATGTCCAGGGTGTTGTGGTGAGTTTATCACCTAGAAATCGGGCGAAATGGACTTGACAGTGTACTTTGACAGCTGGTCACAACTGCCAGCTGTTATTTGATTAACTTTTGATGCCGATCGGAGCTGTACTTCACCCGGAAAAAATTATAGAACACGATGTACTCTCATCGATTTCATGTCCAGGGTGTTGTGGTGAGTTTATCACCTAGAAATCGGGCGAAATGGACTTGAAAGTGTACTTTGACAGCTGGTCACAACTGTCAGCTGTCATTTGATTAACTTTTGATGCCGATCGGAGCTGTACTTCGCCCGGAAAAAATTATAGAACACGATGTACTCTCATCGATTTCATGTCCAGGGTGTTGTGGTGAGTTTCTCACCTAGAAATCGGGCGAAATGGACTTGACAGTGTACTTTGAAAGCTAGTGACTACTGTCAGCTGTCATTTGGTACTCTTTTGGTGCCGATAGAAGCTGTACTTCGCCCGGAAAAAAATATAGACGGCGATGTACTCTCATCGATTTCATTTCGTGGGTGTTGTGGTAGGTTTATCACCTAGAAATCGGGTGAAATGAACTTGACAGTGTACTTTGACAGCTGGTCAAAACTGTCAGCTGTTATTTGATTAACTTTTGATGCCGATCGGAGCTGTACTTCACCCGGAAAAAATTATAGAACACGATGTACTCTCATCGATTTCATGTCCAGGGTGTTGTGGTGAGTTTATCACCTAGAAATCGGGCGAAATGGACTTGACAGTGTACTTTGGCAGCTGGTCAAAACTGTCAGCTGTTATTCGATTAACTTTTGATGCCGATCGGAGCTGTACTTCACCCGGAAAAAATTATAGAACACGATGTACTCTCATCGATTTCATGTCCAGGGTGTTGTGGTGAGTTTATCACCTAGAAATCGGGCGAAATGGACTTGACAGTGTACTTTGACAGCTGGTCACAACTGTCAGCTGTTATTTGATTAACTTTTGATGCCGATCGGAGCTGTACTTCACCCGGAAAAAATTATAGAACACGATGTACTCTCATCGATTTCATGTCCAGGGTGTTGTGGTGAGTTTATCACCTAGAAATCGGGCGAAATGGACTTGAAAGTGTACTTTGACAGCTGGTCACAACTGTCAGCTGTCATTTGATTAACTTTTGATGCCGATCGGAGCTGTACTTCGCCCGGAAAAAATTATAGAACACGATGTACTCTCATCGATTTCATGTCCAGGGTGTTGTGGTGAGTTTCTCACCTAGAAATCGGGCGAAATGGACTTGACAGTGTACTTTGAAAGCTAGTGACTACTGTCAGCTGTCATTTGGTACTCTTTTGGTGCCGATAGAAGCTGTACTTCGCCCGGAAAAAAATATAGACGGCGATGTACTCTCATCGATTTCATTTCGTGGGTGTTGTGGTAGGTTTATCACCTAGAAATCGGGTGAAATGAACTTGACAGTGTACTTTGACAGCTGGTCAAAACTGT
Organism: Oxycera nigricornis; assembly: GCA_963942545.1. NCBI lineage: Eukaryota > Metazoa > Arthropoda > Insecta > Diptera > Stratiomyidae > Oxycera > Oxycera nigricornis. The sequence goes on along the minus strand of OZ012664.1, from coordinate 16,591,722 downwards.
CAGCTGTTATTTGATTAACTTTTGATGCCGATCGGAGCTGTACTTCACCCGGAAAAAATTATAGAACACGATGTACTCTCATCGATTTCATGTCCAGGGTGTTGTGGTGAGTTTATCACCTAGAAATCGGGCGAAATGGACTTGACAATGTACTTTGACAGCTGGTCACAACTGTCAGCTGTCATTTGATTAACTTTTGATGCCGATCGGAGCTGTACTTCGCCCGGAAAAAATTATAGAACACGATGTACTCTCATCGATTTCATGTCCAGGGTGTTGTGGTGAGTTTATCACCTAGAAATCGGGCGAAATGGACTTGACAGTGTACTTTGGAAGCTAGTGACTACTGTCAGCTGTCATTTGGTATCCTTTTCGTGCCGATAGAAGCTGTACTTCGCCCGGAAAAAAATATAGACGGCGATGTATTCTCATCAATTTCATGTCCAGGGTGTTGTGGTGAGTTTATCACCTAGAAATCGGGCGTAATGGACTTGACAGTGTACTTTGACAGCTAGCCATAACTGTCAGTTGTCATCTTGTACACTTTTGATGCCAATCAAAGCTGTACTTTGCCCGGAAAAAATTATAAACGACGATGTACTCTCATCGATTTCATGTCCAGGGTGTTGTGGTAGGTTTATCACCTAGAAATCGGGTGAAATGAACTTGACAGTGTACTTTGAAAGCTGGTCACAACTGTCAGCTGTCATTTGATTAACTTTTGATGCCGATCGGAGCTGTACTTCGCCCGGAAAAAATTATAGAACACGATGTACTCTCATCGATTTCATGTCCAGAGTGTTGTGGTGAGTGTATCACCTAGAAATCGGGCGTAATGGACTTGACAGTGTACTTTGACAGCTAGCCATTACTGTCAGCTGTCATCTGGTACACTTTTGATGCCAATCGAAGCTGTACTTTGCCCGGAAAAAATTATAAACGACGATGTACTCTCATCGATTTCATGTCCAGGGTGTTGTGGTAGGTTTATCACCTAGAAATCGGGCGAAATGGACTTGACAGTGTACTTTGACAGCTGTTCACAACTGTCAGCTGTCATTTGATGAACTTTTGATGCCAATCGGAGCTGTACTTCGCCCGGAAAAATTTATAGAACACGATGTACTCTCATCGATTTCATGTCCAGGGTGTTGTGGTGAGTTTATCACCTAGAAATCGGGCGAAATGGACTTGACAGTGTACTTTGACAGCTAGTCATAACTGTCAGCTGTCATCTGGTACACTTTTGATGCCAATCGAAGCTGTACTTTGCCCGGAAAAAATTATAAACGACGATGTACTCTCATCGATTTCATGTCCAGGGTGTTGTGGTGAGTTTATCACCTAGAAATCGGGCGTAATGGACTTGATAGTGTACTTTGGCAGCTAGCCATTACTGTCAGCTGTCATCTGATACACTTTTGATGCCAATCGAAGCTGTACTTTGCCCGGAAAAAATTATAAACGACGATGTACTCTCATCGATTTCATGTCCAGGGTGTTGTGGTGAGTTTATCACCTAGAAATTGGGGGTAATGGACTTGACAGTGTACTTTGACAGCTAGTGACTACTGTCAGCTGTCATTTGGTACCCTTTTGGTGCCGATAGAAGCTGTACTTCGCCCGGAAAAAATTATAGACGACGATGTACTCTTATCGATTTCATGTCCAGGGTGTTGTGGTGAGTTTATCACCTAGAAATCGGGCTAAATGGACTTGACAGTGTAATTTGACAACTAGCCACTACTGTCAGCTGTCATTTGGTACCCTTTTATTGCCAATAGAAGCTGTACTTTGCCCGGAAAAAATTATAAACGACGATGTACTCTCATCGATTTCATGTCCAGGGTGTTGTGGTGAGTTTATCACCTAGAAATCGGGTGAAATGAACTTGACAGTGTACTTTGATTGCTGGTCAAAACTGTCAGCTGTTATTTGATTAACTTTTGATGCCGATCGGAGCTGTACTTCACCCGGAAAAAATTATAGAACACGATGTACTCTCATCGATTTAATGTCCAGGGTGTTGTGGTGAGTTTATCACCTAGAAATCGGGCGAAATGGACTTGACAGTGTACTTTGACAGCTGGTCAAAACTATCAGCTGTTATTCGATTAACTTTTGATGCCGATCGGAGCTGTACTTCACCCGGAAAAAATTATAGAACACGATGTACTCTCATCGATTTCATGTCCAGGGTGTTGTGGTGAGTTTATCACCTAGAAATCGGGCGAAATGGACTTGACAGTGTACTTTGACAGCTGGTCACAACTGTCAGCTGTTATTTGATTAACTTTTGATGCCGATCGGAGCTGTACTTCACCCGGAAAAAATTATAGAACACGATGTACTCTCATCGATTTCATGTCCAGGGTGTTGTGGTGAGTTTATCACCTGGAAATCGGGCGAAATGGACTTGAAAGTGTACTTTGACAGCTGGTCACAACTGTCAGCTGTCATTTGATTAACTTTTGATGCCGATCGGAGCTGTATTTCGCCCGGAAAAAATTATAGAACACGATGTACTCTCATCGATTTCATGTCCAGGGTGTTGTGGTGAGTTTATCACCTAGAAATCGGGCGAAATGGACTTGACAGTGTACTTTGGAAGCTAGTGACTACTGTCAGCTGTCATTTGGTTTTCTTTTGGTGCCGATAGAAGCTGTACTTCGGCCGGAAAAAAATATAGACGGCGATGTACTCTCATCGATTTCATTTCGTGGGTGTTGTGGTAGGTTTATCACCTAGAAATCGGGTGAAATGAACTTGACAGTGTACTTTGACAGCTGGTCAAAACTGTCAGCTGTTATTTGATTAACTTTTGATGCCGATCGGAGCTGTACTTCACCCGGAAAAAATTATAGAACACGATGTACTCTCATCGATTTCATGTCCAGGGTGTTGTGGTGAGTTTATCACCTAGAAATCGGGCGAAATGGACTTGACAGTGTACTTTGACAGCTGGTCACAACTGTCAGCTGTCATTTGATTAACTTTTGATGCCGATCGGAGCTGTACTTCGCCCGGAAAAAATTATAGAACACGATGTACTCTCATCGATTTCATGTCCAGGGTGTTGTGGTGAGTTTATCACCTAGAAATCGGGCGAAATGGACTTGACAGTGTACTTTGGAAGCTAGTGACTATTGTCAGCTGTCATTTGGTACCCTTTTGGTGCCGATAGAAGCTGTACTTCGCCCGGAAAAAAATATAGACGGCGATGTATTCTCATCAATTTCATGTCCAGGGTGTTGTGGTGAGTTTATCACCTAGAAATCGGGCGTAATGGACTTGACAGTGTACTTTGACAGCTAGCCATAACTGTCAGCTGTCATCTTGTACACTTTTGATGCCAATCAAAGCTGTACTTTGCCCGGAAAAAATTATAAACGACGATGTACTCTCATCGATTTCATGTCCAGGGTGTTGTGGTAGGTTTATCACCTAGAAATCGGGTGAAATGAACTTGACAGTGTACTTTGACAGCTGGTCACAACTGTCAGCTGTCATTTGATTAACTTTTAATGCCGATCGGAGCTGTACTTCGCCCGGAAAAAATTATAGAACACGATGTACTCTCATCGATTTCATGTCCAGAGTGTTGTGGTGAGTGTATCACCTAGAAATCGGGCGTAATGGACTTGACAGTGTACTTTGACAGCTAGCCATTACTGTCAGCTGTCATCTGGTACACTTTTGATGCCAATGGAAGCTGTACTTTGCCCGGAAAAAATTATAAACGACGATGTACTCTCATCGATTTCATGTCCAGGGTGTTGTGGTAGGTTTATCACCTAGAAATCGGGCGAAATGGACTTGACAGTGTACTTTGACAGCTGTTCACAACTGTCAGCTGTCATTTGATGAACTTTTGATGCCAATCAGAGCTGTACTTTGCCCGGAAAAATTTATAGAACACGATGTACTCTCATCGATTTCATGTCCAGGGTGTTGTGGTGAGTTTATCACCTAGAAATCGGGTGAAATGGACTTGACAGTGTACTTTGGCAGCTGTTCACAACTGTCAGCTGTCATTTGATGAACTTTTGATGCCAATCGGAGCTGTACTTCGCCCGGAAAAATTTATAGAACACGATGTACTCTCATCGATTTCATGTCCAGAGTGTTGTGGTGAGTGTATCACCTAGAAATCGGGCGTAATGGACTTGACAGTGTACTTTGATAGCTAGCCATTACTATCAGCTGTCATCTGGTACACTTTTGATGCCAATCGAAGCTGTACTTTGCCCGGAAAAAATTATAAACGACGATGTACTATCATCGATTTCATGTCCAGGGTGTTGTGGTAGGTTTATCACCTAGAAATCGGGTGAAATGAACTTGACAGTGTACTTTGACAGCTGGTCACACTTGTCAGCTGTCATTTGATTAACTTTTGATGCCGATCGGAGCTGTACTTCGCCCCGAAAAAATTATAGAACACGATGTACTCTCATCGATTTCATGTCCAGAGTGTTGTGGTGAGTGTATCACCTAGAAATCGGGCGTAATGGACTTGACAGTGTACTTTGACAGCTAGTCATTACTGTCAGCTGTCATTTGGTACCCTTTTATTGCCAATAGAAGCTGTACTTTGCCCGGAAAAAAATATAAACGACGATGTACTCTCATCGATTTCATGTCCAGGGTGTTGTGGTAGGTTTATCACCTAGAAATCGGGTGTAATGAACTTGACAGTGTACTTTGACAGCTGTTCACAACTGTCAGCTGTCATTTGATGAACTTTTGATGCCAATCGGAGCTGTACTTCGCCCGGAAAAATTTATAGAACACGATGTACTCTCATCGATTTCATGTCCAGGGTGTTGTGGTGAGTTTATCACCTAGAAATCGGGCGAAATGGACTTGACAGTGTACTTTGGAAGCTAGTGACTACTGTCAGCTGTCATTTGGTACCCTTTTGGTGCCGACAGAAGCTGTATTTCGCCCGGAAAAATTATAGACGACGATGTATTCTCATCGATTTCATGTCCAGGGTGTTGTGGTAAGTTTATCAACTAGAAATCGGGCGTAATGGACTTGACACTGTACTTTGACAGCTAGCCATTACTGTCAGCTGTCATCTGTTGTACTTTTGATGCCAATCGAAGTTGTATTTTGCCCGGAAAAAATTATAAACGACGATGTACTCTCATCGATTTCATGTCCAGGGTGTTGTGGTAGGTTTATCACCTAGAAATCGGGTGAAATGAACTTCACAGTGTACTTTGGCAGCTAGCCATTACTGTCAGCTGTCATCTGATACACTTTTGATGCCAATCGAAGCTGTACTTTGCCCGGAAAAAATTATAAACGACGATGTACTCTCATCGATTTCATGTCCAGGGTGTTGTGGTAGGTTTATCACCTAGAAATCGGGTGAAATGAACTTGACAGTGTACTTTGACAGCTGGTCACATTTGTCAGCTGTCATTTTATTAACTTTTGATGCTCATCGGAGCTGTACTTCGCCCGGAAAAAATTATAGAACACGATGTACTCTCATCGATTTCATGTCCAGGGTGTTGTGGTAGGTTTATCACCTAGAAATCGAGCGGAATAGACTTGACAGTGTACTTTGACAACTAGTCACTACTGTCAGCTGTCATTTGGTACCCTTTTATTGCCAATAGAAGCTGTACTTTGCCCGGAAAAAAATATAAACGACGATGTACTCTCATCGATTTCATGTCCAGGGTGTTGTGGTAGGTTTATCACCTAGAAATCGGGTGAAATGAACTTGACAGTGTACTTTGACAGCTGTTCACAACTGTCAGATGTCATTTGATCAACTTTTGATGCCGATCGGAGCTGTACTTCGCCCGGAAAAAATTATAGAACACGATGTACTCTCATCGATTTCATGTTCAGGGTGTTGTGGTGAGTTTATCACCTAGAAATCGGGCGAAATGGACTTGACAGTGTACTTTCACAGCTAGTGACTACTGTCAGCTGTCATTTGGTACCCTTTTGGTGCCGATAGAAGCTGTACTTCGCCCGGAAAAAATTATAGACGACGATGTACTCTCATCGATTTCATGTCCAGGGTGTTGTGGTGAGTTTATCACCTAGAAATCGGGCGTACTGGACTTGACAGTGTACTTTGGCAGCTAGCCATTACTGTCAGCTGTCATCTGGTACACTTTTGATGCCAAACGAAGCTGTACTTTGCCCGGAAAAAATTATAAACGACGATGTACTCTCATCGATTTCACGTCCAGGGTGTTGTGGTAGGTTTATCACCTAGAAATCGGGTGAAATGAACTTGACAGTGTACTTTGGCAGCTGGTCAAAACTGTCAGCTGTCATTTGATTAACTTTTGATGCCAATCGGAGCTGTACTTCGCCCGGAAAAAATTATAGAACACGATGTACTCTCATCGATTTCATGTCCAGGGTGTTGTGGTGAGTTTATCACCTAGAAATCGGGCGAAATGGACTTGACAGTGTACTTTGGAAGCTAGTGACTACTGTCAGCTGTCATTTGGTAACATTTTGGTGCCGATAGAAGCTGTACTTCGCCCGGAAAAAATTATAGACGACGATGTATTCTCATCGATTTCATGTCCAGGGTGTTGTGGTAAGTTTATCAACTAGAAATCGGGTGTAATGGACTTGACAGTGTACTTTGACAGCTAGCCACTACTGTCAGCTGTCATTTGGTGCCCTTTTAATGCCGATAGAAGCTGTACTTTGCCCGGAAAAAATTATAGAACACGATGTACTCTTATCGATTTCATGTCCAGGGTGTTGTGGTGAGTTTATCACCTTGGAATCGTGCAAAATGGACTTGACAGTGTACTTTGGAAGCTAGTGACTACTGTCAGCTGTCATTTGGTACCCTTTTGGTGCCGATAGAAGCTGTACTTCGCCCGGAAAAAATTATAGACGACGATGTACTCTCATCGATTTCATGTCCAGGGTGTTGTGGTGAGTTTATCACCTAGAAATCGGGCGAAATGGACTTGACAGTGTACTTTGACAGCTAGTGACTACTGTCAGCTGTCATTTGGTACCTTTTTGGTGCCGATAGAAGCTGTACTTCGCCCGGAAAAAATTATAGACGACGATGTACTCTCATCGATTTCATGTCCAGGGTGTTGTGGTGAGTTTATCACCTAGGAATCGGGCGTAATGGACTTGACAGTGTACTTTGACAGCTAGTTAATTTTTTCAGCTGTCATCTGGTACACTTTTGATGCCAATCGAAGCTGTACTTCGCCCGGAAAAAATTATAGACGACGATGTATTCTCATCGATTTCATGTCCAGGGTGTTGTGGTAAGTTTATCACCTAGAAATCGGGCGTAATGGACTTGACAGTGTACTTTGACAGCTAGCCATTGCTGTCAGCTGTCATCTGGTACACTTTTGATGCCGATCGGAGCTGTACTCCGCCCGGAAAAAATTAAAGAACACGATGTACTCTCATCGATTTCATGTCCAGGGTGTTGTGGTGAGTTTATCACCTAGAAATCGGGCGTAATGGATTTGACAATGTACTTTGACAGCTAGTTATTACTGTTAGCTGTCATCTGGTACACTTTTGATGCCGATCGAAGCTGTACTTCGCCCGGAAAAAATTATAGAACACGATGTACTCTCATCGATTTCATGTCCAGGGTGTTGTGGTGAGTTTATCACCTAGAAATCGGGCGAAATGGACTTGACAGTGTACTTTGACAGCTGGTCACAACTGTCAGCTGTCATTTGATTAACTTTTGATGCCGATCAAAGCTGTACTTCGCCCGGAAAAAATTATAGAACACGATGTACTCTCATCGATTTCATGTCCAGGGTGTTGTGGTGAGTTTATCACCTAGAAATCGGGCGTAATGGACTTGACAGTGTACTTTGAAAGCTAGTGACTATTGTCAGCTGTCATTTGGTACCCTTTTGGTGCCGATAGAAGCTGTACTTCGCCCGGAAAAAATTATAGACGGCGATGTATTCTCATCGATTTCATGTCCAGGGTGTTGTGGTGAGTTTATCACCTAGAAATCGGGCGTAATGGACTTGACAGTGTACTTTGACAGCTAGCCATTACTGTCAGCTGTCATCTTATACACTTTTGATGCCAATCAAAGCTGTACTTTGCCCGGAAAAAATTATAAACGACGATGTACTCTCATCGATTTCATGTCCAGGGTGTTGTGGTAGGTTTATCACCTAGAAATCGGGTGAAATGGACTTGACAGTGTACTTTGGAAGCTAGTGATTACTGTCAGCTGTCATTTGTTACCCTTTTGGTGCCGATAGAAGCTGTACTTCGCCCGTAAAAAAATATAAACGACGATGTACTCTCATCGATTTCATGTCCAGGGTGTTGTGGTAGGTTTATCACCTAGAAATCTGGTGAAATGAACTTGACAGTGTACTTTGACAGCTGGAAACATTTGTCAGCTGTCATTTTATAAACTTTTGATGCTGATCAGAGCTGTACTTCGCCCGGAAAAAAATATAGAACACGATGTACTCTCATCGATTTCATGTCCAGGGTGTTGTGGTAGGTTTATCACCTAGAAATCGGGCGAAATGGACTTGACAGTGTACTTTGACAACTAGCCACTACTGTCAGCTGTCATTTGGTACCCTTTTATTGCCAATAGAAGCTGTACTTTGCCTGGAAAAAAATATAAACGACGATGTACTCTCATCGATTTCATGTCCAGGGTGTTGTGGTAGGTTTATCACCTAGAAATCGGGTAAAATGAACTTGACAGTGTACTTTAACAGCTGGTCACAACTGTCAGCTGTCATTTGATTAAATTTTAATGCCGATCGGAGCTGTACTTCGCCCGGAAAAAATTATAGAACACGATGTACTCTCATCGATTTCATGTTCAGGGTGTTGTGGTGAGTTTATCACCTAGAAATCGGGCGAAATGGACTTGACAGTGTACTTTGACAGCTGGTCACAACTGTCAGCTGTCATTTGATTAACTTTTGATGCCGATCGGAGCTGTACTTCGCCCGGAAAAAATTATAGAACACGATGTACTCTCATCGATTTCATGTCCAGGGTGTTGTGGTGAGTTTATCACCTAGAAATCGGGCGAAATGGACTTGACAGTGTACTTTGAAAGCTAGTGACTACTGTCAGCTGTCATTTGGTACCCTTTTGGTGCCGATCGGAGCTGTACTTCGCCCGGAAAAAATATAGAACACGATGTACTCTCATCGATTTCATGTCCAGGGTGTTGTGGTAAGTTTATCAACTAGAAATCGGGCGTAATGGACTTGACAGTGTACTTTGACAGCTAGACATTACTGTCAGCTGTCATTTGGTACACTTTTGATGCCAATCGAATCTGTACTTTGCCCGGAAAAAATTTTAAACGACGATGTACTCTCATCGATTTCATGTCCAGGGTGTTGTGGTAGGTTTATCACCTAGAAATCGGGTGAAATGAACTTGAAAGTGTACTTTGACAGCTGGTCACAACTGTCAGCTGTCATTTGATTAACTTTTGATGCCAATCGGGGCTGTACTTCGCCCGGAAAAAATTATAGAACACGATGTACTCTCATCGATTTCATGTCCAGGGTGTTGTGGTAAGTTTATCAACTAGAAATCGGGCGTAATGGACTTGACAGTGTACCTTGACAGCTAGTCATTACTGTCAGCTGTCATCTGGTTTACTTTTGATGCCAATCGAATCTGTACTTTGCCCGGAAAAAATTTTAAACGACGATGTACTCTCATCGATTTCATGTCCAGGGTGTTGTGGTGAGTTTATCACCTAGAAATCGGGCGTAATGGACTTGACAGTGTACTTTGGCAGCTAGCCATTTCTGTCAGCTGTCATCTTGTAGACTTTTGATGCCATTCGAAGCTGTACTTTGCCCGGAAAAAATTTTAAACGACGATGTACTCTCATCGATTTCATGTCCAGGGTGTTGTGGTAGGTTTATCACCTAGAAATCGGGTGAAATGAACTTGACAGTGTACTGTGACAGCTGGTCACATTTGTCAGCTGTCATTTGATTAACTTTTGATGCCGATCGGAGCTGTACTTCGCCCGGAAAAAATTATAGAACACGATGTACTCTCATCGATTTCATGTCCAGGGTGTTGTGGTGAGTTTATCACCTAGAAATCGGGCGTAATGGACTTGACAGTGTACTTTGAAAGCTAGTGACTATTGTCAGCTGTCATTTGGTACCCTTTTGGTGCCGATAGAAGCTGTACTTCGCCCGGAAAAAATTATAGACGGCGATGTATTCTCATCGATTTCATGTCCAGGGTGTTGTGGTGAGTTTATCACCTAGAAATCGGGCGTAATGGACTTGACAGTGTACTTTGACAGCTAGCCATTACTGTCAGCTGTCATCTTATACACTTTTGATGCCAATCAAAGCTGTACTTTGCCCGGAAAAAATTATAAACGACGATGTACTCTCATCGATTTCATGTCCAGGGTGTTGTGGTAGGTTTATCACCTAGAAATCGGGTGAAATGGACTTGACAGTGTACTTTGGAAGCTAGTGATTACTGTCAGCTGTCATTTGTTACCCTTTTGGTGCCGATAGAAGCTGTACTTCGCCCGTAAAAAAATATAAACGACGATGTACTCTCATCGATTTCATGTCCAGGGTGTTGTGGTAGGTTTATCACCTAGAAATCTGGTGAAATGAACTTGACAGTGTACTTTGACAGCTGGAAACATTTGTCAGCTGTCATTTTATAAACTTTTGATGCTGATCAGAGCTGTACTTCGCCCGGAAAAAAATATAGAACACGATGTACTCTCATCGATTTCATGTCCAGGGTGTTGTGGTAGGTTTATCACCTAGAAATCGGGCGAAATGGACTTGACAGTGTACTTTGACAACTAGCCACTACTGTCAGCTGTCATTTGGTACCCTTTTATTGCCAATAGAAGCTGTACTTTGCCCGGAAAAAAATATAAACGACGATGTACTCTCATCGATTTCATGTCCAGGGTGTTGTGGTAGGTTTATCACCTAGAAATCGGGTAAAATGAACTTGACAGTGTACTTTAACAGCTGGTCACAACTGTCAGCTGTCATTTGATTAAATTTTGATGCCGATCGGAGCTGTACTTCGCCCGGAAAAAATTATAGAACACGATGTACTCTCATCGATTTCATGTCCAGGGTGTTGTGGTGAGTTTATCACCTAGAAATCGGGCGAAATGGACTTGACAGTGTACTTTGACAGCTGGTCACAACTGTCAGCTGTCATTTGATTAACTTTTGATGCCGATCGGAGCTGTACTTCGCCCGGAAAAAATTATAGAACACGATGTACTCTCATCGATTTCATGTCCAGGGTGTTGTGGTGAGTTTATCACCTAGAAATCGGGCGAAATGGACTTGACAGTGTACTTTGAAAGCTAGTGACTACTGTCAGCTGTCATTTGGTACCCTTTTGGTGCCGATCGGAGCTGTACTTCGCCCGGAAAAAATTATAGAACACGATGTACTCTCATCGATTTCATGTCCAGGGTGTTGTGGTAAGTTTATCAACTAGAAATCGGGCGTAATGGACTTGACAGTGTACTTTGACAGCTAGCCATTACTGTCAGCTGTCATTTGGTACACTTTTGATGCCAATCGAATCTGTACTTTGCCCGGAAAAAATTTTTAACGACGATGTACTCTCATCGATTTCATGTCCAGGGTGTTGTGGTAGGTTTATCACCTAGAAATCGGGTGAAATGAACTTGAAAGTGTACTTTGACAGCTGGTCACAACTGTCAGCTGTCATTTGATTAACTTTTGATGCCAATCGGGGCTGTACTTCGCCCGGAAAAAATTATAGAACACGATGTACTCTCATCGATTTCATGTCCAGGGTGTTGTGGTAAGTTTATCAACTAGAAATCGGGCGTAATGGACTTGACAGTGTACCTTGACAGCTAGTCATTACTGTCAGCTGTCATCTGGTACACTTTTGATGCCAATCGAATCTGTACTTTGCCCGGAAAAAATTTTAAACGACGATGTACTCTCATCGATTTCATGTCCAGGGTGTTGTGGTGAGTTTATCACCTAGAAATCGGGCGTAATGGACTTGACAGTGTACTTTGGCAGCTAGCCATTTCTGTCAGCTGTCATCTTGTAGACTTTTGATGCCATTCGAAGCTGTACTTTGCCCGGAAAAAATTTTAAACGACGATGTACTCTCATCGATTTCATGTCCAGGGTGTTGTGGTAGGTTTATCACCTAGAAATCGGGTGAAATGAACTTGACAGTGTACTGTGACAGCTGGTCACATTTGTCAGCTGTCATTTGATTAACTTTTGATGCCGATCGGAGCTGTACTTCGCCCGGAAAAAATTATAGAACACGATGTACTCTCATCGATTTCATGTCCAGGGTGTTGTGGTGAGTTTATCACCTAGAAATCGGGCGTAATGGACTTGACAGTGTACTTTGACAGCTAGTTACTACTGTCAGCTTTCATTTGATATCCTTTTGGTGCCGATAGAAGCTGTACTTCGCCCGGAAAAAAATTATAGACGACGATGTATTCTCATCGATTTCATGTCCAGGGTGTTGTGGTAAGTTTATCAACTAGAAATCGGGTGTAATGGACTTGACAGTGTACTTTGACAGCTAGCCACTACTGTCAGCTGTCATTTGGTGCCCTTTTAATGCCAATAGAAGCTGTACTTTGCCCGGAAAAAATTATAGAACACGATGTACTCTTATCGATTTCATGTCCAGGGTGTTGTGGTGAGTTTATCACCTTGGAATCGTGCAAAATGGACTTGACAGTGTACTTTGGAAGCTAGTGACTACTGTCAGCTGTCATTTGGTACCCTTTTGGTGCCGATAGAAGCTGTACTTCGCCCGGAAAAAATTATAGACGACGATGTACTCTCATCGATTTCATGTCCAGGGTGTTGTGGTGAGTTTATCACCTAGAAATCGGGCAAAATGGACTTGACAGTGTACTTTGACAGCTAGTGACTACTGTCAGCTGTCATTTGGTACCCTTTTGGTGCCGATAGAAGCTGTACTTCGCCCGGAAAAAAATTATAGACGACGATGTACTCTCATCGATTTCATGTCCAGGGTGTTGTGGTGAGTTTATCACCTAGGAATCGGGCGTAATGGACTTGACAGTGTACTTTCACAGCTAGCTAATTTTTTCAGCTGTCATCTGGTACACTTTTGATGCCAATCGAAGCTGTACTTCGCCCGGAAAAAATTATAAACGACGATGTATTCTCATCGATTTCATGTCCAGGGTGTTGTGGTAAGTTTATCACCTAGAAATCGGGCGTAATGGACTTGACAGTGTACTTTGACAGCTAGCCATTGCTGTCAGCTGTCATCTGGTACACTTATGATGCCGATCGGAGCTGTACTTCGCCCGGAAAAAATTAAAGAACACGATGTACTCTCATCGATTTCATGTCCAGGGTGTTGTGGTGAGTTTATCACCTAGAAATCGGGCGTAATGGACTTGACAATGTACTTTGACAGCTAGCCATTACTGTTAGCTGTCATCTGGTACACTTTTGATGCCGATCGAAGCTGTACTTCGCCCGGAAAAAATTATAGAACACGATGTACTCTCATCGATTTCATGTCCAGGGTGTTGTGGTGAGTTTATCACCTAGAAATCGGGCGAAATGGACTTGACAGTGTACTTTGACAGCTGGTCACAACTGCCAGCTGTCATTTGATTAACTTTTGATGCCGATCAAAGCTGTACTTCGCCCGGAAAAAATTATAGAACACGATGTACTCTCATCGATTTCATGTCCAGGGTGTTGTGGTGAGTTTATCACCTAGAAATCGGGCGCAATGGACTTGACAGTGTACTTTGGAAGCTAGTGACTACTGTCAGCTGTCATTTGGTACCCTTTTGGTGCCGATAGAAGCTGTACTTCGCCCGGAAAAAATTATAGACGGCGATGTATTCTCATCGATTTCATGTCCAGGGTGTTGTGGTGAGTTTATCACCTAGAAATCGGGCGTAATGGACTTGACAGTGTACTTTGACAGCTGGTCACAACTGTCAGCTGTCATTTGATTAACTTTTGATGCCGATCGGTGCTGTACTTCGCCCGGAAAAAATTATAGAACACGATGTACTCTCATCGATTTCATGTCCAGGGTGTTGTGGTAAGTTTATCACCTAGAAATCGGGCGTAATGGACTTGACAGTGTACTTTGACAGCTAGCCATTGCTGTCAGCTGTCATCTGGTACACTTATGATGCCGATCGGAGCTGTACTTCGCCCGGAAAAAATTAAAGAACACGATGTACTCTCATCGATTTCATGTCCAGGGTGTTGTGGTGAGTTTATCACCTAGAAATCGGGCGTAATGGACTTGAAAATGTACTTTGACAGCTAGCCATTGCTGTCAGCTGTCATCTGGTACACTTTTGTTGCCGATCGAAGCTGTACTTCGCCCGGAAAAAATTATAGAACACGATGTACTCTCATCGATTTCATGTCCAGGGTGTTGTGGTGAGTTTATCACCTAGAAATCGGGCGAAATGGACTTGACAGTGTACTTTGACAGCTGGTCACAACTGTCAGCTGTCATTTGATTAACTTTTGATGCCGATCAAAGCTGTACTTCGCCCGGAAAAAATTATAGAACACGATGTACTCTCATCGATTTCATGTCCAGGGTGTTGTGGTGAGTTTATCACCTAGAAATCGGGCAAAATGGACTTGACAGTGTACTTTGGAAGCTAGTGACTACTGTCAGCTGTCATTTGGTACCCTTTTGGTGCCGATAGAAGCTGTACTTCGCCCGGAAAAAATTATAGACGGCGATGTATTCTCATCGATTTCATGTCCAGGGTGTTGTGGTAAGTTTATCACCTAGAAATCGGGCGTAATGGACTTGACAGTGTACTTTGACAGCTAGCCATTGCTGTCAGCTGTCATCTGGTACACTTATGATGCCGATCGGAGCTGTACTTCGCCCGGAAAAAATTAAAGAACACGATGTACTCTCATCGATTTCATGTCCAGGGTGTTGTGGTGAGTTTATCACCTAAAAATCGGGCGTAATGGACTTGACAGTGTACTTTGGAAGCTAGTGACTACTGTCAGCTGTCATTTTATTAACTTTTGATGCTCATCGGAGCTGTACTTTGCCCGGAAAAAATTATAGAACACGATGTACTCTCATCGATTTCATGTCCAGGGTGTTGTGGTAGGTTTATCACCTAGAAATCGAGCGGAATAGACTTGACAGTGTACTTTGACAACTAGTCACTACTGTCAGCTGTCATTTGGTACCCTTTTATTGCCAATAGAAGCTGTACTTTGCCCGGAAAAAAATATAAACGACGATGTACTCTCATCGATTTCATGTCCAGGGTGTTGTGGTAGGTTTATCACCTAGAAATCGGGTGAAATGAACTTGACAGTGTACTTTGACAGCTGTTCACAACTGTCAGATGTCATTTGATCAACTTTTGATGCCGATCGGAGCTGTACTTCGCCCGGAAAAAATTATAAAACACGATGTACTCTCATCGATTTCATGTTCAGGGTGTTGTGGTGAGTTTATCACCTAGAAATCGGGCGAAATGGACTTGACAGTGTACTTTCACAGCTAGTGACTACTGTCAGCTGTCATTTGCTACCCTTTTGGTGCCGATAGAAGCTGTACTTCGCCCGGAAAAAATTATAGACGACGATGTACTCTCATCGATTTCATGTCCAGGGTGTTGTGGTGAGTTTATCACCTAGAAATCGGGCGTACTGGACTTGACAGTGTACTTTGGCAGCTAGCCATTACTGTCAGCTGTCATCTGGTACACTTTTGATGCCAAACGAAGCTGTACTTTGCCCGGAAAAAATTATAAACGACGATGTACTCTCATCGATTTCACGTCCAGGGTGTTGTGGTAGGTTTATCACCTAGAAATCGGGTGAAATGAACTTGACAGTGTACTTTGGCAGCTGGTCACAACTGTCAGCTGTCATTTGATTAACTTTTGATGCCAATCGGAGCTGTACTTCGCCCGGAAAAAATTATAGAACACGATGTACTCTCATCGATTTCATGTCCAGGGTGTTGTGGTGAGTTTATCACCTAGAAATCGGGCGAAATGGACTTGACAGTGTACTTTGACAGCTAGTGACTACTGTCAGCTGTCATTTGGTACCCTTTTGGTGCCGATAGAAGCTGTACTTCGCCCGGAAAAAATTATAGACGACGATGTATTCTCATCGATTTCATGTCCAGGGTGTTGTGGTAAGTTTATCAACTAGAAATCGGGTGTAATGGACTTGACAGTGTACTTTGACAGCTAGCCACTACTGTCAGCTGTCATTTGGTGCCCTTTTAATGCCGATAGAAGCTGTACTTTGCCCGGAAAAAATTATAGAACACGATGTACTCTTATCGATTTCATGTCCAGGGTGTTGTGGTGAGTTTATCACCTTGGAATCGTGCAAAATGGACTTGACAGTGTACTTTGGAAGCTAGTGACTACTGTCAGCTGTCATTTGGTACCCTTTTGGTGCCGATAGAAGCTGTACTTCGCCCGGAAAAAATTATAGACGACGATGTACTCTCATCGATTTCATGTCCAGGGTGTTGTGGTAAGTTTATCACCTAGAAATCGGGCAAAATGGACTTGACACTGTACTTTGACAGCTAGTGACTACTGTCAGCTGTCATTTGGTACCTTTTTGGTGCCGATAGAAGCTGTACTTCGCCCGGAAAAAATTATAGACGACGATGTACTCTCATCGATTTCATGTCCAGGGTGTTGTGGTGAGTTTATCACCTAGGAATCGGGCGTAATGGACTTTACAGTGTACTTTGACAGCTAGCTAATTTTTTCAGCTGTCATCTGGTACACTTTTGATGCCAATCGAAGCTGTAATTCGCCCGGAAAAAATTATAGACGACGATGTATTCTCATCGATTTCATGTCCAGGGTGTTGTGGTAAGTTTATCACCTAGAAATCGGGCGTAATGGACTTGACAGTGTACTTTGACAGCTAGCCATTGCTGTCAGCTGTCATCTGGTACACTTTTGATGCCGATCGGAGCTGTACTTCGCCCGGAAAAAATTAAAGAACACGATGTACTCTCATCGATTTCATGTCCAGGGTGTTGTGGTGAGTTTATCACCTAGAAATCGGGCGTAATGGATTTGACAATGTACTTTGACAGCTAGTTATTACTGTTAGCTGTCATCTGGTACACTTTTGATGCCGATCGAAGCTGTACTTCGCCCGGAAAAAATTATAGAACACGATGTACTCTCATCGATTTCATGTCCAGGGTGTTGTGGTGAGTTTATCACCTAGAAATCGGGCGAAATGGACTTGACAGTGTACTTTGACAGCTGGTCACAACTGTCAGCTGTCATTTGATTAACTTTTGATGCCGATCAAAGCTGTACTTCGCCCGGAAAAAATTATAGAACACGATGTACTCTCATCGATTTCATGTCCAGGGTGTTGTGGTGAGTTTATCACCTAGAAATCGGGCGTAATGGACTTGACAGTGTACTTTGAAAGCTAGTGACTATTGTCAGCTGTCATTTGGTACCCTTTTGGTGCCGATAGAAGCTGTACTTCGCCCGGAAAAAATTATAGACGGCGATGTATTCTCATCGATTTCATGTCCAGGGTGTTGTGGTGAGTTTATCACCTAGAAATCGGGCGTAATGGACTTGACAGTGTACTTTGACAGCTAGCCATTACTGTCAGCTGTCATCTTATACACTTTTGATGCCAATCAAAGCTGTACTTTGCCCGGAAAAAATTATAAACGACGATGTACTCTCATCGATTTCATGTCCAGGGTGTTGTGGTAGGTTTATCACCTAGAAATCGGGTGAAATGGACTTGACAGTGTACTTTGGAAGCTAGTGATTACTGTCAGCTGTCATTTGTTACCCTTTTGGTGCCGATAGAAGCTGTACTTCGCCCGTAAAAAAATATATAAGAGACGATGTACTCTCATCGATTTCATGTCCAGGGTGTTGTGGTAGGTTTATCACCTAGAAATCGGGTGAAATGAACTTGACAGTGTACTTTGACAGCTGGACACATTTGTCAGCTGTCATTTTATAAACTTTTGATGCTGATCAGAGCTGTACTTCGCCCGGAAAAAAATATAGAACACGATGTACTCTCATCGATTTCATGTCCAGGGTGTTGTGGTAGGTTTATCACCTAGAAATCGGGCGAAATGGACTTGACAGTGTACTTTGACAACTAGCCACTACTGTCAGCTGTCATTTGGTACCCTTTTATTGCCAATAGAAGCTGTACTTTGCCCGGAAAAAAATATAAACGACGATGTACTCTCATCGATTTCATGTCCAGGGTGTTGTGGTAGGTTTATCACCTAGAAATCGGGTGAAATGAACTTGACAGTGTACTTTGACAGCTGGTCACAACTGTCAGCTGTCATTTGATTAACTTTTGATGCCGATCGGAGCTGTACTTCGCCCGGAAAAAATTATAGAACACGATGTACTCTCATCGATTTCATGTTCAGGGTGTTGTGGTGAGTTTATCACCTAGAAATCGGGCGAAATGGACTTGACAGTGTACTTTGACAGCTGGTCACAACTGTCAGCTGTCATTTGATTAACTTTTGATGCCGATCGGAGCTGTACTTCGCCCGGAAAAAATTATAGAACACGATGTACTCTCATTGATTTCATGTCCAGGGTGTTGTGGTGAGTTTATCACCTAGAAATCGGGCGAAATGGACTTGACAGTGTACTTTGAAAGCTAGTGACTACTGTCAGCTGTCATTTGGTACCCTTTTGGTGCCGATCGGAGCTGTACTTCGCCCGGAAAAAATTATAGAACACGATGTACTCTCATCGATTTCATGTCCAGGGTGTTGTGGTAAGTTTATCAACTAGAAATCGGGCGTAATGGACTTGACAGTGTACTTTGACAGCTAGCCATTACTGTCAGCTGTCATTTGGTACACTTTTGATGCCAATCGAATCTGTACTTTGCCCGGAAAAAATTTTAAACGACGATGTACTCTCATCGATTTCATGTCCAGGGTGTTGTGGTAGGTTTATCACCTAGAAATCGGGTGAAATGAACTTGAAAGTGTACTTTGAAAGCTGGTCACAACTGTCAGCTGTCATCTGGTACACTTTTGATGCCAATCGAATCTGTACTTTGCCCGGAAAAAATTTTAAACGACGATGTACTCTCATCGATTTCATGTCCAGGGTGTTGTGGTGAGTTTATCACCTAGAAATCGGGCGTAATGGACTTGACAGTGTACTTTGGCAGCTAGCCATTTCTGTCAGCTGTCATCTTGTAGACTTTTGATGCCATTCGAAGCTGTACTTTGCCCGGAAAAAATTTTAAACGACGATGTACTCTCATCGATTTCATGTCCAGGGTGTTGTGGTGAGTTTATCACCTAGAAATCGGGCGTAATGGACTTGACAGTGTACTTTGGCAGCTAGCCATTTCTGTCAGCTGTCATCTTGTAGACTTTTGATGCCATTCGAAGCTGTACTTTGCCCGGAAAAAATTTTAAACGACGATGTACTCTCATCGATTTCATGTCCAGGGTGTTGTGGTAGGTTTATCACCTAGAAATCGGGTGAAATGAACTTGAAAGTGTACTTTGACAGCTGGTCACAACTGTCAGCTGTCATCTGGTACACTTTTGATGCCAATCGAATCTGTACTTTGCCCGGAAAAAATTTTAAACGACGATGTACTCTCATCGATTTCATGTCCAGGGTGTTGTGGTGAGTTTATCACCTAGAAATCGGGCGTAATGGACTTGACAGTGTACTTTGGCAGCTAGCCATTTCTGTCAGCTGTCATCTTGTAGACTTTTGATGCCATTCGAAGCTGTACTTTGCCCGGAAAAAATTTTAAACGACGATGTACTCTCATCGATTTCATGTCCAGGGTGTTGTGGTAGGTTTATCACCTAGAAATCGGGTGAAATGAACTTGAAAGTGTACTTTGACAGCTGGTCACAACTGTCAGCTGTCATCTGGTACACTTTTGATGCCAATCGAATCTGTACTTTGCCCGGAAAAAATTTTAAACGACGATGTACTCTCATCGATTTCATGTCCAGGGTGTTGTGGTAGGTTTATCACCTAGAAATCGGGTGAAATGAACTTGAAAGTGTACTTTGACAGCTAGCCATTACTGTCAGCTGTCATTTGGTACACTTTTGATGCCAATCGAATCTGTACTTTGCCCGGAAAAAATTTTAAACGACGATGTACTCTCATCGATTTCATGTCCAGGGTGTTGTGGTAGGTTTATCACCTAGAAATCGGGTGAAATGAACTTGAAAGTGTACTTTGACAGCTGGTCACAACTGTCAGCTGTCATCTGGTACACTTTTGATGCCAATCGAATCTGTACTTTGCCCGGAAAAAATTTTAAACGACGATGTACTCTCATCGATTTCATGTCCAGGGTGTTGTGGTAGGTTTATCACCTAGAAATCGGGTGAAATGAACTTGACAGTGTACTGTGACAGCTGGTCACATTTGTCAGCTGTCATTTGATTAACTTTTGATGCCGATCGGAGCTGTACTTCGCCCGGAAAAAATTATAGAACACGATGTACTCTCATCGATTTCATGTCCAGGGTGTTGTGGTAAGTTTATCAACTAGAAATCGGGCGTAATGGACTTGACAGTGTACTTTGACAGCTAGCCATTACTGTCAGCTGTCATTTGGTACACTTTTGATGCCAATCGAATCTGTACTTTGCCCGGAAAAAATTTTAAACGACGATGTACTCTCATCGATTTCATGTCCAGGGTGTTGTGGTAGGTTTATCACCTAGAAATCGGGTGAAATGAACTTGAAAGTGTACTTTGACAGCTGGTCACAACTGTCAGCTGTCATCTGGTACACTTTTGATGCCAATCGAATCTGTACTTTGCCCGGAAAAAATTTTAAACGACGATGTACTCTCATCGATTTCATGTCCAGGGTGTTGTGGTGAGTTTATCACCTAGAAATCGGGCGTAATGGACTTGACAGTGTACTTTGGCAGCTAGCCATTTCTGTCAGCTGTCATCTTATAGACTTTTGATGCCATTCGAAGCTGTACTTTGCCCGGAAAAAATTTTAAACGACGATGTACTCTCATCGATTTCATGTCCAGGGTGTTGTGGTAGGTTTATCACCTAGAAATCGGGTGAAATGAACTTGACAGTGTACTGTGACAGCTGGTCACATTTGTCAGCTGTCATTTGATTAACTTTTGATGCCGATCGGAGCTGTACTTCGCCCGGAAAAAATTATAGAACACGATGTACTCTCATCGATTTCATGTCCAGGGTGTTGTGGTGAGTTTATCACCTAGAAATCGGGCGTATAGGACTTGACAGTGTACTTTGACAGCTAGTTACTACTGTCAGCTGTCATTTGATATCCTTTTGGTGCCGATAGAAGCTGTACTTCGCCCGGAAAAAATTATAGACGACGATGTATTCTCATCGATTTCATGTCCAGGGTGTTGTGGTAAGTTTATCACCTAGAAATTGGGCGTAATGGACTTAACAGTGTACTTTGGCAGCTGGTCACAACTGTCAGCTGTCATTTGATTAACTTTTGATGCCAATCGAAGCTGTACTTCGCCCGGAAAAAATTATAGAACACGATGTACTCTCATCGATTTCATGTCCAGGGTGTTGTGGTGAGTTTATCACCTAGAAATCGGGCGAAATGGACTTGACAGTGTACTTTGGAAGCTAGTGACTACTGTCAGCTGTCATTTGGTAACCTTTTGGTGCCGATAGAAGCTGTACTTCGCCCGGAAAAAATTTTAAACGACGATGTACTCTCATCGATTTCATGTCCAGGGTGTTGTGGTGAGTTTATCACCTAGAAATCGGGCGTAATGGACTTGACAGTGTACTTTGGCAGCTAGCCATTTCTGTCAGCTGTCATCTTGTAGACTTTTGATGCCATTCGAAGCTGTACTTTGCCCGGAAAAAATTTTAAACGACGATGTACTCTCATCGATTTCATGTCCAGGGTGTTGTGGTGAGTTTATCACCTAGAAATCGGGCGTAATGGACTTGACAGTGTACTTTGCCAGCTAGCCATTTCTGTCAGCTGTCATCTTGTAGACTTTTGATGCCATTCGAAGCTGTACTTTGCCCGGAAAAAATTTTAAACGACGATGTACTCTCATCGATTTCATGTCCAGGGTGTTGTGGTAGGTTTATCACCTAGAAATCGGGTGAAATGAACTTGAAAGTGTACTTTGACAGCTGGTCACAACTGTCAGCTGTCATCTGGTACACTTTTGATGCCAATCGAATCTGTACTTTGCCCGGAAAAAATTTTAAACGACGATGTACTCTCATCGATTTCATGTCCAGGGTGTTGTGGTGAGTTTATCACCTAGAAATCGGGCGTAATGGACTTGACAGTGTACTTTGGCAGCTAGCCATTTCTGTCAGCTGTCATCTTGTAGACTTTTGATGCCATTCGAAGCTGTACTTTGCCCGGAAAAAATTTTAAACGACGATGTACTCTCATCGATTTCATGTCCAGGGTGTTGTGGTAGGTTTATCACCTAGAAATCGGGTGAAATGAACTTGAAAGTGTACTTTGACAGCTGGTCACAACTGTCAGCTGTCATCTGGTACACTTTTGATGCCAATCGAATCTGTACTTTGCCCGGAAAAAATTTTAAACGACGATGTACTCTCATCGATTTCATGTCCAGGGTGTTGTGGTAGGTTTATCACCTAGAAATCGGGTGAAATGAACTTGAAAGTGTACTTTGACAGCTAGCCATTACTGTCAGCTGTCATTTGGTACACTTTTGATGCCAATCGAATCTGTACTTTGCCCGGAAAAAATTTTAAACGACGATGTACTCTCATCGATTTCATGTCCAGGGTGTTGTGGTAGGTTTATCACCTAGAAATCGGGTGAAATGAACTTGAAAGTGTACTTTGGCAGCTGGTCACAACTGTCAGCTGTCATCTGGTACACTTTTGATGCCAATCGAATCTGTACTTTGCCCGGAAAAAATTTTAAACGACGATGTACTCTCATCGATTTCATGTCCAGGGTGTTGTGGTAGGTTTATCACCTAGAAATCGGGTGAAATGAACTTGACAGTGTACTGTGACAGCTGGTCACATTTGTCAGCTGTCATTTGATTAACTTTTGATGCCGATCGGAGCTGTACTTCGCCCGGAAAAAATTATAGAACACGATGTACTCTCATCGATTTCATGTCCAGGGTGTTGTGGTAAGTTTATCAACTAGAAATCGGGCGTAATGGACTTGACAGTGTACTTTGACAGCTAGCCATTACTGTCAGCTGTCATTTGGTACACTTTTGATGCCAATCGAATCTGTACTTTGCCCGGAAAAAATTTTAAACGACGATGTACTCTCATCGATTTCATGTCCAGGGTGTTGTGGTAGGTTTATCACCTAGAAATCGGGTGAAATGAACTTGAAAGTGTACTTTGACAGCTGGTCACAACTGTCAGCTGTCATCTGGTACACTTTTGATGCCAATCGAATCTGTACTTTGCCCGGAAAAAATTTTAAACGACGATGTACTCTCATCGATTTCATGTCCAGGGTGTTGTGGTGAGTTTATCACCTAGAAATCGGGCGTAATGGACTTGACAGTGTACTTTGGCAGCTAGCCATTTCTGTCAGCTGTCATCTTGTAGACTTTTGATGCCATTCGAAGCTGTACTTTGCCCGGAAAAAATTTTAAACGACGATGTACTCTCATCGATTTCATGTCCAGGGTGTTGTGGTAGGTTTATCACCTAGAAATCGGGTGAAATGAACTTGACAGTGTACTGTGACAGCTGGTCACATTTGTCAGCTGTCATTTGATTAACTTTTGATGCCGATCGGAGCTGTACTTCGCCCGGAAAAAATTATAGAACACGATGTACTCTCATCGATTTCATGTCCAGGGTGTTGTGGTGAGTTTATCACCTAGAAATCGGGCGTATAGGACTTGACAGTGTACTTTGACAGCTAGTTACTACTGTCAGCTGTCATTTGATATCCTTTTGGTGCCGATAGAAGCTGTACTTCGCCCGGAAAAAATTATAGACGACGATGTATTCTCATCGATTTCATGTCCAGGGTGTTGTGGTAAGTTTATCACCTAGAAATTGGGCGTAATGGACTTAACAGTGTACTTTGGCAGCTGGTCACAACTGTCAGCTGTCACTTGATTAACTTTTGATGCCAATCGAAGCTGTACTTCGCCCGGAAAAAATTATAGAACACGATGTACTCTCATCGATTTCATGTCCAGGGTGTTGTGGTGAGTTTATCACCTAGAAATCGGGCGAAATGGACTTGACAGTGTACTTTGGAAGCTAGTGACTACTGTCAGCTGTCATTTGGTAACCTTTTGGTGCCGATAGAAGCTGTACTTCGCCCGGAAAAAATTATAGACGACGATGTATTCTCATCGATTTCATGTCCAGGGTGTTGTGGTAAGTTTATCAACTAGAAATCGGGTGTAATGGACTTGACAGTGTACTTTGACAGCTAGCCACTACTGTCAGCTGTCATTTGGTGCCCTTTTAATGCCGATAGAAGCTGTACTTTGCCCGGAAAAAATTATAGAACACGATGTACTCTTATCGATTTCATGTCCAGGGTGTTGTGGTGAGTTTATCACCTTGGAATCGTGCAAAATGGACTTGACAGTGTACTTCGGAAGCTAGTGACTACTGTCAGCTGTCATTTGGTACCCTTTTGGTGCCGATAGAAGCTGTACTTCGCCCGGAAAAAATTATAGACGACGATGTACTCTCATCGATTTCATGTCCAGGGTGTTGTGGTGAGTTTATCACCTAGAAATCGGGCAAAATGGACTTGACAGTGTACTTTGACAGCTAGTGACTACTGTCAGCTGTCATTTGGTACCCTTTTGGTGCCGATAGAAGCTGTACTTCGCCCGGAAAAAATTATAGACGACGATGTACTCTCATCGATTTCATGTCCAGGGTGTTGTGGTGAGTTTATCACCTAGGAATCGGGCGTAATGGACTTGACAGTGTACTTTGACAGCTAGTTAATTTTTTGAGCTGTCATCTGGTACACTTTTGATGCCAATCGAAGCTGTACTTCGCCCGGAAAAAATTATAGACGACGATGTATTCTCATCGATTTCATGTCCAGGGTGTTGTGGTAAGTTTATCACCTAGAAATCGGGCGTAATGGACTTGACAGTGTACTTTGACAGCTAAACATTGCTGTCAGCTGTCATCTGGTACACTTATGATGCCGATCGGAGCTGTACTTCGCCCGGAAAAAATTAAAGAACACGATGTACTCTCATCGATTTCATGTCCAGGGTGTTGTGGTGAGTTTATCACCTAGAAATCGGGCGTAATGGACTTGACAATGTACTTTGACAGCTAGCCATTACTGTAAGCTGTCATCTGGTACACTTTTGATGCCGATCGAAGCTGTACTTCGCCCGGAAAAAATTATAGAACACGATGTACTCTCATCGATTTCATGTCCAGGGTGTTGTGGTGAGTTTATCACCTAGAAATCGGGCGAAATGGACTTGACAGTGTACTTTGACAGCTGGTCACAACTGTCAGCTGTCATTTGATTAACTTTTGATGCCGATCAAAGCTGTACTTCGCCCGGAAAAAATTATAGAACACGATGTACTCTCATCGATTTCATGTCCAGGGTGTTGTGGTGAGTTTATCACCTAGAAATCGGGCGAAATGGACTTGACAGTGTACTTTGGAAGCTAGTGACTACTGTCAGCTGTCATTTGGTACTCTTTTGGTGCCGATAGAAGCTGTACTTCGCCCGGAAAAAATTATAGACGGCGATGTATTCTCATCGATTTCATGTCCAGGGTGTTGTGGTGAGTTTATCACCTAGAAATCGGGCGTAATGGACTTGACAGTGTACTTTGACAGCTAGCCATTACTGTCAGCTGTCATCTTATACACTTTTGATGCCA
This sequence comes from Oxycera nigricornis, assembly GCA_963942545.1. Classification (NCBI taxonomy): domain Eukaryota; kingdom Metazoa; phylum Arthropoda; class Insecta; order Diptera; family Stratiomyidae; genus Oxycera; species Oxycera nigricornis. The sequence goes on along the minus strand of OZ012664.1, from coordinate 16,565,790 downwards.
ATCAAAGCTGTTCTTTGCCCGGAAAAAATTATAAACGACGATGTACTCTCATCGATTTCATGTCCAGGGTGTTGTGGTAGGTTTATCATCTAGAAATCGGGTGAAATGGACTTGACAGTGTACTTTGGAAGCTAGTGATTACTGTCAGCTGTCATTTGTTACCCTTTTGGTGCCGATAGAAGCTGTACTTCGCCCGTAAAAAAATATAAACGACGATGTACTCTCATCGATTTCATGTCCAGGGTGTTGTGGTAGGTTTATCACCTAGAAATCGGGTGAAATGAACTTGACAGTGTACTCTGACAGCTGTACACAATTGTCAGCTGTCATTTTATAAACTTTTGATGCTGATCAGAGCTGTACTTCGCCCGGAAAAAAATATAGAACACGATGTACTCTCATCGATTTCATGTCCAGGGTGTTGTGGTAGGTTTATCACCTAGAAATCGGGCGAAATGGACTTGACAGTGTACTTTGGCAACTAGGCACTACTGTCAGCTGTCATTTGGTACCCTTTTATTGCCAATAGAAGCTGTACTTTGCCCGGAAAAAAATATAAACGACGATGTACTCTCATCGATTTCATGTCCAGGGTGTTGTGGTAGGTTTATCACCTAGAAATCGGGTGAAATGAACTTGACAGTGTACTTTGACAGCTGGTCACAACTGTCAGCTGTCATTTGAATAACTTTTGATGCCGATCGAAGCTGTACTTGGCCCGGAAAAAATTATAGAACACGATGTACTCTCATCGATTTCATGTTCAGGGTGTTGTGGTGAGTTTATCACCTAGAAATCGGGCGAAATGGACTTGACAGTGTACTTTGACAGCTGGTCACAACTGTCAGATGTCATTTGATTAACTTTTGATGCCGATCGGAGCTGTACTTCGCCCGGAAAAAATTATAGAACACGATGTACTCTCATCGATTTCATGTCCAGGGTGTTGTGGTGAGTTTATCACCTAGAAATCGGGCGAAATGGACTTGACAGTGTACTTTGAAAGCTAGTGACTACTGTCAGCTGTCATTTGGTACCCTTTTGGTGCCGATAGAAGCTGTACTTCGCCCGGAAAAAATTATAGACGGCGATGTATTCTCATCGATTTCATGTCCAGGGTGTTGTGGTGAGTTTATCACCTAGAAATCGGGCGTAATGGACTTGACAATGTACTTTGACAGCTAGTCATTACTGTCAGCTGTCATCTTATACACTTTTGATGCCAATCAAAGCTGTACTTTGCCCGGAAAAAATTTTAAACGACGATGTACTCTCATCGATTTCATGTCCAGGGTGTTGTGGTAGGTTTATCATCTAGAAATCGGGTGAAATGGACTTGACAGTGTACTTTGGAAGCTAGTGATTACTGTCAGCTGTCATTTGTTACCCTTTTGGTGCCGATAGAAGCTGTACTTCGCCCGTAAAAAAATATAAACGACGATGTACTCTCATCGATTTCATGTCCAGGGTGTTGTGGTAGGTTTATCACCTAGAAATCGGGTGAAATGAACTTGACAGTGTACTCTGACAGCTGTACACAATTGTCAGCTGTCATTTTATAAACTTTTGATGCTGATCAGAGCTGTACTTCGCCCGGAAAAAAATATAGAACACGATGTACTCTCATCGATTTCATGTCCAGGGTGTTGTGGTAGGTTTATCACCTAGAAATCGGGCGAAATGGACTTGACAGTGTACTTTGGCAACTAGCCACTACTGTCAGCTGTCATTTGGTACCCTTTTATTGCCAATAGAAGCTGTACTTTGCCCGGAAAAAAATATAAACGACGATGTACTCTCATCGATTTCATGTCCAGGGTGTTGTGGTAGGTTTATCACCTAGAAATCGGGTGAAATGAACTTGACAGTGTACTTTGACAGCTGGTCACAACTGTCAGCTGTCATTTGAATAACTTTTGATGCCGATCGAAGCTGTACTTCGCCCGGAAAAAATTATAGAACACGATGTACTCTCATCGATTTCATGTTCAGGGTGTTGTGGTGAGTTTATCACCTAGAAATCGGGCGAAATGGACTTGACAGTGTACTTTGACAGCTGGTCACAACTGTCAGATGTCATTTGATTAACTTTTGATGCCGATCGGAGCTGTACTTCGCCCGGAAAAAATTATAGAACACGATGTACTCTCATCGATTTCATGTCCAGGGTGTTGTGGTAGGTTTATCACCTAGAAATCGGGCGAAATGGACTTGACAGTGTACTTTGGCAACTAGCCACTACTGTCAGCTGTCATTTGGTACCCTTTTATTGCCAATAGAAGCTGTACTTTGCCCGGAAAAAAATATAAACGACGATGTACTCTCATCGATTTCATGTCCAGGGTGTTGTGGTAGGTTTATCACCTAGAAATCGGGTGAAATGAACTTGACAGTGTACTTTGACAGCTGGTCACAACTGTCAGCTGTCATTTGAATAACTTTTGATGCCGATCGAAGCTGTACTTCGCCCGGAAAAAATTATAGAACACGATGTACTCTCATCGATTTCATGTTCAGGGTGTTGTGGTGAGTTTATCACCTAGAAATCGGGCGAAATGGACTTGACAGTGTACTTTGACAGCTGGTCACAACTGTCAGCTGTCATTTGATTAACTTTTGATGCCGATCAAAGCTGTACTTCGCCCGGAAAAAATTATAGAACACGATGTACTCTCATCGATTTCATGTCCAGGGTGTTGTGGTGAGTTTATCACCTAGAAATCGGGCGAAATGGACTTGACAGTGTACTTTGGAAGCTAGTGACTACTGTCAGCTGTCATTTGGTACTCTTTTGGTGCCGATAGAAGCTGTACTTCGCCCGGAAAAAATTATAGACGGCGATGTATTCTCATCGATTTCATGTCCAGGGTGTTGTGGTGAGTTTATCACCTAGAAATCGGGCGTAATGGACTTGACAGTGTACTTTGACAGCTAGCCATTACTGTCAGCTGTCATCTTATACACTTTTGATGCCAATCAAAGCTGTTCTTTGCCCGGAAAAAATTATAAACGACGATGTACTCTCATCGATTTCATGTCCAGGGTGTTGTGGTAGGTTTATCATCTAGAAATCGGGTGAAATGGACTTGACAGTGTACTTTGGAAGCTAGTGATTACTGTCAGCTGTCATTTGTTACCCTTTTGGTGCCGATAGAAGCTGTACTTCGCCCGTAAAAAAATATAAACGACGATGTACTCTCATCGATTTCATGTCCAGGGTGTTGTGGTAGGTTTATCACCTAGAAATCGGGTGAAATGAACTTGACAGTGTACTCTGACAGCTGTACACAATTGTCAGCTGTCATTTTATAAACTTTTGATGCTGATCAGAGCTGTACTTCGCCCGGAAAAAAATATAGAACACGATGTACTCTCATCGATTTCATGTCCAGGGTGTTGTGGTAGGTTTATCACCTAGAAATCGGGCGAAATGGACTTGACAGTGTACTTTGGCAACTAGCCACTACTGTCAGCTGTCATTTGGTACCCTTTTATTGCCAATAGAAGCTGTACTTTGCCCGGAAAAAAATATAAACGACGATGTACTCTCATCGATTTCATGTCCAGGGTGTTGTGGTAGGTTTATCACCTAGAAATCGGGTGAAATGAACTTGACAGTGTACTTTGACAGCTGGTCACAACTGTCAGCTGTCATTTGAATAACTTTTGATGCCGATCGAAGCTGTACTTCGCCCGGAAAAAATTATAGAACACGATGTACTCTCATCGATTTCATGTTCAGGGTGTTGTGGTGAGTTTATCACCTAGAAATCGGGCGAAATGGACTTGACAGTGTACTTTGACAGCTGGTCACAACTGTCAGATGTCATTTGATTAACTTTTGATGCCGATCGGAGCTGTACTTCGCCCGGAAAAAATTATAGAACACGATGTACTCTCATCGATTTCATGTCCAGGGTGTTGTGGTGAGTTTATCACCTAGAAATCGGGCGAAATGGACTTGACAGTGTACTTTGAAAGCTAGTGACTACTGTCAGCTGTCATTTGGTACCCTTTTGGTGCCGATAGAAGCTGTACTTCGCCCGGAAAAAATTATAGACGGCGATGTATTCTCATCGATTTCATGTCCAGGGTGTTGTGGTAGGTTTATCATCTAGAAATCGGGTGAAATGGACTTGACAGTGTACTTTGGAAGCTAGTGATTACTGTCAGCTGTCATTTGTTACCCTTTTGGTGCCGATAGAAGCTGTACTTCGCCCGTAAAAAAATATAAACGACGATGTACTCTCATCGATTTCATGTCCAGGGTGTTGTGGTAGGTTTATCACCTAGAAATCGGGTGAAATGAACTTGACAGTGTACTCTGACAGCTGTACACAATTGTCAGCTGTCATTTTATAAACTTTTGATGCTGATCAGAGCTGTACTTCGCCCGGAAAAAAATATAGAACACGATGTACTCTCATCGATTTCATGTCCAGGGTGTTGTGGTAGGTTTATCACCTAGAAATCGGGCGAAATGGACTTGACAGTGTACTTTGGCAACTAGCCACTACTGTCAGCTGTCATTTGGTACCCTTTTATTGCCAATAGAAGCTGTACTTTGCCCGGAAAAAAATATAAACGACGATGTACTCTCATCGATTTCATGTCCAGGGTGTTGTGGTAGGTTTATCACCTAGAAATCGGGTGAAATGAACTTGACAGTGTACTTTGACAGCTGGTCACAACTGTCAGCTGTCATTTGAATAACTTTTGATGCCGATCGAAGCTGTACTTCGCCCGGAAAAAATTATAGAACACGATGTACTCTCATCGATTTCATGTTCAGGGTGTTGTGGTGAGTTTATCACCTAGAAATCGGGCGAAATGGACTTGACAGTGTACTTTGACAGCTGGTCACAACTGTCAGATGTCATTTGATTAACTTTTGATGCCGATCGGAGCTGTACTTCGCCCGGAAAAAATTATAGAACACGATGTACTCTCATCGATTTCATGTCCAGGGTGTTGTGGTGAGTTTATCACCTAGAAATCGGGCGAAATGGACTTGACAGTGTACTTTGAAAGCTAGTGACTACTGTCAGCTGTCATTTGGTACCCTTTTGGTGCCGATAGAAGCTGTACTTCGCCCGGAAAAAATTATAGACGGCGATGTATTCTCATCGATTTCATGTCCAGGGTGTTGTGGTGAGTTTATCACCTAGAAATCGGGCGTAATGGACTTGACAATGTACTTTGACAGCTAGTCATTACTGTCAGCTGTCATCTTATACACTTTTGATGCCAATCAAAGCTGTACTTTGCCCGGAAAAAATTTTAAACGACGATGTACTCTCATCGATTTCATGTCCAGGGTGTTGTGGTAGGTTTATCACCTAGAAATCGGGTGAAATGAACTTGAAAGTGTACTTTGACAGCTGGTCACAACTGTCAGCTGTCATTTGATTAACTTTTGATGCCAATCGGGGCTGTACTTCGCCCGGAAAAAATTATAGAACACGATGTACTCTCATCGATTTCATGTCCAGGGTGTTGTGGTGAGTTTATCACCTAGAAATCGGGCGAAATGGACTTGAAAGTGTACTTTGGAAGCTAGTGACTACTGTCAGCTGTCATTTGGTACCCTTTTGGTGCCGATAGAAGCTGTACTTCGCCCGGAAAAAATTATAGACGGCGATGTATTCTCATCGATTTCATGTCCAGGGTGTTGTGGTGAGTTTATCACCTAGAAATCGGGCGTAATGGACTTGACAGTGTACTTTGACAGCTAGCCATTACTGTCAGCTGTCATCTTATACACTTTTGATGCCAATCAAAGCTGTACTTTGCCCGGAAAAAATTATAAACGACGATGTACTCTCATCGATTTCATGTCCAGGGTGTTGTGGTAGGTTTATCACCTAGAAATCGGGTGAAATGGACTTGACAGTGTACTTTGGAAGCTAGTGATTACTGTCAGCTGTCATTTGTTACCCTTTTGGTGCCGATAGAAGCTGTACTTTGCCCGTAAAAAAATATAAACGACGATGTACTCTCATCGATTTCATGTCCAGGGTGTTGTGGTAGGTTTATCACCTAGAAATCGGGTGAAATGAACTTAACAGTGTACTTTGACAGCTGGACACATTTGTCAGCTGTCATTTTATAAACTTTTGATGCTGATCAGAGCTGTACTTCGCCCGGAAAAAAATATAGAACACGATGTACTCTCATCGATTTCATGTCCAGGGTGTTGTGGTAGGTTTATCACCTAGAAATCGGGCGAAATGGACTTGACAGTGTACTTTGACAACTAGTCACTACTGTCAGCTGTCATTTGGTACCCTTTTATTGCCAATAGAAGCTGTACTTCGCCCGGAAAAAAATATAAACGACGATGTACTCTCATCGATTTCATGTCCAGGGTGTTGTGGTAGGTTTATCACCTAGAAATCGGGTGAAATGAACTTGACAGTGTACTTTGACAGCTGGTCACAACTGTCAGCTGTCATGTGATTAACTTTTGATGCCGATCGGAGCTGTACTTCGCCCGGAAAAAATTATAGAACACGATGTACTCTCATCGATTTCATGTTCAGGGTGTTGTGGTGAGTTTATCACCTAGAAATCGGGCGAAATGGACTTGACAGTGTACTTTGACAGCTGGTCACAACTGTCAGCTGTCATTTGATTAACTTTTGATGCCGATCGGAGCTGTACTTCGCCCGGAAAAAATTATAGAACACGATGTACTCTCATCGATTTCATGTCCAGGGTGTTGTGGTGAGTTTATCACCTAGAAATCGGGCAAAATGGACTTGACAGTGTACTTTGAAAGCTAGTGACTACTGTCAGCTGTCATTTGGTACCCTTTTGGTGCCGATCGGAGCTGTACTTCGCCCGGAAAAAATTATAGAACACGATGTACTCTCATCGATTTCATGTCCAGGGTGTTGTGGTAAGTTTATCAACTAGAAATCGGGCGGAATGGACTTGACAGTGTACTTTGACAGCTAGCCATTACTGTCAGCTGTCATTTGGTACACTTTTGATGCCAATCGAATCTGTACTTTGCCCGGAAAAAATTTTAAACGACGATGTACTCTCATCGATTTCATGTCCAGGGTGTTGTGGTAGGTTTATCACCTAGAAATCGGGTGAAATGAACTTGACAGTGTACTTTGACAGCTGGTCACAACTGTCAGCTCTCATTTGATTAACTTTTGATGCCAATCGGGGCTGTACTTCGCCCGGAAAAAATTATAGAACACGATGTACTCTCATCGATTTCATGTCCAGGGTGTTGTGGTAAGTCTATCAACTAGAAATCGGGCGTAATGGACTTGACAGTGTACTTTGACAGCTAGTCATTACTGTCAGCTGTCATGTGGTACTTTTTTGATGCCAATCGAATCTGTACTTTGCCCGGAAAAAATTTTAAACGACGATGTACTCTCATCGATTTCATGTCCAGGGTGTTGTGGTGAGTTTATCACCTAGAAATCGGGCGTAATGGACTTGACAGTGTACTTTGGCAGCTAGCCATTTCTGTCAGCTGTCATCTTGAAGACTTTTGATGCCATTCGAAGCTGTACTTTGCCCGGAAAAAATTTTAAACGACGATGTACTCTCATCGATTTCATGTCCAGGGTGTTGTGGTAGGTTTATCACCTAGAAATCGGGTGAAATGAACTTGACAGTGTACTGTGACAGCTGGTCACATTTGTCAGCTGTCATTTGATTAATTTTTGATGCCGATCGGAGCTGTACTTCGCCCGGAAAAAATTATAGAACACGATGTACTCTCATCGATTTCATGTCCAGGGTGTTGTGGTGAGTTTATCACCTAGAAATCGGGCGTAATGGACTTGACAGTGTACTTTGACAGCTAGTTACTACTGTCAGCTGTCATTTGATATCCTTTTGGTGCCGATAGAAGCTGTACTTCGCCCGGAAAAAATTATAGACGACGATGTATTCTCATCGATTTCATGTCCAGGGTGTTGTGGTAAGTTTATCACCTAGAAATTGGGCGTAATGGACTTAACAGTGTACTTTGACAGCTAGTGACTACTGTCAGCTGTCATTTGGTACCCTTTTGGTGCCGATAAAAGCTGTACTTCGCCCGGAAAAAATTATAGACGACGATGTACTCTCATCGATTTCATGTCCAGGGTGTTGTGGTGAGTTTATCACCTAGGAATCGGGCGTAATGGACTTTACAGTGTACTTTGACAGCTAGTTAATTTTTTCAGCTGTCATCTGGTACACTTTTGATGCCAATCGAAGCTGTACTTCGCCCGGAAAAAGTTATAGACGACGATGTATTCTCATCGATTTCATGTCCAGGGTGTTGTGGTAAGTTTATCACCTAGAAATCGGGCGTAATGGACTTGACAATGTACTTTGACAGCTAGTTATTACTGTTAGCTGTCATCTGGTACACTTTTGTTGCCGATCGAAGCTGTACTTCGCCCGGAAAAAATTATAGAACACGATGTACTCTCATCGATTTCATGTCCAGGGTGTTGTGGTGAGTTGATCACCTAGAAATCGGGCGAAATGGACTTGACAGTGTACTTTGACAGCTGGTCACAACTGTCAGCTGTCATTTGATTAACTTTTGATGCCGATCAAAGCTGTACTTCGCCCGGAAAAAATTATAGAACACGATGTACTCTCATCGATTTCATGTCCAGGGTGTTGTGGTGAGTTTATCACCTAGAAATCGGGCGTAATGGACTTGACAGTGTACTTTGAAAGCTAGCGACTATTGTCAGCTGTCATTTGGTACCCTTTTGGTGCCGATAGAAGCTGTACTTCGCCCGGAAAAAATTATAGACGGCGATGTATTCTCATCGATTTCATGTCCAGGGTGTTGTGGTGAGTTTATCACCTAGAAATCGGGCGTAATGGACTTGACAGTGTACTTTGACAGCTAGCCATTACTGTCAGCTGTCATCTTATACACTTTTGATGCCAATCAAAGCTGTACTTTGCCCGGAAAAAATTATAAACGACGATGTACTCTCATCGATTTCATGTCCAGGGTGTTGTGGTAGGTTTATCACCTAGAAATCGGGTGAAATGGACTTGACAGTGTACTTTGGAAGCTAGTGATTACTGTCAGCTGTCATTTGTTACCCTTTTGGTGCCGATAGAAGCTGTACTTCGCCCGTAAAAAAATATAAACGACGATGTACTCTCATCGATTTCATGTCCAGGGTGTTGTGGTAGGTTTATCACCTAGAAATCGGGTGAAATGAACTTGACAGTGTACTTTGACAGCTGGACACATTTGTCAGCTGTCATTTTATAAACTCTTGATGCTGATCAGAGCTGTACTTCGCCCGGAAAAAAATATAGAACACGATGTACTCTCATCGATTTCATGTCCAGGGTGTTGTGGTAGGTTTATCACCTAGAAATCGGGCGAAATGGACTTGACAGTGTACTTTGAAAACTAGTCACTACTGTCAGCTGTCATTTGGTACCCTTTTATTGCCAATAGAAGCTGTACTTTGCCCGGAAAAAAATATAAACGACGATGTACTCTCATCGATTTCATGTCCAGGGTGTTGTGGTAGGTTTATCACCTAGAAATCGGGTGAAATGAACTTGACAGTGTACTTTGACAGCTGGTCACAACTGTCAGCTGTCATTTGATTAACTTTTGATGCCGATGGGAGCTGTACTTCGCCCGGAAAAAATTATAGAACACGATGTACTCTCATCGATTTCATGTTCAGGGTGTTGTGGTGAGTTTATCACCTAGAAATCGGGCGAAATGGACTTGACAGTGTACTTTGGCAGCTGGTCACAACTGTCAGCTGTCATTTGATTAACTTTTGATGCCGATCGGAGCTGTACTTCGCCCGGAAAAAATTATAGAACACGATGTACTCTCATCGATTTCATGTCCAGGGTGTTGTGGTGAGTTTATCACCTAGAAATCGGGCGAAATGGACTTGACAGTGTACTTTGACAGCTAGTGACTACTGTCAGCTGTCATTTGGTACCCTTTTGGTGCCGATCGGAGCTGTACTTCGCCCGGAAAAAATTATAGAACACGATGTACTCTCATCGATTTCATGTCCAGGGTGTTGTGGTAAGTTTATCAACTAGAAATCGGGCGTAATGGACTTGACAGTGTACTTTGACAGCTAGCCATTACTGTCAGCTGTCATTTGGTACACTTTTGATGCCAATCGAATCTGTACTTTGCCCGGAAAAAATTTTAAACGACGATGTACTCTCATCGATTTCATGTCCAGGGTGTTGTGGTAGGTTTATCACCTAGAAATCGGGTGAAATGAACTTGAAAGTGTACTTTGACAGCTGGTCACAACTGTCAGCTGTCATTTGATTAACTTTTGATGCCAATCGGGGCTGTACTTCGCCCGGAAAAAATTATAGAACACGATGTACTCTCATCGATTTCATGTCCAGGGTGTTGTGGTAAGTTTATCAACTAGGAATCGGGCGTAATGGACTTGACAGTGTACCTTGACAGCTAGTCATTACTGTCAGCTGTCATCTGGTACACTTTTGATGCCAATCGAATCTGTACTTTGCCCGGAAAAAATTTTAAACGACGATGTACTCTCATCGATTTCATGTCCAGGGTGTTGTGGTGAGTTTATCACCTAGAAATCGGGCGTAATGGACTTGACAGTGTACTTTGGCAGCTAGCCATTTCTGTCAGCTGTCATCTTGTAGACTTTTGATGCCAATCGAAGCTGTACTTCGCCCGGAAAAAATTATAGACGACGATGTATTCTCATCGATTTCATGTCCAGGGTGTTGTGGTAAGTTTATCACCTAGAAATTGGGCGTAATGGACTTAACAGTGTACTTTGGCAGCTGGTCACAACTGTCAGCTGTCATTTGATTAACTTTTGATGCCAATCGGAGCTGTACTTCGCCCGGAAAAAATTATAGAACACGATGTACTCTCATCGATTTCATGTCCAGGGTGTTGTGGTAAGTTTATCAACTAGAAATCGGGCGTAATGGACTTGACAGTGTACTTTGACAGCTAGCCACTACTGTCAGCTGTCATTTGGTGCATTTTAATGCCGATAGAAGCTGTACTTTGCCCGGAAAAAATTATAGAACACGATGTACTCTTATCGATTTCATGTCCAGGGTGTTGTGGTGAGTTTATCACCTTGGAATCGTGCAAAATGGACTTGACAGTGTACTTTGGAAGCTAGTGACTACTGTCAGCTGTCATTTGGTACCCTTTTGGTGCCGATAGAAGCTGTACTTCGCCCGGAAAAAATTATAGACGACGATGTACTCTCATCGATTTCATGTCCAGGGTGTTGTGGTGAGTTTATCACCTAGAAATCGGGCAAAATGGACTTGACAGTGTACTTTGACAGCTAGTGACTACTGTCAGCTGTCATTTGGTACCCTTTTGGTGGCGATAGAAGCTGTACTTCGCCCGGAAAAAATTATAGACGACGATGTACTCTCATCGATTTCATGTCCAGGGTGTTGTGGTGAGTTTATCACCTAGGAATCGGGCGTAATGGACTTGAGAGTGTATTTTGACAGCTAGTTAATTTTTTCAGCTGTCATCTGGTACACTTTTGATGCCAATCGAAGCTGTACTTCGCCCGGTAAAAATTATAGACGACGATGTATTCTCATCGATTTCATGTCCAGGGTGTTGTGGTAAGTTTATCACCTAGAAATCGGGCGTAATGGACTTGACAGTGTACTTTGACAGCTAGCCATTGCTGTCAGCTGTCATCTGGTACACTTATGATGCCGATCGGAGCTGTACTTCGCCCGGAAAAAATTAAAGAACACGATGTACTCTCATCGATTTCATGTCCAGGGTGTTGTGGTGAGTTTATCACCTAGAAATCGGGCGTAATGGACTTGACAATGTACTTTGACAGCTAGCCATTACTGTTAGCTGTCATCTGGTACACTTTTGATGCCGATCGAAGCTGTACTTCGCCCGGAAAAAATTATAGAACACGATGTACTCTCATCGATTTCATGTCCAGGGTGTTGTGGTGAGTTTATCACCTAGAAATCGGGCGAAATGGACTTGACAGTGTACTTTGACAGCTGGTCACAACTGTCAGCTGTCATTTGATTAACTTTTGATGCCGATCAAAGCTGTACTTCGCCCGGAAAAAATTATAGAACACGATGTACTCTCATCGATTTCATGTCCAGGGTGTTGTGGTGAGTTTATCACCTAGAAATCGGGCGAAATGGACTTGACAGTGTACTTTGAAAGCTAGTGACTACTGTCAGCTGTCATTTGGTACCCTTTTAGTGCCGATAGAAGCTGTACTTCGCCCGGAAAAAATTATAGACGGCGATGTATTCTCATCGATTTCATGTCCAGGGTGTTGTGGTGAGTTTATCACCTAGAAATCGGGCGTAATGGACTTGACAGTGTACTTTGACAGCTAGCCATTACTGTCAGCTGTCATCTTATACACTTTTGATGCCAATCAAAGCTGTTCTTTGCCCGGAAAAAATTATAAACGACGATGTACTCTCATCGATTTCATGTCCAGGGTGTTGTGGTAGGTTTATCACCTAGAAATCGGGTGAAATGGACTTGACAGTGTACTTTGGAAGCTAGTGATTACTGTCAGCTGTCATTTGTTACCCTTTTGGTGCCGATAGAAGCTGTACTTCGCCCGTAAAAAAATATAAACGACGATGTACTCTCATCGATTTCATGTCCAGGGTGTTGTGGTAGGTTTATCACCTAGAAATCGGGTGAAATGAACTTGACAGTGTACTTTGACAGCTGTACACAATTGTTTGCTGTCATTTTATAAACTTTTGATGCTGATCAGAGCTGTACTTCGCCCGGAAAAAAATATAGAACACGATGTACTCTCATCGATTTCATGTCCAGGGTGTTGTGGTAGGTTTATCACCTAGAAATCGGGCGAAATGGACTTGACAGTGTACTTTGACAACTAGCCACTACTGTCAGCTGTCATTTGGTACCCTTTTATTGCCAATAGAAGCTGTACTTTGCCCGGAAAAAAATATAAACGACGATGTACTCTCATCGATTTCATGTCCAGGGTGTTGTGGTAGGTTTATCACCTAGAAATCGGGTGAAATGAACTTGACAGTGTACTTTGACAGCTGGTCACAACTGTCAGCTGTCATTTGATTAACTTTTGATGCCGATCGGAGCTGTACTTCGCCCGGAAAAAATTATAGAACACGATGTACTCTCATCGATTTCATGTTCAGGGTGTTGTGGTGAGTTTATCACCTAGAAATCGGGCGAAATGGACTTGACAGTGTACTTTGACAGCTGGTCACAACTGTCAGCTGTCATTTGATTAACTTTTGATGCCGATCGGAGCTGTACTTCGCCCGGAAAAAATTATAGAACACGATGTACTCTCATCGATTTCATGTCCAGGGTGTTGTGGTGAGTTTATCACCTAGAAATCGGGCGAAATGGACTTGACAGTGTACTTTGAAAGCTAGTGACTACTGTCAGCTGTCATTTGGTACCCTTTTGGTGCCGATAGAAGCTGTACTTCGCCCGGAAAAAATTATAGACGGCGATGTATTCTCATCGATTTCATGTCCAGGGTGTTGTGGTGAGTTTATCACCTAGAAATCGGGCGTAATGGACTTGACAATGTACTTTGACAGCTAGTCATTACTGTCAGCTGTCATCTTATACACTTTTGATGCCAATCAAAGCTGTACTTTGCCCGGAAAAAATTTTAAACGACGATGTACTCTCATCGATTTCATGTCCAGGGTGTTGTGGTAGGTTTATTAAATAGAAATCGGGTGAAATGAACTTGAAAGTGTACTTTGACAGCTGGTCACAACTGTCAGCTGTCATTTGATTAACTTTTGATGCCAATCGGGGCTGTACTTCGCCCGGAAAAAATTATAGAACACGATGTACTCTCATCGACTTCATGTCCAGGGTGTTGTGGTAAGTTTATCAACTAGAAATCGGGCGTAATGGACTTGACAGTGTACTTTGGAAGCTAGTGACTACTAACAGCTGTCATTTGGTACCATTTTGGTGCCGATAGAAGCTGCACTTCGCCCGGAAAAAATTATAGACGGCGATGTATTCTCATCGATTTCATGTCCAGGGTGTTGTGGTGAGTTTATCACCTAGAAATCGGGCGTAATGGACTTGACAGTGTACTTTGACAGCTAGCCATTACTGTCAGCTGTCATCTTATACACTTTTGATGCCAATCAAAGCTGTACTTTGCCCGGAAAAAATTTTAAACGACGATGTACTCTCATCGATTTCATGTCCAGGGTGTTGTGGTAGGTTTATCACCTAGAAATCGGGTGAAATGAACTTGAAAGTGTACTTTGACAGCTGGTCACAACTGTCAGCTGTCATTTGATTAACTTTTGATGCCAATCGGGGCTGTACTTCGCCCGGAAAAAATTATAGAACACGATGTACTCTCATCGATTTCATGTCCAGGGTGTTGTGGTGAGTTTATCACCTAGAAATCGGGCGAAATGGACTTGACAGTGTACTTTGGAAGCTAGTGACTACTGTCAGCTGTCATTTGGTACCCTTTTGGTGCCGATAGAAGCTGTACTTCGCCCGGAAAAAATTATAGACGGCGATGTATTCTCATCGATTTCATGTCCAGGGTGTTGTGGTGAGTTTATCACCTAGAAATCGGGCGTAATGGACTTGACAGTGTACTTTGACAGCTAGCCATTACTGTCAGCTGTCATCTTATACACTTTTGATGCCAATCAAAGCTGTACTTTGCCCGGAAAAAATTATAAGCGACGATGTACTCTCATCGATTTCATGTCCAGGGTGTTGTGGTAGGTTTATCACCTAGAAATCGGGTGAAATGGACTTGACAGTGTACTTTGGAAGCTAGTGATTACTGTCAGCTGTCATTTGTTACCCTTTTGGTGCCGATAGAAGCTGTACTTTGCCCGTAAAAAAATATAAACGACGATGTACTCTCATCGATTTCATGTCCAGGGTGTTGTGGTAGGTTTATCACCTAGAAATCGGGTGAAATGAACTTGACAGTGTACTTTGACAGCTGGACACATTTGTCAGCTGTCATTTTATAAACTTTTGATGCTGATCAGAGCTGTACTTCGCCCGGAAAAAAAGATAGAACACGATGTACTCTCATCGATTTCATGTCCAGGGTGTTGTGGTAGGTTTATCACCTAGAAATCGGGCGAAATGGAGTTGACAGTGTACTTTGACAACTAGCCACTACTGTCAGCTGTCATTTGGTACCCTTTTATTGCCAATAGAAGCTGTACTTCGCCCGGAAAAAAATATAAACGACGATGTACTCTCATCGATTTCATGTCCAGGGTGTTGTGGTAGGTTTATCACCTAGAAATCGGGTGAAATGAACTTGACAGTGTACTTTGACAGCTGGTCACAACTGTCAGCTGTCATGTGTTTAACTTTTGATGCCGATCGGAGCTGTACTTCGCCCGGAAAAAATTATAGAACACGATGTACTCTCATCGATTTCATGTTCAGGGTGTTGTGGTGAGTTTATCACCTAGAAATCGGGCGAAATGGACTTGACAGTGTACTTTGACAGCTGGTCACAACTGTCAGCTGTCATTTGATTAACTTTTGATGCCGATCGGAGCTGTACTTCGCCCGGAAAAAATTATAGAACACGATGTACTCTCATCGATTTCATGTCCAGGGTGTTGTGGTGAGTTTATCACCTAGAAATCGGGCAAAATGGACTTGACAGTGTATTTTGAAAGCTAGTGACTACTGTCAGCTGTCATTTGGTACCCTTTTGGTGCCGATCGGAGCTGTACTTCGCCCGGAAAAAATTATAGAACACGATGTACTCTCATCGATTTCATGTCCAGGGTGTTGTGGTAAGTTTATCAACTAGAAATCGGGCGGAATGGACTTGACAGTGTACTTTGACAGCTAGCCATTACTGTCAGCTGTCATCTGGTACACTTTTGATGCCAATCGAATCTGTACTTTGCCCGGAAAAAATTTTAAACGACGATGTACTCTCATCGATTTCATGTCCAGGGTGTTGTGGTAGGTTTATCACCTAGAAATCGGGTGAAATGAACTTGACAGTGTACTTTGACAGCTGGTCACAACTGTCAGCTCTCATTTGATTAACTTTTGATGCCAATCGGGGCTGTACTTCGCCCGGAAAAAATTATAGAACACGATGTACTCTCATCGATTTCATGTCCAGGGTGTTGTGGTAAGTTTATCAACTAGAAATCGGGCGTAATGGACTTGACAGTGTACTTTGACAGCTAGTCATTACTGTCAGCTGTCATTTGGTACTTTTTTGATGCCAATCGAATCTGTACTTTGCCCGGAAAAAATTTTAAACGACGATGTACTCTCATCGATTTCATGTCCAGGGTGTTGTGGTGAGTTTATCACCTAGAAATCGGGCGTAATGGACTTGACAGTGTACTTTGGCAGCTAGCCATTTCTGTCAGCTGTCATCTTGAAGACTTTTGATGCCATTCGAAGCTGTACTTTGCCCGGAAAAAATTTTAAACGACGATGTACTCTCATCGATTTCATGTCCAGGGTGTTGTGGTAGGTTTATCACCTAGAAATCGGGTGAAATGAACTTGACAGTGTACTGTGACAGCTGGTCACATTTGTCAGCTGTCATTTGATTAATTTTTGATGCCGATCGGAGCTGTACTTCGCCCGGAAAAAATTATAGAACACGATGTACTCTCATCGATTTCATGTCCAGGGTGTTGTGGTGAGTTTATCACCTAGAAATCGAGCGTAATGGACTTGACAGTGTACTTTGACAGCTAGTTACTACTGTCAGCTGTCATTTGATATCCTTTTGGTGCCGATAGAAGCTGTACTTCGCCCGGAAAAAATTATAGACGACGATGTATTCTCATCGATTTCATGTCCAGGGTGTTGTGGTAAGTTTATCACCTAGAAATTGGGCGTAATGGACTTAACAGTGTACTTTGACAGCTAGTGACTACTGTCAGCTGTCATTTGGTACCCTTTTGGTGCCGATAAAAGCTGTACTTCGCCCGGAAAAAATTATAGACGACGATGTACTCTCATCGATTTCATGTCCAGGGTGTTGTCGTGAGTTTATCACCTAGAAATCGGGCGTAATGGACTTCACAGTGTACTTTGACAGCTAGCTATTGCTGTCAGCTGTCATTTGTTACACTTTTGATGCCAATCGAAGCTGTACTTTGCCCGGAAAAAATTATAAACGACGATGTACTCTCATCGATTTCATGTCCAGGGTGTTGTGGAAGGTTTATCACCTAGAAATCGGGTGAAATGAACTTGACAGTGTAATTTGGCAGCTGTTCACAACTGTCAGCTGTCATTTGATTAACTTTTGATGCCGATCGGAGCTGTACTTCGCCCGGAAAAAATTATAGAACACGATGTACTCTCATCGATTTCATGTCCAGGGTGTTGTGGTGAGTTTATCACCTAGAAATCGGGCGAAATGAACTTGACAGTGTACTTTAACAGCTAGTGACTACTGTCAGCTGTCATTTGGTACCCTTTTGGTGCCGATAGAAGCTGTACTTCGCCCGGAAAAAATCATAGACGACGATGTACTCTTATCGATTTCATGTCCAGGGTGTTGTGGTGAGTTTATCACCTAGGAATCGGGCGTAATGGACTTGACAGTGTACTTTGACAGCTATCCATTACTGTCAGCTGTCATCTGGTACACTTTTGATGCCAATCGAAGCTGTACTTTGCCCGGAAAAAATTATAAACGACGATGTACTCTCATCGATTTCATGTCCAGGGTGTTGTGGTAGGTTTATCACCTAGAAATCGGGTGAAATGAACTTGACAGTGTACTTTGACAGCTGGTCACAACTGTCAGCTGTCATTTGTTTAACTTTTGATGCCGATCGGAGCTGTACTTCACCCGGAAAAAATTATAGAACACGATGTACTCTCATCGATTTCATGTCCAGGGTGTTGTGGTGAGTTTATCACCTAGAAATCGGGCGAAATGGACTTGACAGTGTACTTGGAAAGCTAGTGACTACAGTCAGCTGTCATTTGATTAACTTTTGATGCCAATCGGGGCTGTACTTCGCCCGGAAAAAATTATAGAACACGATGTACTCTCATCGACTTCATGTCCAGGGTGTTGTGGTAAGTTTATCAACTAGAAATCGGGCGTAATGGACTTGACAGTGTACTTTGGAAGCTAGTGACTACTAACAGCTGTCATTTGGTACCATTTTGGTGCCGATAGAAGCTGTACTTCGCCCGGAAAAAATTATAGACGGCGATGTATTCTCATCGATTTCATGTCCAGGGTGTTGTGGTGAGTTTATCACCTAGAAATCGGGCGTAATGGACTTGACAGTGTACTTTGACAGCTAGCCATTACTGTCAGCTGTCATCTTATACACTTTTGATGCCAATCAAAGCTGTACTTTGCCCGGAAAAAATTTTAAACGACGATGTACTCTCATCGATTTCATGTCCAGGGTGTTGTGGTAGGTTTATCACCTAGAAATCGGGTGAAATGAACTTGAAAGTGTACTTTGACAGCTGGTCACAACTGTCAGCTGTCATTTGATTAACTTTTGATGCCAATCGGGGCTGTACTTCGCCCGGAAAAAATTATAGAACACGATGTACTCTCATCGATTTCATGTCCAGGGTGTTGTGGTGAGTTTATGACCTAGAAATCGGGCGAAATGGACTTGACAGTGTACTTTGGAAGCTAGTTAATTTTTTCAGCTGTCATCTGGTACACTTTTGATGCCAATCGAAGCTGTACTTCGCCCGGAAAATATATAGACGACGATGTATTCTCATCGATTTCATGTCCAGGGTGTTGTGGTAAGTTTATCACCTAGAAATCGGGCGTAATGGACTTGACAGTGTACTTTGACAGCTAGCCATTGCTGTCAGCTGTCATCTGGTACACTTATGATGCCGATCGGAGCTGTACTTCGCCCGGAAAAAATTAAAGAACACGATGTACTCTCATCGATTTCATGTCCAGGGTGTTGTGGTGAGTTTATCACCTAGAAATCGGGCGTAATGGACTTGACAATGTACTTTGACAGCTAGCCATTACTGTTAGCTGTCATCTGGTACACTTTTGATGCCGATCGAAGCTGTACTTCGCCCGGAAAAAATTATAGAACACGATGTACTCTCATCGATTTCATGTCCAGGGTGTTGTGGTGAGTTTATCACCTAGAAATCGGGCGAAATGGACTTGACAGTGTACTTTGACAGCTGGTCACAACTGTCAGCTGTCATTTGATTAACTTTTGATGCCGATCAAAGCTGTACTTCGCCCGGAAAAAATTATAGAACACGATGTACTCTCATCGATTTCATGTCCAGGGTGTTGTGGTGAGTTTATCACCTAGAAATCGGGCGAAATGGACTTGACAGTGTACTTTGAAAGCTAGTGACTACTGTCAGCTGTCATTTGGTACCCTTTTAGTGCCGATAGAAGCTGTACTACGCCCGGAAAAAATTATAGACGGCGATGTATTCTCATCGATTTCATGTCCAGGGTGTTGTGGTGAGTTTATCACCTAGAAATCGGGCGTAATGGACTTGACAGTGTACTTTGACAGCTAGCCATTACTGTCAGCTGTCATCTTATACACTTTTGATGCCAATCAAAGCTGTTCTTTGCCCGGAAAAAATTATAAACGACGATGTACTCTCATCGATTTCATGTCCAGGGTGTTGTGGTAGGTTTATCACCTAGAAATCGGGTGAAATGGACTTGACAGTGTACTTTGGAAGCTAGTGATTACTGTCAGCTGTCATTTGTTACCCTTTTGGTGCCGATAGAAGCTGTACTTCGCCCGTAAAAAAATATAAACGACGATGTACTCTCATCGATTTCATGTCCAGGGTGTTGTGGTAGGTTTATCACCTAGAAATCGGGTGAAATGAACTTGACAGTGTACTTTGACAGCTGTACACAATTGTCTGCTGTCATTTTATAAACTTTTGATGCTGATCAGAGCTGTACTTCGCCCGGAAAAAAATATAGAACACGATGTACTCTCATCGATTTCATGTCCAGGGTGTTGTGGTAGGTTTATCACCTAGAAATCGGGCGTAATGGACTTGACAGTGTACTTTGACAGCTAGTCATTACTGTCAGCTGTCATTTGGTACTTTTTTGATGCCAATCGAATCTGTACTTTGCCCGGAAAAAATTTTAAACGACGATGTACTCTCATCGATTTCATGTCCAGGGTGTTGTGGTGAGTTTATCACCTAGAAATCGGGCGTAATGGACTTGACAGTGTACTTTGGCAGCTAGCCATTTCTGTCAGCTGTCATCTTGAAGACTTTTGATGCCATTCGAAGCTGTACTTTGCCCGGAAAAAATTTTAAACGACGATGTACTCTCATCGATTTCATGTCCAGGGTGTTGTGGTAGGTTTATCACCTAGAAATCGGGTGAAATGAACTTGACAGTGTACTGTGACAGCTGGTCACATTTGTCAGCTGTCATTTGATTAATTTTTGATGCCGATCGGAGCTGTACTTCGCCCGGAAAAAATTATAGAACACGATGTACTCTCATCGATTTCATGTCCAGGGTGTTGTGGTGAGTTTATCACCTAGAAATCGAGCGTAATGGACTTGACAGTGTACTTTGACAGCTAGTTACTACTGTCAGCTGTCATTTGATATCCTTTTGGTGCCGATAGAAGCTGTACTTCGCCCGGAAAAAATTATAGACGACGATGTATTCTCATCGATTTCATGTCCAGGGTGTTGTGGTAAGTTTATCACCTAGAAATTGGGCGTAATGGACTTAACAGTGTACTTTGACAGCTAGTGACTACTGTCAGCTGTCATTTGGTACCCTTTTGGTGCCGATAAAAGCTGTACTTCGCCCGGAAAAAATTATAGACGACGATGTACTCTCATCGATTTCATGTCCAGGGTGTTGTCGTGAGTTTATCACCTAGAAATCGGGCGTAATGGACTTCACAGTGTACTTTGACAGCTAGCTATTGCTGTCAGCTGTCATTTGTTACACTTTTGATGCCAATCGAAGCTGTACTTTGCCCGGAAAAAATTATAAACGACGATGTACTCTCATCGATTTCATGTCCAGGGTGTTGTGGAAGGTTTATCACCTAGAAATCGGGTGAAATGAACTTGACAGTGTAATTTGGCAGCTGTTCACAACTGTCAGCTGTCATTTGATTAACTTTTGATGCCGATCGGAGCTGTACTTCGCCCGGAAAAAATTATAGAACACGATGTACTCTCATCGATTTCATGTCCAGGGTGTTGTGGTGAGTTTATCACCTAGAAATCGGGCGAAATGAACTTGACAGTGTACTTTAACAGCTAGTGACTACTGTCAGCTGTCATTTGGTACCCTTTTGGTGCCGATAGAAGCTGTACTTCGCCCGGAAAAAATCATAGACGACGATGTACTCTTATCGATTTCATGTCCAGGGTGTTGTGGTGAGTTTATCACCTAGGAATCGGGCGTAATGGACTTGACAGTGTACTTTGACAGCTATCCATTACTGTCAGCTGTCATCTGGTACACTTTTGATGCCAATCGAAGCTGTACTTTGCCCGGAAAAAATTATAAACGACGATGTACTCTCATCGATTTCATGTCCAGGGTGTTGTGGTAGGTTTATCACCTAGAAATCGGGTGAAATGAACTTGACAGTGTACTTTGACAGCTGGTCACAACTGTCAGCTGTCATTTGTTTAACTTTTGATGCCGATCGGAGCTGTACTTCACCCGGAAAAAATTATAGAACACGATGTACTCTCATCGATTTCATGTCCAGGGTGTTGTGGTGAGTTTATCACCTAGAAATCGGGCGAAATGGACTTGACAGTGTACTTGGGAAGCTAGTGACTACAGTCAGCTGTCATTTGATTAACTTTTGATGCCAATCGGGGCTGTACTTCGCCCGGAAAAAATTATAGAACACGATGTACTCTCATCGACTTCATGTCCAGGGTGTTGTGGTAAGTTTATCAACTAGAAATCGGGCGTAATGGACTTGACAGTGTACTTTGGAAGCTAGTGACTACTAACAGCTGTCATTTGGTACCATTTTGGTGCCGATAGAAGCTGTACTTCGCCCGGAAAAAATTATAGACGGCGATGTATTCTCATCGATTTCATGTCCAGGGTGTTGTGGTGAGTTTATCACCTAGAAATCGGGCGTAATGGACTTGACAGTGTACTTTGACAGCTAGCCATTACTGTCAGCTGTCATCTTATACACTTTTGATGCCAATCAAAGCTGTACTTTGCCCGGAAAAAATTTTAAACGACGATGTACTCTCATCGATTTCATGTCCAGGGTGGTGTGGTAGGTTTATCACCTAGAAATCGGGTGAAATGAACTTGAAAGTGTACTTTGACAGCTGGTCACAACTGTCAGCTGTCATTTGATTAACTTTTGATGCCAATCGGGGCTGTACTTCGCCCGGAAAAAATTATAGAACACGATGTACTCTCATCGATTTCATGTCCAGGGTGTTGTGGTGAGTTTATGACCTAGAAATCGGGCGAAATGGACTTGACAGTGTACTTTGGAAGCTAGTTAATTTTTTCAGCTGTCATCTGGTACACTTTTGATGCCAATCGAAGCTGTACTTCGCCCGGAAAAAATTATAGACGACGATGTATTCTCATCGATTTCATGTCCAGGGTGTTGTGGTAAGTTTATCACCTAGAAATCGGGCGTAATGGACTTGACAGTGTACTTTGACAGCTAGCCATTGCTGTCAGCTGTCATCTGGTACACTTATGATGCCGATCGGAGCTGTACTTCGCCCGGAAAAAATTAAAGAACACGATGTACTCTCATCGATTTCATGTCCAGGGTGTTGTGGTGAGTTTATCACCTAGAAATCGGGCGTAATGGACTTGACAATGTACTTTGACAGCTAGCCATTACTGTTAGCTGTCATCTGGTACACTTTTGATGCCGATCGAAGCTGTACTTCGCCCGGAAAAAATTATAGAACACGATGTACTCTCATCGATTTCATGTCCAGGGTGTTGTGGTGAGTTTATCACCTAGAAATCGGGCGAAATGGACTTGACAGTGTACTTTGACAGCTGGTCACAACTGTCAGCTGTCATTTGATTAACTTTTGATGCCGATCAAAGCTGTACTTCGCCCGGAAAAAATTATAGAACACGATGTACTCTCATCGATTTCATGTCCAGGGTGTTGTGGTGAGTTTATCACCTAGAAATCGGGCGAAATGGACTTGACAGTGTACTTTGAAAGCTAGTGATTACTGTCAGCTGTCATTTGTTACCCTTTTGGTGCCGATAGAAGCTGTACTTCGCCCGTAAAAAAATATAAACGACGATGTACTCTCATCGATTTCATGTCCAGGGTGTTGTGGTAGGTTTATCACCTAGAAATCGGGTGAAATGAACTTGACAGTGTACTTTGACAGCTGTACACAATTGTCTGCTGTCATTTTATAAACTTTTGATGCTGATCAGAGCTGTACTTCGCCCGGAAAAAAATATAGAACACGATGTACTCTCATCGATTTCATGTCCAGGGTGTTGTGGTAGGTTTATCACCTAGAAATCGGGCGAAATGGACTTGACAGTGTACTTTGACAGCTAGCCATTGCTGTCAGCTGTCATCTGGTACACTTATGATGCCGATCGGAGCTGTACTTCGCCCGGAAAAAATTAAAGAACACGATGTACTCTCATCGATTTCATGTCCAGGGTGTTGTGGTGAGTTTATCACCTAGAAATCGGGCGTAATGGACTTGACAATGTACTTTGACAGCTAGCCATTGCTGTCAGCTGTCATCTGGTACACTTTTGATGCCAATCAAAGCTGTTCTTTGCCCGGAAAAAATTATAAACGACGATGTACTCTCATCGATTTCATGTCCAGGGTGTTGTGGTAGGTTTATCACCTAGAAATCGGGTGAAATGGACTTGACAGTGTACTTTGGAAGCTAGTGATTACTGTCAGCTGTCATTTGTTACCCTTTTGGTGCCGATAGAAGCTGTACTTCGCCCGTAAAAAAATATAAACGACGATGTACTCTCATCGATTTCATGTCCAGGGTGTTGTGGTAGGTTTATCACCTAGAAATCGGGTGAAATGAACTTGACAGTGTACTTTGACAGCTGTACACAATTGTCTGCTGTCATTTTATAAACTTTTGATGCTGATCAGAGCTGTACTTCGCCCAGAAAAAAATATAGAACACGATGTACTCTCATCGATTTCATGTCCAGGGTGTTGTGGTAGGTTTATCACCTAGAAATCGGGCGAAATGGACTTGACAGTGTACTTTGACAACTAGCCACTTATGTCAGCTGTCATTTGGTACCCTTTTATTGCCAATAGAAGCTGTACTTTGCCCGGAAAAAAATATAAACGACGATGTACTCTCATCGATTTCATGTCCAGGGTGTTGTGGTAGGTTTATCACCTAGAAATCGGGTGAAATGAACTTGACAGTGTACTTTGACAGCTGGTCACAACTGTCAGCTGTCATTTGATTAACTTTTGATGCCGATCGGAGCTGTACTTCGCCCGGAAAAAATTATAGAACACGATGTACTCTCATCGATTTCATGTTCAGGGTGTTGTGGTGAGTTTATCACCTAGAAATCGGGCGAAATGGACTTGACAGTGTACTTTGACAGCTGGTCACAACTGTCAGCTGTCATTTGATTAACTTTTGATGCCGATCGGAGCTGTACTTCGCCCGGAAAAAATTATAGAACACGATGTACTCTCATCGATTTCATGTCCAGGGTGTTGTGGTGAGTTTATCACCTAGAAATCGGGCGAAATGGACTTGACAGTGTACTTTGAAAGCTAGTGACTACTGTCAGCTGTCATTTGGTACCCTTTTGGTGCCGATAGAAGCTGTACTTCGCCCGGAAAAAATTATAGACGGCGATGTATTCTCATCGATTTCATGTCCAGGGTGTTGTGGTGAGTTTATCACCTAGAAATCGGGCGTAATGGACTTGACAATGTACTTTGACAGCTAGTCATTACTGTCAGCTGTCATCTTATACACTTTTGATGCCAATCAAAGCTGTACTTTGCCCGGAAAAAATTTTAAACGACGATGTACTCTCATCGATTTCATGTCCAGGGTGTTGTGGTAGGTTTATTACCTAGAAATCGGGTGAAATGAACTTGAAAGTGTACTTTGACAGCTGGTCACAACTGTCAGCTGTCATTTGATTAACTTTTGATGCCAATCGGGGCTGTACTTCGCCCGGAAAAAATTATAGAACACGATGTACTCTCATCGACTTCATGTCCAGGGTGTTGTGGTAAGTTTATCAACTAGAAATCGGGCGTAATGGACTTGACAGTGTACTTTGGAAGCTAGTGACTACTAACAGCTGTCATTTGGTACCATTTTGGTGCCGATAGAAGCTGTACTTCGCCCGGAAAAAATTATAGACGGCGATGTATTCTCATCGATTTCATGTCCAGGGTGTTGTGGTGAGTTTATCACCTAGAAATCGGGCGTAATGGACTTGACAGTGTACTTTGACAGCTAGACATTACTGTCAGCTGTCATCTTATACACTTTTGATGCCAATCAAAGCTGTACTTTGCCCGGAAAAAATTTTAAACGACGATGTACTCTCATCGATTTCATGTCCAGGGTGTTGTGGTAGGTTTATCACCTAGAAATCGGGTGAAATGAACTTGAAAGTGTACTTTGACAGCTGGTCACAACTGTCAGCTGTCATTTGATTAACTTTTGATGCCAATCGGGGCTGTACTTCGCCCGGAAAAAATTATAGAACACGATGTACTCTCATCGATTTCATGTCCAGGGTGTTGTGGTGAGTTTATCACCTAGAAATCGGGCGAAATGGACTTGACAGTGTACTTTGGAAGCTAGTGACTACTGTCAGCTGTCATTTGGTACCCTTTCGGTGCCGATAGAAGCTGTACTTCGCCCGGAAAAAATTATAGACGGCGATGTATTCTCATCGATTTCATGTCCAGGGTGTTATGGTGAGTTTATCACCTAGAAATCGGGCGTAATGGACTTGACAGTGTACTTTGACAGCTAGCCATTACTGTCAGCTGTCATCTTATACACTTTTGATGCCAATCAAAGCTGTACTTTGCCCGGAAAAAATTATAAGCGACGATGTACTCTCATCGATTTCATGTCCAGGGTGTTGTGGTAGGTTTATCACCTAGAAATCGGGTGAAATGGACTTGACAGTGTACTTTGGAAGCTAGTGATTACTGTCAGCTGTCATTTGTTACCCTTTTGGTGCCGATAGAAGCTGTACTTTGCCCGTAAAAAAATATAAACGACGATGTACTCTCATCGATTTCATGTCCAGGGTGTTGTGGTAGGTTTATCACCTAGAAATCGGGTGAAATGAACTTGACAGTGTACTTTGACAGCTGGACACATTTGTCAGCTGTCATTTTATAAACTTTTGATGCTGATCAGAGCTGTACTTCGCCCGGAAAAAAAGATAGAACACGATGTACTCTCATCGATTTCATGTCCAGGGTGTTGTGGTAGGTTTATCACCTAGAAATCGGGCGAAATGGACTTGACAGTGTACTTTGACAACTAGCCACTACTGTCAGCTGTCATTTGGTACCCTTTTATTGCCAATAGAAGCTGTACTTCGCCCGGAAAAAAATATAAACGACGATGTACTCTCATCGATTTCATGTCCAGGGTGTTGTGGTAGGTTTATCACCTAGAAATCGGGTGAAATGAACTTGACAGTGTACTTTGACAGCTGGTCACAACTGTCAGCTGTCATGTGTTTAACTTTTGATGCCGATCGGAGCTATACTTCGCCCGGAAAAAATTATAGAACACGATGTACTCTCATCGATTTCATGTTCAGGGTGTTGTGGTGAGTTTATCACCTAGAAATCGGGCGAAATGGACTTGACAGTGTACTTTGACAGCTGGTCACAACTGTCAGCTGTCATTTGATTAACTTTTGATGCCGATCGGAGCTGTACTTCGCCCGGAAAAAATTATAGAACACGATGTACTCTCATCGATTTCATGTCCAGGGTGTTGTGGTGAGTTTATCACCTAGAAATCGGGCAAAATGGACTTGACAGTGTATTTTGAAAGCTAGTGACTACTGTCAGCTGTCATTTGGTACCCTTTTGGTGCCGATCGGAGCTGTACTTCGCCCGGAAAAAATTATAGAACACGATGTACTCTCATCGATTTCATGTCCAGGGTGTTGTGGTAAGTTTATCAACTAGAAATCGGGCGGAATGGACTTGACAGTGTACTTTGACAGCTAGCCATTACTGTCAGCTGTCATCTGGTACACTTTTGATGCCAATCGAATCTGTACTTTGCCCGGAAAAAATTTTAAACGACGATGTACTCTCATCGATTTCATGTCCAGGGTGTTGTGGTAGGTTTATCACCTAGAAATCGGGTGAAATGAACTTGACAGTGTACTTTGACAGCTGGTCACAACTGTCAGCTCTCATTTGATTAACTTTTGATGCCAATCGGGGCTGTACTTCGCCCGGAAAAAATTATAGAACACGATGTACTCTCATCGATTTCATGTCCAGGGTGTTGTGGTAAGTTTATCAACTAGAAATCGGGCGTAATGGACTTGACAGTGTACTTTGACAGCTAGTCATTACTGTCAGCTGTCATTTGGTACTTTTTTGATGCCAATCGAATCTGTACTTTGCCCGGAAAAAATTTTAAACGACGATGTACTCTCATCGATTTCATGTCCAGGGTGTTGTGGTGAGTTTATCACCTAGAAATCGGGCGTAATGGACTTGACAGTGTCCTTTGGCAGCTAGCCATTTCTGTCAGCTGTCATCTTGAAGACTTTTGATGCCATTCGAAGCTGTACTTTGCCCGGAAAAAATTTTAAACGACGATGTACTCTCATCGATTTCATGTCCAGGGTGTTGTGGTAGGTTTATCACCTAGAAATCGGGTGAAATGAACTTGACAGTGTACTGTGACAGCTGGTCACATTTGTCAGCTGTCATTTGATTAATTTTTGATGCCGATCGGAGCTGTACTTCGCCCGGAAAAAATTATAGAACACGATGTACTCTCATCGATTTCATGTCCAGGGTGTTGTGGTGAGTTTATCACCTAGAAATCGAGCGTAATGGACTTGACAGTGTACTTTGACAGCTAGTTACTACTGTCAGCTGTCATTTGATATCCTTTTGGTGCCGATAGAAGCTGTACTTCGCCCGGAAAAAATTATAGACGACGATGTATTCTCATCGATTTCATGTCCAGGGTGTTGTGGTAAGTTTATCACCTAGAAATTGGGCGTAATGGACTTAACAGTGTACTTTGACAGCTAGTGACTACTGTCAGCTGTCATTTGGTACCCTTTTGGTGCCGATAAAAGCTGTACTTCGCCCGGAAAAAATTATAGACGACGATGTACTCTCATCGATTTCATGTCCAGGGTGTTGTCGTGAGTTTATCACCTAGAAATCGGGCGTAATGGACTTCACAGTGTACTTTGACAGCTAGCTATTGCTGTCAGCTGTCATTTGTTACACTTTTGATGCCAATCGAAGCTGTACTTTGCCCGGAAAAAATTATAAACGACGATGTACTCTCATCGATTTCATGTCCAGGGTGTTGTGGAAGGTTTATCACCTAGAAATCGGGTGAAATGAACTTGACAGTGTAATTTGGCAGCTGTTCACAACTGTCAGCTGTCATTTGATTAACTTTTGATGCCGATCGGAGCTGTACTTCGCCCGGAAAAAATTATAGAACACGATGTACTCTCATCGATTTCATGTCCAGGGTGTTGTGGTGAGTTTATCACCTAGAAATCGGGCGAAATGAACTTGACAGTGTACTTTAACAGCTAGTGACTACTGTCAGCTGTCATTTGGTACCCTTTTGGTGCCGATAGAAGCTGTACTTCGCCCGGAAAAAATCATAGACGACGATGTACTCTTATCGATTTCATGTCCAGGGTGTTGTGGTGAGTTTATCACCTAGGAATCGGGCGTAATGGACTTGACAGTGTACTTTGACAGCTATCCATTACTGTCAGCTGTCATCTGGTACACTTTTGATGCCAATCGAAGCTGTACTTTGCCCGGAAAAAATTATAAACGACGATGTACTCTCATCGATTTCATGTCCAGGGTGTTGTGGTAGGTTTATCACCTAGAAATCGGGTGAAATGAACTTGACAGTGTACTTTGACAGCTGGTCACAACTGTCAGCTGTCATTTGTTTAACTTTTGATGCCGATCGGAGCTGTACTTCACCCGGAAAAAATTATAGAACACGATGTACTCTCATCGATTTCATGTCCAGGGTGTTGTGGTGAGTTTATCACCTAGAAATCGGGCGAAATGGACTTGACAGTGTACTTGGGAAGCTAGTGACTACAGTCAGCTGTCATTTGGTAACCTTTTGGTGCCGATAGAAGCTGTACTTCGGCCGGAAAAAATTATAGAACACGGTGTATTCTCATCGATTTCATGTCCAGGGTGTTGTGGTAGGTTTATCACCTAGAAATCGGGTGAAATGAACTTGACAGTGTACTTTGACAGCTGGTCACAACTGTCAGCTGTCATTTGATTAACTTTTGATGCCGATCGGAGCTGTACTTCGCCCGGAAAAAATTATAGAACACGATGTACTCTCATCGATTTCATGTCCAGGGTGTTGTGGTGAGTTTATCACCTAGAAATCGGGCGAAATGGACTTGACAGTGTACTTTGGCAGCTAGTGAGTACTGTCAGCTGTCATTTGGTACCCTTTTGGTGGCGATAAAAGCTGTACTTCGCCCGGAAAAAATTATAGACGGCGATGTATTCTCATCGATTTCATGTCCAGGGTGTTGTGGTAAGTTTATCACCTAGAAATCGGGCGTAATGGACTTGACAGTGTACTTTGACAGCTAGTGACTACTGTTCGCTGTCATTTGGTACCCTTTTGGTGCCGATAGAAGCTGTACTTCGCCCGGAAAAAATTATAGACGACGATGTACTCTCATCGATTTCATGTCCAGGGTGTTGTGGTAAGTTTATCACCTAGAAATCGGGTGAAATGAACTCGACAGTGTACTTTGACAGCTGGTCACAACTATCAGCTGTCATTTGATTAACTTTTGATGCCGATCGGAGCTGTACTTTGCCCGGAAAAAATTAGAGAACACGATGTACTCTCATCGATTTCATGTCCAGGGTGTTGTGGTGAGTTTCTCACCTAGAAATCGGGCGAAATGGACTTGAAAGTGTACTTTGGAAGCTAGTGACTACTTTCAGCTGTCATTTGGTACCCTTTTGGTGCCGATAGAAGCTGTACTTCGCCCGGAAAAAATTATAGACGACGATGTATTCTCATCGATTTCATGTCCAGGGTGTTGTGGTAAGTTTATCAACTAGAATTCGGGCGTAATGGACTTGACAGTGTACTTTGACAGCTAGCCATTACTGTCAGCTGTCATCTGGTACACTTTTGATGCCAATCGAAGCTGTACTTTGCCCGGAAAAAATTTTAAACGACGATGTACTCTCATCGATTTCATGTCCAGGGTGTTGTGGTAGGTTTATCACCTAGAAATCGGGTGAAATGAACTTGACACTGTATTTTGACAGCTGGTCACAACCGTCAGCTGACATTTGATTAACTTTTGATGCCGATCGGGGCTGTACTTCGCCCGGAAAAAATTATAGAACACGATGTACTCTCATCGATTTCATGTCCAGGGTGTTGTGGTGAGTTTATCACCTAGAAATCGGGCGAAATGGACTTAACAGTGTACTTCGGAAGCTAGTGAATACTGTCAGCTGTCATTTGGTACCCTTTTGGTGCCGATAGAAGCTGTACTTTGCCCGGAAAAAATTATAGACGGCGATGTATTCTCATCGATTTCATGTCCAGGGTGTTGTGGTAAGTTTATCACCTAGAAATCAGGCGTAATGGACTTGACAGTGTACTTTGACAGCTAGTGACTACTGTCAGCTGTCATTTGGTACCATTTTGGTGCCGATAGAAGCTGTACTTCGCCCGGAAAAAATTATAGACGACGATGTATACTCATCGATTTCATGTCCAGGGTGTTGTGGTGAGTTTATCACCTAGAAATCGGGCGTAATGGACTTGACAGTGTACTTTGACAGCTAGCCATTACTGTCAGCTGTCATTTGATTAAAATTTGATGCCAATCGGAGCTGTACTTCGCCCGGAAAAAATTATAGAACACGATGTACTCTCATCGATTTCATGTCCAGGGTGTTGTGGTGAGTTTATCACCTAGAAATCGGGCGTAATGGACTTGACAGTGTACTTTGGCAGCTAGTGACTTCTGTCAGCTGTCATTTGGTACCCTTTTGGTGCCGATAGAAGCTGTACTTCGCCCGGAAAAAATTATAGACGACGATGTACTCTCATCGATTTCATGTCCAGGGTGTTGTGGTGAGTTTATCTTCTAGAAATCGGGCGTAATGGACTTGACAGTGTACTTTGACAGCTAGCCATCACTGTCAGCTGTCATCTGGTGCACTTTTGATGCCAATCGAAGCTGTACTTTGCCCGGAAAAAATTATAAACGACGATGTACACTCATCGATTTCATGTCCAGGGTGTTGTGGTAGGTTTATCACCTAGAAATCGGGTGAAATGAACTTGACAGTGTACTTTGACAGCTGGTCACAACTGTCAGCTGTCATTTGATTAACTTTTGATGCCAATCGGAGCTGTACTTCGCCCGGAAAAAAATATAGAACACGATGTACTCTCATCGATTTCATGTCCAGGGTGTTGTGGTGAGTTTATCACCTAGAAATCGGGCGTAATGGACTTGACAGTGTACTTTGACAGCTAGTGACTACTGTCAGCTGTCATTTGGTACCCTTTTGGTGCCAATAGAAGCTGTACTTCGCCCGGAAAAAATTATAGACGACGATGTATTCTCATCGATTTCATTTCCAGGGTGTTGTGGTAAGTTTATCACCTAGAAATCGGGCGTAATGGACTTGACAGTGTACTTTGACAGCTAGTGACTACTGTCAGCTGTCATTTGGTACCCTTTTGGTGCCGATAGAAGCTGTACTTCGCCCGGAAAAAATTATAGACGACGATGTACTCTCATCGATTTCATGTCCAGGGTGTTGTGGGGAGTTTATCACCTAGAAATCGGGCGTAATGGACTTGACAGTGTACTTTGACAGCTAGCCATCACTTTCAGCTGTCATCTGGTACACTTTTGATGCCAATCTAAGCTGTACTTTGCCCGGAAAAAATTATAAACCACGATGTACACTCATCGATTTCATGTCCAGGGTGTTGTGGTAGGTTTATCACCTAGAAATCGGGTGAAATGAACTTGACAGTGTACTTTGACAGCTGGTCACAACTGTCAGCTGTCATTTGATTATTTTTTGATGCCGATCGGAGCTGTACTTTGCCCGGAAAAAATTATAGAACACGATGTACTCTCATCGATTTCATGTCCAGGGTGTTGTGGTGAGTTTATCACCTAGAAATCGGGCGAAATGGACTTGACAGTGTACTTTGACAGCTAGTGACTACTGTCAGCTGTCATTTGGTACCCTTTTAGTGCCGATAGAAGCTGTACTTCGCCCGGAAAAAATTATAGACGACGATGTATTCTCATCGATTTCATTTCCAGGGTGTTGTGGTAAGTTTATCACCTAGAAATCGGGCGTAATGGACTCGACAGTGTACTTTGACAGCTAGTGACTACTGTCAGCTGTCATTTGGTACCCTTTTGGTGCCGATAGAAGCTGTACTTCGCCCGGAAAAAATTATAGACGACGATGTACTCTCATCGATTTCATATCCAGGGTGTTGTGGTGAGTTTATCACCTAGAAATCGGGCGTAATGGACTTGACAGTGTACTTTGACAGCTAGTCATTGCTGTCAGCTGTCATTTGGTACACTTTTGATGCCAATCGAAGCTGTACTTTGCCCGGAAAAAATTATAAACGACGATGTACTCTCATCGATTTCATGTCCAGGGTGTTGTGGAAGGTTTATCACCTAGGAATCGGGTGAAATGAACTCGACAGTGTACTTTGGCAGCTGTTCACAACTGTCAGCTGTCATTTGATTAACTTTTGATGCCGATCGGAGCTGTACTTCGCCCGGAAAAAATTATAGAACACGATGTACTCTCATCGATTTCATGTCCAGGGTGTTGTGGTGAGTTTATCACCTAGAAATCGGGTGAAATGGACTTAACAGTGTACTTTGACAGCTAGTGACTACTGTCAACTGTCATTTGGTACCCTTTTGGTGCCGATAGAAGCTGTACTTCGCCCGGAAAAAATTATAGACGACGATGTACTCTCATCGATTTCATGTCCAGGGTGTTGTGGTGAGTTTATCACCTAGAAATCGGGCGTAATGGACTTCACAGTGTACTTTGACAGCTAGTCATTGCTGTCAGCTGTCATCTGGTACACTTTTGATGCCAATCGAAGCTGTACTTTGCCCGGAAAAAATTATAAACGACGATGTACTCTCATCGATTTCATGTCCAGGGTGTTGTGGAAGGTTTATCACCTAGGAATCGGGTGAAATGAACTCGACAGTGTACTTTGGCAGCTGTTCACAACTGTCAGCTGTCATTTGATTAACTTTTGATGCCGATCGGAGCTGTACTTCGCCCGGAAAAAATTATAGAACACGATGTACTCTCATCGATTTCATGTCCAGGGTGTTGTGGTGAGTTTATCACCTAGAAATCGGGTGAAATGGACTTAACAGTGTACTTTGACAGCTAGTGACTACTGTCAACTGTCATTTGGTACCCTTTTGGTGCCGATAGAAGCTGTACTTCGCCCGGAAAAAATTATAGACGACGATGTACTCTCATCGATTTCATGTCCAGGGTGTTGTGGTGAGTTTATCACCTAGGAATCGGGCGTAATGGACTTGACAGTGTACTTTGACAGCTAGCCATTACTGTCAGCTGTCATCTGGTACACTTTTGATGCCAATCGAAGCTGTACTTTGCCCGGAAAAAATTATAAACCACGATGTACTCTCATCGATTTCATGTCCAGGGTGTTGTGGTAGGTTTATCACCTAGAAATCGGGTGAAATGAACTTGACAGTGTACTTTGACAGCTGGTCAAAACTGTCAGCTGTCATTTGGTACCCTTTTGGTGCCGATAGAAGCTGTACTTCGCCCGGAAAAAATTATAGACGACGATGTACTCTCATCGATTTCATGTCCAGGGTGTTGTGGTGAGTTTATCACCTAGGAATCGGGCGTAATGGACTTGACAGTGTACTTTGACAGCTAGCCATTACTGTCAGCTGTCATCTGGTACACTTTTGATGCCAATCGAAGCTGTACTTTGCCCGGAAAAAATTATAAACCACGATGTACTCTCATCGATTTCATGTCCAGGGTGTTGTGGTAGGTTTATCACCTAGAAATCGGGTGAAATGAACTTGACAGTGTACTTTGACAGCTGGTCAAAACTGTCAGCTGTTATTTGATTAACTTTTGATGCCGATCGGAGCTGTACTTCACCCGGAAAAAATTATAGAACACGATGTACTCTCATCGATTTCATGTCCAGGGTGTTGTGGTGAGTTTATCACCTAGAAATCGGGCGAAATGGACTTGACAGTGTACTTGAAAAGCTAGTGACTACAGTCAACTGTCATTTGGTAACCTTTTGGTGCCGATAGAAGCTGTACTTCGCCCGGAAAAAATTATAGAACACGATGTACTCTCATCGATTTCATGTCCAGGGTGTTGTGGTGAGTTTATCACCTAGAAATCGGGCGGAATGGACTTGACAGTGTACTTTGAAAGCTAGTGACTACTGTCAGCTGTCATTTGGTACCCTTTTGGTGCCGATAGAAGCTGTACTTCGCCCGGAAAAAATTATAGACGACGATGTATTCTCATCGATTTCATGTCCAGGGTGTTGTGGTAAGTTTATCACCTAGAAATTGGGCGTAATGGACTTGACAGTGTACTTTGACAGCTAGTGACTACTGTCAGCTGTCATTTGGTTTCCTTTTGGTGCCGATAGAAGCTGTACTTCGCCCGGAAAAAAATATAGACGACGATGTACTCTCATCGATTTCATGTCCAGGGTGTTGTGGTGAGTTTATCACCTAGAAATCGGGCGTAATGGACTTGACAGTGTACTTTGACAGCTAGACATTGCTGTCAGCTGTCATTTGGTACACTTTTGATGCCAATCGAAGCTGTACTTTGCCCGGAAAAAATTATAAACGACGATGTACTCTCATCGATTTCATGTCCAGGGTGTTGTGGAAGGTTTATCACCTAGAAATCGGGTGAAATGAACTTGACAGTGTACTTTGGCAGCTGGTCACAACTGTCAGCTGTCATTTGATTAACTTTTGATGCCGATCGGGGCTGTACTTCGCCCGGAAAAAATTATAGAACACGATGTACTCTCATCGATTTCATGTCCAGGGTGTTGTGGTGAGTTTGTCACCTAGAAATCGGGCGAAATGGACTTGACAGTGTACTTGGGAAGCTAGTGACTACAGTCAGCTGTCATTTGGTACCCTTTTGGTGCCGATAGAAGCTGTACTTCGCCCGGAAAAAATTATAGAACACGATGTATTCTCATCGATTTCATTTCCAGGGTGTTGTGGTAGGTTTATCACCTAGAAATCGGGTGAAATGAACTTGACAGTGTACTTTGACAGCTGGTCACAACTGTCAGCTGTCATTTGGATAACTTTTAATGCCGATCGGAGCTGCACTTTGCCCGGAAAAAATTATAGAACACGATGTACTCTGATCGATTTCATGTCCAGGGTGTTGTGGTGAGTTTATCACCTAGAAATCGGGCGAAATGGACTTGACAGTGTACTTTGAAAGCTAGTGACTACTGTCAGCTGTCATTTGGTACCCTTTTGGTGCCGATAGAAGCTGTACTTCGCCCGGGAAAAATTATAGACGACGATGTATTCTCATCGATTTCATGTCCAGGGTGTTGTGGTAAGTTTATCAACTAGGAATCGGGCGTAATGGACTTGACAGTGTACTTTGACAGCTAGCTATTTTTGTCAGCTGTCATCTGGTACACTTTTGATGCCAATCGAAGCTGTACTTCGCCCGGAAAAAATTATAGAACACGATGTACTCTCATCGATTTCATGTCCAGGGTGTTGTGGTGAGTTTATCACCTAGAAATTGGGCGAAATGGACTTGACAGTGTACTTTGACAGCTAGTGACTACTGTCAGCTGTCATTTCATTAACTTTTGATGCCGATCGGAGCTGTACTTCGCCCGGAAAAAATTATAGAACACGATGTACTCTCATCGATTTCATGTCCAGGGTGTTGTGGTGAGTTTATCACCTAGAAATCGGGTGAAATGAACTTAACAGTGTACTTTGACAGCTAGTGACTACTGTCAACTGTCATTTGGTACCCTTTTGGTGCCGATAGAAGCTGTACTTTGCCCGGAAAAAATTATAGACGGCGATGTATTCTCATCGATTTCATGTCCAGGGTGTTGTGGTAAGTTTATCACCTAGAAATCAGGCGTAATGGACTTGACAGTGTACTTTGACAGCTAGTGACTACTGTCAGCTGTCATTTGGTACCATTTTGGTGCCGATAGAAGCTGTACTTCGCCCGGAAAAAATTATAGACGACGATGTATACTCATCGATTTCATGTCCAGGGTGTTGTGGTGAGTTTATCACCTAGAAATCGGGCGTAATGGACTTGACAGTGTACTTTGACAGCTAGTCATTACTGTCAGCTGTCATTTGATTAAAATTTGATGCCAATCGGAGCTGTACTTCGCCCGGAAAAAATTATAGAACACGATGTACTCTCATCGATTTCATGTCCAGGGTGTTGTGGTGAGTTTATCACCTAGAAATTGGGCGTAATGGACTTGACAGTGTACTTTGGCAGCTAGTGACTTCTGTCAGCTGTCATTTGGTACCCTTTTGGTGCCGATAGAAGCTGTACTTCGCCCGGAAAAAATTATAGACGACGATGTACTCTCATCGATTTCATGTCCAGGGTGTTGTGGTGAGTTTATCTTCTAGAAATCGGGCGTAATGGACTTGACAGTGTACTTTGACAGCTAGTCATCACTGTCAGCTGTCATCTGGTGCACTTTTGATGCCAATCGAAGCTGTACTTTGCCCGGAAAAAATTATAAACGACGATGTACACTCATCGATTTCATGTCCAGGGTGTTGTGGTAGGTTTATCACCTAGAAATCGGGTGAAATGAACTTGACAGTGTACTTTGACAGCTGGTCACAACTGTCAGCTGTCATTTGATTAACTTTTGATGCCAATCGGAGCTGTACTTCGCCCGGAAAAAATTATAGAACACGATGTACTCTCATCGATTTCATGTCCAGGGTGTTGTGGTGAGTTTATCACCTAGAAATCGGGCGTAATGGACTTGACAGTGTACTTTGACAGCTAGTGACTACTGTCAGCTGTCATTTGGTACCCTTTTGGTGCCAATAGAAGCTGTACTTCGCCCGGAAAAAATTATAGACGACGATGTATTCTCATCGATTTCATTTCCAGGGTGTTGTGGTAAGTTTATCACCTAGAAATCGGGCGTAATGGACTTGACAGTGTACTTTGACAGCTAGTGACTACTGTCAGCTGTCATTTGGTACCCTTTTGGTGCCGATAGAAGCTGTACTTCGCCCGGAAAAAATTATAGACGACGATGTACTCTCATCGATTTCATGTCCAGGGTGTTGTGGGGAGTTTATCACCTAGAAATCGGGCGTAATGGACTTGACAGTGTACTTTGACAGCTAGCCATCACTTTCAGCTGTCATCTGGTACACTTTTGATGCCAATCTAAGCTGTACTTTGCCCGGAAAAAATTATAAACCACGATGTACACTCATCGATTTCATGTCCAGGGTGTTGTGGTAGGTTTATCACCTAGAAATCGGGTGAAATGAACTTGACAGTGTACTTTGACAGCTGGTCACAACTGTCAGCTGTCATTT
The DNA here is from genome assembly GCA_963942545.1 of Oxycera nigricornis. Lineage (NCBI taxonomy): Eukaryota > Metazoa > Arthropoda > Insecta > Diptera > Stratiomyidae > Oxycera > Oxycera nigricornis. The sequence continues at coordinate 16,527,835 of OZ012664.1, read as the reverse complement.
GATTATTTTTTGATGCCGATCGGAGCTGTACTTTGCCCGGAAAAAATTATAGAACACGATGTACTCTCATCGATTTCATGTCCAGGGTGTTGTGGTGAGTTTATCACCTAGAAATCGGGCGAAATGGACTTGACAGTGTACTTTGACAGCTAGTGACTACTGTCAGCTGTCATTTGGTACCCTTTTAGTGCCGATAGAAGCTGTACTTCGCCCGGAAAAAATTATAGACGACGATGTATTCTCATCGATTTCATTTCCAGGGTGTTGTGGTAAGTTTATCACCTAGAAATCGGGCGTAATGGACTCGACAGTGTACTTTGACAGCTAGTGACTACTGTCAGCTGTCATTTGGTACCCTTTTGGTGCCGATAGAAGCTGTACTTCGCCCGGAAAAAATTATAGACGACGATGTACTCTCATCGATTTCATATCCAGGGTGTTGTGGTGAGTTTATCACCTAGAAATCGGGCGTAATGGACTTGACAGTGTACTTTGACAGCTAGTCATTGCTGTCAGCTGTCATCTGGTACACTTTTGATGCCAATCGAAGCTGTACTTTGCCCGGAAAAAATTATAAACGACGATGTACTCTCATCGATTTCATGTCCAGGGTGTTGTGGAAGGTTTATCACCTAGGAATCGGGTGAAATGAACTCGACAGTGTACTTTGGCAGCTGTTCACAACTGTCAGCTGTCATTTGATTAACTTTTGATGCCGATCGGAGCTGTACTTCGCCCGGAAAAAATTATAGAACACGATGTACTCTCATCGATTTCATGTCCAGGGTGTTGTGGTGAGTTTATCACCTAGAAATCGGGTGAAATGGACTTAACAGTGTACTTTGACAGCTAGTGACTACTATCAACTGTCATTTGGTACCCTTTTGGTGCCGATAGAAGCTGTACTTCGCCCGGAAAAAATTATAGACGACGATGTATTCTCATCGATTTCATTTCCAGGGTGTTGTGGTAAGTATATCACCTAGAAATCGGGCGTAATGGACTTGACAGTGTACTTTGACAGCTAGCCATTACTGTCAGCTGTCATCTGGTACACTTTTGATGCCAATCTAAGCTGTACTTTGCCCGGAAAAAATTATAAACCACGATGTACACTCATCGATTTCATGTCCAGGGTGTTGTGGTAGGTTTATCACCTAGAAATCGGGTGAAATGAACTTGACAGTGTACTTTGACAGCTGGTCACAACTGTCAGCTGTCATTTGATTATTTTTTGATGCCGATCGGAGCTGTACTTTGCCCGGAAAAAATTATAGAACACGATGTACTCTCATCGATTTCATGTCCAGGGTGTTGTGGTGAGTTTATCACCTAGAAATCGGGCGAAATGGACTTGACAGTGTACTTTGACAGCTAGTGACTACTGTCAGCTGTCATTTGGTACCCTTTTGGTGCCGATAGAAGCTGTACTTCGCCCGGAAAAAATTATAGACGACGATGTATTCTCATCGATTTCATTTCCAGGGTGTTGTGGTAAGTATATCACCTAGAAATCGGGCGTAATGGACTTGACAGTGTACTTTGACAGCTAGTCACTATTGTCAGCTGTCATTTGGTACCCTTTTGGTGCCGACAGAAGCTGTACTTCGCCCGGAAAAAATTATAGACGACGATGTACTCTCATCGATTTCATGTCCAGGGTGTTGTGGTGAGTTTATCACCTAGAAATCGGGCGTAATGGACTTCACAGTGTACTTTGACAGCTAGTCATTGCTGTCAGCTGTCATCTGGTACACTTTTGATGCCAATCGAAGCTGTACTTTGCCCGGAAAAAATTATAAACGACGATGTACTCTCATCGATTTCATGTCCAGGGTGTTGTGGAAGGTTTATCACCTAGGAATCGGGTGAAATGAACTCGACAGTGTACTTTGGCAGCTGTTCACAACTGTCAGCTGTCATTTGATTAACTTTTGATGCCGATCGGAGCTGTACTTCGCCCGGAAAAAATTATAGAACACGATGTACTCTCATCGATTTCATGTCCAGGGTGTTGTGGTGAGTTTATCACCTAGAAATCGGGTGAAATGGACTTAACAGTGTACTTTGACAGCTAGTGACTACTGTCAACTGTCATTTGGTCCCTTTTTGGTGCCGATAGAAGCTGTACTTCGCCCGGAAAAAATTATAGACGACGATGTACTCTCATCGATTTCATGTCCAGGGTGTTGTGGTGAGTTTATCACCTAGGAATCGGGCGTAATGGACTTGACAGTGTACTTTGACAGCTAGCCATTACTGTCAGCTGTCATCTGGTACACTTTTGATGCCAATCGAAGCTGTACTTTGCCCGGAAAAAATTATAAACCACGATGTACTCTCATCGATTTCATGTCCAGGGTGTTGTGGTAGGTTTATCACCTAGAAATCGGGTGAAATGAACTTGACAGTGTACTTTGACAGCTGGTCAAAACTGTCAGCTGTTATTTGATTAACTTTTGATGCCGATCGGAGCTGTACTTCACCCGGAAAAAATTATAGAACACGATGTACTCTCATCGATTTCATGTCCAGGGTGTTGTGGTGAGTTTATCACCTAGAAATCGGGCGAAATGGACTTGACAGTGTACTTGAAAAGCTAGTGACTACAGTCAACTGTCATTTGGTAACCTTTTGGTGCCGATAGAAGCTGTACTTCGCCCGGAAAAAATTATAGAACACGATGTATTCTCATCGATTTCATGTCCAGGGTGTTGTGGTAGGTTTATCACCTAGAAATCGGGTGAAATGAACTTGACAGTGTAATTTGACAGCTGGTCACAACTGTCAGCTGTCACTTGATCAACTTTTAATGCCGATCGGAGCTGCACTACGCCCGGAAAAAATTATAGAACACGATGTACTCTCATCGATTTCATGTCCAGGGTGTTGTGGTGAGTTTATCACCTAGAAATCGGGCGGAATGGACTTGACAGTGTACTTTGAAAGCTAGTGACTACTGTCAGCTGTCATTTGGTACCCTTTTGGTGCCGATAGAAGCTGTACTTCGCCCGGAAAAAATTATAGACGACGATGTATTCTCATCGATTTCATGTCCAGGGTGTTGTGGTAAGTTTATCACCTAGAAATTGGGCGTAATGGACTTGACAGTGTACTTTGACAGCTAGTGACTACTGTCAGCTGTCATTTGGTTTCCTTTTGGTGCCGATAGAAGCTGTACTTCGCCCGGAAAAAAATATAGACGACGATGTACTCTCATCGATTTCATGTCCAGGGTGTTGTGGTGAGTTTATCACCTAGAAATCGGGCGTTATGGACTTGACAGTGTACTTTGACAGCTAGACATTGCTGTCAGCTGTCATTTGGTACACTTTTGATGGCAATCGAAGCTGTACTTTGCCCGGAAAAAATTATAAACGACGATGTACTCTCATCGATTTCATGTCCAGGGTGTTGTGGAAGGTTTATCACCTAGAAATCGGGTGAAATGAACTTGACAGTGTACTTTGGCAGCTGGTCACAACTGTCAGCTGTCATTTGATTAACTTTTGATGCCGATCGGGGCTGTACTTCGCCCGGAAAAAATTATAGAACACGATGTACTCTCATCGATTTCATGTCCAGGGTGTTGTGGTGAGTTTGTCACCTAGAAATCGGGCGAAATGGACTTGACAGTGTACTTGGGAAGCTAGTGACTACAGTCAGCTGTCATTTGGTACCCTTTTGGTGCCGATAGAAGCTGTACTTCGCCCGGAAAAAATTATAGAACACGATGTATTCTCATCGATTTCATTTCCAGGGTGTTGTGGTAGGTTTATCACCTAGAAATCGGGTGAAATGAACTTGACAGTGTACTTTGACAGCTGGTCACAACTGTCAGCTGTCATTTGGATAACTTTTAATGCCGATCGGAGCTGCACTTTGCCCGGAAAAAATTATAGAACACGATGTACTCTGATCGATTTCATGTCCAGGGTGTTGTGGTGAGTTTATCACCTAGAAATCGGGCGAAATGGACTTGACAGTGTACTTTGAAAGCTAGTGACTACTGTCAGCTGTCATTTGGTACCCTTTTGGTGCCGATAGAAGCTGTACTTCGCCCGGGAAAAATTATAGACGACGATGTATTCTCATCGATTTCATGTCCAGGGTGTTGTGGTAAGTTTATCAACTAGGAATCGGGCGTAATGGACTTGACAGTGTACTTTGACAGCTAGCTATTTTTGTCAGCTGTCATCTGGTACACTTTTGATGCCAATCGAAGCTGTACTTTGCCCGGAAAAAATTATAAACGACGATGTACTCTAATCGATTTCATGTCCAGGGTGTTGTGGTAGGTTTATCACCTAGAAATCGGGTGAAATGAACTTGACAGTGTACTTTGACAGCTGGTCACAACTGTCAGCTGTCATTTGATTAACTTTTGATGCCGATCGGAGCTGTACTTCGCCCGGAAAAAATTATAGAACACGATGTACTCTCATCGATTTCATGTCCAGGGTGTTGTGGTGAGTTTATCACCTAGAAATTGGGCGAAATGGACTTGACAGTGTACTTTGACAGCTAGTGACTACTGTCAGCTGTCATTTCATTAACTTTTGATGCCGATCGGAGCTGTACTTCGCCCGGAAAAAATTATAGAACACGATGTACTCTCATCGATTTCATGTCCAGGGTGTTGTGGTGAGTTTATCACCTAGAAATCGGGTGAAATGGACTTAACAGTGTACTTTGACAGCTAGTGACTACTGTCAACTGTCATTTGGTACCCTTTTGGTGCCGATAGAAGCTGTACTTCGCCCGGAAAAAATTATAGACGACGATGTACTCTCATCGATTTCATGTCCAGGGTGTTGTGGTGAGTTTATCACCTAGGAATCGGGCGTAATGGACTTGACAGTGTACTTTGACAGCTAGCCATTACTGTCAGCTGTCATCTGGTACACTTTTGATGCCAATCGAAGATGTACTTTGCCCGGAAAAAATTATAAACGACGATGTACTCTCATCGATTTCATGTCCAGGGTGTTGTGGTAGGTTTATCACCTAGAAATCGGGTGAAATGAACTTGACAGTGTACTTTGACAGCTGGTCAAAACTGTCAGCTGTTATTTGATCAACTTTTGATGCTGATCGGAGCTGTACTTCACCCGGAAAAAATTATAGAACACGATGTACTCTCATCGATTTCATGTCCAGGGTGTTGTGGTGAGTTTATCACCTAGAAATCGGGCGAAATGGACTTGACAGTGTACTTGAAAAGCTAGTGACTACAGTCAACTGTCATTTGGTAACCTTTTGGTGCCGATAGAAGCTGTACTTCGCCCGGAAAAAATTATAGAACACGATGTATTCTCATCGATTTCATGTCCAGGGTGTTGTGGTAGGTTTATCACCTAGAAATCGGGTGAAATGAACTTGACAGTGTACTTTGACAGCTGGTCACAACTGTCAGCTGTCATTTGATCAACTTTTAATGCCGATCGGAGCTGCACTACGCCCGGAAAAAATTATAGAACACGATGTACTCTCATCGATTTCATGTCCAGGGTGTTGTGGTGAGTTTATCACCTAGAAATCGGGCGAAATGGACTTGACAGTGTACTTTGAAAGCTAGTGACTACTGTCAGCTGTCATTTGGTACCCTTTTGGTGCCGATAGAAGCTGTACTTCGCCCGGAAAAAATTATAGACGACGATGTATTCTCATCGATTTCATGTCCAGGGTGTTGTGGTAAGTTTATCACCTAGAAATTGGGCGTAATGGACTTGACAGTGTACTTTGACAGCTAGTGACTACTGTCAGCTGTCATTTGGTTTCCTTTTGGTGCCGATAGAAGCTGTACTTCGCCCGGAAAAAAATATAGACGACGATGTACTCTCATCGATTTCATGTCCAGGGTGTTGTGGTGAGTTTATCACCTAGAAATCGGGCGTAATGGACTTGACAGTGTACTTTGACAGCTAGAGATTGCTGTCAGCTGTCATTTGGTACACTTTTGATGCCAATCGAAGCTGTACTTTGCCCGGAAAAAATTATAAACGACGATGTACTCTCATCGATTTCATGTCCAGGGTGTTGTGGAAGGTTTATCACCTAGAAATCGGGTGAAATGAACTTGACAGTGTACTTTGGCAGCTGGTCACAACTGTCAGCTGTCATTTGATTAACTTTTGATGCCGATCGGGGCTGTACTTCGCCCGGAAAAAATTATAGAACACGATGTACTCTCATCGATTTCATGTCCAGGGTGTTGTGGTGAGTTTATCACCTAGAAATCGGGCGAAATGGACTTGACAGTGTACTTGGGAAGCTAGTGACTACAGTCAGCTGTCATTTGGTACCCTTTTGGTGCCGATAGAAGCTGTACTTCGCCCGGAAAAAATTATAGAACACGATGTATTCTCATCGATTTCATTTCCAGGGTGTTGTGGTAGGTTTATCACCTAGAAATCGGGTGAAATGAACTTGACAGTGTACTTTGACAGCTGGTCACAACTGTCAGCTGTCATTTGATTAACTTTTAATGCCGATCGGAGCTGCACTTTGCCCGGAAAAAATTATAGAACACGATGTACTCTGATCGATTTCATGTCCAGGGTGTTGTGGTGAGTTTATCACCTAGAAATCGGGCGAAATGGACTTGACAGTGTACTTTGAAAGCTAGTGACTACTGTCAGCTGTCATTTGGTACCCTTTTGGTGCCGATAGAAGCTGTACTTCGCCCGGGAAAAATTATAGACGACGATGTATTCTCATCGATTTCATGTCCAGGGTGTTGTGGTAAGTTTATCAACTAGGAATCGGGCGTAATGGACTTGACAGTGTACTTTGACAGCTAGCTATTTTTGTCAGCTGTCATCTGGTACACTTTTGATGCCAATCGAAGCTGTACTTTGCCCGGAAAAAATTATAAACGACGATGTACTCTAATCGATTTCATGTCCAGGGTGTTGTGGTAGGTTTATCACCTAGAAATCGGGTGAAATGAACTTGACAGTGTACTTTGACAGCTGATCACAACTGTCAGCTGTCATTTGATTAACTTTTGATGCCGATCGGAGCTGTACTTCGCCCGGAAAAAATTATAGAACACGATGTACTCTCATCGATTTCATGTCCAGGGTGTTGTGGTGAGTTTATCACCTAGAAATTGGGCGAAATGGACTTGACAGTGTACTTTGACAGCTAGTGACTACTGTCAGCTGTCATTTCATTAACTTTTGATGCCGATTGGAGCTGTACTTCGCCCGGAAAAAATTAGAGAACACGATGTACTCTCATCGATTTCATGTCCAGGGTGTTGTGGTGAGTTTATCACCTAGAAATCGGGCGAAATGGCCTTGACAGTGTACTTTGCAAGCTAGTGACTACTGTCAGCTGTCATTTGGTAAACTTTTGGTGCCGATAGAAGCTGTACTTCGCCCGGAAAAAATTATAGACGACGATGTATTCTCATCGATTTCATGTCCAGGGTGTTGTGGTAAGTTTATCAACTAGAAATCGGGCGTAATGGACTTGACAGTGTACTTTGACAGCTAGCCATTACTGTCAGCTGTCATTTGGTACACTTTTGATGCCAATCGAAGCTGTACTTTGCCCGGAAAAAATTTTAAACGACGATGTACTCTCATCGATTTCATGTCCAGGGTGTTGTGGTAGGTTTATCACCTAGAAATCGGGTGAAATGAACTTGACACTGTACTTTGACAGCTGGTCACAACTGTCAGCTGACATTTGATTAACTTTTGATGCCGATCGGGGCTGTACTTCGCCCGGAAAAAATTATAGAACACGATGGACTCTCATCGATTTCATGTCCAGGGTGTTGTGGTGAGTTTATCACCTAGAAATCGGGCGAAATGGACTTCACAGTGTACTTCGGAAGCTAGTGAATACTGTCAGCTGTCATTTGGTACCCTTTTGATGCCGATAGAAGCTGTACTTCGCCCGGAAAAAATTATAGACGGCGATGTATTCTCATCGATTTCATGTCCAGGGTGTTGTGGTAAGTTTATCACCTAGAAATCGGGCGTAATGGACTTGACAGTGTACTTTGACAGCTAGTGACTACTGTCAGCTGTCATTTGGTACCCTTTTGGTGCCGATAGAAGCTGTACTTCGCCCGGAAAAAATTATAGACGACGATGTATACTCATCGATTTCATGTCCAGGGTGTTGTGGTGAGTTTATCACCTAGAAATCGGGCGTAATGGACTTGACAGTGTACTTTGACAGCTAGCCATTACTGTCAGCTGTCATTTGATTAAAATTTGATGCCAATCGGAGCTGTACTTCGCCCGGAAAAAATTATAGAACACGATGTACTCTCATCGATTTCATGTCCAGGGTGTTGTGGTGAGCTTATCACCTAGAAATCGGGCGTAATGGACTTGACAGTGTACTTTGGCAGCTAGTCACTACTGTCAGCTGTCATTTGATACCCTTTTAATGCCGATAGAAGCTGTACTTCGCCCGGAAAAAATTATAGACGACGATGTACTCTCATCGATTTCATGTCCAGGGTGTTGTGGTGAGTTTATCACCTAGAAATCGGGCGTAATGGACTTGACAGTGTACTTTGACAGCTAGCCATTACTGTCAACTGTCATCTGGTACACTTTTGATGCCAATCGAAGCTGTACTTTGCCCGGAAAAAATTATAAACCACGATGTACACTCATCGATTTCATGTCCAGGGTGTTGTGGTAGGTTTATCACCTAGAAATCGGGTGAAATGAACTTGACAGTGTACTTTGACAGCTGGTCACAACTGTCAGCTGTCATTTGATTTTTTTTTGATGCCGATCGGAGCTGTACTTTGCCCGGAAAAAATTATAGAACACGATGTACTCTCATCGATTTCATGTCCAGGGTGTTGTGGTGAGTTTATCACCTAGAAATCGGGCGAAATGGACTTGACAGTGTACTTTGACAGCTAGTGACTACTGTCAGCTGTCATTTGGTACCCTTCTAATGCCGATAGAAGCTGTACTTCGCCCGGAAAAAATTATAGACGACGATGTATTCTCATCGATTTCATTTCCAGGGTGTTGTGGTAAGTTTATCACCTAGAAATCGGGCGTAATGGACTTGACAGTGTACTTTGACAGCTAGTGACTACTGTCAGCTGTCATTTGGTACCCTTTTGGTGCCGATAGAAGCTGTACTTCGCCCGGAAAAAATTATAGACGACGATGTATACTCATCGATTTCATGTCCAGGGTGTTGTGGTGAGTTTATCACCTAGAAATCGGGCGTAATGGACTTGACAGTGTACTTTGACAGCTAGCCATTACTGTCAGCTGTCATTTGATTAAATTTTGATGCCAATCGGAGGTGTACTTCGCCCGGAAAAAATTATAGAACACGATGTACTCTCATCGATTTCATGTCCAGGGTGTTGTGGTGAGTTTATCACCTAGAAGTCGGGCGTAATGGACTTGACAGTGTACTTTGGCAGCTAGTCACTACTGTCAGCTGTCATTTGATACCCTTTTGGTGCCGATAGAAGCTGTACTTCGCCCGGAAAAAATTATAGACGACGATGTATACTCATCGATTTCATGTCCAGGGTGTTGTGGTGAGTTTATCACCTAGAAATCGGGCGTAATGGACTTGACAGTGTACTTTGACAGCTAGCCATTACTGTCAGCTGTCATTTGATTAAAATTTGATGCCAATCGGAGCTGTACTTCGCCCGGAAAAAATTATAGAACACGATGTACTCTCATCGATTTCATGTCCAGGGTGTTGTGGTGAGTTTATCACCTAGAAGTCGGGCGTAATGGACTTGACAGTGTACTTTGACAGCTAGTGACTACTGTCAGCTGTCATTTGGTACCCTTTTGGTGCCGATAGAAGCTGTACTTCGCCCGGAAAAAATTATAGACGACGATGTATTCTCATCGATTTCATTTCCAGGGTGTTGTGGTAAGTTTATCACCTAGAAATCGGGCGTAATGGACTTGACAGTGTACTTTGACAGCTAGTGACTACTGTCAGCTGTCATTTGGTACCCTTTTGGTGCCGATAGAAGCTGTACTTCGCCCGGAAAAAATTATAGACGACGATGTACTCTCATCGATTTCATGTCCAGGGTGTTGTGGTGAGTTTATCACCTAGAAATCGGGCGTAATGGACTTGACAGTGTACTTCGACAGCTAGCCATCACTGTCAACTGTCATCTATTACACTTTTGATGCCAATCGAAGCTGTACTTTGCCCGGAAAAAATTATAAACCACGATGTACACTCATCGATTTCATGTCCAGGGTGTTGTGGTAGGTTTATCACCTAGAAATCGGGTGAAATGAACTTTACAGTGTACTTTGACAGCTGGTCACAACTGTCAGCTGTCATTTGATTTTTTTTTGATGCCGATCGGAGCTGTACTTTGCCCGGAAAAAATTATAGAACACGATGTACTCTCATCGATTTCATGTCCAGGGTGTTGTGGTGAGTTTATCACCTAGAAATCGGGCGAAATGGACTTGACAGTGTACTTTGACAGCTAGTGACTACTGTCAGCTGTCATTTGGTACCCTTCTAATGCCGATAGAAGCTGTACTTCGCCCGGAAAAAATTATAGACGACGATGTATTCTCATCGATTTCATTTCCAGGGTGTTGTGGTAAGTTTATCACCTAGAAATCGGGCGTAATGGACTTGACAGTGTACTTTGACAGCTAGTGACTACTGTCAGCTGTCATTTGGTACCCTTTTGGTGCCGATAGAAGTTGTACTTCGCCCGGAAAAAATTATAGACGACGATGTACTCTCATCGATTTCATGTCCAGGGTGTTGTGGTGAGTTTATCACCTAGAAATCGGGCGTAATGGACTTGACAGTGTACTTTGACAGCTAGCCATCACTGTCAGCTGTCATCTGGTACACTTTTGATGCCAATCGAAGCTGTACTTTGCCCGGAAAAAATTATAAACGACGATGTACACTCATCGATTTCATGTCCAGGGTGTTGTGGTAGGTTTATCACCTAGAAATCGGGTGAAATGAACTTGACAGTGTACTTTGACAGCTGGTCACAACTGTCAGCTGTAATTTGATTAGCTTTTGATGCCAATCGGAGCTGTACTTCGCCCGGAAAAAATTATAGAACACGATGTACTCTCATCGATTTCATGTCCAGGGTGTTGTGGTGAGGTTATCACCTAGAAATCGGGCGAAATGGACTTCACAGTGTACTTTGGCAGCTAGTGACTACTGTCAGCTGTCATTTGGTACCCTTTTGGTGCCGATAAAAGCTGTACTTCGCCCGGAAAAAATTATAGACGACGATGTATTCTCATCGATTTCATTTCCAGGGTGTTGTGGTAAGTTTATCACCTAGAAATCGGGCGTAATGGACTTGACAGTGTACTTTGACAGCTAGTGACTACTGTCAGCTGTCATTTGGTACCCTTTTGGTGCCGATAGAAGCTGTACTTCGCCCGGAAAAAATTATAGACGACGATGTACTCTCATCGATTTCATGTCCAGGGCGTTGTGGTGAGTTTATCACCTAGAAATCGGGCGTAATGGACTTGACAGCGTACTTTGACAGCTAGCCATCACTGTCAGCTGTCATCTGGTACACTTTTGATGCCAATCGAAGCTGTACTTTGCCCGGAAAAAATTATAAACGACGATGTATTCTCATCGATTTCATGTCCAGGGTGTTGTGGTGAGTTTATCACCAAGAAATCGGGCGAAATGGACTTGACAGTGTACTTTGACAGCTAGTGACCACTGTCAGCTATCATTTGGTACCCTTTTGGTGCCGATAGAAGTTGTACTTCGCCCGGAAAAAATTATAAACCACGATGTACACTCATCGATTTCATGTCCAGGGTGTTGTGGTAGGTTTATCACCTAGAAATCGGGTGAAATGAACTTTACAGTGTACTTTGACAGCTGGTCACAACTGTCAGCTGTCATTTGATTTTTTTTTGATGCCGATCGGAGCTGTACTTTGCCCGGAAAAAATTATAGAACACGATGTACTCTCATCGATTTCATGTCCAGGGTGTTGTGGTGAGTTTATCACCTAGAAATCGGGCGAAATGGACTTGACAGTGTACTTTGACAGCTAGTGACTACTGTCAGCTGTCATTTGGTACCCTTCTAATGCCGATAGAAGCTGTACTTCGCCCGGAAAAAATTATAGACGACGATGTATTCTCATCGATTTCATTTCCAGGGTGTTGTGGTAAGTTTATCACCTAGAAATCGGGCGTAATGGACTTGACAGTGTACTTTGACAGCTAGTGACTACTGTCAGCTGTCATTTGGTACCCTTTTGGTGCCGATAGAAGCTGTACTTCGCCCGGAAAAAATTATAGACGACGATGTATTCTCATCGATTTCATTTCCAGGGTGTTGTGGTAAGTTTATCACCTAGAAATCGGGCGTAATGGACTTGACAGTGTACTTTGACAGCTAGTGACTACTGTCAGCTGTCATTTGGTACCCTTTTGGTGCCGATAGAAGCTGTACTTCGCCCGGAAAAAATTATAGACGACGATGTACTCTCATCGATTTCATGTCCAGGGCGTTGTGGTGAGTTTATCACCTAGAAATCGGGCGTAATGGACTTGACAGCGTACTTTGACAGCTAGCCATCACTGTCAGCTGTCATCTGGTACACTTTTGATGCCAATCGAAGCTGTACTTTGCCCGGAAAAAATTATAAACGACGATGTATTCTCATCGATTTCATGTCCAGGGTGTTGTGGTGAGTTTATCACCAAGAAATCGGGCGAAATGGACTTGACAGTGTACTTTGACAGCTAGTGACCACTGTCAGCTATCATTTGGTACCCTTTTGGTGCCGATAGAAGTTGTACTTCGCCCGGAAAAAATTATAAACCACGATGTACACTCATCGATTTCATGTCCAGGGTGTTGTGGTAGGTTTATCACCTAGAAATCGGGTGAAATGAACTTGACAGTGTACTTTGACAGCTGGTCACAACTGTCAGCTGTAATTTGATTAGCTTTTGATGCCAATCGGAGCTGTACTTCGCCCGGAAAAAATTATAGAACACGATGTACTCTCATCGATTTCATGTCCAGGGTGTTGTGGTGAGTTTATCACCTAGAAGTCGGGCGTAATGGACTTGACAGTGTACTTTGACAGCTAGTGACTACTGTCAGCTGTCATTTGGTACCCTTTTGGTGCCGATAGAAGCTGTACTTCGCCCGGAAAAAATTATAGACGACGATGTATTCTCATCGATTTCATTTCCAGGGTGTTGTGGTAAGTTTATCACCTAGAAATCGGGCGTAATGGACTTGACAGTGTACTTTGACAGCTAGTGACTACTGTCAGCTGTCATTTGGTACCCTTTTGGTGCCGATAGAAGCTGTACTTCGCCCGGAAAAAATTATAGACGACGATGTACTCTCATCGATTTCATGTCCAGGGTGTTGTGGTGAGTTTATCACCTAGAAATCGGGCGTAATGGACTTGACAGTGTACTTCGACAGCTAGCCATCACTGTCAACTGTCATCTATTACACTTTTGATGCCAATCGAAGCTGTACTTTGCCCGGAAAAAATTATAAACCACGATGTACACTCATCGATTTCATGTCCAGGGTGTTGTGGTAGGTTTATCACCTAGAAATCGGGTGAAATGAACTTTACAGTGTACTTTGACAGCTGGTCACAACTGTCAGCTGTCATTTGATTTTTTTTTGATGCCGATCGGAGCTGTACTTTGCCCGGAAAAAATTATAGAACACGATGTACTCTCATCGATTTCATGTCCAGGGTGTTGTGGTGAGTTTATCACCTAGAAATCGGGCGAAATGGACTTGACAGTGTACTTTGACAGCTAGTGACTACTGTCAGCTGTCATTTGGTACCCTTCTAATGCCGATAGAAGCTGTACTTCGCCCGGAAAAAATTATAGACGACGATGTATTCTCATCGATTTCATTTCCAGGGTGTTGTGGTAAGTTTATCACCTAGAAATCGGGCGTAATGGACTTGACAGTGTACTTTGACAGCTAGTGACTACTGTCAGCTGTCATTTGGTACCCTTTTGGTGCCGATAGAAGTTGTACTTCGCCCGGAAAAAATTATAGACGACGATGTACTCTCATCGATTTCATGTCCAGGGTGTTGTGGTGAGTTTATCACCTAGAAATCGGGCGTAATGGACTTGACAGTGTACTTTGACAGCTAGCCATCACTGTCAGCTGTCATCTGGTACACTTTTGATGCCAATCGAAGCTGTACTTTGCCCGGAAAAAATTATAAACGACGATGTACACTCATCGATTTCATGTCCAGGGTGTTGTGGTAGGTTTATCACCTAGAAATCGGGTGAAATGAACTTGACAGTGTACTTTGACAGCTGGTCACAACTGTCAGCTGTAATTTGATTAGCTTTTGATGCCAATCGGAGCTGTACTTCGCCCGGAAAAAATTATAGAACACGATGTACTCTCATCGATTTCATGTCCAGGGTGTTGTGGTGAGGTTATCACCTAGAAATCGGGCGAAATGGACTTCACAGTGTACTTTGGCAGCTAGTGACTACTGTCAGCTGTCATTTGGTACCCTTTTGGTGCCGATAAAAGCTGTACTTCGCCCGGAAAAAATTATAGACGACGATGTATTCTCATCGATTTCATTTCCAGGGTGTTGTGGTAAGTTTATCACCTAGAAATCGGGCGTAATGGACTTGACAGTGTACTTTTACAGCTAGTGACTACTGTCAGCTGTCATTTGGTACCCTTTTGGTGCCGATAGAAGCTGTACTTCGCCCGGAAAAAATTATAGACGACGATGTACTCTCATCGATTTCATGTCCAGGGCGTTGTGGTGAGTTTATCACCTAGAAATCGGGCGTAATGGACTTGACAGCGTACTTTGACAGCTAGCCATCACTGTCAGCTGTCATCTGGTACACTTTTGATGCCAATCGAAGCTGTACTTTGCCCGGAAAAAATTATAAACGACGATGTATTCTCATCGATTTCATGTCCAGGGTGTTGTGGTGAGTTTATCACCAAGAAATCGGGCGAAATGGACTTGACAGTGTACTTTGACAGCTAGTGACCACTGTCAGCTATCATTTGGTACCCTTTTGGTGCCGATAGAAGCTGTACTTTGCCCGGAAAAAATTATAGACGGCGATGTATTCTCATCGATTTCATGTCCAGGGTGTTGTGGTAGCTTTATCACCTAGAAATCGGGTGAAATGAACTTGACAGTGTACTTTGACAGCTGGTCACAACTGTCAGCTGTCATTTTATAAACTTTTGATGCCGATCGGAGCTGCACTTCGCCCGGAAAAAATTATAGAACACGATGTACTCTCATCGATTTCATGTCCAGGGTGTTGTGGTGAGTTTATCACCTAGAAATCGGGTGAAATGAACTCGACAGTGTACTTTGACAGCTGTTCACAACTGTCAGCTGTCATTTGATTAACTTTTGATGCCGATCGGAGCTGTACTTCGCCCGGAAAAAATTATAGAACACGATGTACTCTCATCGATTTCATGTCCAGGGTGTTGTGGTGAGTTTATCACCTAGAAATCGGGCGAAATGGACTTGACAGTGTACTTCGGAAGCTAGTGACTACTGTCAGCTGTCATTTGGTTTCCTTTTGATGCCGATAGAAGCTGTACTTCGCCCGGAAAAAATTATAGACGGCGATGTATTCTCATCGATTTCATGTCCAGGGTGTTGTGGTAAGTTTATCACCTAGAAATCGGGCGTAATGGACTTGACAGTGTACTTTGACAGCTAGTGACTACTGTCAGCTGTCATTTGGTACCCTCTTGGTGCCGATAGAAGCTGTACTTCGCCCGGAAAAAATTATAGACGACGATGTACTCTCATCGATTTCATGTCCAGGGTGTTGTGGTGAGTTTATCACCTAGGAATCGGGTGAAATGAACTTGACAGTGTACTTTGACAGCTGGTCACAATTGTCAGCTGTCATTTGATTAACTTTTGATGCCGATCGCAGCTGTACTTCGCCCGGAAAAAATTAAAGAACACGATGTACTCTCATCGATTTCATGTCCAGGGTGTTGTGGTGAGTTTATCACCTAGAAATCGGGCGAAATGGACTTAAAAGTGTACTTTGGCAGCTAGTGACTACAGTCAGCTGTCATTTGGTACCCTTTTGGTGCCGATAGAAGCTGTACTTCGCCCGGAAAAAAATATAGACGGCGATGTATTCTCATCGATTTCATGTCCAGGGTGTTGTGGTGAGTTTATCACCTAGAAATCGGGCGAAATGGACTTGACAGTGTACTTGGGAAGCTAGCGACTACAGTCAGCTGTCATTTGGTACCCTTTTGGTGCCGATAGAAGCTGTACTTCGCCCGGAAAAAATTATAGACGGCGATGTATTCTCATCGATTTCATGTCCAGGGTGTTGTGGTAAGTTTATCACCTAGAAATCGGGCGTAATGGACTTGACAGTGTACTTTGACAGCTAGTGACTACTATCAGCTGTCATTTGGTACCCTTTTGGTGCCGATAGAAGCTGTACTTCGCCCGGAAAAAATTATAGACGACGATGTACTCTCATCGATTTCATGTCCAGGGTGTTGTGGTGAGTTTATCACCTAGGAATCGGGCGTAATGGACTTGACAGTGTACTTTAACAGCTAGCCATTACTGTCAGCTGTCATCTGGTACACTTTTGATGCCAATCGAAGCTGTACTTTGCCCGGAAAAAATTATAAACGACGATGTACTCTCATCGATTTCATGTCCAGGGTGTTGTGGTAGGTTTATCACCTAGAAATCGGGTGAAATGAACTTGACAGTGTACTTTGACAGCTGGTCACAACTGTCAGCTGTCATTTAATAAACTTTTGATGCCGATCGGAGCTGTACTTCGTCCGGAAAAAATTATAGAACACGATGTACTCTCATCGATTTCATGTCCAGGGTGTTGTGGTGAGTTTATCACCTAGAAATCGGGCGAAATGGACTTGACAGTGTACTTTGGAAGCTAGTGACTACAGTCAGCTGTCATTTGGTACCCTTTTGGTGCCGATAGAAGCTGTACTTCGCCCGGAAAAAATTATAGACGGCGATGTATTCTCATCGATTTCATGTCAAGGGTGTTGTGGTAGGTTTATCACCTAGAAATCGGGTGAAATGAACTTGACAGTGTACTTTGACAGCTGGTCACAACTGTCAGCTGTCATTTGATTAACTTTTAATGCCGATCGGAGCTGCACTTCGCCCGGAAAAAATTATAGAACACGATGTACTCTCATCGATTTCATGTCCAGGGTGTTGTGGTGAGTTTATCACCTAGAAATCGGGCGAAATGGACTTGACAGTGTACTTTGAAAGCTAGTTACTACTGTCAGCTGTCATTTGGTACCCTTTTCGTGCCGATAGAAGCTGTACTTCGCCCGGAAAAAATTATAGACGACGATGTATTCTCAGCGATTTCATGTCCAGGGTGTTGTGGTGAGTTTATCACCTAGAAATCGGGCGAAATGGACTTGACAGTGTACTTTGACAGCTAGTGACTACTGTCAGCTGTCATTTGGTACCCTTTTGGTGCCGATAGAAGCTATACTTCGCCCGAAAAAAAATTATAGACGACGATGTACTCTCATCGATTTCATGTCCAGGGTGTTGTGGTGAGTTTATCACCTTGAAATCTGGTGAAATGAACTTGACAGTGTACTTTGACAGCTGGACACAACTGTCAGCTGTCATTTGATTAATTTTTGATGCCGATCGAAGCTGTACTTCGCCCGGAAAAAATTATAGAACACGATGTGCTCTCATCGATTTCATGTCCTGGGTGTTGTGGTGAGTTTATCACCTAGAAATCGGGCGAAATGGACTTGACAGTGTACTTTGGAAGCTAGTGACTACTGTCAGCTATCATTTGGTACCCTTTTGGTGCCAATAGAAGCTGTATTTCGCCCGGAAAAAATTATAGACGGCGATGTATTCTCATCGATTTCATGTCCAGGATGTTGTGGTAGGTTTATCACCTAGAAATCGGGTGAAATGAACTTGACAGTGTACTTTGACAGCTGGTCACAACTGTCAGCTGTCATTTGATTAACTTTTGATGCCAATCGGAGCTGCACTTCGCCCGGAAAAAATTATAGAACACGATGTACTCTCATCGATTTCATGTCCAGGGTGTTGTGGTGAGTTTATCACCTAGAAATCGGGTGTAATGAACTCGACAGTGTACTTTGACAGCTGGTCACAACTGTCAGCTGTCATTTGATTAACTTTTGATGCCGATCGGAGCTGTACTTCGCCCGGAAAAAATTATAGAACACGATGTACTCTCATCGATTTCATGTCCAGGGTGTTGTGGTGAGTTTATCACCTAGAAATCGGGTGAAATGGACTTGACAGTGTACTTTGAAAGCTAGTGACTACTGTCAGCTGTCATTTGGTACCCTTTTGGTGCCGATAGAAGCTGAACTTCGCCCGGAAAAAATTATAGACGGCGATGTATTCTCATCGATTTCATGTCCAGGGTGTTGTGGTAAGTTTATCACCTAGAAATCGGGCGTAATGGACTTGACAGTGTACTTTGACAGCTAGTGACTACTGTCAGCTGTTATTTGGTTTCCATTTAGTGCCGATAGAAGCTGTACTTCGCCCGGAAAAAATTATAGACGACGATGTACTCTCATCGATTTCATGTCCAGGGTGTTGTGGTGAGTTTATCACCTAGAAATCGGGTGAAATGAACTTGACAGTGTACTTTGACAGCTGGTCACATTTGTCAGCTGTCATTTGATTAACTTTTGATGCCGATCGCAGCTGTACTTCGCCCGGAAAAAATTATAGAACACGATGTACTCTCATCGATTTCATGTCCAGGGTGTTGTGGTGAGTTTATCACCTAGAAATCGGGCGAAATGGACTTAAGAGTGTACTTTGAAAGCTAGCGACTACAGTCAGCTGTCATTTGGTACCCTTTTGGTGCCGATAAAAGCTGTACTTCGCCCGGAAAAAAATTTAGACGGCGATGTATTCTCATCGATTTCATGTCCAGGGTGTTGTGGTGAGTTTATCACCTAGAAATCGGGCGAAATGGACTTGACAGTGTACTTAGGAAGCTAGTGACTACAGTCAGCTGTCATTTGGTACCCTTTTGGTGCCGATAGAAGCTGTACTTCGCCCGGAAAAAATTATAGACGGCGATGTATTCTCATCGATTTCATGTCCAGGGTGTTGTGGTAAGTTTATCACCTAGAAATCGGGCGTAATGGACTTGACAGTGTACTTTGACAACTAGTGACTACTGTCAGCTGTCATTTGGTACCCTTTTGGTGCCGATAGAAGCTGTACTTCGCCCGGAAAAAATTATAGACGACGATGTACTCTCATCGATTTCATGTCCAGGGTGTTGTGGTGAGTTTATCACCTAGGAATCGGGCGTAATGGACTTGACAGTGTAATTTGACAGCTAGCCATTACTGTCAGCTGTCATTTTGTACACTTTTGATGCCAATCGAAGCTGTACTTTGCCCGGAAAAAATTATAAACGACGATGTACTCTCATCGATTTCATGTCCAGGGTGTTGTGGTAGGTTTATCACCTAGAAATCGGGTGAAATGAACTTGACAGTGTACTTTGACAGCTGGTCACAACTGTCAGCTGTCATTTGATTAACTTTTGATGCCGATCGGAGCTGTACTTCGCCCGGAAAAAATTATAGAACACGATGTACTCTCATCGATTTCATGTCCAGGGTGTTGTGGTGAGTTTATCACCTAGAAATCGGGCGAAATGGACTTGACAGTGTACTTTGGAAGCTAGCGACTACAGTCAGCTGTCATTTGGTACCCTTTTGGTGCCGATAGAGGCTGTACTTCGCCCGGAAAAAATTATAGACGGCGATGTATTCTCATCGATTTCATGTCCAGGGTGTTGTGGTAGGTTTATCACCTAGAAATCGGGTGAAATGAACTTGACAGTGTACTTTGACAGCTGGTCACAACTGTCAGCTGTCATTTGATTAACTTTTAATGCCAATCGGAGCTGCACTTCGCCCGGAAAAAATTATAGAACACGATGTACTCTCATCGATTTCATGTCCAGGGTGTTGTGGTGAGTTTATCACCTAGAAATCGGGCGAAATGGACTTGACAGTGTACTTTTGAAGCTAGTGACTACTGTCAGCTGTCATTTGGTACCCTTTTGGTGCCGATAGAAGCTGTACTTCGCCCGGAAAAAATTATAGACGACGATGTATTCTCATAGATTTCATGTCCAGGGTGTTGTGGTAAGTTTATCAACTAGGAATCGGGCGTAATGGACTTGACAGTGTACTTTGACAGCTAGCCATTACTGTCAGCTGTCATCTGGTGCACTTTTGATGCCAATCGAAGCTGTACTTTGCCCGGAAAAAATTATAAACGACGATGTACTCTCATCGATTTCATGTCCAGGGTGTTGTGGTAGGTTTATCACCTAGAAATCGGGTGAAATGAACTTGACAGTGTACTTTGACAGCTGGTAACAACTGTCAGCTGTCATTTGATTAACTTTTGATGCCGATCGGAGCTGTACTTCGCCCGGAAAAAATTATAGAACACGATGTACTCTCATCGATTTCATGTCCAGGGTGTTGTGGTGAGTTTATCACCTAGAAATCGGGCGAAATGGACTTGACAGTGTACTTTGAAAGCTAGTGACTACTGTCAGCTGTCATTTGATACCCTTTTGGTGCCGATAGAAGCTGTACTTCGCCCGGAAAAAATTATAGACGGCGATGTATTCTCATCGATTTCATGTCCAGGGTGTTGTGGTAAGTTTATAACCTAGAAATCGGGCGTAATGGACTTGACAGTGTACTTTGACAGCTAGCGACTACTGTCAGCTGTGATTTGGTACCCTTTTGGTGCCAATAGAAGCTGTACTTCGCCCGGAAAAAATTATAGACGACGATGTACTCTCATCGATTTCATGTCCAGGGTGTTGTGGTAAGTTTATCACCTAGAAATCGGGTGAAATGAACTCAACAGTGTACTTTGACAGCTGGTCACAACTGTCAGCTGTCATTTGATTAACTTTTGATGCCGATCGGAGCTGTACTTCGCCCGGAAAAAATTATAGAACACGATGTACTCTCATCGATTTCATGTTCAGGGTGTTGTGGTGAGTTTATCACCTAGAAATCGGGCGAAAAGGACTTTACAGTGTACTTTGGAAGCTAGTGACTACTGTCAGCTATCATTTGATTAACTTTTGATGCCGATCGGAGCTGTACTTCGCCCGGAAAAAATTATAGACGGCGATGTATTCTCATCGATTTCATGTCAAGGGTGTTGTGTTAAGTTTATCAACTAGAAATCGGGTGAAATGAACTTGACAGTGTACTTTGACAGCTGGTCACAACTGTCAGCTGTCATTTGATTAACTTTTGATGCCGATCGGAGCTGCACTTCGCCCGGAAAAAATTATAGAACACGATGTACTCTCATCGATTTCATGTCCAGGGTGTTGTGGTGAGTGTATCACCTAGAAATCGGGCGAAATGGACTTGACAGTGTACTTTTGAAGCTAGTGACTACTGTCAGCTGTCATCTGGTACCCTTTTGGTGCCGATAGAAGCTGTACTTCGCCCGGAAAAAATTATAGACGACGATGTATTCTCATAGATTTCATGTCCAGGGTGTTGTGGTAAGTTTATCAACTAGGAATCGGGCGTAATGGACTTGACAGTGTACTTTGACAGCTAGCCATTACTGTCAGCTGTCATCTGGTGCACTTTTGATGCCAATCGAAGCTGTACTTTGCCCGGAAAAAATTATAAACGACGATGTACTCTCATCGATTTCATGTCCAGGGTGTTGTGGTAGGTTTATCACCTAGAAATCGGGTGAAATGAACTTGACAGTGTACTTTGACAGCTGGTAACAACTGTCAGCTGTCATTTGATTAACTTTTAATGCCAATCGGAGCTGCACTTCGCCCGGAAAAAATTATAGAACACGATGTACTCTCATCGATTTCATGTCCAGGGTGTTGTGGTGAGTTTATCACCTAGAAATCGGGCGAAATGGACTTGACAGTGTACTTTTGAAGCTAGTGACTACTGTCAGCTGTCATTTGGTACCCTTTTGGTGCCGATAGAAGCTGTACTTCGCCCGGAAAAAATTATAGACGACGATGTATTCTCATAGATTTCATGTCCAGGGTGTTGTGGTAAGTTTATCAACTAGGAATCGGGCGTAATGGACTTGACAGTGTACTTTGACAGCTAGCCATTACTGTCAGCTGTCATCTGGTGCACTTTTGATGCCAATCGAAGCTGTACTTTGCCCGGAAAAAATTATAAACGACGATGTACTCTCATCGATTTCATGTCCAGGGTGTTGTGGTAGGTTTATCACCTAGAAATCGGGTGAAATGAACTTGACAGTGTACTTTGACAGCTGGTAACAACTGTCAGCTGTCATTTGATTAACTTTTGATGCCGATCGGAGCTGTACTTCGCCCGGAAAAAATTATAGAACACGATGTACTCTCATCGATTTCATGTCCAGGGTGTTGTGGTGAGTTTATCACCTAGAAATCGGGCGAAATGGACTTGACAGTGTACTTTGAAAGCTAGTGACTACTGTCAGCTGTCATTTGATACCCTTTTGGTGCCGATAGAAGCTGTACTTCGCCCGGAAAAAATTATAGACGGCGATGTATTCTCATCGATTTCATGTCCAGGGTGTTGTGGTAAGTTTATCACCTAGAAATCGGGCGTAATGGACTTGACAGTGTACTTTGACAGCTAGCGACTACTGTCAGCTGTGATTTGGTACCCTTTTGGTGCCAATAGAAGCTGTACTTCGCCCGGAAAAAATTATAGACGACGATGTACTCTCATCGATTTCATGTCCAGGGTGTTGTGGTAAGTTTATCACCTAGAAATCGGGTGAAATGAACTCAACAGTGTACTTTGACAGCTGGTCACAACTGTCAGCTGTCATTTGATTAACTTTTGATGCCGATCGGAGCTGTACTTCGCCCGGAAAAAATTATAGAACACGATGTACTCTCATCGATTTCATGTTCAGGGTGTTGTGGTGAGTTTATCACCTAGAAATCGGGCGAAAAGGACTTTACAGTGTACTTTGGAAGCTAGTGACTACTGTCAGCTATCATTTGATTAACTTTTGATGCCGATCGGAGCTGTACTTCGCCCGGAAAAAATTATAGACGGCGATGTATTCTCATCGATTTCATGTCAAGGGTGTTGTGTTAAGTTTATCAACTAGAAATCGGGTGAAATGAACTTGACAGTGTACTTTGACAGCTGGTCACAACTGTCAGCTGTCATTTGATTAACTTTTGATGCCGATCGGAGCTGCACTTCGCCCGGAAAAAATTATAGAACACGATGTACTCTCATCGATTTCATGTCCAGGGTGTTGTGGTGAGTGTATCACCTAGAAATCGGGTGAAATGAACTCGACAGTGTACTTTGGCAGCTGGTCACAACTGTCAGCTGTCATTTGATAAACTTTTGATGCCAATCGTAGCTGTACTTCGCCCGGAAAAAATTATAGAACACGATGTACTCTCATCGATTTCATGTCCAGGGTGTTGTGGTGAGTTTATCACCTAGAAATCGGGCGGAATGGACTTTACAGTGTACTTTGTAAGCTAGTGACTACTGTCAGCTGTCATTTGGTACCCTTTTGGTGCCGATAGAAGCTGTACTTCGCCCGGAAAAAATTATAGACGGCGATTTTTTCTCATCGATTTCATGTCCAGGGTGTTTTGGTAAGTTTATCACCTAGAAATCGGGCGTAATGGACTTGACAGTGTACTTTGACAGCTAGTGACTACTGTCAGCTGTCATTTGGTACCCTTTTTGTGCCGATAGAAGCTGTACTTCGCCCGGAAAAAATTATAGACGACGATGTACTCTCATCGATTTCATGTCCAGGGTGTTGTGGTGAGTTTATCACCTAGAAATCGGGTGAAATGAACTTGACAGTGTACTTTGACAGCTGGTCACAACTGTCAGCTGTCATTTGATAACTTTTGATGCCGATCGGAGCTGTACTTCGCCCGAAAAAATTATAGAACACGATGTACTCTCATCGATTTCATGTCCAGGGTGTTGTGGTGAGTTTATCACCTAGAAATCGGGCGAAATGGACTTGACAGTGTACTTTGGCAGCTAGTGACTACTGTCAGCTGTCATTTGGTACCCTTTTGGTGCCGATAAAAGCTGTACTTCGCCCGGAAAAAATTATAGACGACGATGTACTCTCATCGATTTCATGTCCAGGGTGTTGTGGTAAGTTTATCACCTAGAAATCGGGTGAAATGAACTCGACAGTGTACTTTGACAGCTGGTCACAACTGTTAGCTGTCATTTGATTAACTTTTGATGCCAATCGAAGCTGTACTTCGCCCGGAAAAAATTATAGAACACGATATACTCTCATCGATTTCATGTCCAGGGTGTTGTGGTGAGTTTATCACCTAGAAATCGGGTGAAATGAACTCGACAGTGTACTTTGACAGCTGGTCACAACTGTCAGCTGTCATTTGATAACTTTTGATGCCGATCGGAGCTGTACTTCGCCCGAAAAAAATTATAGAACACGATGTACTCTCATCGATTTCATGTCCAGGGTGTTGTGGTGAGTTTATCACCTAGAAATCGGGCGAAATGGACTTGACAGTGTACTTCGACAGCTAGCCATTACTGTCAGCTGTCATCTGGTGTACTTTTGGTGCCGATAGAAGCTGTACTTCGCCCGGAAAAAATTATAGACGGCGATGTATTCTCATCGATTTCATGTCCAGGGTGTTGTGGTAGGTTTATCACCTAGAAATCGGGTGAAATGAACTTGACAATGTACTTTGACAGCTGGTCACAACTGTCAGCTGTCATTTGATTAACTTTTGATGCCGATCGAAGCTGCACTTCGCCCGGAAAAAATTATAGAACACGATGTACTCTCATCGATTTCATGTCCAGGGTGTTGTGGTGAGTTTATCACCTAGAAATCGGGTGAAATGAACTCGACAGTGTACTTTGACAGCTGGTCACAACTGTTAGCTGTCATTTGATAACTTTTGATGCCGATCGGAGGTGTACTTCGCCCGGAAAAATTTATAGAACACGATGTACTCTCATCGATTTCATGTCCAGGGTGTTGTGGTGAGTTTATCACCTAGAAATCGGGTGAAATGGACTTCACAGTGTACTTTGGAAGCTAGTGACTACTGTCAGCTGTCATTTGGTACCCTTTTGGTGCCCATAGAAGCTGAACTTCGCCCGGAAAAAATTATAGACGGCGATGTATTCTCATCGATTTCATGTCCAGGGTGTTGTGGTAAGTTTATCACCTAGAAATCGGGCGTAATGGACTTGACAGTGTACTTTGACAGCTAGTGACTACTGTCAGCTGTTATTTGGTGTCCATTTAGTGCCGATAGAAGCTGTACTTCGCCCGGAAAAAATTATAGACGACGATGTACTCTCATCGATTTCATGTCCAGGGTGTTGTGGTGAGTTAATCACCTAGAAATCGGGTGAAATGAACTTGACAGTGTACTTTGACAGCTGGTCACAATTGTCAGCTGTCATTTGATTATTTTTTGATGCCGATCGCAGCTGTACTTCGCCCGGAAAAAATTATAGAACACGATGTACTCTCATCGATTTCATGTCCAGGGTGTTGTGGTGAGTTTATCACCTAGAAATCGGGCGAAATGGACTTAAGAGTGTACTTTGAAAGCTAGCGACTACAGTCAGCTGTCATTTGGTACCCTTTTGGTGCCAATAGAAGCTGTACTTCGCCCGGAAAAAAATTTAGACGGCGATGTATTCTCATCGATTTCATGTCCAGGGTGTTGTGGTGAGTTTATCACCTAGAAATCGGGCGTAATGGACTTGACAGTGTACTTAGGAAGCTAGTGACTACAGTCAGCTGTCATTCGGTACCCTTTTGGTGCCGATAGAAGCTGTACTTCGCCCGGAAAAAATTATAGACGGCGATGAATTCTCATCGATTTCATGTCCAGGGTGTTGTGGTAAGTTTATCACCTAGAAATCGGGCGTAATGGACTTGACAGTGTACTTTGACAACTAGTGACTACTGTCAGCTGTCATTTGGTACCCTTTTGGTGCCGATAGAAGCTGTACTTCGCCCGGAAAAAATTATAGACGACGATGTACTCTCATCGATTTCATGTCCAGGGTGTTGTGGTGAGTTTATCACCTAGGAATCGGGCGTAATGGACTTGACAATGTAATTTGACAGCTAGCCATTACTGTCAGCTGTCATTTGGTACACTTTTGATGCCAATCGAAGCTGTACTTTGCCCGGAAAAAATTATAAACGACGATGTACTCTCATCGATTTCATGTCCAGGGTGTTGTGGTAGGTTTATCACCTAGAAATCGGGCGAAATGGACTTTACAGTGTACTTTGGAAGCTAGTGACTACTGTCAGCTATCATTTGATTAACTTTTGATGCCGATCGGAGCTGTACTTCGCCCGGAAAAAATTATAGACGGCGATGTATTCTCATCGATTTCATGTCCAGGGTGTTGTGGTGAGTTTATCACCTAGAAATCGGGCAAAATGGACTTGACAGTGTACTTTGGAAGCTAGTGACTACAGTCAGCTGTCATTTGGTACCCTTTTGGTGCCGATAGAGGCTGTACTTCGCCCGGAAAAAATTATAGACGGCGATGTATTCTCATCGATTTCATGTCCAGGGTGTTGTGGTAGGTTTATCACCTAGAAATCGGGTGAAATGAACTTGACAGTGTACTTTGACAGCTGGTCACAACTGTCAGCTGTCATTTGATTAACTTTTAATGCCGATCGGAGCTGCACTTCGCCCGGAAAAAATTATAGAACACGATGTACTCTCATCGATTTCATGTTCAGGGTGTTGTGGTGAGTTTATCACCTATAAATCGGGCGAAATGGACTTGACAGTGTACTTTGAAAGCTAGTGACTACTGTCAACTGTCGTTTGGTACCCTTTTGGTGCCGATAGAAGCTGTACTTCGCCCGGAAAAAATTATAGACGACGATGTATTCTCATAGATTTCATGTCCAGGGTGTTGTGGTAAGTTTATCAACTAGGAATCGGGCGTAATGGACTTGACAGTGTACTTTGGCAGCTAGTCATTACTGTCAGCTGTCATCTGGTGCACTTTTGATGCCAATCGAAGCTGTACTTTGCCCGGAAAAAATTATAAACGACGATGTACTCTCATCGATTTCATGTCCAGGGTGTTGTGGTAGGTTTATCACCTAGAAATCGGGTGAAATGAACTTGACAGTGTACTTTGACAGCTGGTAACAACTGTCAGCTGTCATTTGATTAACTTTTGATGCCGATCGGAGCTGTACTTCGCCCG
This sequence comes from Oxycera nigricornis, assembly GCA_963942545.1. Classification (NCBI taxonomy): domain Eukaryota; kingdom Metazoa; phylum Arthropoda; class Insecta; order Diptera; family Stratiomyidae; genus Oxycera; species Oxycera nigricornis. The sequence goes on along the minus strand of OZ012664.1, from coordinate 16,500,499 downwards.
GAAAAAATTATAGAACACGATGTACTCTCATCGATTTCATGTCCAGGGTGTTGTGGTGAGTTTATCACCTAGAAATCGGGCGAAATGGACTTGACAGTGTACTTTGAAAGCTAGTGACTACTGTCAGCTGTCATTTGGTAAATTTTTGGTGCCGATAGAAGCTGTACTTCGCCCGGAAAAAATTATAGACGGCGATGTATTCTCATCGATTTCATGTCCAGGGTGTTGTGGTAAGTTTATCACCTAGAAATCGGGCGAAATGGACTTGACAGTGTACTTCGACAGCTAGCCATTACTGTCAGCTGTCATCTGGTGTACTTTTGGTGCCGATAGAAGCTGTACTTCGCCCGGAAAAAATTATAGACGGCGATGTATTCTCATCGATTTCATGTCCAGGGTGTTGTGGTAGGTTTATCACCTAGAAATCGGGTGAAATGAACTTGACAATGTACTTTGACAGCTGGTCACAAATGTCAGCTGTCATTTGATTAACTTTTGATGCCAATCGAAGCTGCACTTCGCCCGGAAAAAATTATAGAACACGATGTACTCTCATCGATTTCATGTCCAGGGTGTTGTGGTGAGTTTATCACCTAGAAATCGGGTGAAATGAACTCGACAGTGTACTTTGACAGCTGGTCACAACTGTTAGCTGTCATTTGATAACTTTTGATGCCGATCGGAGCTGTACTTCGCCCGGAAAAATCTATAGAACACGATGTACTCTCATCGATTTCATGTCCAGGGTGTTGTGGTGAGTTTATCACCTAGAAATCGGGTGAAATGGACTTCACAGTGTACTTTGGAAGCTAGTGACTACTGTCAGCTGTCATTTGGTACCCTTTTGGTGCCGATAGAAGCTGAACTTCGCCCGGAAAAAATTATAGACGGCGATGTATTCTCATCGATTTCATGTCCAGGGTGTTGTGGTAAGTTTATCACCTAGAAATCGGGCGTAATGGACTTGACAGTGTACTTTGACAGCTAGTGACTACTGTCAGCTGTTATTTGGTACCCATTTAGTGCCGATAGAAGCTGTACTTCGCCCGGAAAAAATTATAGACGACGATGTACTCTCATCGATTTCATGTCCAGGGTGTTGTGGTGAGTTTATCACCTAGAAATCGGGTGAAATGAACTTGACAGTGTACTTTGACAGCTGGTCACAATTGTCAGCTGTCATTTGATTATTTTTTGATGCCGATCGCAGCTGTACTTCGCCCGGAAAAAATTATAGAACACGATGTACTCTCATCGATTTCATGTCCAGGGTGTTGTGGTGAGTTTATCACCTAGAAATCGGGCGAAATGGACTTAAGAGTGTACTTTGAAAGCTAGCGACTACAGTCAGCTGTCATTTGGTACCCTTTTGGTGCCGATAGAAGCTGTACTTCGGCCGGAAAAAAATTTAGACGGCGATGTATTCTCATCGATTTCATGTCCAGGGTGTTGTGGTGAGTTTATCACCTAGAAATCGGGCGTAATGGACTTGACAGTGTACTTAGGAAGCTAGTGACTACAGTCAGCTGTCATTTGGTACCCTTTTGGTGCCGATAGAAGCTGTACTTCGCCCGGAAAAAATTATAGACGGCGATGTATTCTCATCGATTTCATGTCCAGGGTGTTGTGGTAAGTTTATCACCTAGAAATCGGGCGTAATGGACTTGACAGTGTACTTTGGCAACTAGTGACTACTGTCAGCTGTCATTTGGTACCCTTTTGCTGCCGATAGAAGCTGTACTTCGCCCGGAAAAAATTATAGACGACGATGTACTCTCATCGATTTCATGTCCAGGGTGTTGTGGTGAGTTTATCACCTAGGAATCGGGCGTAATGGACTTGACAGTGTAATTTGACAGCTAGCCATTACTGTCAGCTGTCATTTGGTACACTTTTGATGCCAATCGAAGCTGTACTTTGCCCGGAAAAAATTATAAACGACGATGTACTCTCATCGATTTCATGTCCAGGGTGTTGTGGTAGGTTTATCACCTAGAAATCGGGCGAAATGGACTTTACAGTGTACTTTGGAAGCTAGTGACTACTGTCAGCTATCATTTGATTAACTTTTGATGCCGATCGGAGCTGTACTTCGCCCGGAAAAAATTATAGACGGCGATGTATTCTCATCGATTTCATGTCCAGGGTGTTGTGGTGAGTTTATCACCTAGAAATCGGGCGAAATGGACTTGACAGTGTACTTTGGAAGCTAGTGACTACAGTCAGCTGTCATTTGGTACCCTTTTGGTGCCGATAGAGGCTGTACTTCGCCCGGAAAAAATTATAGACGGCGATGTATTCTCATCGATTTCATGTCCAGGGTGTTGTGGTAGGTTTATCACCTAGAAATCGGGTGAAATGAACTTGACAGTGTACTTTGACAGCTGGTCACAACTGTCAGCTGTCATTTGATTAACTTTTAATGCCGATCGGAGCTGCACTTCGCCCGGAAAAAATTATAGAACACGATGTACTCTCATCGATTTCATGTCCAGGGTGTTGTGGTCATTTTATCACCTAGAAATCGGGCGAAATGGACTTGACAGTGTACTTTGGAAGCTAATGACTACTGTCAGCTGTCGTTTGGTACCCTTTTGGTGCCGATAGAAGCTGTACTTCGCCCGGAAAAAATTATAGACGACGATGTATTCTCATAGATTTCATGTCCAGGGTGTTGTGGTAAGTTTATCAACTAGGAATCGGGCGTAATGGACTTGACAGTGTACTTTGACAGCTAGCCATTACTGTCAGCTGTCATCTGGTGCACTTTTGATGCCAATCGAAGCTGTACTTTGCCCGGAAAAAATTATAAACGACGATGTACTCTCATCGATTTCATGTCCAGGGTGTTGTGGTAGGTTTATCACCTAGAAATCGGGTGAAATGAACTTGACAGTGTACTTTGACAGCTGGTAACAACTGTCAGCTGTCATTTGATTAACTTTTGATGCCGATCGGAGCTGTACTTCGCCCGGAAAAAATTATAGAACACGATGTACTCTCATCGATTTCATGTCCAGGGTGTTGTGGTGAGTTTATCACCTAGAAATCGGGCGAAATGGACTTGACAGTGTACTTTGAAAGCTAGTGACTACTGTCAGCTGTCATTTGGTACCCTTTTGGTGCCGATAGAAGCTGTACTTCGCCCGGAAAAAATTATAGACGGCGATGTATTCTCATCGATTTCATGTCCAGGGTGTTGTGGTAAGTTTATCACCTAGAAATCGGGCGTAATGGACTTGACAGTGTACTTTGACAGCTAGCGACTACTATCAGCTGTGATTTGGTACCCTTTTGGTGCCAATAGAAGCTGTACTTCGCCCGGAAAAAATTATAGACGACGATGTACTCTCATCGATTTCATGTCCAGGGTGTTGTGGTAAGTTTATCACCTAGAAATCGGGTGAAATGAACTCGACAATGTACTTTGACAGCTGGTCACAACTGTCAGCTGTCATTTGATTAACTTTTGATGCCGATCGGAGCTGTACTTCGCCCGGAAAAAATTATAGAACACGATGTACTCTCATCGATTTCATGTCCAGGGTGTTGTGGTGAGTTTATCACCTAGAAATCGGGCGAAATGGACTTTACAGTGTACTTTGGAAGCTAGTGACCACTGTCAGCTATCATTTGATTAACTTTTGATGCCGATCGGAGCTGTACTTCGCCCGGAAAAAATTATAGACGGCGATGTATTCTCATCGATTTCATGTCCAGGGTGTTGTGTTAAGTTTATCAACTAGAAATCGGGTGAAATGAACTTGACAGTGTACTTTGACAGCTGGTCACAACTGTCAGCTGTCATTTGATTAACTTTTGATGCCGATCGGAGCTGCACTTCGCCCGGAAAAAATTATAGAACACGATGTACTCTCATCGATTTCATGTCCAGGGTGTTGTGGTGAGTGTATCACCTAGAAATCGGGTGAAATGAACTCGACAGTGTACTTTGGCAGCTGGTCACAACTGTCAGCTGTCATTTGATTAACTTTTGATGCCAATCGGAGCTGTACTTTGCCCGGAAAAAATTATAGAACACGATGTACTCTCATCGATTTCATGTCCAGGGTGTTGTGGTGAGTTTATCACCTAGAAATCGGGCGAAATGGACTTTACAGTGTAATTTGAAAGCTAGTGACTACTGTCAGCTGTCATTTGGTACCCTTTTGGTGCCGATAGAAGCTGTACTTCGCCCGGAAAAAATTATAGACGGCGATTTTTTCTCATCGATTTCATGTCCAGGGTGTTTTGGTAAGTTTATCACCTAGAAATCGGGCGTAATGGACTTGACAGTGTACTTTGACAGCTAGTGACTACTGTCAGCTGTCATTTGGTACCCTTTTTGTGCCGATAGAAGCTGTACTTCGCCCGGAAAAAATTATAGACGACGATGTACTCTCATCGATTTCATGTCCAGGGTGTTGTGGTGAGTTTATCACCTAGAAATCGGGTGAAATGAACTTGACAGTGTACTTCGACAGCTGGTCACAACTGTCAGCTGTCATTTGATAACTTTTGATGCCGATCAGAGCTGTACTTCGCCCGAAAAAAATTATAGAACACGATGTACTCTCATCGATTTCATGTCCAGGGTGTTGTGGTGAGTTTATCACCTAGAAATCGGGCGAAATGGACTTGACAGTGTACTTTGGCAGCTAGTGACTACTGTCAGCTGTCATTTGGTACCCTTTTGGTGCCGATAGAAGCTGTACTTCGCCCGGAAAAAATTATAGACGACGATGTACTCTCATCGATTTCATGTCCAGGGTGTTGTGGTAAGTTTATCACCTAGAAATCGGGTGAAATGAACTCGACAGTGTACTTTGACAGCTGGTCACAACTGTTAGCTGTCATTTGATTAACTTTTGATGCCAATCGAAGCTGTACTTCGCCCGGAAAAAATTATAGAACACGATGTACTCTCATCGATTTCATGTCCAGGGTGTTGTGGTGAGTTTATCACCTAGAAATCGGGTGAAATGAAATCGACAGTGTACTTTGACAGCTGGTCACAACTGTGAGCTGTCATTTGATAACTTTTGATGCCGATCGGAGCTGTACTTCGCCCGAAAAAAATTATAGAACACGATGTACTCTCATCGATTTCATGTCCAGGGTGTTGTGGTGAGTTTATCACCTAGAAATCGGGCGAAATGGACTTGACAGTGTACTTTGACAGCTAGCCATTACTGTCAGCTGTCATCTGGTGTACTTTTGGTGCCGATAGAAGCTGTACTTTGCCCGGAAAAAATTATAGACGGCGATGTATTCTCATCGATTTCATGTCCAGGGTGTTGTGGTAGGTTTATCACCTAGAAATCGGGTGAAATGAACTTGACAATGTACTTTGACAGCTGGTCACAACTGTCAGCTGTCATTTGATTAACTTTTGATGCCGATCGAAGCTGCACTTCGCCCGGAAAAAATTATAGAACACGATGTACTCTCATCGATTTCATGTCCAGGGTGTTGTGGTGAGTTTATCACCTAGAAATCGGGTGAAATGAACTCGACAGTGTACTTTGACAGCTGGTCACAACTGTCAGCTGTCATTTGATAACTTTTGATGCCGATCGGAGCTGTACTTCGCCCGAAAAAAATTATAGAACACGATGTACTCTCATCGATTTCATGTCCAGGGTGTTGTGGTGAGTTTATCACCTAGAAATCGGGCGAAATGGACTTGACAGTGTACTTTGGAAGCTAGTGACTACTGTCAGCTGTCATTTGGTTGACCTTTTGGTGCCGATAGAAGCTGTACTTCGCCCGGAAAAAATTATAGACGGCGATGTATTCTCATCGATTTCATGTCCAGGGTGTTGTGGTAAGTTTATCACCTAGAAATCGGGCGTAATGGACTTGACAGTGTACTTTGACAGCTAGTGACTACTGTCAGCTGTCATTTGGTACCCTTTTTGTGCCGATAGAAGCTGTAGTTCGCCCGGAAAAAATTATAGACGACGATGTACTCTCATCGATTTCATGTCCAGGGTGTTGTGGTAAGTTTATCAACTAGGAATCGGGCGTAATGGACTTGACAGTGTATTTTGACAGCTAGCCATTACTGTCAGCTGTCATTTGATAACTTTTGATGCCGATCGGAGCTGCACTTCGCCCGGAAAAAATTATAGAACACGATGTACTCTCATCGATTTCATGTCCAGGGTGTTGTGGTGAGTTTATCACCTAGAAATCGGGCGAAATGGACTTGACAGTGTACTTTAGAAGCTAGTCACTACTGTCGGCTGTCATTTGGTACCCTTTTGGTGCCGATAGAAGCTGTAGTTCGCCCGAAAAAAATTATAGACGACGATGTACTCTCATCGATTTCATGTCCAGGGTGTTGTGGTAAGTTTATCAACTAGGAATCGGGCGTAATGGACTTGACAGTGTATTTTGACAGCTAGCCATTACTGTCAGCTGTCATTTGGTACACTTTTGATGCCAATCGAAGCTGTACTTTGCCCGGAAAAAATTATAAACGACGATGTACTCTCATCGATTTCATGTCCAGGGTGTTGTGGTAGGTTTATCACCTAGAAATCGGGTGAAATGAACTTGAGAGTGTACTTTGACAGCTGGTCACAACTGTCAGCTGTCATTTGATTAACTTTTGATGCCAATCGGAGCTGTACTTCGCCCGGAAAAAATTATAGAACACGATGTACTCTCATCGATTTCATGTCCAGGGTGTTGTGGTGAGTTTATCACCTAGAAATCGGGCGAAATGGACTTGACAGTGTACTTTGGAAGCTAGTGACTACTGTCAGCTGTCATTTGGTACCCTTTTGGTGCCGATAGAAGCTGTACTTCGCCCGGAAAAAATTATAGACGGCGATGTATTCTCATCGATTTCATGTCCAGGGTGTTGTGGTAAGTTTATCACCTAGAAATCGGGCGTAATGGACTTGATAGTGTACTTTGACAGCTAGTTACTACTGTCAGCTGTCATTTGGTACCCTTTTGATGCCGATAGAAGCTGTACTTCGCCCGGAAAAAATTATAGACGACGATGTACTCTCATCGATTTCATGTCCAGGGTGTTGTGGTAAGTTTATCACCTAGAAATCGGGCGTAATGGACTTGACAGTGTACTTTGACAGCTAGTGACTACTGTCAGCTGTCATTTGGTACCCTTTTTGTGCCGATAGAAGCTGTACTTCGCCCGGAAAAAATTATAGACGACGATGTACTCTCATCGATTTCATGTCCAGGGTGTTGTGGTAGGTTTATCACCTAGAAATCGGGTGAAATGAACTTGACAGTGTACTTCGACAGCTGGTCACAACTGTCAGCTGTCATTTGATTAACTTTTAATGCCGATCGGAGCTGCACTTCGCCCGGAAAAAATTATAGAACACGATGTACTCTCATCGATTTCATGTCCAGGGTGTTGTGGTGAGTTTATCACCTAGAAATCGGGCGAAATGGACTTGACAGTGTACTTTAGAAGCTAGTCACTACTGTCGGCTGTCATTTGGTACCCTTTTGGTGCCGATAGAAGCTGTAGTTCGCCCGGAAAAAATTATAGACGACGATGTACTCTCATCGATTTCATGTCCAGGGTGTTGTGGTAAGTTTATCAACTAGGAATCGGGCGTAATGGACTTGACAGTGTATTTTGACAGCTAGCCATTACTGTCAGCTGTCATTTGGTACACTTTTGATGCCAATCGAAGCTGTACTTTGCCCGGAAAAAATTATAAACGACGATGTACTCTCATCGATTTCATGTCCAGGGTGTTGTGGTAGGTTTATCACCTAGAAATCGGGTGAAATGAACTTGAGAGTGTACTTTGACAGCTGGTCACAACTGTCAGCTGTCATTTGATTAACTTTTGATGCCAATCGGAGCTGTACTTCGCCCGGAAAAAATTATAGAACACGATGTACTCTCATCGATTTCATGTCCAGGGTGTTGTGGTGAGTTTATCACCTAGAAATCGGGCGAAATGGACTTGACAGTGTACTTTGGAAGCTAGTGACTACTGTCAGCTGTCATTTGGTACCCTTTTGGTGCCGATAGAAGCTGTACTTCGCCCGGAAAAAATTATAGACGGCGATGTATTCTCATCGATTTCATGTCCAGGGTGTTGTGGTAAGTTTATCACCTAGAAATCGGGCGTAATGGACTTGATAGTGTACTTTGACAGCTAGTTACTACTGTCAGCTGTCATTTGGTACCCTTTTGATGCCGATAGAAGCTGTACTTCGCCCGGAAAAAATTATAGACGACGATGTACTCTCATCGATTTCATGTCCAGGGTGTTGTGGTAAGTTTATCACCTAGAAATCGGGTGAAATGAACTCGACAGTGTACTTTGACAGCTGGTCACAATTGTCAGCTGTCATTTGATTAACTTTTGATGCCAATCGGAGCTGTACTTCGCCCGGAAAAAATTATAGAACACGATGTACTCTCATCGATTTCATGTCCAGGGTGTTGTGGTGAGTTTATCACCTAGAAATCGGGCGAAATGGACTTTACAATGTACTTTGGAAGCTAGTGACTACAGTCAGCTGTCATTTGGTACACTTTTGGTGCCGATAGAAGCTGTACTTCGCCCGGAAAAAATTATAGACGACGATGTATTCTCATCGATTTCATGTCCAGGGTGTTGTGGTAAGTTTATCAACTAGAAATCGGGCGTAATGGACTTGACAGTGTACTTTGACAGCTAGCCATTACTGTCAGCTGTCATGTGATACACTTTTGATGCCATTCGAAGCTGTACTTTGCCCGGAAAAAATTTTAAACGACGATGTACTCTCATCGATTTCATGTCCAGGGTGTTGTGGTAGGTTTATCACCTAGAAATCGGGTGAAATGAACTTGACAGTGTACTTTGACAGCTGGTCACAACTGTCAGCTGTCATTTGATTAACTTTTGATGCCGATCGGGGCTGTACTTTGCCCGGAAAAAATTATAGAACACGATGTACTCTCATCGATTTCATGTCCAGGGTGTTGTGGTGAGTTTATCACCTAGAAATCGGGCGAAATGGACTTAACAGTGTACTTCGAAAGCTAGTGAATACTGTCAGCTGTCATTTGGTACCCTTTTGGTGCCGATAGAAGCTGTACTTCGCCCGGAAAAAATTATAGACGGCGATGTATTCTCATCGATTTCATGTCCAGGGTGTTGTGGTAAGTTTATCACCTAGAAATCGGGCGTAATGGACTTGACAGTGTACTTTGACAGCTAGTGACTACTGTCAGCTGTCATTTGGTACCCTTTTGGTGCCAATAGAAGCTGTATTCCGCCCGGAAAAAATTATAGACGACGATGTACTCTCATCGATTTCATGTCCAGGGTGTTGTGGTGAGTTTATCACCTAGAAATCGGGCGTAATGGACTTGACAGTGTACTTTGGCAGCTAGCCATTACTGTCAGCTGTCATTTGGTACACTTTTGATGCCAATCGAAGCTGTACTTTGCCCGGAAAAAATTATAAACGACGATGTACTCTCATCGATTTCATGTCCAGGGTGTTGTGGTAGGTTTATCACCTAGAAATCGGGTGAAATGAACTTGACAGTGTACTTGGACAGCTGGTCACAACTGTCAGCTGTCATTTGATTAACTTTTGATGCCAATCGGAGCTGTACTTCGCCCGGAAAAAATTATAGAACACGATGTACTCTCATCGATTTCATGTCCAGGGTGTTGTGGTGAGTTTATCACCTAGAAATCGGGCGTAATGGACTTGACAGTGTACTTTGACAGCTAGTGACCACTGTCAGCTAGCATTTGGTACCCTTTTGGTGCCGACAGAAGCTGTACTTCGCCCGGAAAAAATTATAGACGACGATGTATTCTCATCGATTTCATGTCCAGGGTGTTGTGGTAAGTTTATCACCTAGAAATCGGGCGTAATGGACTTGACAGTGTACTTTGACAGCTAGTGACTACTGTCAGCTGTCATTTGGTACCCTTTTGGTGCCGATAGAAGCTGTACTTCGCCCGGAAAAAATTATAGACGACGATGTACTCTCATCGATTTCATGTCCAGGGTGTTGTGGTGAGTTTATCACCTAGAAATCGGGCGTAATGGACTTGACAGTGTACTTTGACAGCTAGCCATTACTGTCAGCTGTCATCTAGTACACTTTTGATGCCAATCGAAGCTGTACTTTGCCCGGAAAAAATTATAAACGACGATGTACACTCATCGATTTCATGTCCAGGGTGTTGTGGTATGTTTATCACCTAGAAATCGGGTGAAATGAACTTGACAGTGTACTTTGACAGCTGGTCACAACTGTCAGCTGTCATTTGATTAACTTTTGATGCCGATCGGAGCTGTACTTCGCCCGGAAAAAATTATAGAACACGATGTACTCTCATCGATTTCATGTCCAGGGTGTTGTGGTGAGTTTATCACCTAGGAATCGGGCGAAATGGACTTGACAGTGTACTTTGACAGCTAGTGACTACTGTCAGCTGTCATTTGGTACCCTTTTGTTGCCGATAGAAGCTGTACTTCGCCCGGAAAAAATTATAGACGACGATGTACTCTCATCGATTTCATGTCCAGGGTGTTGTGGTGAGTTTATCACCTAGGAATCGGGCGTAATGGACTTGACAGTGTACTTTGACAGCTGGTCACAACTGTCAGCTGTCATCTGGTACACTTTTGATGCCAATCGAAGCTGTACTTTGCCCGGAAAAAAATATAAACGACGATGTACTGTCATCGATTTCATGTCCAGGGTGTTGTGGTAGGTTTATCACCTAGAAATTGGGTGAAATGAACTTGACAGTGTACTTTGACAGCTGGTCACAACTGTCAGCTGTCATTTGATTAACTTTTGATGCCGATCGAAGCTGTACTTCGCCCGGAAAAAATTATAGAACACGATGTACTCTCATCGATTTCATGTCCAGGGTGTTGTGGTGAGTTTATCACCTTGAAATCGGGCGTAATGGACTTAACAGTGTACTTTGACAGCTAGTGACTACTGTCAGCTGTCATTTGGTACCCTTTTGGTGCCGATAGAAGCTGTACTTCGCCCGGAAAAAATTATAGACGACGATGTATTCTCATCGATTTCATGTCCAGGGTGTTGTGGTAAGTTTATCACCTAGAAATCGGGCGTAATGGACTTGACAGTGTACTTTGACAGCTAGTGACTACTGTCAGCTGTCATTTGGTACCCTTTTGGTGCCGATAGAAGCTGTACTTCGCCCGGAAAAAATTATAGACGACGATGTACTCTCATCGATTTCATGTCCAGGGTGTTGTGGTGAGTTTATCACCTAGAAATCGGGCGAAATGGACTTGACAGTGTACTTTGGAAGCTAGTGACTACTGTCAGCTGTCATTTGGTACCCTTTTGGTGCCGATAGAAGCTGTACTTCGCCCGGAAAAAATTATAGACGGCGATGTATTCTCATCGATTTCATGTCCAGGGTGTTGTGGTAGGTTTTTTACCTAGAAATCGGGTGAAATGAACTTGACAGTGTACTTTGACAGCTGGCCACAACTGTCAGCTGTCATTTGATTAATTTTTGATGCCGATCGAAGCTGCACTTCGCCCGAAAAAAATTATAGAACACGATGTACTCTCATCGATTTCATGTCCAGGGTGTTGTGGTGAGTTTATCACCTAGAAATCGGGTGAAATGAACTCGACGGTGTACTTTGACAGCTGGTTACAACTGTCAGCTATCATTTGATTATATTTTGATGCCGATCAGAGCTGTACTTCGCCCGGAAAAAATTATAGACGACGATGTACTCTCATCGATTTCATGTCCAGGGTGTTGTGGTGAGTTTATCACCTAGAAATCGGGCGAAATGGACTTGACAGTGTACTTTGGAAGCTAGTGACTACTGTCAGCTGTCATTTGGTACCCTTTTGGTGCCGTTCGGAGCTGTACTTCGCCCGGAAAAAATTATAGAACACGATGTACTCTCATCGATTTCATGTCCAGGGTGTTGTGGTGAGTTTATCACCTAGAAATCGGGCGTAATGGACTTGACAGTGTACTTTGACAGCTAGTCATAACTGTCAGCTGTCATGTTGTACACTTTTGATGCCAATCGAAGCTGTACTTTGCCCGGAAAAAATTATAAACGACGATGTACTCTCATCGATTACATGTCCAGGGTGTTGTGGTAGGTTTATCACCTAGAAATCGGGTGAAATGAACTTGACAGTGTACTTTGACAGCTGGTCACAACTGTCAGCTGTCATTTGATTAACTTTTGATGCCGATCGAAGCTGTACTTCGCCCGGAAAAAATTATAGAACACGATGTACTCTCATCGATTTCATGTCCAGGGTGTTGTGGTGAGTTTATCACCTTGAAATCGGGCGTAATGGACTTGACAGTGTACTTTGACAGCTAGTGACTACTGTCAGCTGTCATTTGGTACCCTTTTGGTGCCGATAGAAGCTGTACTTCGCCCGGAAAAAATTATAGACGACGATGTATTCTCATCGATTTCATGTCCAGGGTGTTGTGGTAAGTTTATCAACTAGAAATCGGGCGTAATGGACTTGACAGTGTACTTTGACAGCTAGTGACTACTGTGAGCTGTCATTTGGTACACTTTTGGTGCCGATAGAAGCTGTACTTCGCCCGGAAAAAATTATAGACGACGATGTACTCTCATCGATTTCATGTCCAGGGTGTTGTGGTGAGTTTATCACCTAGAAATCGGGCGTAATGGACTTGACAATGTACTTTGACAGCTAGCCATTACTGTCAGCTGTCATCTTGTACACTTTTGATGCCAATCCAAGCTGTACTTTGCCCGGAAAAAATTATAAACGACGATGTACTCTCATCGATTTCATGTCCAGGGTGTTGTGGTAGGTTTATCACCTAGAAATCGGGTGAAATGAACTTGACAGTGTACTTTGACAGCTGGTCACAACTGTCAGCTGTCATTTGATTATTTTTTTAAACCGATCGGAGCTGTACTTCGCCCGGAAAAAATTATAGAACACGATGTACTCTCATCGATTTCATGTCCAGGGTGTTGTGGTGAGTTTATCACCTAGAAATCGGGCGTAATGGACTTGACAGTGTACTTCGACAGCTAGTGACTACTGTCAGCTGTCATTTGGTACCCTTTTGGTGCCGATAGAAGCTGTACTTCGCCCGGAAAAAATTATAGACGACGATGTATTCTCATCGATTTCATGTCCAGGGTGTTGTGGTAAGTTTATCACCTAGAAATCGGGCGTAATGGACTTGACAGTGTACTTTGACAGCTAGTGAACACTGTCAGCTGTCATTTGGTACCCTTTTGGTGCCGATAGAAGCTGCACTTCGACCGGAAAAAATTATAGACGACGATGTACTCTCATCGATTTCATGTCCAGGGTGTTGTGGTGAGTTTATCACCTAGAAATCGGGCGTAATGGACTTGACAGTGTACTTTGGCAGCTAGCCATTACTGTCAGCTGTCATCTTGTACACTTTTGATGCCAATCGAAGCTGTACTTTGCCCGGAAAAAAATATAAACGAAGATGTACTCTCATCGATTTCATGTCCAGGGTGTTGTGGTAGGTTTATCACCTAGAAATCGGGTGAAATGAACTTGACAGTGTACTTTGACAGCTGGTCACAACTGTCAGCTATCATTTGATTAACTTTTGATGCCGATCGGAGCTGTACTTCGCCCGGAAAAAATTATAAAACACGATGTACTCTCATCGATTTCATGTCCAGGGTGTTGTGGTAGGTTTATCACCTAGAAATTGGGTGTAATGGACTTGACAGTGTACTTTGACAACTAGCCACTACTGTCAGCTGTCATTTGGTGCCCTTTTATTGCCGATAGAAGCTGTACTTTGCCCGGAAAAAAATATAAACGACGATGTACTCTCATCGATTTCATGTCCAGGGTGTTGTGGTAGGTTTATCACCTAGAAATCGGGTGAAATGAACTTGACAGTGTACTTTGACAGCTGGTCAAAACTGTCAGCTGTCATTTGATTAACTTTTGATGCCGATCGAAGCTGTACTTCGCCCGGAAAAAATTATAGAACACGATGTACTCTCATCGATTTCATGTCCAGGGTGTTGTGGTGAGTTTATCACCTAGAAATCGGGCGTAAGGGACTTGACAGTGTACTTTGACAGCTAGCCATCACTGTCAGCTGTCATGTTGTACACTTTTGATGCCAATCGAAGCTGTACTTTGCCCGGAAAAAATTATAAACGACGATGTACTCTCATCGATTACATGTCCAGGGTGTTGTGGTAGGTTTATCACCTAGAAATCGGGTGAAATGAACTTGACAGTGTACTTTTACAGCTGGTCACAACTGTCAGCTGTCATTTGATTAACTTTTGATGCCGATCGGAGCTGTACTTCGCCCGGAAAAAGTTATAGAACACGATGTACTCTCATCGATTTCATGTCCAGGGTGTTGTGGTGAGTTTATCACCTAGAAATCGGGCGAAATGGACTTGACAGTGTACTTTGAAAGCTAGGCACTACTGTCAGCTGTCATTTAATACCCTTTTATTGCCGATATAAGCTGTACTTCGCCCGGAAAAATTTATAGAACACGATGTACTCTCATCCATTTCATGTCCAGGCTGTTGTGGTGAGTTTATCGCCTAGAAATCGGGCGTAATGGACTTGACAGTGTACTTTGACAGCTAGTCATTACTGTCAGCTGTCATCTGGTACACTTTTGATGCCAATCGAAGCTGTACTTTGCCCGGAAAAAATTATAAACGACAATGTACTCTCATCGATTTCATGTCCAGGGTGTTGTGGTAGGTTTATCACCTAGAAATCGGGTGAAATGAACTTGACAGTGTACTTTGACAGCTGGTCACAACTGTCAGCTGTCATTTGATTAACTATTGATGCCGATCAGAGCTGTACTTCGCCCGGAAAAAATTATAAACGACGATGTACTCTCATCGATTTCATGTCCAGGGTGTTGTGGTAGGTTTATCACCTAGAAATCGGGCGTAATGGACTTGACAGTGTACTTTGACAGATAGCCGCTACTGTCAGCTTTCATTTGGTACCCTTTTGGTGCCGATAGAAGCATTACTTCGCCCGGAAAAAATTATAAACGACGATGTATTCTCATCGATTTCATGTCCAGGGTGTTGTGGTAGGTCTATCACCTGGAAATCGGGTGAAATGAAATTGACAGTGTACTTTGACAGCTGGTCACAACTGTCAGCTGTCATTTGATTAACTTTTGATGCCGATCGGAGCTGTACTTCGCCCGGAAAAGTTTATAGAACACGATGTACTCTCATCGATTTCATGTCCAGGGTGTTGTGGTGAGTTTATCGCCTAGAAATCGGGCGTAATGGACTTGACAGTGTACTTTGACAGCTAGCCACTACTGTCAGCTGTCATTTGATACCCTTTAATTGCCGATAGAAGCTGTAGTTCGCCCGGAAAAAATTATAGAACACGATGTACTCTTATCGATTTCATGTCCAGGGTGTTGTGGTGAGTTTATCACCTAGAAATCGGGCGTAATGGACTTGACAGTGTACTTTGGATGCTAGTTACTTTTGTCAGCAATTATTTGGTACCCTTTTGAGGCCGATAAAAGCTGTGCTTCGCCCGTAAAAAATTATAGAACACGATGTACTCTCATTGATTTCATGTCCAAGGTGTTGTGGTAAGTTTATCACCTAGAAATCGGGTGAAATGAGCTTGACAGTGTACTTTGACAGCTGGTCACAACTGTCAGCTGTCATTTGATTAACTTTTGATGCCGATCGGAGCTGTACTTCGCCCGGAAAAAATTATAGAACACGATGTACTCTCATCGATTTCATGTCCAGGGTGTTGTGGTGAGTTTATCACCTACAAATCGGGCGAAATGGATTTGACAGTGTACTTTGGAAGCTAGTGACTACTGTCAGCTGTCATTTGGTACCCTTTTGGTGCCGATAGAAGCTGTACTTCGCCCGGAAAAAATTATAAACGACGATGTATTCTCATCGATTTCATGTCCAGGGTGTTGTGGTAGGTTTATCACCTAGAAATCGGGTGAAATGAACTTGACAGTGTACTTTGACAGCTGGTCAGAACTGTCAGCTGTCATTTGATTAACTTTTGATGCCGATCGAAGTTGTACTTCGCCCGGAAAAATTTATAGAACACGATGTACTCTCATCGATTTCATGTCCAGGGTGTTGTGGTGAGTTTATCGCCTAGAAATCGGGCGTAATGGACTTGACAGTGTACTTTGGCAGCTAGCCATTACTGTCAGCTGTCAACTGGTATACTTTTGATGCCAATCGAAGCTGTATTTCGCCCGGAAAAATTATAAACGACGATGTACTCTCATCGATTTCATGTCCAGGGTGTTGTGGTAGGTTTATCACCTAGAAATCGGGTGAAATGAACTTGACAGTGTACTTTGACAGCTGGTCACAACTGTCAGCTGTTATTTGATTAACTTTTGATGCCGATCAGAGCTGTACTTCGCCCGGAAAAAATTATAGAACACGATGTACTCTCATCGATTTCATGTCCAGGGTGTTGTGGTGAGTTTATCACCTAGAAATCGGGCAAAATGGACTTGACAATGTACTTTGACAGCTAGTTACTACTGTCAGCTGTCATTTGGTACCCTTTTGGTGCCGATAGAAGCTGTACTTCGCCCGGAAAAAATTATAGACGACGATGTACTCTCATCGATTTCATGTCCAGGGTGTTGTGGTGAGTTTATCACCTAGGAATTTGGCGTAATGGACTTGACAGTGTACTTTGACAGCTAGTTATTTTTGTCAGCTGTCATCTGGTACACTTTTGATGCCAATTGAAGCTGTACTTCGCCCGGAAAAAATTATAGACGACGATGTATTCTCATCGATTTCATGTCCAGGGTGTTGTGGTAAGCTTATCACCTAGAAATCGGGCGTAATGGACTTGACAGTGTACTTTGACAGCTAGCCATTGCTGTCGGCTGTCATCTGGTACACTTTTGATGCCGATCGGAGCTGTACTTCGCCCGGAAAAAATTATAGAACACGATGTACTCTCATAGATTTCATGTCCAGGGTGTTGTGGTGAGTTTATCACCTAGAAATCGGGCGAAATGGACTTGACAGTGTAATTTGACAGCTAGCCATTACTGTCAGCTGTCATCTGGTACACTTTTGATGCCGATCGGAGCTGTACTTCGCCCGTAAAAAATTATAGAACACGATGTACTCTCATCGATTTCATGTCCAGGGTGTTGTGGTGAGTTTATCACCTAGAAATCGGGCGAAATGGACTTGACAGTGTACTTTGACAGCTGGTCACAACTGTCAGCTGTCATTTGATAAACTTTTGATGCCGATCGAAGCTGTACTTTGCCCGGAAAAAATTATAGAACACGATGTACTCTCATCGATTTCATGTCCAGGGTGTTGTGGTGAGTTTATCACCTAGAAATCGGGCGAAATGGACTTGACAGTGTACTTTGGAAGCTAGTGACTACTGTCAGCTGTCATTTGGTACCCTTTTGGTGCCGATAGAAGCTGTACTTCGCCTCGAAAAATTATAGACGACGATGTATTCTCATCGATTTCATGTCCAGGGTGTTGTGGTGAGTTTATCGCCTAGAAATCGGGCGTAATGGACTTGACAGTGTACTTTGGCAGCTAGACATTACTGTCAGCTGTCATCTGGTATACTTTTGATGCCAATCGAAGCTGTATTTCGCCCGGAAAAATTATAAACGACGATGTACTCTCATCGATTTCATGTCCAGGGTGTTGTGGTAGGTTTATCACCTAGAAATCGGGTGAAATGAACTTGACAGTGTACTTTGACAGCTGGTCACAACTGTCAGCTGTTATTTGATTAACTTTTGATGCCGATAAGAGCTGTACTTCGCCCGGAAAAAATTATAGAACACGATGTACTCTCATCGATTTCATGTCCAGGGTGTTGTGGTGAGTTTATCACCTAGAAATCGGGCAAAATGGACTTGACAATGTACTTTGACAGCTAGTGACTACTGTCAGCTGTCATTTGGTACCCTTTTGGTGCCGATAGAAGCTGTACTTCGCCCGGAAAAAATTATAGACGACGATGTACTCTCATCGATTTCATGTCCAGGGTGTTGTGGTGAGTTTATCACCTAGGAATCGGGCGTAATGGACTTGACAGTGTACTTTGACAGCTAGTTATGTTTGTCAGCTGTCATCTGGTACACTTTTGATGCCAATCGAAGCTGTACTTCGCCCGGAAAAAATTATAGACGACGATGTATTCTCATCGATTTCATGTCCAGGCTGTTGTGGTAAGCTTATCACCTAGAAATCGGGCGTAATGGACTTGACAGTGTACTTTGACAGCTAGCCATTGCTGTCAGCTGTCATCTGGTACACTTTTGATGCCGATCGGAGCTGTACTTCGCCCGGAAAAAATTATAGAACACGATGTACTCTCATCGATTTCATGTCCAGGGTGTTGTGGTGAGTTTATCACCTAGAAATCGGGCGAAATGGACTTGACAGTGTAATTTGACAGCTAGCCATTACTGTCAGCTGTCATCTGGTACACTTTTGATGCCGATCGGAGCTGTACTTCGCCCGTAAAAAATTATAGAACACGATGTACTCTCATCGATTTCATGTCCAGGGTGTTGTGGTGAGTTTATCACCTAGAAATCGGGCGAAATGGACTTGACAGTGTACTTTGACAGCTGGTCACATTTGTCAGCTGTCATCTGATAAACTTTTGATGCCGATCGGAGCTGTACTTTGCCCGGAAAAAATTATAGAACACGATGTACTCTCATCGATTTCATGTCCAGGGTGTTGTGGTGAGTTTATCACCTAGAAATCGGGCGAAATGGACTTGAGAGTGTACTTTGGAAGCTAGTGACTACTGTCAGCTGTCATTTGGTACCCTTTTGGTGCCGATAGAAGCTGTACTTCGCCTGGAAAAATTATAGACGACGATGTATTCTCATCGATTTCATGTCCAGGGTGTTGTGGTGAGTTTATCGCCTAAAAATCGGGCGTAATGGACTTGACAGTGTACTTTGGCAGCTAGCCATTACTGTCAGCTGTCATCTGGTATACTTTTGATGCCAATCGAAGCTGTATTTCGCCCGGAAAAATTATAAACGACGATGTACTCTCATCGATTTCATGTCCAGGGTGTTGTGTTAGGTTTATCACCTAGAAATCGGGTGAAATGAACTTGACAGTGTACTTTGACAGCTGGTCACAACTGTCAGCTGTTATTTGATTAACTTTTGATGCCGATCAGAATTGTACTTCGCCCGGAAAAAATTATAGAACACGATGTACTCTCATCGATTTCATGTCCAGGGTGTTGTGGTGAGTTTATCACCTAGAAATCGGGCAAAATGGACTTGACAATGTACTTTGACAGCTAGTGACTACTGTCAGCTGTCATTTGGTACCCTTTTGGTGCCGATAGAAGCTGTACTTCACCCGGAAAAAATTATAGACGACGATGTACTCTCATCGATTTCATGTCCAGGGTGTTGTGGCGAGTTTATCACCTAGGAATCGGGCGTAATGGACTTGACAGTGTACTTTGACAGCTAGTTATGTTTGTCAGCTGTCATCTGGTACACCTTTGATGCCAATCGAAGCTGTACTTCGCCCGGAAAAAATTATAGACGACGATGTACTCTCATCGATTTCATGTCCAGGGTGTTGTGGTAAGCTTATCACCTAGAAATCGGGCGTAATGGACTTGACAGTGTACTTTG
The DNA here is from genome assembly GCA_963942545.1 of Oxycera nigricornis. Classification (NCBI taxonomy): domain Eukaryota; kingdom Metazoa; phylum Arthropoda; class Insecta; order Diptera; family Stratiomyidae; genus Oxycera; species Oxycera nigricornis. The sequence goes on along the minus strand of OZ012664.1, from coordinate 16,480,802 downwards.
ACAGCTAGCCATTGCTGTCAGCTGTCATCTGGTACACTTTTGATGCCGATCGGAGCTGTACTTCGCCCGGAAAAAATTATAGAACACGATGTACTCTCATCGATTTCATGTCCAGGGTGTTGTGGTGAGTTTATCACCTAGAAATCGGGCGAAATGGACTTGACAGTGTAATTTGGCAGCTAGTCATTACTGTCAGCTGTCATTTGGTACACTTTTGATGCCGATCGGAGCTGTACTTCGCCCGTAAAAAATTATAGAACACGATGTACTCTCATCGATTTCATGTCCAGGGTGTTGTGGTGAGTTTATCACCTAGAAATCGGGCGTAATGGACTTGACAGTGTACTTTGACAGCTGGTCACAACTGTCAGCTGTCATTTGATAAATTTTTGATGCCGATCAGAGCTGTACTTCGCCCGGAAAAAATTATAGAACACGATGTACTCTCATCGATTTCATGTCCAGGGTGTTGTGGTGAGTTTATCACCTAGAAATCGGGCGAAATAGACTTGACAGTGTACTTTGGAAGCTAGTGACTACTGTCAACTGTCATTTGGTGTCCTTTTGGTGCCGATAGAAGCTGTACTCCACCCGGAAAAAATTATAGACGGCGATGTATTCTCATCGATTTCATGTCCAGGGTGTTGTGGTGAGTTTATCACCTAGAAATCGGGTGAAATGAACTTGACAGTGTACTTTGACAGCTGGTCACAACTGTCGGCTGTCATTTGATTAACTTTTGATGCCGATCGGAGCTGTACTTCGCCCGGAAAAAATTATAGAACACGATGTACTCTCATCGATTTCATGTCCAGGGTGTTGTTGTGAGTTTATCACCTAGAAATCGGGCGAAATGGACTTGACAGTGTAATTTGACAGCTAGCCATCGCTGTCAGCTGTCATCTGGTACACTTTTGATGCCGATCGGAGCTATACTTCGCCCGGAAAAAATTATAGAACACGATGTACTCTCATCGATTTCATGTCCAGGGTGTTGTGGTGAGTTTATCACCTAGAAATCGGGCGAAATGGACTTGACAGTGTACTTTGATAGCTAGTCATTGCTGTCAGCTGTCATCTGGTACACTTTTGATGCCGATCGGAGCTGTACTTCGCCCGGAAAAAATTATAGAACACGATGTACTCTCATCGATTTCATGTCCAGGGTGTTGTGGTGAGTTTATCACCTAGAAATCGGGCGAAATGGACTTGACAGTGTAATTTGACAGCTAGCCATTACTGTCAGCTGTCATCTGGTACACTTTTGATGCCGATCGGAGCTGTACTTCGCCCGTAAAAAATTATAGAACACGATGTACTCTCATCGATTTCATGTCCAGGGTGTTGTGGTGAGTTTATCACCTAGAAATCGGGCGAAATGGACTTGACAGTGTACTTTGACAGCTGGTCACAACTGTCAGCTGTCATTTGATAAACTTTTGATGCCGATCAGAGCTGTACTTCGCCCGTAAAAAATTATAGACGACGATGTATTCTCATCGATTTCATGTCCAGGGTGTTGTGGTAAGTTTATCAACTAGAAATCGGGCGTAATGGACTTGACAGTGTACTTCGACAGCTAGCCATTACTGTCAGCTGTCATCTTGTACACTTTTTATGCCAATCAAAGCTGTACTTTGCCCGGAAAAAATTATAAACGACGATGTACTCTCATCGATTTCATGTCCAGGGTGTTGTGGTAGGTTTATCACCTAGAAATCGGGTGAAATGAACTTGACAGTGTACTTTGACAGCTGGTCACAACTGTCGGCTGTCATTTGATTAACTTTTGATGCCGATCGGAGCTGTACTTCGCCCGGAAAAAATTATAGAACACGATGTACTCTCATCGATTTCATGTCCAGAGTGTTGTGGTGAGTTTATCACCTAGAAATCGGGCGTAATGGACTTGACAGTGTACTTTGACAGCTAGCCATTACTGTCAGCTGTCATCTGGTACACTTTTGATGCCAATCGAAGCTGTACTTTGCCCGGAAAAAATTATAAACGACGATGTACTCTCATCGATTTCATGTCCAGGGTGTTGTGGTGAGTTTATCACCTAGAAATCGGGCGTAATGGACTTGACAGTGTACTTTAGCAGCTAGTCATTACTGTCAGCTGTCATCTGGTACACTTTTGATGCCAATCGAAGCTGTACTTTGCCCGGAAAAAATTATAAACGACGATGTACTCTCATCGATTTCATGTCCAGGGTGTTGTGGTAGGTTTATCACCTAGAAATCGGGTGAAATGATTTTGACAGTATACTTTGACAGCTGGACACATTTGTCAGCTGTCATTTTATAAACTTTTGTTGCTGATCGGAGCTGTACTTCGCCCGGAAAAAATTATAGAACACGATGTACTCTCATCGATTTCATGTCCAGGGTGTTGTGGTAGGTTTATCACCTAGAAATCGGGCGGAATGGACTTGACAGTGTACTTTGAAAACTAGCCACTACTGTCAGCTGTCATTTGGTTCCCTTTTATTGCCAATAAAAGCTGTACTTTGCCCCGAAAAAAATATAAACGACGATGTACTCTCATCGATTTCATGTCCAGGGTGTTGTGGTAGGTTTATCACCTAGAAATCGGGTGAAATGAACTTGACAGTGTACTTTGACAGCTGTTCACAACTGTCAGCTGTCATTTGATTAACTTTTGATGCCGATCGGAGCCGTACTTCGCCCGGAAAAAATTATAGAACACGATGTACTCTCATCGATTTCATGTTCAGGGTGTTGTGGTGAGTTTATCACCTAGAAATCGGGCAAAATGGACTTGACAGTGTACTTTCACAGCTAGTGACTATTGTCAGCTGTCATTTGGTACCTTTTTGGTGCCGATCGGAGCTGTACTTCGCCCGGAAAAATTTATAGAACACGATGTACTCTCATCGATTTCATGTCCAGGGTGTTGTGGTGAGTTTATCGCCTAGAAATCGGGCGTAATGGACTTGACAGTGTACTTTGACAGCTAGCCATTACTGTCAGCTGTCATCTGGTACACTTTTGATGCCAATCGAAGCTGTACTTCGCCCGGAAAAAATTATAAACGACGATGTACTCTCATCGATTTCATGTCCAGGGTGTTGTGGTAGGTTTATCACCTAGAAATCGGGTGAAATGAACTTGACAGTGTACTTTGACAGCTGGTCACAACTGTCAGCTGTCATTTGATAAACTTTTGATGCCGATCAGAAATGTACTTCGCCCGGAAAAAATTATAGAACACGATGTACTCTCATCGATTTCATGTCCAGGGTGTTGTGGTGAGTTTATCACCTAGAAATCGGGCAAAATGGACTTGACAGTGTACTTTGACAGCTAGTGACTACTGTCAGCTGTCATTTGGTACCCTTTTGGTGCCGATAGAAGCTGTACTTCGCCCGGAAAAAATTATAGAACACGATGTACTCTCATCGATTTCATGTCCAGGGTGTTGTGGCGAGTTTATCACCTAGAAATCGGGCGAAATGGACTTGACAGTGTACTTTGACAGCCAGCCATTACTGTCAGCTGTCATCTGGAACACTTTTGATGCCGATAGAAGCTGTACTTCGCCCGGAAAAATTATAGACGACGATGTACTCTCATCGATTTCATGTCCAGGGTGTTGTGGTAGGTTTATCACCTAGAAATCGGGTGAAATGAACTTGACAGTGTACTTTGACAGCTGGTCACAACTGTCAGCTGTCATTTGATTAACTTTTGATGCCGATCAGAGCTGTACTCCGCCCGGAAAAAAATATAGAACACGATGTACTCTCATCGATTTCATGTCCAGGGTGTTGTGGTGAGTTTATCACCTAGAAATCGGGCAAAATGGACTTGACAGTGTACTTTGGAAGCTAGTGACTACTGTCAGCTGTCATTTGATACCCTTTTGGTGCCGATAGAAGCTGTACTACGCCCGGAAAAAATTATAGACGGCGATGTATTCTCATCGATTTCATGTCCAGGGTGTTGTGGTGAGTTTATCACCTAGAAATCGGGCGTAATGGACTTGACAGTGTACTTTGACAGCTAGCCATTACTGTCAGCTGTCATCTTGTACACTTTTGATGCCAATCAAAGCTGTACTTTGCCCGGAAAAAATTATAAACGACGATGTACTCTCATCGATTTCATGTCCAGGGTGTTGTGGTAGGTTTATCACCTAGAAATCGGGTGAAATGAACTTGACAGTGTAATTTGACAGCTGTTCACAACTGTCAGCTGTCATTTGATTAACTTTTGATGCCAATCGGAGCTGTACTTCGCCCGGAAAAAATTATAGAACACGATGTACTCTCATCGATTTCATGTTCAGGGTGTTGTGGTGAGTTTATCACCTAGAAATCGGGCCAAATGGACTTGACAGTGTACTTTCGCAGCTAGTGACTACTGTCAGCTGTCATTTGGTACCCTTTTGGTGTCGATAAAAGCTGTACTTCGCCCGGAAAAAATTATAGACGACGATGTACTCTCATCGATTTCATGTCCAGGGTGTTGTGGTGAGTTTATCACCTAGGAATCGGGCGTTATGGACTTGACAGTGTACTTTGACAGCTAGCCATTACTGTCAGCTGTCATTTGGTACACTTTTGATGCCAATCGAAGCTGTACTTTGCCCGGAAAAAATTATAAACGACGATGTACTCTCATCGATTTCATGTCCAGGGTGTTGTGGTAAGTTTATCACCTAGAAATCGGGTGAAATGAACTTGACAGTGTACTTTGACAGCTGGTCAGAACTGTCAGCTGTCATTTGATTAACTTTTGATGCCGATCGGAGCTGTACTTCGCCCGGAAAAAATTATAGAACACGATGTACTCTCATCGATTTCATGTCCAGGGTGTTGTGGTGAGTTTATCACCTAGAAATCGGGCGAAATGGACTTGGCAGTGTACTTTGACAGCTGGTCACAACTGTCAGCTGTCATTTGATTAACTTTTAATGCCGATCGGAGCTGTACTTCGCCCGGAAAAAATTATAGAACACGATGTACTCTCATCGATTTCATGTCCAGGGTGTTGTGGTGAGTTTATCACCTAGAAATCGGGCAAAATGGACTTGACAGTGTACTTTGAAAGCTAGTGACTACTGTCAGCTGTCATTTGGTACCCTTTTGGTGCCGATAAAAGCTGTACTTCGCCCGGAAAAAAATATAGACGACGATGTACTCTCATCGATTTCATGTCCAGGGTGTTGTGGTGAGTTTATCACCTAGGAATCGGGCGTAATGGACTTGACAGTGTACTTTGACAGCTAGCCATTACTGTCAGCTGTCATTTGGTACACTTTTGATGCCAATCGAAGCTGTACTTTGCCCGGAAAAAATTATAAACGACGATGTACTCTCATCGATTTCATGTCCAGGGTGTTGTGGTAGGTTTATCACCTAGAAATCGGGTGAAATGAACTTGACAGTGTACTTTGACAGCTGGACACATTTGTCAGCTGTCATTTTATAAACTTTTGATGCTGATCGGAGCTGTACTTCGCCAAGAAAAAATTATAGAACACGATGTACTCTCATCGATTTCATGTCCAGGGTGTTGTGGTAGGTTTATCACCTAGAAATCGGGCGAAATGGACTTGACAGTGTACTTTGACAACTAGCCACTACTGTCAGCTGTCATTTGGTACCCTTTTATTGCCAATAGAAGCTGTAGTTTGCCCGGAAAAAAATATAAACGACGATGTACTCTCATCGATTTCATGTCCAGGGTGCTGTGGTAGGTTTATCACCTAGAAATCGGGTGAAATGAACTTGACACTGTACTTTGACAGCTGTTCACAACTGTCAGCTGTCATTTGATTAACTTTTGATGCCGATCGGAGCTGTACTTCGCCCGGAAAAAATTATAGAACACGATGTACTCTCATCGATTTCATGTTCAGGGTGTTGTGGTGAGTTTATCACCTAGAAATCGGGCGAAATGGACTTGACAGTGTACTTTCACAGCTAGTGACTATTGTCAGCTGTCATTTGGTACCCTTTTGGTGCCGATCGAAGCTGTACTTCGCCCGGAAAAATTTATAGAACACGATGTACTCTCATCGATTTCATGTCCAGGGTGTTGTGGTGAGTTTATCGCCTAGAAATCGGGCGTAATGGACTTGACAGTGTACTTTGACAGCTAGTCATTACTGTCAGCTGTCATCTGGTACACTTTTGATGCCAATCGAAGCTGTACTTCACCATGAAAAAATTATAAACGACGATGTACTCTCATCGATTTCATGTCCAGGGTGTTGTGGTAGGTTTATCACCTAGAAATCGGGTGAAATGAACTTGACAGTGTACTTTGACAGCTGGTCACAACTGTCAGCTGTCATTTGATAAACTTTTGATGCCGATCAAAGCTGTACTTCGCCCGGAAAAAATTATAGAACACGATGTACTCTCATCGATTTCATGTCCAGGGTGTTGTGGTGAGTTTATCACCTAGAAATCGGGCAGAATGGACTTGACAGTGTACTTTGACAGCTAGTGACTACTGTCAGCTGTCATTTGATTAACTTTTAATGCCGATCGGAGCTGTACTTCGCCCGGAAAAAATTATAGAACACGATGTACTCTCATCGATTTCATGTCCAGGGTGTTGTGGTGAGTTTATCACCTAGAAATCGGGCAAAATGGACTTGACAGTGTACTTTGAAAGCTAGTGACTACTGTCAGCTGTCATTTAATACCCTTTTGGTGCCGATAAAAGCTGTACTTCGCCCGGAAAAAAATATAGACGGCGATGTATTCTCATCGATTTCATGTCCAGGCTGTTGTGGTGAGTTTATCACCTAGAAATCGGGCGTAATGGACTTGACAGTGTACTTTGACAGCTAGCCATTACTGTCAACTATCATTTTGTACACTTTTGATGCCAATCAAAGCTGTACTTTGCCCGGAAAAAATTATAAATGACGATGTACTCTCATCGATTTCATGTCCAGGGTGTTGTGGTAGGTTTATCACCTAGAAATCGGGTGAAATGAACTTGACAGTGTGCTTTGACAGCTGGACACATTTGTCAGCTGTCATTTTATAAACTTTTGATGCTGATCGGAGCTGTACTTCGCCCGGAAAATATTATAGAACACGATGTACTCTCATCGATTTCATGTCCAGAGTGTTGTGGTGAGTTTATCACCTAGAAATCGGGCGTAATGACCTTGACAGTCTACTTTGACAGCTAGTCATTACTGTCAGCTGTCATCTGGTACACTTTTGATGCCAATCGGAGCTGTACTTTGCCCGGAAAAAATTATAAACGACGATGTACTCTCATCGATTTCATGTCCAGGGTGTTGTGGTGAGTTTATCACCTAGAAATCGGGCGTAATGGACTTGACAGTGTACTTTAACAGCTAGCCATTACTGTCAGCTGTCATCTGGTACACTTTTGATGCCAATCGAAGCTGTACTTTGCCCGGAAAAAATTTTAAACGACGATGTACTCTCATCGATTTCATGTCCAGGGTGTTGTGGTAGGTTTATCACCTAGAAATCGGGTGAAATGAACTTGACAGTGTAATTTGACAGCTGGACACATTTGTCAGCTGTCATTTTATAAACTTTTGATGCTGATCGGAGCTGTACTTCGCCCGGAAAAAATTATAGAACACGATGTACTCTCATCGATTTCATGTCCAGGTTGTTGTGGTAGGTTTATCACCTAGAAATCGGGCGAAATGGACTTGACAGTGTACTTTGACAACTAGTCACTACTGTCAGCTGTCATTTGGTACCCTTTTATTGCCAATAGAAGCTGTAGTTTGCCCGGAAAAAAATATAAACGACGATGTACTCTCATCGATTTCATGTCCAGGGTGCTGTGGTAGGTTTATCACCTAGAAATCGGGTGAAATGAACTTGACAGTGTACTTTGGCAGCTGTTCACAACTGTCAGCTGTCATTTGATTAACTTTTGATGCCGATCGGAGCTGTACTTCGCCCGGAAAAAATTATAGAACACGATGTACTCTCATCGATTTCATGTTCAGGGTGTTGTGGTGAGTTTATCACCTAGAAATCGGGCGAAATGGACTTGACAGTGTACTTTCACAGCTAGTGACTATTGTCAGCTGTCATTTGGTACCCTTTTGGTGCCGATCGGAGCTGTACTTCGCCCGGAAAAATTTATAGAACACGATGTACTCTCATCGATTTCATGTCCAGGGTGTTGTGGTGAGTTTATCGCCTAGAAATCGGGCGTAATGGACTTGACAGTGTACTTTGACAGCTAGCCATTACTGTCAGCTGTCATCTGGTACACTTTTGATGCCAATCGAAGCTGTACTTCACCCGGAAAAAATTATAAACGACGATGTACTCTCATCGATTTCATGTCCAGGGTGTTGTGGTAGGTTTATCACCTAGAAATCGGGTGAAATGAACTTGAGAGTGTACTTTGACAGCTGGTCACAACTGTCAGCTGTCATTTGATTAACTTTTGATGCCGATCAGAGCTGTACTTCGCCCGGAAAAAATTATAGAACACGATGTACTCTCATCGATTTCATGTCCAGGGTGTTGTGGTGAGTTTATCACCTAGAAATCGGGCAAAATGGACTTGACAGTGTACTTTGACAGCTAGTGACTACTGTCAGCTGTCATTTGGTACCCTTTTGGTGCCGATAGAAGCTGTACTTCGCCCGGAAAAAATTATAGACGACGATGTACTCTCATCGATTTCATGTCCAGGGTGTTGTGGTGAGTTTATCACCTAGGAATCGGGCGTAATGGACTTAACAGTGTACTTTGACAGCTGGTCAAAACTGTCAGCTGTTATTTGATTAACTTTTGATGCCGATTGGAGCTGTACTTCACCCGGAAAAAATTATAGAACACGATGTACTCTCATCGATTTCATGTCCAGGGTGTTGTGGTGAGTTTATCGCCTAGAAATCGGGCGTAATGGACTTGACAGTGTACTTTGACAGCTAGCCATTACTGTCAGCTGTCATCTGGTACACTTTTGATGCCAATCGAAGCTGTACTTTGCCCGGAAAAAATTATAAACGACGATGTACTCTCATCGATTTCATGTCCAGGGTGTTGTGGTAGGTTTATCACCTAGAAATCGGGTGAAATGAACTTGACAGTGTACTTTGACAGCTGGTCAAAACTGTCAGCTGTTATTTGATTAACTTTTGATGCCGATTGGAGCTGTACTTCACCCGGAAAAAATTATAGAACACGATGTACTCTCATCGATTTCATGTCCAGGGTGTTGTGGTGAGTTTATCACCTAGAAATCGGGCGAAATGGACTTGACAGTGTACTTGAAAAGCTAGTGACTACAGTCAGCTGTCATTTGGTAACCTTTTGGTGCCGATAGAAGCTGTACTTCGCCCGGAAAAAATTATAGAACACGATGTATTCTCATCGATTTCATGTCCAGGGTGTTGTGGTAGGTTTATCACCTAGAAATCGGGTGAAATGAACTTGACAGTGTACTTTGACAGCTGGTCACAACTGTCAGCTGTCATTTGATTAACTTTTATTGCCGATCGGAGCTGCACTACGCCCGGAAAAAATTATAGAACACGATGTACTCTCATCGATTTCATGTCCAGGGTGTTGTGGTGAGTTTATCACCTAGAAATCGGGCGAAATGGACTTGACAGTGTACTTTGAAAGCTAGTGACTACTGTCAGCTGTCATTTGGTACCCTTTTGGTGCCGATAGAAGCTGTACTTCGCCCGGAAAAAATTATAGACGACGATGTATTCTCATCGATTTCATGTCCAGGGTGTTGTGGTAAGTTTATCACCTAGAAATTGGGCGTAATGGACTTGACAGTGTACTTTGACAGCTAGTGACTACTGTCAGCTGTCATTTGGTTTCCTTTTATTGCCGATAGAAGCTGTACTTCGCCCGGAAAAAATTATAGACGACGATGTACTCTCATCGATTTCATGTCCAGGGTGTTGTGGTGAGTTTATCACCTAGAAATCGGGCGTAATGGACTTGACAGTGTACTTTGACAGCTAGACATTGCTGTCAGCTGTCATTTGGTACACTTTTGATGCCAATCAAAGCTGTACTTTGCCCGGAAAAAATTATAAACGACGATGTACTCTCATCGATTTCATGTCCAGGGTGTTGTGGAAGGTTTATCACCTAGAAATCTGGTGAAATGAACTTGACAGTGTACTTTGGCAGCTGGTCACAACTGTCAGCTGTCATTTGATTACCTTTTGATGCCGATCGGGGCTGTACTTCGCCCGGAAAAAATTATAGAACACGATGTACTCTCATCGATTTCATGTCCAGGGTGTTGTGGTGAGTTTATCACCTAGAAATCGGGCGAAATGGACTTGACAGTGTACTTGTGAAGCTAGTGACTACAGTCAGCTGTCATTTGGTACCCTTTTGGTGCCGATAGAAGCTGTACTTCGCCCGGAAAAAATTATAGAACACGATGTATTCTCATCGATTTCATTTCCAGGGTGTTGTGGTAGGTTTATCACCTAGAAATCGGGTGAAATGAACTTGACAGTGTACTTTGACAGCTGGTCAAAACTGTCAGCTGTTATTTGATTAACTTTTGATGCCGATCGGAGCTGTACTTCACCCGGAAAAAATTATAGAACACGATGTACTCTCATCGATTTCATGTCCAGGGTGTTGTGGTGAGTTTATCACCTAGAAATCGGGCGAAATGGACTTGACAGTGTACTTGAGAAGCTAGTGACTATAGTCAGCTGTAATTTTGTAACCTTTTGGTGCCGATAGAAGCTGTACTTCGCCCGGAAAAAATTATAGAACACGATGTATTCTCATCGATTTCATGTCCAGGGTGTTGTGGTAGGTTTATCACCTAGAAATCGGGTGAAATGAACTTGACAGTGTACTTTGACAGCTGGTCACAACTGTCAGCTGTCATTTGATTAACTTTTAATGCCGATCGAAGCTGCACTACGCCCGGAAAAAATTATAGAACACGATGTACTCTCATCGATTTCATGTCCAGGGTGTTGTGGTGAGTTTATCACCTAGAAATCGGGCGAAATGGACTTGACAGTGTACTTGAAAAGCTAGTGACTATAGTCAGCTGTCATTTGGTAACCTTTTGGTGCCGATAGAAGCTGTACTTCGCCCGGAAAAAATTATAGAACACGATGTATTCTCATCGATTTCATGTCCAGGGTGTTGTGGTAGGTTTATCACCTAGAAATCGGGTGAAATGAACTTGACAGTGTACTTTGACAGCTGGTCAAAACTGTCAGCTGTTATTTGATTAACTTTTGATGCCGATCGGAGCTGTACTTCACCCGGAAAAAATTATAGAACACGATGTACTCTCATCGATTTCATGTCCAGGGTGTTGTGGTGAGTTTATCACCTAGAAATCGGGCGAAATGGACTTGACAGTGTACTTGAGAAGCTAGTGACTATAGTCAGCTGTAATTTTGTAACCTTTTGGTGCCGATAGAAGCTGTACTTCGCCCGGAAAAAATTATAGAACACGATGTATTCTCATCGATTTCATGTCCAGGGTGTTGTGGTAGGTTTATCACCTAGAAATCGGGTGAAATGAACTTGACAGTGTACTTTGACAGCTGGTCACAACTGTCAGCTGTCATTTGATTAACTTTTAATGCCGATCGAAGCTGCACTACGCCCGGAAAAAATTATAGAACACGATGTACTCTCATCGATTTCATGTCCAGGGTGTTGTGGTGAGTTTATCACCTAGAAATCGGGCGAAATGGACTTGACAGTGTACTTTGACAGCTAGTGACTACTGTCAGCTGTCATTTGGTTTCCTTTTATTGCCGATAGAAGCTGTACTTCGCCCGGAAAAAATTATAGACGACGATGTACTCTCATCGATTTCATGTCCAGGGTGTTGTGGTGAGTTTATCACCTAGAAATCGGGCGTAATGGACTTGACAGTGTACTTTGACAGCTAGACATTGCTGTCAGCTGTCATTTGGTACACTTTTGATGCCAATCAAAGCTGTACTTTGCCCGGAAAAAATTATAAACGACGATGTACTCTCATCGATTTCATGTCCAGGGTGTTGTGGAAGGTTTATCACCTAGAAATCGGGTGAAATGAACTTGACAGTGTATTTTGGCAGCTGGTCACAACTGTCAGCTGTCATTTGATTACCTTTTGATGCCGATCGAGGCTGTACTTCGCCCGGAAAAAATTATAGAACACGATGTACTCTCATCGATTTCATGTCCAGGGTGTTGTGGTGAGTTTATCACCTAGAAATCGGGCGAAATGGACTTGACAGTGTACTTGGGAAGCTAGTGACTACAGTCAGCTGTCATTTGGTACCCTTTTGGTGCCGATAGAAGCTGTACTTCGCCCGGAAAAAATTATAGAACACGATGTATTCTCATCGATTTCATTTCCAGGGTGTTGTGGTAGGTTTATCACCTAGAAATCGGGTGAAATGAACTTGACAGTGTACTTTGACAGCTGGTCACAACTGTCAGCTGTCATTTGATTAACTTTTAATGCCGATCGAAGCTGCACTACGCCCGGAAAAAATTATAGAACACGATGTACTCTCATCGATTTCATGTCCAGGGTGTTGTGGTGAGTTTATCACCTAGAAATCGGGCGTAATGGACTTGACAGTGTACTTTGAAAGCTAGTGACTACTGTCAGCTGTCATTTGGTACCCTTTTGGTTCCGATAGAAGCTGTACTTCGCCCGTAAAAAATTATAGAACACGATGTACTCTTATCGATTTCATGTCCAGGGTGTTGTGGTGAGTTTATCACCTAGAAATCGGGCGTAATGGACTTGAAGGTGTACTTTGGCAGCTAGCCATCACTGTCAGCTGTCATCTGGTACACTTTTGATGCCAATCGGAGCTGTACTTCACCCGGAAAAAATTATAAACAACGATATACTCTCATCGATTTCATGTCCAGGGTGTTGTGGTGTGTTTATCACCTAGAAATCGGGCGACATGCACTTGACAGTGTACTTTGACAGCTAGTGACTACTGTCAGCTGTCATTTGGTTTTCTTTTGGTGCCGATAGAAGCTGTACTTCGCCCGGAAAAAATTATAGACGACGATGTACTCTCATCGATTTCATGTCCAGGGTGTTGTGGTGAGTTTATCACCTAGAAATCGGGCGTAATGGACTTGACAGTGTACTTTGACAGCTAGACATTGCTGTCAGCTGTCATTTGGTACACTTTAGATGCCAATCGAAGCTGTACTTTGCCCGGAAAAAATTATAAACGACGATGTACTCTCATCGATTTCATGTCCAGGGTGTTGTGGAAGGTTTATCACCTAGAAATCGGGTGAAATGAACTTGACAGTCTACTTTGGCAGCTGGTCACAACTGTCAGCTGTCATTTGATTAACTTTTGATGCCGATCGGGGCTGTACTCCGCCCGGAAAAAATTATAGAACACGATGTACTCTCATCGATTTCATGTCCAGGGTGTTGTGGTGAGTTTATCACCTAGAAATCGGGCGAAATGGACTTGACAGTGTACTTGGAAAGCTAGTGACTACAGTCAGCTGTAATTTGGTACCCTTTTGGTGCCGATAGAAGCTGTACTTCGCCCGGAAAAAATTATAGAACACGATGTATTCTCATCGATTTCATTTCCAGGGTGTTGTGGTAGGTTTATCACCTAGAAATCGGGTGTAATGAACTTGACAGTGTACTTTGACAGCTGGTCAAAACTGTCAGCTGTTATTTGATTAACTTTTGATGCCGATCGGGGCTGTACTCCGCCCGGAAAAAATTATAGAACACGATGTACTCTCATCGATCTCATGTCCAGGGTGTTGTGGTGAGTTTATCACCTAGAAATCGGGCGAAATGGACTTGACAGTGTACTTGGAAAGCTAGTGACTACAGTCAGCTGTAATTTGGTACCCTTTTGGTGCCGATAGAAGCTGTACTTCGCCCGGAAAAAATTATAGAACACGATGTATTCTCATCGATTTCATTTCCAGGGTGTTGTGGTGAGTTTATCACCTAGGAATCGGGCGTAATGGACTTAACAGTGTACTTTGACAGCTGGTCAAAACTGTCAGCTGTTATTTGATTAACTTTTGATGCCGATTGGAGCTGTACTTCACCCAGAAAAAATTATAGAACACGATGTACTCTCATCGATTTCATGTCCAGGGTGTTGTGGTGAGTTTATCGCCTAGAAATCGGGCGTAATGGACTTGACAGTGTACTTTGACAGCTAGCCATTACTGTCAGCTGTCATCTGGTACACTTTTGATGCCAATCGAAGCTGTACTTTGCCCGGAAAAAATTATAAACGACGATGTACTCTCATCGATTTCATGTCCAGGGTGTTGTGGTAGGTTTATCACCTAGAAATCGGGTGAAATGAACTTGACAGTGTACTTTGACAGCTGGTCAAAACTGTCAGCTGTTATTTGATTAACTTTTGATGCTGATCGGAGCTGTACTTCGCCCGGAAAATATTATAGAACACGATGTACTCTCATCGATTTCATGTCCAGAGTGTTGTGGTGAGTTTATCACCTAGAAATCGGGCGTAATGACCTTGACAGTCTACTTTGACAGCTAGTCATTACTGTCAGCTGTCATCTGGTACACTTTTGATGCCAATCGGAGCTGTACTTTGCCCGGAAAAAATTATAAACGACGATGTACTCTCATCGATTTCATGTCCAGGGTGTTGTGGTGAGTTTATCACCTAGAAATCGGGCGTAATGGACTTGACAGTGTACTTTAACAGCTAGCCATTACTGTCAGCTGTCATCTGGTACACTTTTGATGCCAATCGAAGCTGTACTTTGCCCGGAAAAAATTTTAAACGACGATGTACTCTCATCGATTTCATGTCCAGGGTGTTGTGGTAGGTTTATCACCTAGAAATCGGGTGAAATGAACTTGACAGTGTAATTTGACAGCTGGACACATTTGTCAGCTGTCATTTTATAAACTTTTGATGCTGATCGGAGCTGTACTTCGCCCGGAAAAAATTATAGAACACGATGTACTCTCATCGATTTCATGTCCAGGTTGTTGTGGTAGGTTTATCACCTAGAAATCGGGCGAAATGGACTTGACAGTGTACTTTAACAACTAGTCACTACTGTCAGCTGTCATTTGGTACCCTTTTATTGCCAATAGAAGCTGTAGTTTGCCCGGAAAAAAATATAAACGACGATGTACTCTCATCGATTTCATGTCCAGGGTGCTGTGGTAGGTTTATCACCTAGAAATCGGGTGAAATGAACTTGACAGTGTACTTTGGCAGCTGTTCACAACTGTCAGCTGTCATTTGATTAACTTTTGATGCCGATCGGAGCTGTACTTCGCCCGGAAAAAATTATAGAACACGATGTACTCTCATCGATTTCATGTTCAGGGTGTTGTGGTGAGTTTATCACCTAGAAATCGGGCGAAATGGACTTGACAGTGTACTTTCACAGCTAGTGACTATTGTCAGCTGTCATTTGGTACCCTTTTGGTGCCGATCGGAGCTGTACTTCGCCCGGAAAAATTTATAGAACACGATGTACTCTCATCGATTTCATGTCCAGGGTGTTGTGGTGAGTTTATCGCCTAGAAATCGGGCGTAATGGACTTGACAGTGTACTTTGACAGCTAGCCATTACTGTCAGCTGTCATCTGGTACACTTTTGATGCCAATCGAAGCTGTACTTCACCCGGAAAAAATTATAAACGACGATGTACTCTCATCGATTTCATGTCCAGGGTGTTGTGGTAGGTTTATCACCTAGAAATCGGGTGAAATGAACTTGAGAGTGTACTTTGACAGCTGGTCACAACTGTCAGCTGTCATTTGATTAACTTTTGATGCCGATCAGAGCTGTACTTCGCCCGGAAAAAATTATAGAACACGATGTACTCTCATCGATTTCATGTCCAGGGTGTTGTGGTGAGTTTATCACCTAGAAATCGGGCAAAATGGACTTGACAGTGTACTTTGACAGCTAGTGACTACTGTCAGCTGTCATTTGGTACCCTTTTGGTGCCGATAGAAGCTGTACTTCGCCCGGAAAAAATTATAGACGACGATGTACTCTCATCGATTTCATGTCCAGGGTGTTGTGGTGAGTTTATCACCTAGGAATCGGGCGTAATGGACTTAACAGTGTACTTTGACAGCTGGTCAAAACTGTCAGCTGTTATTTGATTAACTTTTGATGCCGATTGGAGCTGTACTTCACCCGGAAAAAATTATAGAACACGATGTACTCTCATCGATTTCATGTCCAGGGTGTTGTGGTGAGTTTATCGCCTAGAAATCGGGCGTAATGGACTTGACAGTGTACTTTGACAGCTAGCCATTACTGTCAGCTGTCATCTGGTACACTTTTGATGCCAATCGAAGCTGTACTTTGCCCGGAAAAAATTATAAACGACGATGTACTCTCATCGATTTCATGTCCAGGGTGTTGTGGTAGGTTTATCACCTAGAAATCGGGTGAAATGAACTTGACAGTGTACTTTGACAGCTGGTCAAAACTGTCAGCTGTTATTTGATTAACTTTTGATGCCGATTGGAGCTGTACTTCACCCGGAAAAAATTATAGAACACGATGTACTCTCATCGATTTCATGTCCAGGGTGTTGTGGTGAGTTTATCACCTAGAAATCGGGCGAAATGGACTTGACAGTGTACTTGAAAAGCTAGTGACTACAGTCAGCTGTCATTTGGTAACCTTTTGGTGCCGATAGAAGCTGTACTTCGCCCGGAAAAAATTATAGAACACGATGTATTCTCATCGATTTCATGTCCAGGGTGTTGTGGTAGGTTTATCACCTAGAAATCGGGTGAAATGAACTTGACAGTGTACTTTGACAGCTGGTCACAACTGTCAGCTGTCATTTGATTAACTTTTATTGCCGATCGGAGCTGCACTACGCCCGGAAAAAATTATAGAACACGATGTACTCTCATCGATTTCATGTCCAGGGTGTTGTGGTGAGTTTATCACCTAGAAATCGGGCGAAATGGACTTGACAGTGTACTTTGAAAGCTAGTGACTACTGTCAGCTGTCATTTGGTACCCTTTTGGTGCCGATAGAAGCTGTACTTCGCCCGGAAAAAATTATAGACGACGATGTATTCTCATCGATTTCATGTCCAGGGTGTTGTGGTAAGTTTATCACCTAGAAATTGGGCGTAATGGACTTGACAGTGTACTTTGACAGCTAGTGACTACTGTCAGCTGTCATTTGGTTTCCTTTTATTGCCGATAGAAGCTGTACTTCGCCCGGAAAAAATTATAGACGACGATGTACTCTCATCGATTTCATGTCCAGGGTGTTGTGGTGAGTTTATCACCTAGAAATCGGGCGTAATGGACTTGACAGTGTACTTTGACAGCTAGACATTGCTGTCAGCTGTCATTTGGTACACTTTTGATGCCAATCAAAGCTGTACTTTGCCCGGAAAAAATTATAAACGACGATGTACTCTCATCGATTTCATGTCCAGGGTGTTGTGGAAGGTTTATCACCTAGAAATCTGGTGAAATGAACTTGACAGTGTACTTTGGCAGCTGGTCACAACTGTCAGCTGTCATTTGATTACCTTTTGATGCCGATCGGGGCTGTACTTCGCCCGGAAAAAATTATAGAACACGATGTACTCTCATCGATTTCATGTCCAGGGTGTTGTGGTGAGTTTATCACCTAGAAATCGGGCGAAATGGACTTGACAGTGTACTTGTGAAGCTAGTGACTACAGTCAGCTGTCATTTGGTACCCTTTTGGTGCCGATAGAAGCTGTACTTCGCCCGGAAAAAATTATAGAACACGATGTATTCTCATCGATTTCATTTCCAGGGTGTTGTGGTAGGTTTATCACCTAGAAATCGGGTGAAATGAACTTGACAGTGTACTTTGACAGCTGGTCAAAACTGTCAGCTGTTATTTGATTAACTTTTGATGCCGATCGGAGCTGTACTTCACCCGGAAAAAATTATAGAACACGATGTACTCTCATCGATTTCATGTCCAGGGTGTTGTGGTGAGTTTATCACCTAGAAATCGGGTGAAATGGACTTGACAGTGTACTTGAGAAGCTAGTGACTATAGTCAGCTGTAATTTTGTAACCTTTTGGTGCCGATAGAAGCTGTACTTCGCCCGGAAAAAATTATAGAACACGATGTATTCTCATCGATTTCATGTCCAGGGTGTTGTGGTAGGTTTATCACCTAGAAATCGGGTGAAATGAACTTGACAGTGTACTTTGACAGCTGGTCACAACTGTCAGCTGTCATTTGATTAACTTTTAATGCCGATCGAAGCTGCACTACGCCCGGAAAAAATTATAGAACACGATGTACTCTCATCGATTTCATGTCCAGGGTGTTGTGGTGAGTTTATCACCTAGAAATCGGGCGAAATGGACTTGACAGTGTACTTGAAAAGCTAGTGACTATAGTCAGCTGTCATTTGGTAACCTTTTGGTGCCGATAGAAGCTGTACTTCGCCCGGAAAAAATTATAGAACACGATGTATTCTCATCGATTTCATGTCCAGGGTGTTGTGGTAGGTTTATCACCTAGAAATCGGGTGAAATGAACTTGACAGTGTACTTTGACAGCTGGTCAAAACTGTCAGCTGTTATTTGATTAACTTTTGATGCCGATCGGAGCTGTACTTCACCCGGAAAAAATTATAGAACACGATGTACTCTCATCGATTTCATGTCCAGGGTGTTGTGGTGAGTTTATCACCTAGAAATCGGGCGAAATGGACTTGACAGTGTACTTGAGAAGCTAGTGACTATAGTCAGCTGTAATTTTGTAACCTTTTGGTGCCGATAGAAGCTGTACTTCGCCCGGAAAAAATTATAGAACACGATGTATTCTCATCGATTTCATGTCCAGGGTGTTGTGGTAGGTTTATCACCTAGAAATCGGGTGAAATGAACTTGACAGTGTACTTTGACAGCTGGTCACAACTGTCAGCTGTCATTTGATTAACTTTTAATGCCGATCGAAGCTGCACTACGCCCGGAAAAAATTATAGAACACGATGTACTCTCATCGATTTCATGTCCAGGGTGTTGTGGTGAGTTTATCACCTAGAAATCGGGCGAAATGGACTTGACAGTGTACTTTGACAGCTAGTGACTACTGTCAGCTGTCATTTGGTTTCCTTTTATTGCCGATAGAAGCTGTACTTCGCCCGGAAAAAATTATAGACGACGATGTACTCTCATCGATTTCATGTCCAGGGTGTTGTGGTGAGTTTATCACCTAGAAATCGGGCGTAATGGACTTGACAGTGTACTTTGACAGCTAGACATTGCTGTCAGCTGTCATTTGGTACACTTTTGATGCCAATCAAAGCTGTACTTTGCCCGGAAAAAATTATAAACGACGATGTACTCTCATCGATTTCATGTCCAGGGTGTTGTGGAAGGTTTATCACCTAGAAATCGGGTGAAATGAACTTGACAGTGTATTTTGGCAGCTGGTCACAACTGTGAGCTGTCATTTGATTACCTTTTGATGCCGATCGAGGCTGTACTTCGCCCGGAAAAAATTATAGAACACGATGTACTCTCATCGATTTCATGTCCAGGGTGTTGTGGTGAGTTTATCACCTAGAAATCGGGCGAAATGGACTTGACAGTGTACTTGGGAAGCTAGTGACTACAGTCAGCTGTCATTTGGTACCCTTTTGGTGCCGATAGAAGCTGTACTTCGCCCGGAAAAAATTATAGAACACGATGTATTCTCATCGATTTCATTTCCAGGGTGTTGTGGTAGGTTTATCACCTAGAAATCGGGTGAAATGAACTTGACAGTGTACTTTGACAGCTGGTCACAACTGTCAGCTGTCATTTGATTAACTTTTAATGCCGATCGAAGCTGCACTACGCCCGGAAAAAATTATAGAACACGATGTACTCTCATCGATTTCATGTCCAGGGTGTTGTGGTGAGTTTATCACCTAGAAATCGGGCGTAATGGACTTGACAGTGTACTTTGAAAGCTAGTGACTACTGTCAGCTGTCATTTGGTACCCTTTTGGTTCCGATAGAAGCTGTACTTCGCCCGTAAAAAATTATAGAACACGATGTACTCTTATCGATTTCATGTCCAGGGTGTTGTGGTGAGTTTATCACCTAGAAATCGGGCGTAATGGACTTGAAGGTGTACTTTGGCAGCTAGCCATCACTGTCAGCTGTCATCTGGTACACTTTTGATGCCAATCGGAGCTGTACTTCACCCGGAAAAAATTATAAACAACGATATACTCTCATCGATTTCATGTCCAGGGTGTTGTGGTGTGTTTATCACCTAGAAATCGGGCGACATGCACTTGACAGTGTACTTTGACAGCTAGTGACTACTGTCAGCTGTCATTTGGTTTTCTTTTGGTGCCGATAGAAGCTGTACTTCGCCCGGAAAAAATTATAGACGACGATGTACTCTCATCGATTTCATGTCCAGGGTGTTGTGGTGAGTTTATCACCTAGAAATCGGGCGTAATGGACTTGACAGTGTACTTTGACAGCTAGACATTGCTGTCAGCTGTCATTTGGTACACTTTAGATGCCAATCGAAGCTGTACTTTGCCCGGAAAAAATTATAAACGACGATGTACTCTCATCGATTTCATGTCCAGGGTGTTGTGGAAGGTTTATCACCTAGAAATCGGGTGAAATGAACTTGACAGTCTACTTTGGCAGCTGGTCACAACTGTCAGCTGTCATTTGATTAACTTTTGATGCCGATCGGGGCTGTACTCCGCCCGGAAAAAATTATAGAACACGATGTACTCTCATCGATTTCATGTCCAGGGTGTTGTGGTGAGTTTATCACCTAGAAATCGGGCGAAATGGACTTGACAGTGTACTTGGAAAGCTAGTGACTACAGTCAGCTGTAATTTGGTACCCTTTTGGTGCCGATAGAAGCTGTACTTCGCCCGGAAAAAATTATAGAACACGATGTATTCTCATCGATTTCATTTCCAGGGTGTTGTGGTAGGTTTATCACCTAGAAATCGGGTGTAATGAACTTGACAGTGTACTTTGACAGCTGGTCAAAACTGTCAGCTGTTATTTGATTAACTTTTGATGCCGATCGGAGCTGTACTTCACCCGGAAAAAATTATAGAACACGATGTACTCTCATCGATCTCATGTCCAGGGTGTTGTGGTGAGTTTATCACCTAGAAATCGGGCGAAATGGACTTGACAGTGTACTTGAAAAGCTAGTGACTATAGTCAGCTGTCATTTGGTAACCTTTTGGTGCCGATAGAAGCTGTACTTCGCCCGGAAAAAATTATAGAACACGATGTATTCTCATCGATTTCATGTCCAGGGTGTTGTGGTAGGTTTATCACCTAGAAATCGGGTGAAATGAACTTGACAGTGTACTTTGACAGCTGGTCACAACTGTCAGCTGTCATTTGATTAACTTTTAATGCCGATCGAAGCTGCACTACGCCCGGAAAAAATTATAGAACACGATGTACTCTCATCGATTTCATGTCCAGGGTGTTGTGGTGAGTTTATCACCTAGAAATCGGGCGAAATGGACTTGACAGTGTACTTTGAAAGCTAGTGACTACTGTCAGCTGTCATTTGGTACCCTTTTGATGCCGATAGAAGCTGTACTTCGCCCGGAAAAAATTATAGACGACGATGTATTCTCATCGATTTCATGTCCAGGGTGTTGTGGTCAGTTTATCACCTAGAAATTGGGCGTAATGTACTTGACAGTGTACTTTGACAGCTAGTGACTACTGTCAGCTGTCATTTGGTACCCTTTTGATGCCGATAGAAGCTGTACTTCGCCCGGAAAAAATTATAGACGACGATGTATTCTCATCGATTTCATGTCCAGGGTGTTGTGGTGAGTTTATCACCTAGAAATCTGGCGTAATGGACTTGACAGTGTACTTTGACAGCTAGACATTGCTGTCAGCTGTCATTTGGTACACTTTTGATGCCAATCGAAGCTGTACTTTGCCCGGAAAAAATTATAAACGACGATGTACTCTCATCGATTTCATGTCCAGGGTGTTGTGGAAGGTTTATCACCTAGAAATCGGGTGAAATGAACTTGACAGTGTACTTTGGCAGCTGGTCACAACTGTCAGCTGTCATTTGATTAACTTTTGATGCCGATCGGGGCTGTACTTCGCCCGGAAAAAATTATAGAACACGATGTACTCTCATCGATTTCATGTCCAGGGTGTTTTGGTGAGTTTATCACCTAGAAATCGGGCGAAATGGACTTGACAGTGTACTTGAGAAGCTAGTGACTACAGTCAGCTGTCATTTGGTACCCTTTTGGTGCCGATAGAAGCTGTACTTCGCCCGGAAAAAATTATAGAACACGATGTATTCTCATCGATTTCATTTCCAGGGTGTTGTGGTAGGTTTATCACCTAGAAATCGGGTGAAATGAACTTGACAGTGTACTTTGACAGCTGGTCACAACTGTCAGCTGTCATTTGATTAACTTTTAATGCCGATCGGAGCTGCACTTCGCCCGGAAAAAATTATAGAACACGATGTACTCTGATCGATTTCATGTCCAGGGTGTTGTGGTGAGTTTATCACCTAGAAATCGGGCGAAATGGACTTGACAGTGTACTTTGAAAGCTAGTGACTACTGTCAGCTGTCATTTGGTACCCTTTTGGTGCCGATAGAAGCTGTACTTCGCCCGGAAAAAATTATAGACGACGATGTATTCTCATCGATTTCATGTCCAGGGTGTTGTGGTAAGTTTATCAACTAGGAATCGGGCGTAATAGACTTGACAGTGTACTTTGACAGCTAGCTATTTATGTCAGCTGTCATCTGGTACACTTTTGATGCCAATCGAAGCTGTACTTTGCCCGGAAAAAATTATAAACGACGATGTACTCTAATCGATTTCATGTCCAGGGTGTTGTGGTAGGTTTATCACCTAGAAATCGGGTGAAATGAACTTGACAGTGTACTTTGACAGCTGGTCACAACTGTCAGCTGTCATTTGATTAACTTTTGATGCCGATCGGAGCTGTACTTCGCCCGGAAAAAATTATAGAACACGATGTACTCTCATCGATTTCATGTCCAGGGTGTTGTGGTGACTTTATCACCTAGAAATCGGGCGAAATGGACTTGACAGTGTACTTTGACAGCTAGTGACTACTGTCAGCTGTCATTTGGTACCCTTTTGGTGCCGATAGAAGCTGTACTTCGCCCGGAAAAAATTATAGACGACGATGTATTCTCATCGATTTCATGTCCAGGGTGTTGTGGTAAGTTTATCACCTAGAAATTGGGCGTAATGGACTTGACAGTGTACTTTGACAGCTAGTGACTACTGTCAGCTGTCATTTGGTTTCCTTTTGGTGCCGATAGAAGCTGCACTTCGCCCGGAAAAAATTATATACGACGATGTACTCTCATCGATTTCATGTCCAGGGTGTTGTGGTGAGTTTATCACCTAGAAATCGGGCGTTGTGGACTTGACAGTGTACTTTGACAGCTAGACATTGCTGTCAGCTATCATTTGATACACTTTTGATGCCAATCGAAGCTGTACTTCGCCCGGAAAAAATTATAGAACACGATGTACTCTAATCGATTTCATGTCCAGGGTGTTGTGGTAGGTTTATCACCTAGAAATCGGGTGAAATGAACTTGACAGTGTACTTTGACAGCTGGTCAAAACTGTCAGCTGTTATTTGATCAACTTTTGATGCCGATCGGAGCTGTACTTCACCCGGAAAAAATTATAGAACACGATGTACTCTCATCGATTTCATGTCCAGGGTGTTGTGGTGAGTTTATCACCTAGAAATCGGGCGAAATGGACTTGACAGTGTACTTGAGAAGCTAGTGACTACAGTCAGCTGTCATTTGGTACCCTTTTGGTGCCGATAGAAGCTGTACTTCGCCCGGAAAAAATTATAGAACACGATGTATTCTCATCGATTTCATTTCCAGGGTGTTGTGGTAGGTTTATCACCTAGAAATCGGGTGAAATGAACTTGACAGTGTACTTTGACAGCTGGTCACAACTGTCAGCTGTCATTTGATTAACTTTTAATGCCGATCGGAGCTGCACTTCGCCCGGAAAAAATTATAGAACACGATGTACTCTGATCGATTTCATGTCCAGGGTGTTGTGGTGAGTTTATCACCTAGAAATCGGGTGAAATGAACTTGACAGTGTACTTTGACAGCTGTTCACAACTGTCAGCTGTCATTTGATTAACTTTTGATGCCGATCGGAGCTGTTATTCGCCCGGAAAAAATTATAGAACACGATGTACTCTCATCGATTTCATGTTCAGGGTGTTGTGGTGAGTTTATCACCTAGAAATCGGGCGAAATGGACTTGACAGTGTACTTTGAAAGCTAGTGACTACTGTCAGCTGTCATTTGGTACCCTTTTGGTGCCGATAGAAGCTGTACTTCGCCCGGAAAAAATTATAGACGACGATGTATTCTCATCGATTTCATGTCCAGGGTGTTGTGGTAAGTTTATCAACTAGGAATCGGGCGTAATAGACTTGACAGTGTACTTTGACAGCTAGCTATTTATGTCAGCTGTCATCTGGTACACTTTTGATGCCAATCGAAGCTGTACTTTGCCCGGAAAAAATTATAAACGACGATGTACTCTAATCGATTTCATGTCCAGGGTGTTGTGGTAGGTTTATCACCTAGAAATCGTGTGAAATGAACTTGACAGTGTACTTTGACAGCTGGTCACAACTGTCAGCTGTCATTTGATTAACTTTTGATGCCGATCGGAGCTGTACTTCGCCCGGAAAAAATTATAGAACACGATGTACTCTCATCGATTTCATGTCCAGGGTGTTGTGGTGAGTTTATCACCTAGAAATCGGGCGAAATGGACTTGACAGTGTACTTTGAAAGCTAGTGACTTTTGTCAGCTGTCATTTGGTACCCTTTTGATGCCGATAGAAGCTGTACTTCGCCCGGAAAAAATTATAGACGACGATGTATTCTCATCGATTTCATGTCCAGGGTGTTGTGGTCAGTTTATCACCTAGAAATTGGGCGTAATGGACTTGACAGTGTACTTTGACAGCTAGTGACTACTGTCAGCTGTCATTTGGTTTCCTTTTGGTGCCAATAGAAGCTGTACTTCGCCCGGAAAAAATTATAGACGACGATGTACTCTCATCGATTTCATGTCCAGGGTGTTGTGGTGAGTTTATCACCTAGAAATCTGGCGTAATGGACTTGACAGTGTACTTTGACAGCTAGACATTGCTGTCAGCTGTCATTTGGTACACTTTTGATGCCAATCGAAGCTGTACTTTGCCCGGAAAAAATTATAAACGACGATGTACTCTCATCGATTTCATGTCCAGGGTGTTGTGGAAGGTTTATCACCTAGAAATCGGGTGAAATGAACTTGACAGTGTACTTTGGCAGCTGGTCACAACTGTCAGCTGTCATTTGATTAACTTTTGATGCCGATCGGGGCTGTACTTCGCCCGGAAAAAATTATAGAACACGATGTACTCTCATCGATTTCATGTCCAGGGTGTTTTGGTGAGTTTATCACCTAGAAATCGGGCGAAATGGACTTGACAGTGTACTTGAAAAGCTAGTGACTACAGTCAGCTGTCATTTGGTACCCTTTTGGTGCCGATAGAAGCTGTACTTCGCCCGGAAAAAATTATAGAACACGATGTATTCTCATCGATTTCATTTCCAGGGTGTTGTGGTAGGTTTATCACCTAGAAATCGGGTGAAATGAACTTGACAGTGTACTTTGACAGCTGGTCACAACTGTCAGCTGTCATTTGATTAACTTTTAATGCCGATCGGAGCTGCACTTCGCCCGGAAAAAATTATAGAACACGATGTACTCTGATCGATTTCATGTCCAGGGTGTTGTGGTGAGTTTATCACCTAGAAATCGGGCGAAATGGACTTGACAGTGTACTTTGAAAGCTAGTGACTACTGTCAGCTGTCATTTGGTACCCTTTTGGTGCCGATAGAAGCTGTACTTCGCCCGGAAAAAATTATAGACGACGATGTATTCTCATCGATTTCATGTCCAGGGTGTTGTGGTAAGTTTATCAACTAGGAATCGGGCGTAATAGACTTGACAGTGTACTTTGACAGCTAGCTATTTATGTCAGCTGTCATCTGGTACACTTTTGATGCCAATCGAAGCTGTACTTTGCCCGGAAAAAATTATAAACGACGATGTACTCTAATCGATTTCATGTCCAGGGTGTTGTGGTAGGTTTATCACCTAGAAATCGGGTGAAATGAACTTGACAGTGTACTTTGACAGCTGGTCACAACTGTCAGCTGTCATTTGATTAACTTTTGATGCCGATCGGAGCTGTACTTCGCCCGGAAAAAATTATAGAACACGATGTACTCTCATCGATTTCATGTCCAGGGTGTTGTGGTGACTTTATCACCTAGAAATCGGGCGAAATGGACTTGACAGTGTACTTTGACAGCTAGTGACTACTGTCAGCTGTCATTTGGTACCCTTTTGGTGCCGATAGAAGCTGTACTTCGCCCGGAAAAAATTATAGACGACGATGTATTCTCATCGATTTCATGTCCAGGGTGTTGTGGTAAGTTTATCACCTAGAAATTGGGCGTAGTGGACTTGACAGTGTACTTTGACAGCTAGTGACTTTTGTCAGCTGTCATTTGGTTTCCTTTTGGTTGCGATAGAAGCTGCACTTCGCCCGGAAAAAATTATAGACGACGATGTACTCTCATCGATTTCATGTCCAGGGTGTTGTGGTGAGTTTATCACCTAGAAATCGGGCGTTGTGGACTTGACAGTGTACTTTGGAAGCTAGACATTGCTGTCAGCTATCATTTGATATACTTTTGATGCCAATCGAAGCTGTACTTCGCCCGGAAAAAATTATAGAACACGATGTACTCTAATCGATTTCATGTCCAGGGTGTTGTGGTAGGTTTATCACCTAGAAATCGGGTGTAATGAACTTGACAGTGTACTTTGACAGCTGGTCAAAACTGTCAGCTGTTATTTGATCAACTTTTGATGCCGATCGGAGCTGTACTTCACCCGGAAAAAATTATAGAACACGATGTACTCTCATCGATTTCATGTCCAGGGTGTTGTGGTGAGTTTATCACCTAGAAATCGGGCGAAATGGACTTGACAGTGTACTTAAAAAGCTAGTGACTACAGTCAGCTGTCATTTGGTAACCTTTTGGTGCCGATAGAAGCTGTACTTCGCCCGGAAAAAATTATAGAACACGATGTATTCTCATCGATTTCATGTCCAGGGTGTTGTGGTAGGTTTATCACCTAGAAATCGGGTGAAATGAACTTGACAGTGTACTTTGACAGCTGGTCACAACTGTCAGCTGTCATTTGATTAACTTTTAATGCCGATCGGAGCTGCACTACGCCCGGAAAAAATTATAGAACACGATGTACTCTCATCGATTTCATGTCCAGGGTGTTGTGGTGAGTTTATCACCTAGAAATCGGGCGAAATGGACTTGACAGTGTACTTTGAAAGCTAGTGACTACTGTCAGCTGTCATTTGGTACCCTTTTGGTGCCGATAGAAGCTGTACTTCGCCCGGAAAAAATTATAGACGACGATGTATTCTCATCGATTTCATGTCCAGGGTGTTGTGGTAAGTTTATCACCTAGAAATTGGGCGTAATGGACTTGACAGTGTACTTTGACAGCTAGTGACTACTGTCAGCTGTCATTTGGTTTCCTTTTGGTGCCGATAGAAGCTGTACTTCGCCCGGAAAAAATTATAGACGACGATGTACTCTCATCGATTTCATGTCCAGGGTGTTGTGGTGAGTTTATCACCTAGAAATCGGGCGTTGTGGACTTGACAGTGTACTTTGACAGCTAGACATTGCTGTCAGCTATCATTTGATACACTTTTGATGCCAATCGAAGCTGTACTTCGCCCGGAAAAAATTATAGAACACGATGTACTCTAATCGATTTCATGTCCAGGGTGTTGTGGTAGGTTTATCACCTAGAAATCGGGTGAAATGAACTTGACAGTGTACTTTGACAGCTGGTCAAAACTGTCAGCTGTTATTTGATCAACTTTTGATGCCGATCGGAGCTGTACTTCACCCGGAAAAAATTATAGAACACGATGTACTCTCATCGATTTCATGTCCAGGGTGTTGTGGTGAGTTTATCACCTAGAAATCGGGCGAAATGGACTTGACAGTGTACTTGAGAAGCTAGTGACTACAGTCAGCTGTCATTTGGTACCCTTTTGGTGCCGATAGAAGCTGTACTTCGCCCGGAAAAAATTATAGAACACGATGTATTCTCATCGATTTCATTTCCAGGGTGTTGTGGTAGGTTTATCACCTAGAAATCGGGTGAAATGAACTTGACAGTGTACTTTGACAGCTGGTCACAACTGTCAGCTGTCATTTGATTAACTTTTAATGCCGATCGGAGCTGCACTTCGCCCGGAAAAAATTATAGAACACGATGTACTCTGATCGATTTCATGTCCAGGGTGTTGTGGTGAGTTTATCACCTAGAAATCGGGTGAAATGAACTTGACAGTGTACTTTGACAGCTGTTCACAACTGTCAGCTGTCATTTGATTAACTTTTGATGCCGATCGGAGCTGTTATTCGCCCGGAAAAAATTATAGAACACGATGTACTCTCATCGATTTCATGTTCAGGGTGTTGTGGTGAGTTTATCACCTAGAAATCGGGCGAAATGGACTTGACAGTGTACTTTGAAAGCTAGTGACTACTGTCAGCTGTCATTTGGTACCCTTTTGGTGCCGATAGAAGCTGTACTTCGCCCGGAAAAAATTATAGACGACGATGTATTCTCATCGATTTCATGTCCAGGGTGTTGTGGTAAGTTTATCAACTAGGAATCGGGCGTAATAGACTTGACAGTGTACTTTGACAGCTAGCTATTTATGTCAGCTGTCATCTGGTACACTTTTGATGCCAATCGAAGCTGTACTTTGCCCGGAAAAAATTATAAACGACGATGTACTCTAATCGATTTCATGTCCAGGGTGTTGTGGTAGGTTTATCACCTAGAAATCGTGTGAAATGAACTTGACAGTGTACTTTGACAGCTGGTCACAACTGTCAGCTGTCATTTGATTAACTTTTGATGCCGATCGGAGCTGTACTTCGCCCGGAAAAAATTATAGAACACGATGTACTCTCATCGATTTCATGTCCAGGGTGTTGTGGTGAGTTTATCACCTAGAAATCGGGCGAAATGGACTTGACAGTGTACTTTGAAAGCTAGTGACTTTTGTCAGCTGTCATTTGGTACCCTTTTGATGCCGATAGAAGCTGTACTTCGCCCGGAAAAAATTATAGACGACGATGTATTCTCATCGATTTCATGTCCAGGGTGTTGTGGTCAGTTTATCACCTAGAAATTGGGCGTAATGGACTTGACAGTGTACTTTGACAGCTAGTGACTACTGTCAGCTGTCATTTGGTTTCCTTTTGGTGCCAATAGAAGCTGTACTTCGCCCGGAAAAAATTATAGACGACGATGTACTCTCATCGATTTCATGTCCAGGGTGTTGTGGTGAGTTTATCACCTAGAAATCTGGCGTAATGGACTTGACAGTGTACTTTGACAGCTAGACATTGCTGTCAGCTGTCATTTGGTACACTTTTGATGCCAATCGAAGCTGTACTTTGCCCGGAAAAAATTATAAACGACGATGTACTCTCATCGATTTCATGTCCAGGGTGTTGTGGAAGGTTTATCACCTAGAAATCGGGTGAAATGAACTTGACAGTGTACTTTGGCAGCTGGTCACAACTGTCAGCTGTCATTTGATTAACTTTTGATGCCGATCGGGGCTGTACTTCGCCCGGAAAAAATTATAGAACACGATGTACTCTCATCGATTTCATGTCCAGGGTGTTTTGGTGAGTTTATCACCTAGAAATCGGGCGAAATGGACTTGACAGTGTACTTGAAAAGCTAGTGACTACAGTCAGCTGTCATTTGGTACCCTTTTGGTGCCGATAGAAGCTGTACTTCGCCCGGAAAAAATTATAGAACACGATGTATTCTCATCGATTTCATTTCCAGGGTGTTGTGGTAGGTTTATCACCTAGAAATCGGGTGAAATGAACTTGACAGTGTACTTTGACAGCTGGTCACAACTGTCAGCTGTCATTTGATTAACTTTTAATGCCGATCGGAGCTGCACTTCGCCCGGAAAAAATTATAGAACACGATGTACTCTGATCGATTTCATGTCCAGGGTGTTGTGGTGAGTTTATCACCTAGAAATCGGGCGAAATGGACTTGACAGTGTACTTTGAAAGCTAGTGACTACTGTCAGCTGTCATTTGGTACCCTTTTGGTGCCGATAGAAGCTGTACTTCGCCCGGAAAAAATTATAGACGACGATGTATTCTCATCGATTTCATGTCCAGGGTGTTGTGGTAAGTTTATCAACTAGGAATCGGGCGTAATAGACTTGACAGTGTACTTTGACAGCTAGCTATTTATGTCAGCTGTCATCTGGTACACTTTTGATGCCAATCGAAGCTGTACTTTGCCCGGAAAAAATTATAAACGACGATGTACTCTAATCGATTTCATGTCCAGGGTGTTGTGGTAGGTTTATCACCTAGAAATCGGGTGAAATGAACTTGACAGTGTACTTTGACAGCTGGTCACAACTGTCAGCTGTCATTTGATTAACTTTTGATGCCGATCGGAGCTGTACTTCGCCCGGAAAAAATTATAGAACACGATGTACTCTCATCGATTTCATGTCCAGGGTGTTGTGGTGACTTTATCACCTAGAAATCGGGCGAAATGGACTTGACAGTGTACTTTGACAGCTAGTGACTACTGTCAGCTGTCATTTGGTACCCTTTTGGTGCCGATAGAAGCTGTACTTCGCCCGGAAAAAATTATAGACGACGATGTATTCTCATCGATTTCATGTCCAGGGTGTTGTGGTAAGTTTATCACCTAGAAATTGGGCGTAGTGGACTTGACAGTGTACTTTGACAGCTAGTGACTTTTGTCAGCTGTCATTTGGTTTCCTTTTGGTTGCGATAGAAGCTGCACTTCGCCCGGAAAAAATTATAGACGACGATGTACTCTCATCGATTTCATGTCCAGGGTGTTGTGGTGAGTTTATCACCTAGAAATCGGGCGTTGTGGACTTGACAGTGTACTTTGGAAGCTAGACATTGCTGTCAGCTATCATTTGATATACTTTTGATGCCAATCGAAGCTGTACTTCGCCCGGAAAAAATTATAGAACACGATGTACTCTAATCGATTTCATGTCCAGGGTGTTGTGGTAGGTTTATCACCTAGAAATCGGGTGAAATGAACTTGACAGTGTACTTTGACAGCTGGTCAAAACTGTCAGCTGTTATTTGATCAACTTTTGATGCCGATCGGAGCTGTACTTCACCCGGAAAAAATTATAGAACACGATGTACTCTCATCGATTTCATGTCCAGGGTGTTGTGGTGAGTTTATCACCTAGAAATCGGGCGAAATGGACTTGACAGTGTACTTAAAAAGCTAGTGACTACAGTCAGCTGTCATTTGGTAACCTTTTGGTGCCGATAGAAGCTGTACTTCGCCCGGAAAAAATTATAGAACACGATGTATTCTCATCGATTTCATGTCCAGGGTGTTGTGGTAGGTTTATCACCTAGAAATCGGGTGAAATGAACTTGACAGTGTACTTTGACAGCTGGTCACAACTGTCAGCTGTCATTTGATTAACTTTTAATGCCGATCGGAGCTGCACTACGCCCGGAAAAAATTATAGAACACGATGTACTCTCATCGATTTCATGTCCAGGGTGTTGTGGTGAGTTTATCACCTAGAAATCGGGCGAAATGGACTTGACAGTGTACTTTGAAAGCTAGTGACTACTGTCAGCTGTCATTTGGTACCCTTTTGGTGCCGATAGAAGCTGTACTTCGCCCGGAAAAAATTATAGACGACGATGTATTCTCATCGATTTCATGTCCAGGGTGTTGTGGTAAGTTTATCACCTAGAAATTGGGCGTAATGGACTTGACAGTGTACTTTGACAGCTAGTGACTACTGTCAGCTGTCATTTGGTTTCCTTTTGGTGCCGATAGAAGCTGTACTTCGCCCGGAAAAAATTATAGACGACGATGTACTCTCATCGATTTCATGTCCAGGGTGTTGTGGTGAGTTTATCACCTAGAAATCGGGCGTAATGGACTTGACAGTGTACTTTGACAGCTAGACATTGCTGTCAGCTGTCATTTGGTACACTTTTGATGCCAATCGAAGCTGTACTTTGCCCGGAAAAAATTATAAACGACGATGTACTCTCATCGATTTCATGTCCAGGGTGTTGTGGAAGGTTTATCACCTAGAAATCGGGTGAAATGAACTTGACAGTGTACTTTGGCAGCTGGTCACAACTGTCAGCTGTCATTTGATTAACTTTTGATGCCGATCGGGGCTGTACTTCGCCCGGAAAAAATTATAGAACACGATGTACTCTCATCGATTTCATGTCCAGGGTGTTGTGGTGAGTTTATCACCTAGAAATCGGGCGAAATGGACTTGACAGTGTACTTGGGATACTAGTGACTACAGTCAGCTGTCATTTGGTACCCTTTTGGTGCCGATAAAAGCTGTACTTCGCCCGCAAAAAATTATAGAACACGATGTATTCTCATCGATTTCATTTCCAGGGTGTTGTGGTAGGTTTATCACCTAGAAATCGGGTGAAATGAACTTGACAGTGTACTTTGACAGCTGGTCACAACTGTCAGCTGTCATTTTATTAACTTTTAATGCCGATCGGAGCTGCACTTCGCCCGGAAAAAATTATAGAACACGATGTACTCTGATCGATTTCATGTCCAGGGTGTTGTGGTGAGTTTATCACCTAGAAATCGGGCGAAATGGACTTGACAGTGTACTTTGAAAGCTAGTGACTACTGTCAGCTGTCATTTGGTACCCTTTTGGTGCCGATAGAAGCTGTACTTCGCCCGGAAAAAATTATAGACGACGTTGTATTCTCATCGATTTCATGTCCAGGGTGTTGTGGTAAGTTTATCAACTAGGAATCGGGCGTAATGGACTTGACAGTGTACTTTGACAGCTAGCTATTTTTGTCAGCTGTCATCTGGTACACTTTTGATGCCAATCGAAGATGTACTTTGCCCGGAAAAAATTATAAACGACGATGTACTCTAATCGATTTCATGTCCAGGGTGTTGTGGTAGGTTTATCACCTAGAAATCGGGTGAAATGAACTTGACAGTGTACTTTGACAGCTGGTCACAACTGTCAGCTGTCATTTGATTAACTTTTGATGCCGATCGGAGCTGTACTTCGCCCGGAAAAAATTATAGAACACGATGTACTCTCATCGATTTCATGTCCACGGTGTTGTGGTGAGTTTATCACCTAGAAATCGGGCGAAATGGACTTGACAGTGTACTTTGACAGCTAGTGAATACTGTCAGCTGTCATTTGGTACCCTGTTGGTGCCGATAGAAGCTGTACTTCGCCCGGAAAAAATTATAGACGACGATGTATTCTCATCGATTTCATGTCCAGGGTGTTGTGGTCAGTTTATCACCTAGAAATTGGGCGTAATGGACTTGACAGTGTACTTTGAAAGCTAGTGACTACTGTCAGCTGTCATTTGGTACCCTTTTGGTGCCGATAGAAGCTGTACTTCGCCCGGAAAAAATTATAGAACACGATGTATTCTCATCGATTTCATTTCCAGGGTGTTGTGGTAGGTTTATCACCTAGAAATCGGGTGAAATGAACTTGACAGTGTACTTTGACAGCTGGTCACAACTGTCAGCTGTCATTTTATTAACTTTTAATGCCGATCGGAGCTGCACTTCGCCCGGAAAAAATTATAGAACACGATGTACTCTGATCGATTTCATGTCCAGGGTGTTGTGGTGAGTTTATCACCTAGAAATCGGGCGAAATGGACTTGACAGTGTACTTTGAAAGCTAGTGACTACTGTCAGCTGTCATTTGGTACCCTTTTGGTGCCGATAAAAGCTGTACTTCGCCCGGAAAAAATTATAGAACACGATGTATTCTCATCGATTTCATTTCCAGGGTGTTGTGGTAGGTTTATCACCTAGAAATCGGGTGAAATGAACTTGACAGTGTACTTTGACAGCTGGTCACAACTGTCAGCTGTCATTTGATCAACTTTTAATGCCGATCGGAGCTGCACTTCGCCCGGAAAAAATTATAGAACACGATGTACTCTGATCGATTTCATGTCCAGGGTGTTGTGGTGAGTTTATCACCTAGAAATCGGGCGAAATGGACTTGACAGTGTACTTTGAAAGCTAGTGACTACTGTCAGCTGTCATTTGGTACCCTTTTGGTGCCGATAGAAGCTGTACTTCGCCCGGAAAAAATTATAGACGACGATGTATTCTCATCGATTTCATGTCCAGGGTGTTGTGGTAAGTTTATCAACTAGGAATCGGGCGTAATAGACTTGACAGTGTACTTTGACAGCTAGCTATTTATGTCAGCTGTCATCTGGTACACTTTTGATGCCAATCGAAGCTGTACTTTGCCCGGAAAAAATTATAAACGACGATGTACTCTAATCGATTTCATGTCCAGGGTGTTGTGGTAGGTTTATCACCTAGAAATCGGGTGAAATGAACTTGACAGTGTACTTTGACAGCTGGTCACAACTGTCAGCTGTCATTTGATTAACTTTTGATGCCGATCGGAGCTGTACTTCGCCCGGAAAAAATTATAGAACACGATGTACTCTCATCGATTTCATGTCCAGGGTGTTGTGGTGAGTTTATCACCTAGAAATCGGGCGAAATGGACTTGACAGTGTACTTTGAAAGCTAGTGACTTTTGTCAGCTGTCATTTGGTACCCTTTTGATGCCGATAGAAGCTGTACTTCGCCCGGAAAAAATTATAGACGACGATGTATTCTCATCGATTTCATGTCCAGGGTGTTGTGGTCAGTTTATCACCTAGAAATTGGGCGTAATGGACTTGACAGTGTACTTTGACAGCTAGTGACTACTGTCAGCTGTCATTTGGTTTCCTTTTGGTGCCAATAGAAGCTGTACTTCGCCCGGAAAAAATTATAGACGACGATGTACTCTCATCGATTTCATGTCCAGGGTGTTGTGGTGAGTTTATCACCTAGAAATCTGGCGTAATGGACTTGACAGTGTACTTTGACAGCTAGACATTGCTGTCAGCTGTCATTTGGTACACTTTTGATGCCAATCGAAGCTGTACTTTGCCCGGAAAAAATTATAAACGACGATGTACTCTCATCGATTTCATGTCCAGGGTGTTGTGGAAGGTTTATCACCTAGAAATCGGGTGAAATGAACTTGACAGTGTACTTTGGCAGCTGGTCACAACTGTCAGCTGTCATTTGATTAACTTTTGATGCCGATCGGGGCTGTACTTCGCCCGGAAAAAATTATAGAACACGATGTACTCTCATCGATTTCATGTCCAGGGTGTTTTGGTGAGTTTATCACCTAGAAATCGGGCGAAATGGACTTGACAGTGTACTTGAGAAGCTAGTGACTACAGTCAGCTGTCATTTGGTACCCTGTTGGTGCCGATAGAAGCTGTACTTCGCCCGGAAAAAATTATAGAACACGATGTATTCTCATCGATTTCATTTCCAGGGTGTTGTGGTAGGTTTATCACCTAGAAATCGGGTGAAATGAACTTGACAGTGTA
Organism: Oxycera nigricornis; assembly: GCA_963942545.1. Classification (NCBI taxonomy): domain Eukaryota; kingdom Metazoa; phylum Arthropoda; class Insecta; order Diptera; family Stratiomyidae; genus Oxycera; species Oxycera nigricornis. The sequence continues at coordinate 16,445,108 of OZ012664.1, read as the reverse complement.
CTTTGACAGCTGGTCACAACTGTCAGCTGTCATTTGATTAACTTTTAATGCCGATCGGAGCTGCACTTCGCCCGGAAAAAATTATAGAACACGATGTACTCTGATCGATTTCATGTCCAGGGTGTTGTGGTGAGTTTATCACCTAGAAATCGGGCGAAATGGACTTGACAGTGTACTTTGAAAGCTAGTGACTACTGTCAGCTGTCATTTGGTACCCTTTTGGTGCCGATAGAAGCTGTACTTCGCCCGGAAAAAATTATAGACGACGATGTATTCTCATCGATTTCATGTCCAGGGTGTTGTGGTAAGTTTATCAACTAGGAATCGGGCGTAATAGACTTGACAGTGTACTTTGACAGCTAGCTATTTATGTCAGCTGTCATCTGGTACACTTTTGATGCCAATCGAAGCTGTACTTTGCCCGGAAAAAATTATAAACGACGATGTACTCTAATCGATTTCATGTCCAGGGTGTTGTGGTAGGTTTATCACCTAGAAATCGGGTGAAATGAACTTGACAGTGTACTTTGACAGCTGGTCACAACTGTCAGCTGTCATTTGAATAACTTTTGATGCCGATCGGAGCTGTACTTCGCCCGGAAAAAATTATAGAACACGATGTACTCTCATCGATTTCATGTCCAGGGTGTTGTGGTGACTTTATCACCTAGAAATCGGGCGAAATGGACTTGACAGTGTACTTTGACAGCTAGTGACTACTGTCAGCTGTCATTTGGTACCCTTTTGGTGCCGATAGAAGCTGTACTTCGCCCGGAAAAAATTATAGACGACGATGTATTCTCATCGATTTCATGTCCAGGGTGTTGTGGTAAGTTTATCACCTAGAAATTGGGCGTAGTGGACTTGACAGTGTACTTTGACAGCTAGTGACTTTTGTCAGCTGTCATTTGGTTTCCTTTTGGTGCCGATAGAAGCTGCACTTCGCCCGGAAAAAATTATAGACGACGATGTACTCTCATCGATTTCATGTCCAGGGTGTTGTGGTGAGTTTATCACCTAGAAATCGGGCGTTGTGGACTTGACAGTGTACTTTGACAGCTAGACATTGCTGTCAGCTATCATTTGATACACTTTTGATGCCAATCGAAGCTGTACTTCGCCCGGAAAAAATTATAGAACACGATGTACTCTAATCGATTTCATGTCCAGGGTGTTGTGGTAGGTTTATCACCTAGAAATCGGGTGAAATGAACTTGACAGTGTACTTTGACAGCTGGTCAAAACTGTCAGCTGTTATTTGATCAACTTTTGATGCCGATCGGAGCTGTACTTCACCCGGAAAAAATTATAGAACACGATGTACTCTCATCGATTTCATGTCCAGGGTGTTGTGGTGAGTTTATCACCTAGAAATCGGGCGAAATGGACTTGACAGTGTACTTAAAAAGCTAGTGACTACAGTCAGCTGTCATTTGGTAACCTTTTGGTGCCGATAGAAGCTGTACTTCGCCCGGAAAAAATTATAGAACACGATGTATTCTCATCGATTTCATGTCCAGGGTGTTGTGGTAGGTTTATCACCTAGAAATCGGGTGAAATGAACTTGACAGTGTACTTTGACAGCTGGTCACAACTGTCAGCTGTCATTTGATTAACTTTTAATGCCGATCGGAGCTGCACTACGCCCGGAAAAAATTATAGAACACGATGTACTCTCATCGATTTCATGTCCAGGGTGTTGTGGTGAGTTTATCACCTAGAAATCGGGCGAAATGGACTTGACAGTGTACTTTGAAAGCTAGTGACTACTGTCAGCTGTCATTTGGTACCCTTTTGGTGCCGATAGAAGCTGTACTTCGCCCGGAAAAAATTATAGACGACGATGTATTCTCATCGATTTCATGTCCAGGGTGTTGTGGTAAGTTTATCACCTAGAAATTGGGCGTAATGGACTTGACAGTGTACTTTGACAGCTAGTGACTACTGTCAGCTGTCATTTGGTTTCCTTTTGGTGCCGATAGAAGCTGTACTTCGCCCGGAAAAAATTATAGACGACGATGTACTCTCATCGATTTCATGTCCAGGGTGTTGTGGTGAGTTTATCACCTAGAAATCGGGCGTAATGGACTTGACAGTGTACTTTGACAGCTAGACATTGCTGTCAGCTGTCATTTGGTACACTTTTGATGCCAATCGAAGCTGTACTTTGCCCGGAAAAAATTATAAACGACGATGTACTCTCATCGATTTCATGTCCAGGGTGTTGTGGAAGGTTTATCACCTAGAAATCGGGTGAAATGAACTTGACAGTGTACTTTGGCAGCTGGTCACAACTGTCAGCTGTCATTTGATTAACTTTTGATGCCGATCGGGGCTGTACTTCGCCCGGAAAAAATTATAGAACACGATGTACTCTCATCGATTTCATGTCCAGGGTGTTGTGGTGAGTTTATCACCTAGAAATCGGGCGAAATGGACTTGACAGTGTACTTGGGATACTAGTGACTACAGTCAGCTGTCATTTGGTACCCTTTTGGTGCCGATAAAAGCTGTACTTCGCCCGGAAAAAATTATAGAACACGATGTATTCTCATCGATTTCATTTCCAGGGTGTTGTGGTAGGTTTATCACCTAGAAATCGGGTGAAATGAACTTGACAGTGTACTTTGACAGCTGGTCACAACTGTCAGCTGTCATTTTATTAACTTTTAATGCCGATCGGAGCTGCACTTCGCCCGGAAAAAATTATAGAACACGATGTACTCTGATCGATTTCATGTCCAGGGTGTTGTGGTGAGTTTATCACCTAGAAATCGGGCGAAATGGACTTGACAGTGTACTTTGAAAGCTAGCGACTACTGTCAGCTGTCATTTGGTACCCTTTTGGTGCCGATAGAAGCTGTACTTCGCCCGGAAAAAATTATAGACGACGATGTATTCTCATCGATTTCATGTCCAGGGTGTTGTGGTAAGTTTATCAACTAGGAATCGGGCGTAATGGACTTGACAGTGTACTTTGACAGCTAGCTATTTTTGTCAGCTGTCATCTGGTACACTTTTGATGCCAATCGAAGATGTACTTTGCCCGGAAAAAATTATAAACGACGATGTACTCTAATCGATTTCATGTCCAGGGTGTTGTGGTAGGTTTATCACCTAGAAATCGGGTGAAATGAACTTGACAGTGTACTTTGACAGCTGGTCACAACTGTCAGCTGTCATTTGATTAACTTTTGATGCCGATCGGAGCTGTACTTCGCCCGGAAAAAATTATAGAACACGATGTACTCTCATCGATTTCATGTCCACGGTGTTGTGGTGAGTTTATCACCTAGAAATCGGGCGAAATGGACTTGACAGTGTACTTTGACAGCTAGTGAATACTGTCAGCTGTCATTTGGTACCCTGTTGGTGCCGATAGAAGCTGTACTTCGCCCGGAAAAAATTATAGACGACGATGTATTCTCATCGATTTCATGTCCAGGGTGTTGTGGTAAGTTTATCACCTAGAAATTGGGCGTAATGGACTTGACAGTGTACTTTGACAGCTAGTGACTACTGTCAGCTGTCATTTGGTTTCCTTTTGGTGCCGATAGAAGCTGCACTTCGCCCGGAAAAAATTATAGACGACGATGTACTCTCATCGATTTCATGTCCAGGGTGTTGTGGTGAGTTTATCACCTAGAAATCGGGTGTAATGGACTTGACAGTGTACTTTGACAGCTAGACATTGCTGTCAGCTGTCATTTGGTACACTTTTGATGCCAATCGAAGCTGTACTTCGCCCGGAAAAAATTATAGAACACGATGTACTCTAATCGATTTCATGTCCAGGGTGTTGTGGTAGGTTTATCACCTAGAAATCGGGTGAAATGAACTTGACAGTGTACTTTGACAGCTGTTCAAAACTGTCAGCTGTTATTTGATTAACTTTTGATGCCGATCGGAGCTGTACTTCACCCGGAAAAAATTATAGAACACGATGTACTCTCATCGATTTCATGTCCAGGGTGTTGTGGTGAGTTTATCACCTAGAAATCGGGCGAAATGGACTTGACAGTGTACTTTGAAAGCTAGTGACTACAGTCAGCTGTCATTTGGTAACCTTTTGGTGCCGATAGAAGCTGTACTTCGCCCGGAAAAAATTATAGAACACGATGTATTCTCATCGATTTCATGTCCAGGGTGTTGTGGTAGGTTTATCACCTAGAAATCGGGTGAAATGAACTTGACAGTGTACTTTGACAGCTGGTCACAACTGTCAGCTGTCATTTGATTATTTTTCAATGCCGATCGGAGCTGCACTACGCCCGGAAAAAATTATAGAACACGATGTACTCTCATCGATTTCATGTCCAGGGTGTTGTGGTGAGTTTATCACCTAGAAATCGGGCGAAATGGACTTGACAGTGTACTTTGAAAGCTAGTGACTACTGTCAGCTGTCATTTGGTACCCTTTTGGTGCCGATAGAAGCTGTACTTCGCCCGGAAAAAATTATAGACGACGATGTATTCTCATCGATTTCATGTCCAGGGTGTTGTGGTAAGTTTATCACCTAGAAATTGGGCGTAATGGACTTGACAGTGTACTTTGACAGCTAGTGACTACTGTCAGCTGTCATTTGGTTTCCTTTTGGTGCCGATAGAAGCTGTACTTCGCCCGGAAAAAATTATAGACGACGATGTACTCTCATCGATTTCATGTCCAGGGTGTTGTGGTGAGTTTATCACCTAGAAATCGGGCGTAATGGACTTGACAGTGTACTTTGACAGCTAGACATTGCTGTCAGCTGTCATTTGGTACACTTTTGATGCTAATCGAAGCTGTGCTTTGCCCGGAAAAAATTATAAACGACGATGTACTCTCATCGATTTCATGTCCAGAGTGTTGTGGAAGGTTTATCACCTAGAAATCGGGTGAAATGAACTTGACAGTGTACTTTGGCAGCTGGTCACAACTGTCAGCTGTCATTTGATGAACTTTTGATGCCGATCGGGGCTGTACTTTGCCCGGAAAAAATTATAGAACACGATGTACTCTCATCGATTTCATGTCCAGGGTGTTGTGGTGAGTTTATCACCTAGAAATCGGGCGAAATGGACTTGACAGTGTACTTGTAAAGCTAGTGACTACAGTCAGCTGTAATTTGGTACCCTTTCGATGCCGATAGAAGCTGTACTTCGCCCGGAAAAAATTATAGAACACGATGTATTCTCATTGATTTCATTTCCAGGGTGTTGTGGTAGGTTTATCACCTAGAAATCGGGTGAAATGAACTTGACAGTGTACTTTGAAAGCTGGTCACAACTGTCAGCTGTCATTTTATTAACTTTTAATGCCGATCGGAGCTGCACTTCGCCCGGAAAAAATTATAGAACACGATGTACTCTGATCGATTTCATGTCCAGGGTGTTGTGGTGAGTTTATCACCTATAAATCGGGCGAAATGGACTTTACAGTGTACTTTGAAAGCTAGTGACTACTGTCAGCTGTCAATTGGTACCCTTTTGGTGGCGATAGAAGCTGTACTTCGCCCGGAAAAAATTATAGACGACGATGTACTCTCATCGATTTCATGTCCAGGGTGTTGTGGTAAGTTTATCACCTAGAAATCGGGTGAAATGAACTCGACAGTGTACTTTGACAGCTGGTCACAACTATCAGCTGTCATTTGATTAACTTTTGATGCCGATCGGAGCTGTACTTCGCCCGGAAAAAATTAGAGAACACGATGTACTCTCATCGATTTCATGTCCAGGGTGTTGTGGTGAGTTTATCACCTAGAAATCGGGCGAAATGGACTTGACAGTGTACTTTGCAAGCTAGTGACTACTGTCAGCTGTCATTTCGTATCCTTTTGGTGCCGATAGAAGCTGTACTTCGCCCGGAAAAAATTATAGACGACGATGTATTCTCATCGATTTCATGTCCAGGGTGTTGTGGTAAGTTTATCAACTAGAAATCGGGCGTAATGGACTTGACAGTGTACTTTGACAGCAAGCCATTACTGTCAGCTGTCATTTGGTACACTTTTGATGCCAATCGAAGCTGTACTTTGCCCGGAAAAAATTTTAAACGACGATGTACTCTCATCGATTTCATGTCCAGGGTGTTGTGGTAGGTTTATCACCTAGGAATCGGGTGAAATGAACTTGACACTGTACTTTGACAGCTGGTCACAACTGTCAGCTGACATTTGATTAACTTTTGATGCCGATCGGGGCTGTACTTTGCCCGGAAAAAATTATAGAACACGATGTACTCTCATCGATTTCATGTCCAGGGTGTTGTGGTGAGTTTATCACCTAGAAATCGGGCGAAATGGACTTAACAATGTACTTCGAAAGCTAGTGAATACTGTCAGCTGTCATTTGGTACCCTTTTGGTGCCGATAGAAGCTGTACTTCGCCCGTAAAAAATTATAGACGGCGATGTATTCTCATCGATTTCATGTCCAGGGTGTTGTGGTAAGTTTATCACCTAGAAATCGGGCGTAATGGACTTGACAGTGTACTTTGACAGCTAGTGACTACTGTCAGCTGTCATTTGGTACCCTTTTGGTGCCGATAGAAGCTGTACTTCGCCCAGAAAAAATTATAGACGACGATGTATACTCATCGATTTCATGTCCAGGGTGTTGTGGTGAGTTTATCACCTAGAAATCGGGCAAAATGGACTTGAGAGTGTACTTTGACAGCTAGCCATTACTGTCAGCTGTCATTTGATTAAAATTTGATGCCAATCGGAGCTGTACTTCGCCCGGAAAAAATTATAGAACACGATGTACTCTCATCGATTTCATGTCCAGGGTGTTGTGGTGAGTTTATCACCTAGAAATCGGGCGAAATGGACTTGACAGTGTACTTTTACAGCTAGTGACTACTGTCAGCTGTCATTTGGTACCCTTTTTGTGCCGATAGAAGCTGTACTTCGCCCGGAAAAAATTATAGAACACGATGTACTCTCATCGATTTCATGTCCAGGGTGTTGTGGTGAGTTTATCACCTAGAAATCGGGCGTAATGGACTTGACAGTGTACTTTGACAGCTAGTGACTACTGTCAGCTGTCATTTGGTACCCTTTTGGTGCCGATAGAAGCTGTACTTCGCCCGGAAAAAATTATAGACGACGATGTATTCTCATCGATTTCATTTCCAGGGTGTTGTGGTAAGTTTATCACCTAGAAATCGGGCGTAATGGACTTGTTAGTGTACTTTGACAGCTAGTGACTACTGTCAGCTGTCATTTGGTACCCTTTTGGTGCCGATAGAAGCTGTACTTCGCCCGGAAAAAATTATAGACGACGATGTACTCTCATCGATTTCATGTCCAGGGTGTTGTGGTGAGTTTATCACCTAGAAATCGGGCGTAATGGACTTGACAGTGTACTTTGACAGCTAGTCATCACTGTCAGCTGTCATCTGGTACACTTTTGATGCCAATCGAAGCTGTACTTTGCCCGGAAAAAATTATAAACCACGATGTACACTCATCGATTTCATGTCCAGGGTGTTGTGGTAGGTTTATCACCTAGAAATCGGGTGAAATGAACTTGACAGTGTACTTTGACAGCTGGTCACAACTGTCAGCTGTCATTTGATTATTTTTTGATGCCGATCGGAGCTGTACTTTGCCCGGAAAAAATTATAGAACACGATGTACTCTCATCGATTTCATGTCCAGGGTGTTGTGGTGAGTTTATCACCTAGAAATCGGGCGAAATGGACTTGACAGTGTACTTTGGCAGCTAGTGACTACTGTCAGCTATCATTTGGTACCCTTCTAATGCCGATAGAAGCTGTACTTCGCCCGGAAAAAATTATAGACGACGATGTATTCTCATCGATTTCATTTCCAGGGTGTTGTGGTAAGTTTATCACCTAGAAATCGGGCGTAATGGACTTAACAGTGTACTTTGACAGCTAGTGACTACTGTCAGCTGTCATTTGGTACCCTTTTGGTGCCGATAGAAGCTGTAGTCCGCCCGGAAAAAATTATAGACGACGATGTACTCTCATCGATTTCATGTCCAGGGTGTTGTGGTGAGTTTATCACCTAGAAATCGGGCGTAATGGACTTGACAGTGTACTTTGACAGCTAGCCATCACTGTCAGCTGTCATCTGGTACACTTTTGATGCCAATCGAAGCTGTACTTTGCCCGGAAAAAATTATAAACGACGATGTACACTCATCGATTTCATGTCCAGGGTGTTGTGGTAGGTTTATCACCTAGAAATCGGGTGAAATGAACTTGACAATGTACTTTGACAGCTGGTCACAACTGTCAGCTGTAATTTGATTAACTTTTGATGCCAATCGGAGCTGTACTTCGCCCGGAAAAAATTATAGAACACGATGTACTCTCATCGATTTCATGTCCAGGGTGTTGTGGTGAGTTTATCACCTAGAAATCGGGCGTAATGGACTTGACAGTGTACTTTGACAGCTAGTGACTACTGTCAGCTGTCATTTGGTACCCTTTTGGTGCCGATAGAAGCTGTACTTCGCCCGCAAAAAATTATAGACGACGATGTATTCTCATCGATTTCATTTCCAGGGTGTTGTGGTAAGTTCATCACCTAGAAATCGGGCGTAATGGACTTGACAGTGTACTTTGACAGCTAGTGACTACTGTCAGCTGTCATTTGGTACCCTTTTGGTGCCGATAGAAGCTGTACTTCGCCCGGAAAAAATTATAGACGACGATGTACTCTCATCGATTTCATGTCCAGGGTGTTGTGGTGAGTTTATCACCTAGAAATCGGGCGTAATGGACTTGATAGTGTACTTTGACAGCTAGCCATCACTGTTAGCTGTCATCTGGTACACTTTTGATACCAATCGAAGCTGTACTTTGCCCGGAAAAAATTATAAACCACGATGTACACTCATCGATTTCATGTCCAGGGTGTTGTGGTAGGTTTATCACCTAGAAATCGGGTGAAATGAACTTGACAGTGTACTTTGACAGCTGGTCACAACTGTCAGCTGTCATTTGGTTATTTTTTGATGCCGATCGGAGCTTTACTTTGCCCGGAAAAAATTATAGAACACGATGTACTCTCATCGATTTCATGTCCAGGGTGTTGTGGTGAGTTTATCACCTAGAAATCGGGCGAAATGGACTTGACAGTGTACTTTGACAGCTAGTGACTACTGTCAGCTGTCATTTGGTACCCTTTTAATGCCGATAGAAGCTGTACTTCGCCCGGAAAAAATTATAGACGACGATGTACTCTCATCGATTTCATGTCCAGGGTGTTGTGGTGAGTTTATTACCTAGGAATCGGGCGTAATGGACTTGACAGTGTACTTTCACAGCTAGCCATTACTGTCAGCTGTCATCTGGTACACTTTTGATGGCAATCGAAGCTGTACTTTGCCCGGAAAAAATTATAAACGACGATGTACTCTCATCGATTTCATGTCCAGGGTGTTGTGGTAGGTTTATCACCTAGAAATCGGGTGAAATGAACTTGACAGTGTACTTTGACAGCTGGTCACAACTGTCAGCTGTCATTTGATTAATTTTTGATGCCGATCGAAGCTGTACTTCGCCCGGAAAAAATTATAGAACACGATGTACTCTCATCGATTTCATGTCCAGGGTGTTGTGGTGAGTTTATCACCTAGAAATCGGGCAAAATGGACTTGACAGTGTACTTTGACAGCTAGTGACTACTGTCAGCTATCATTTGGTACCCTTTTGGTGCCGATAGAAGCTGTACTTTGCCCAGAAAAAATTATAGACGGCGATGTATTCTCATCGATTTCATGTCCAGGGTGTTGTGGTAGCTTTATCACCTAGAAATCGGGTGAAATGAACTTGACAGTGTACTTTCACAGCTGGTCACAACTGTCAGCTGTCATTTTATAAATTTTTGATGCTGATCGGAGCTGCACTTCGCCCGGAAAAAATTATAGAACACGATGTACTCTCATCGATTTCATGTCCAGGGTGTTGTGGTGAGTTTATCACCTAGAAATCGGGTGAAATGAACTCGACAGTGTACTTTGACAGCTGTTTACAACTGTCAGCTGTCATTTGATTAACTTTTGATGCCGATCGGAGCTGTACTTCGCCCGGAAAAAATTATAGAACACGATGTACTCTCATCGATTTCATGTCCAGGGTGTTGTGGTGAGTTTATCACCTAGAAATCGGGCGAAATGGACTTGACAGTGTTCTTTGGAAGCTAGTGACTACTGTCAGCTGTCATTTGGTTTCCTTTTGATGCCGATAGAAGCTGTACTTCGCCCGGAAAAAATTATAGACGGCGATGTATTCTCATCGATTTCATGTCCAGGGTGTTGTGGTAAGTTTATCACCTAGAAATCGGGCGTAATGGACTTGACAGTGTACTTTTACAGCTAGTGACTACTGTCAGCTGTCATTTGGTACCCTTTTTGTGCCGATAGAAGCTGTACTTCGCCCGGAAAAAATTATAGAACACGATGTACTCTCATCGATTTCATGTCCAGGGTGTTGTGGTGAGTTTATCACCTAGAAATCGGGCGTAATGGACTTGACAGTGTACTTTGACAGCTAGTGACTACTGTCAGCTGTCATTTGGTACCCTTTTGGTGCCGATAGAAGCTGTACTTCGCCCGGAAAAAATTATAGACGACGATGTATTCTCATCGATTTCATTTCCAGGGTGTTGTGGTAAGTTTATCACCTAGAAATCGGGCGTAATGGACTTGTTAGTGTACTTTGACAGCTAGTGACTACTGTCAGCTGTCATTTGGTACCCTTTTGGTGCCGATAGAAGCTGTACTTCGCCCGGAAAAAATTATAGACGACGATGTACTCTCATCGATTTCATGTCCAGGGTGTTGTGGTGAGTTTATCACCTAGAAATCGGGCGTAATGGACTTGACAGTGTACTTTGACAGCTAGTCATCACTGTCAGCTGTCATCTGGTACACTTTTGATGCCAATCGAAGCTGTACTTTGCCCGGAAAAAATTATAAACCACGATGTACACTCATCGATTTCATGTCCAGGGTGTTGTGGTAGGTTTATCACCTAGAAATCGGGTGAAATGAACTTGACAGTGTACTTTGACAGCTGGTCACAACTGTCAGCTGTCATTTGATTATTTTTTGATGCCGATCGGAGCTGTACTTTGCCCGGAAAAAATTATAGAACACGATGTACTCTCATCGATTTCATGTCCAGGGTGTTGTGGTGAGTTTATCACCTAGAAATCGGGCGAAATGGACTTGACAGTGTACTTTGGCAGCTAGTGACTACTGTCAGCTATCATTTGGTACCCTTCTAATGCCGATAGAAGCTGTACTTCGCCCGGAAAAAATTATAGACGACGATGTATTCTCATCGATTTCATTTCCAGGGTGTTGTGGTAAGTTTATCACCTAGAAATCGGGCGTAATGGACTTAACAGTGTACTTTGACAGCTAGTGACTACTGTCAGCTGTCATTTGGTACCCTTTTGGTGCCGATAGAAGCTGTAGTCCGCCCGGAAAAAATTATAGACGACGATGTACTCTCATCGATTTCATGTCCAGGGTGTTGTGGTGAGTTTATCACCTAGAAATCGGGCGTAATGGACTTGACAGTGTACTTTGACAGCTAGCCATCACTGTCAGCTGTCATCTGGTACACTTTTGATGCCAATCGAAGCTGTACTTTGCCCGGAAAAAATTATAAACGACGATGTACACTCATCGATTTCATGTCCAGGGTGTTGTGGTAGGTTTATCACCTAGAAATCGGGTGAAATGAACTTGACAATGTACTTTGACAGCTGGTCACAACTGTCAGCTGTAATTTGATTAACTTTTGATGCCAATCGGAGCTGTACTTCGCCCGGAAAAAATTATAGAACACGATGTACTCTCATCGATTTCATGTCCAGGGTGTTGTGGTGAGTTTATCACCTAGAAATCGGGCGTAATGGACTTGACAGTGTACTTTGACAGCTAGTGACTACTGTCAGCTGTCATTTGGTACCCTTTTGGTGCCGATAGAAGCTGTACTTCGCCCGCAAAAAATTATAGACGACGATGTATTCTCATCGATTTCATTTCCAGGGTGTTGTGGTAAGTTCATCACCTAGAAATCGGGCGTAATGGACTTGACAGTGTACTTTGACAGCTAGTGACTACTGTCAGCTGTCATTTGGTACCCTTTTGGTGCCGATAGAAGCTGTACTTCGCCCGGAAAAAATTATAGACGACGATGTACTCTCATCGATTTCATGTCCAGGGTGTTGTGGTGAGTTTATCACCTAGAAATCGGGCGTAATGGACTTGATAGTGTACTTTGACAGCTAGCCATCACTGTTAGCTGTCATCTGGTACACTTTTGATACCAATCGAAGCTGTACTTTGCCCGGAAAAAATTATAAACCACGATGTACACTCATCGATTTCATGTCCAGGGTGTTGTGGTAGGTTTATCACCTAGAAATCGGGTGAAATGAACTTGACAGTGTACTTTGACAGCTGGTCACAACTGTCAGCTGTCATTTGGTTATTTTTTGATGCCGATCGGAGCTTTACTTTGCCCGGAAAAAATTATAGAACACGATGTACTCTCATCGATTTCATGTCCAGGGTGTTGTGGTGAGTTTATCACCTAGAAATCGGGCGAAATGGACTTGACAGTGTACTTTGACAGCTAGTGACTACTGTCAGCTGTCATTTGGTACCCTTTTAATGCCGATAGAAGCTGTACTTCGCCCGGAAAAAATTATAGACGACGATGTACTCTCATCGATTTCATGTCCAGGGTGTTGTGGTGAGTTTATTACCTAGGAATCGGGCGTAATGGACTTGACAGTGTACTTTCACAGCTAGCCATTACTGTCAGCTGTCATCTGGTACACTTTTGATGGCAATCGAAGCTGTACTTTGCCCGGAAAAAATTATAAACGACGATGTACTCTCATCGATTTCATGTCCAGGGTGTTGTGGTAGGTTTATCACCTAGAAATCGGGTGAAATGAACTTGACAGTGTACTTTGACAGCTGGTCACAACTGTCAGCTGTCATTTGATTAATTTTTGATGCCGATCGAAGCTGTACTTCGCCCGGAAAAAATTATAGAACACGATGTACTCTCATCGATTTCATGTCCAGGGTGTTGTGGTGAGTTTATCACCTAGAAATCGGGCAAAATGGACTTGACAGTGTACTTTGACAGCTAGTGACTACTGTCAGCTATCATTTGGTACCCTTTTGGTGCCGATAGAAGCTGTACTTTGCCCAGAAAAAATTATAGACGGCGATGTATTCTCATCGATTTCATGTCCAGGGTGTTGTGGTAGCTTTATCACCTAGAAATCGGGTGAAATGAACTTGACAGTGTACTTTCACAGCTGGTCACAACTGTCAGCTGTCATTTTATAAATTTTTGATGCTGATCGGAGCTGCACTTCGCCCGGAAAAAATTATAGAACACGATGTACTCTCATCGATTTCATGTCCAGGGTGTTGTGGTGAGTTTATCACCTAGAAATCGGGTGAAATGAACTCGACAGTGTACTTTGACAGCTGTTTACAACTGTCAGCTGTCATTTGATTAACTTTTGATGCCGATCGGAGCTGTACTTCGCCCGGAAAAAATTATAGAACACGATGTACTCTCATCGATTTCATGTCCAGGGTGTTGTGGTGAGTTTATCACCTAGAAATCGGGCGAAATGGACTTGACAGTGTTCTTTGGAAGCTAGTGACTACTGTCAGCTGTCATTTGGTTTCCTTTTGATGCCGATAGAAGCTGTACTTCGCCCGGAAAAAATTATAGACGGCGATGTATTCTCATCGATTTCATGTCCAGGGTGTTGTGGTAAGTTTATCACCTAGAAATCGGGCGTAATGGACTTGACAGTGTACTTTGACAGCTAGTGACTACTGTCAGCTGTCATTTGGTACCCTTTTGGTGCCGATAGAAGCTGTACTTCGCCCGGAAAAAATTATAGACGACGATGTTCTCTCATCGATTTCATGTCCAGGGTGTTGTGGTGAGTTTATCACCTAGAAATCGGGTGAAATGAACTCGACAGTGTACTTTGGCAGCTGGTCACAACTGTCAGCTGTCATTTGATTAACTTTTGATGCCGATCGGAGCTGTACTTCGCCCGGAAAAAATTATAGAACACGATGTACTCTCATCGATTTCATGTCCAGGGTGTTGTGGTGAGTTTATCACCTAGAAATCGGGTGAAATGGACTTGACAGTGTACTTTGGAAGCTAGTGACTACTGTCAGCTGTCATTTGGTACCCTTTTGGTGCCGATAGAAGCTGTACTTCGCCCGGAAAAAATTATAGACGGCGATGTATTCTCATCGATTTCATGTCCAGGGTGTTGTGGTAAGTTTATCACCTAGAAATCGGGCGTAATGGACTTGGCAGTGTACTTTGACAGCTAGTGACTACTGTCAGCTGTCATTTGATACCCTTTTGGTGCCAATAGAAGCTGTACTTCGCCCGGAAAAAATTATAGACGACGATGTACTCTCATCGATTTCATGTCCAGGGTGTTGTGGTAAGTTTATCACCTAGAAATCGGGTGAAATGAACTCGACAGTGTACTTTGACAGCTGGTCACAACTGTCAGCTGTCATTTCATTAACTTTTGATGCCGATCGGAGCTGTACTTCGCCCGGAAAAAATTATAGAACACGATGTACTCTCATCGATTTCATGTCCAGGGTGTTGTGGTGAGTTTATCACCTAGAAAACGGGCGGAATGGACTTTACAGTGTACTTTGGAAGCTAGTGACTACTGTCAGCTATCATTTGATTAACTTTTGATGCCGATCGGAGCTGTACTTCGCCCGGAAAAAATTATAGACGGCGATGTATTCTCATCGATTTCATGTCCAGGGTGTTGTGGTAAGTTTATCACCTAGAAATCGGGCGTAATGGACTTGATAGTGTACTTTGACAGCTAGTGACTACTGTCAGCTGTCATTTGGTACCCTTTTGGTGCCGATAGAAGCTGTACTTCGCCCGGAAAAAATTATAGACGACGATGTACTCTCATCGATTTCATGTCCAGGGTGTTGTGGTAAGTTTATCACCTAGAAATCGGGTGCAATGAACTCGACAGTGTACTTTGACAGCTGGTCACAACTGTCAGCTGTCATTTGATTAACATTTGATGCCAATCGGAGCTGTACTTCGCCCGGAAAAAATTATAGAACACGATGTACTCTCATCGATTTCATGTCCAGGGTGTTGTGGTGAGTTTATCACCTAGAAATCGGGCGAAATGGACTTTACAGTGTACTTTGAAAGCTAGTGACTACTGTCAGCTGTCATTTGGTACCCTTTTGTCGCCGATAGAAGCTGTACTTCGCCCGGAAAAAATTATAGACGACGATGTATTCTCATCGATTTCATGTCCAGGGTGTTGTGGTAAGTTTATCAACTAGAAATCGGGTGAAATGAAGTTGACAGTGTACTTTGACAGCTGGTCACAACTGTCAGCTGTCATTTGATTAACTTTTGATGCCGATCGGAGCTGCACTTCGTCCGGAAAAAATTATAGAACACGATGTACTCTCATCGATTTCATGTCCAGGGTGTTGTGGTGAGTGTATCACCTAGAAATCGGGTGAAATGAACTCGACAGTGTACTTTGGCAGCTGGTCACAACTGTCAGCTGTCATTTGATTAACTTTAAATGCCAATCGGAGCTGTACTTCGCCCGGAAAAAATTATAGAACACGATGTACTCTCATCGATTTCATGTCCAGGGTGTTGTGGTAGGTCTATCACCTAGAAATCGGGTGAAATGAAGTTGACAGTGTACTTTGACAGCTGGTCACAACTGTCGGCTGTCATTTGATTAACTTTTGATGCCGATCGGAGCTGTACTTCGCCCGGAAAAATTTATAGAACACGATGTACTCTCATCGATTTCATGTCCAGGGTGTTGTGGTGAGTTTATCGCCTAGAAATCGGTTGAAATGAACTCGACAGTGTACTTTGACAGCTGGTCACAACTGTTAGCTGTCATTTGATTAACTTTTGATGCCAATCGGAGCTGCACTTCGCCCGGAAAAAATTATAGAACACGATGTACTCTCATCGATTTCATGTCCAGGGTGTTGTGGTGAGTTTATCACCTAGAAATCGGGCGCAATGGACTTTATAGTGTTTTTTGGAAGCTAGTGACTACTGTCAGCTATCATTTGATTAACTTTTGATGCCGATCGGAGCTGTACTTCGCCCGGAAAAAATTATAGACGGCGATGTATTCTCATCGATTTCATGTCCAGGGTGTTGTGGTGAGTTTATCACCTAGAAATCGGGCGAAATGGACTTGAAAGTGTACTTTGGAAGCTAGCGACTACTGTCAGCTATCATTTGGTACCCTTTTGGTGCCGATAGAAGCTGTACTTCGCCCGGAAAAAATTATAGACGGCGATGTATTCTCATCGATTTCATGTCCAGGGTGTTGTGGTAGGTTTATCACCTAGAAATCGGGTGAAATGAACTTGTTAATGTACTTTGACAGCTGGTCACAACTGTCAGCTGTCATTTGATTAACTTTTGATGCCGATCGGAGCTGCACTTCGCCCGGAAAAAATTATAGAACACGATGTACTCTCATCGATTTCATGTCCAGGGTGTTGTGGTGAGTTTATCACCTAGAAATCGGATGAAATGAACTCGACAGTGTACTTTGACAGCTGGTCACAACTGTCAGCTGTCATTTGATAACTTTTGATGCCGATCGGAGCTGTACTTCGCCCGAAAAAAAATATAGAACACGATGTACTCTCATCGATTTCATGTCCAGGGTGTTGTGGTGAGTTTATCACCTAGAAATCGGGCGCAATGGACTTTATAGTGTTTTTTGGAAGCTAGTGACTACTGTCAGCTATCATTTGATTAACTTTTGATGCCGATCGGAGCTGTACTTCGCCCGGAAAAAATTATAGACGGCGATGTATTCTCATCGATTTCATGTCCAGGGTGTTGTGGTGAGTTTATCACCTAGAAATCGGGCGAAATGGACTTGAAAGTGTACTTTGGAAGCTAGCGACTACTGTCAGCTATCATTTGGTACCCTTTTGGTGCCGATAGAAGCTGTACTTCGCCCGGAAAAAATTATAGACGGCGATGTATTCTCATCGATTTCATGTCCAGGGTGTTGTGGTAGGTTTATCACCTAGAAATCGGGTGAAATGAACTTGTTAATGTACTTTGACAGCTGGTCACAACTGTCAGCTGTCATTTGATTAACTTTTGATGCCGATCGGAGCTGCACTTCGCCCGGAAAAAATTATAGAACACGATGTACTCTCATCGATTTCATGTCCAGGGTGTTGTGGTGAGTTTATCGCCTAGAAATCGGTTGAAATGAACTCGACAGTGTACTTTGACAGCTGGTCACAACTGTTAGCTGTCATTTGATTAACTTTTGATGCCAATCGGAGCTGCACTTCGCCCGGAAAAAATTATAGAACACGATGTACTCTCATCGATTTCATGTCCAGGGTGTTGTGGTGAGTTTATCACCTAGAAATCGGGCGCAATGGACTTTATAGTGTTTTTTGGAAGCTAGTGACTACTGTCAGCTATCATTTGATTAACTTTTGATGCCGATCGGAGCTGTACTTCGCCCGGAAAAAATTATAGACGGCGATGTATTCTCATCGATTTCATGTCCAGGGTGTTGTGGTGAGTTTATCACCTAGAAATCGGGCGAAATGGACTTGAAAGTGTACTTTGGAAGCTAGTGACTACTGTCAGCTGTCATTTGATTAACATTTGATGCCAATCGGAGCTGTACTTCGCCCGGAAAAAATTATAGAACACGATGTACTCTCATCGATTTCATGTCCAGGGTGTTGTGGTGAGTTTATCACCTAGAAATCGGGCGAAATGGACTTTACAGTGTACTTTGAAAGCTAGTGACTACTGTCAGCTGTCATTTGGTACCCTTTTGTCGCCGATAGAAGCTGTACTTCGCCCGGAAAAAATTATAGACGACGATGTATTCTCATCGATTTCATGTCCAGGGTGTTGTGGTAAGTTTATCAACTAGAAATCGGGTGAAATGAAGTTGACAGTGTACTTTGACAGCTGGTCACAACTGTCAGCTGTCATTTGATTAACTTTTGATGCCGATCGGAGCTGCACTTCGTCCGGAAAAAATTATAGAACACGATGTACTCTCATCGATTTCATGTCCAGGGTGTTGTGGTGAGTGTATCACCTAGAAATCGGGTGAAATGAACTCGACAGTGTACTTTGGCAGCTGGTCACAACTGTCAGCTGTCATTTGATTAACTTTAAATGCCAATCGGAGCTGTACTTCGCCCGGAAAAAATTATAGAACACGATGTACTCTCATCGATTTCATGTCCAGGGTGTTGTGGTAGGTCTATCACCTAGAAATCGGGTGAAATGAAGTTGACAGTGTACTTTGACAGCTGGTCACAACTGTCGGCTGTCATTTGATTAACTTTTGATGCCGATCGGAGCTGTACTTCGCCCGGAAAAATTTATAGAACACGATGTACTCTCATCGATTTCATGTCCAGGGTGTTGTGGTGAGTTTATCGCCTAGAAATCGGTTGAAATGAACTCGACAGTGTACTTTGACAGCTGGTCACAACTGTTAGCTGTCATTTGATTAACTTTTGATGCCAATCGGAGCTGCACTTCGCCCGGAAAAAATTATAGAACACGATGTACTCTCATCGATTTCATGTCCAGGGTGTTGTGGTGAGTTTATCACCTAGAAATCGGGCGCAATGGACTTTATAGTGTTTTTTGGAAGCTAGTGACTACTGTCAGCTATCATTTGATTAACTTTTGATGCCGATCGGAGCTGTACTTCGCCCGGAAAAAATTATAGACGGCGATGTATTCTCATCGATTTCATGTCCAGGGTGTTGTGGTGAGTTTATCACCTAGAAATCGGGCGAAATGGACTTGAAAGTGTACTTTGGAAGCTAGCGACTACTGTCAGCTATCATTTGGTACCCTTTTGGTGCCGATAGAAGCTGTACTTCGCCCGGAAAAAATTATAGACGGCGATGTATTCTCATCGATTTCATGTCCAGGGTGTTGTGGTAGGTTTATCACCTAGAAATCGGGTGAAATGAACTTGTTAATGTACTTTGACAGCTGGTCACAACTGTCAGCTGTCATTTGATTAACTTTTGATGCCGATCGGAGCTGCACTTCGCCCGGAAAAAATTATAGAACACGATGTACTCTCATCGATTTCATGTCCAGGGTGTTGTGGTGAGTTTATCACCTAGAAATCGGATGAAATGAACTCGACAGTGTACTTTGACAGCTGGTCACAACTGTCAGCTGTCATTTGATAACTTTTGATGCCGATCGGAGCTGTACTTCGCCCGAAAAAAAATATAGAACACGATGTACTCTCATCGATTTCATGTCCAGGGTGTTGTGGTGAGTTTATCACCTAGAAATCGGGCGAAATGGACTTGACAGTGTACTTTGGAAGCTAGTGACTACTGTCAGCTGTCATTTGGTTGACCTTTTGGTGCCGATAGAAGCTGTACTTCGCCCGGAAAAAATTATAGACGGCGATGTATTCTCATCGATTTCATGTCCAGGGTGTTGTGGTAAGTTTATCACCTAGAAATCGGGCGTAATGGACTTGACAGTGTACTTTGACAGCTAGTGACTACTGTCAGCTGTTATTTGGTACCCTTTTGGTGCCGATAGAAGCTGTAATTCGCCCGGAAAAAATTATAGACGACGATGTACTCTCATCGATTTCATGTCCAGGGTGTTGTGGTGAGTTTATCACCTAGAAATCGGGTGAAATGAACTTGACAGTGTACTTTAACAGCTGGTCACAATTGTCAGCTGTCATTTGATTAACTTTTGATGCCGATCACAGCTGTACTTCGCCCGGAAAAAAATATAGAACACGATGTACTCTCATCGATTTCATGTCCAGGGTGTTGTGGTGAGTTTATCACCTAGAAATCGGGCGAAATGGACTTGAGAGTGTACTTTGGAAGCTAGTGACTACAGTCAGCTGTCATTTGGTACCCTTTTGATGCCGATAGAAGCTGTACTTCGCCCGGAAAAAAATATAGACGGCGATGTATTCTCATCGATTTCATGTCCAGGGTGTTGTGGTGAGTTTATCACCTAGAAATCGGGCGAAATGGACTTGACAGTGTACTTAGAAAGCTAGTGACTACAGTCAGCTGTCATTTGGTAACCTTTTGGTGCCGATAGAAGCTGTACTTCGCCCGGAAAAAATTATAGACGGCGATGTATTCTCATCGATTTCATGTCCAGGGTGTTGTGGTAAGTTTATCACCTAGAAATCGGGCGTAATGGACTTGACAGTGTACTTTGACAGCTAGTGACTACTGTCAGCTGTCATTTAGTACCCTTTGATTGCCGATAGAAGCTGTACTTCGCCCGGAAAAAATTATAGACGACGATGTACTCTCATCGATTTCATGTCCAGGGTGTTGTGGTAGGTTTATCACCTAGAAATCGGGTGAAATGAACTTGACAGTGTACTTTGACAGCTGGTCACAACTGTCAGCTGTCATTTGATTAACTTTTGATGCCGATCGAAGCTGTACTTCGCCCGGAAAAAATTATAGAACACGATGTACTCTCATCGATTTCATGTCCAGGGTGTTGTGGTGAGTTTATCACCTAGAAATCGGGCGAAATGGACTTGACAGTGTACTTTCAAAGCTAGTGACTACTGTCGGCTGTCATTTGGTACCCTTTTGGTGCCGATAGAAGCTGTACTTCGCCCGGAAAAAATTATAGACGGCGATGTATTCTCATCGATTTCATGTCCAGGGTGTTGTGGTAAGTTTATCACCTAGAAATCGGGCGTAATGGACTTGACAGTGTACTTTGACAGCTAGTGACTACTGTCAGCTGTCATTTGGTACCCTTTTGGTGCCGATAGAAGCTGTACTTCGCCCGGAAAAAAATATAGACGACGATGTACTCTCATCGATTTCATGTCCAGGGTGTTGTGGTAAGTTTATCACCTAGAAATCGGGTAAAATGAACTCGACAGTGTACTTTGACAGCTGGTCACAACTGTCAGCTGTCATTTGATTAACTTTTGATGCCGATCGGAGCTGTACTTCGCCCGGAAAAAATTATAGAACACGATGTACTCTCATCGATTTCATGTCCAGGGTGTTGTGGTGAGTTTATCACCTAGAAATCGGGCAAAATGGACTTGACAGTGTACTTTGACAGCTAGTGACTACTGTCAGCTATCATTTGGTACCCTTTTGGTGCCGATAGAAGCTGTACTTTGCCCAGAAAAAATTATAGACGGCGATGTATTCTCATCGATTTCATGTCCAGGGTGTTGTGGTAGCTTTATCACCTAGAAATCGGGTGAAATGAACTTGACAGTGTACTTTGACAGCTGGTCACAACTGTCAGCTGTCATTTTATAAATTTTTGATGCTGATCGGAGCTGCACTTCGCCCGGAAAAAATTATAGAACACGATGTACTCTCATCGATTTCATGTCCAGGGTGTTGTGGTGAGTTTATCACCTAGAAATCGGGTGAAATGAACTCGACAGTGTACTTTGACAGCTGTTTACAACTGTCAGCTGTCATTTGATTAACTTTTGATGCCGATCGGAGCTGTACTTCGCCCGGAAAAAATTATAGAACACGATGTACTCTCATCGATTTCATGTCCAGGGTGTTGTGGTGAGTTTATCACCTAGAAATCGGGCGAAATGGACTTGACAGTGTTCTTTGGAAGCTAGTGACTACTGTCAGCTGTCATTTGGTTTCCTTTTGATGCCGATAGAAGCTGTACTTCGCCCGGAAAAAATTATAGACGGCGATGTATTCTCATCGATTTCATGTCCAGGGTGTTGTGGTAAGTTTATCACCTAGAAATCGGGCGTAATGGACTTGACAGTGTACTTTGACAGCTAGTGACTACTGTCAGCTGTCATTTGGTACCCTTTTGGTGCCGATAGAAGCTGTACTTCGCCCGGAAAAAATTATAGACGACGATGTTCTCTCATCGATTTCATGTCCAGGGTGTTGTGGTGAGTTTATCACCTAGAAATCGGGTGAAATGAACTCGACAGTGTACTTTGGCAGCTGGTCACAACTGTCAGCTGTCATTTGATTAACTTTTGATGCCGATCGGAGCTGTACTTCGCCCGGAAAAAATTATAGAACACGATGTACTCTCATCGATTTCATGTCCAGGGTGTTGTGGTGAGTTTATCACCTAGAAATCGGGTGAAATGGACTTGACAGTGTACTTTGGAAGCTAGTGACTACTGTCAGCTGTCATTTGGTACCCTTTTGGTGCCGATAGAAGCTGTACTTCGCCCGGAAAAAATTATAGACGGCGATGTATTCTCATCGATTTCATGTCCAGGGTGTTGTGGTAAGTTTATCACCTAGAAATCGGGCGTAATGGACTTGGCAGTGTACTTTGACAGCTAGTGACTACTGTCAGCTGTCATTTGATACCCTTTTGGTGCCAATAGAAGCTGTACTTCGCCCGGAAAAAATTATAGACGACGATGTACTCTCATCGATTTCATGTCCAGGGTGTTGTGGTAAGTTTATCACCTAGAAATCGGGTGAAATGAACTCGACAGTGTACTTTGACAGCTGGTCACAACTGTCAGCTGTCATTTCATTAACTTTTGATGCCGATCGGAGCTGTACTTCGCCCGGAAAAAATTATAGAACACGATGTACTCTCATCGATTTCATGTCCAGGGTGTTGTGGTGAGTTTATCACCTAGAAAACGGGCGGAATGGACTTTACAGTGTACTTTGGAAGCTAGTGACTACTGTCAGCTATCATTTGATTAACTTTTGATGCCGATCGGAGCTGTACTTCGCCCGGAAAAAATTATAGACGGCGATGTATTCTCATCGATTTCATGTCCAGGGTGTTGTGGTAAGTTTATCACCTAGAAATCGGGCGTAATGGACTTGATAGTGTACTTTGACAGCTAGTGACTACTGTCAGCTGTCATTTGGTACCCTTTTGGTGCCGATAGAAGCTGTACTTCGCCCGGAAAAAATTATAGACGACGATGTACTCTCATCGATTTCATGTCCAGGGTGTTGTGGTAAGTTTATCACCTAGAAATCGGGTGAAATGAACTCGACAGTGTACTTTGACAGCTGGTCACAACTGTCAGCTGTCATTTGATTAACTTTTGATGCCAATCGGAGCTGTAGTTCGCCCGGAAAAAATTATAGAACACGATGTACTCTCATCGATTTCATGTCCAGGGTGTTGTGGTGAGTTTATCACCTAGAAATCGGGCGAAATGGACTTTACAGTGTACTTTGAAAGCTAGTGACTACTGTCAGCTGTCATTTGGTACCCTTTTGTTGCCGATAGAAGCTGTACTTCGCCCGGAAAAAATTATAGACGACGATGTATTCTCATCGATTTCATGTCCAGGGTGTTGTGGTAAGTTTATCAACTAGAAATCGGGTGAAATGAACTTGACAGTGTACTTTGACAGCTGGTCACAACTGTCAGCTGTCATTTGATTAACTTTTGATGCCGATCGGAGCTGCACTTCGTCCGGAAAAAATTATAGAACACGATGTACTCTCATCGATTTCATGTCCAGGGTGTTGTGGTGAGTGTATCACCTAGAAATCGGGTGAAATGAACTCGACAGTGTACTTTGGCAGCTGGTCACAACTGTCAGCTGTCATTTGATTAACTTTTGATGCCAATCCGAGCTGTACTTCGCCCGGAAAAAATTATAGAACACGATGTACTCTCATCGATTTCATGTCCAGGGTGTTGTGGTAGGTCTATCACCTAGAAATCGGGTGAAATGAAGTTGACAGTGTACTTTGACAGCTGGTCACAACTGTCGGCTGTCATTTGATTAACTTTTGATGCCGATCGGAGCTGTACTTCGCCCGGAAAAATTTATAGAACACGATGTACTCTCATCGATTTCATGTCCAGGGTGTTGTGGTGAGTTTATCGCCTAGAAATCGGTTGAAATGAACTCGACAGTGTACTTTGACAGCTGGTCACAACTGTTAGCTGTCATTTGATTAACTTTTGATGCCAATCGGAGCTGCACTTCGCCCGGAAAAAATTATAGAACACGATGTACTCTCATCGATTTCATGTCCAGGGTGTTGTGGTGAGTTTATCACCTAGAAATCGGGCGCAATGGACTTTATAGTGTTTTTTGGAAGCTAGTGACTACTGTCAGCTATCATTTGATTAACTTTTGATGCCGATCGGAGCTGTACTTCGCCCGGAAAAAATTATAGACGGCGATGTATTCTCATCGATTTCATGTCCAGGGTGTTGTGGTGAGTTTATCACCTAGAAATCGGGCGAAATGGACTTGAAAGTGTACTTTGGAAGCTAGTGACTACTGTCAGCTATCATTTGGTACCCTTTTGGTGCCGATAGAAGCTGTACTTCGCCCGGAAAAAATTATAGACGGCGATGTATTCTCATCGATTTCATGTCCAGGGTGTTGTGGTAGGTTTATCACCTAGAAATCGGGTGAAATGAACTTGACAATGTACTTTGACAGCTGGTCACAACTGTCAGCTGTCATTTGATTAACTTTTGATGCCGATCGGAGCTGCACTTCGCCCGGAAAAAATTATAGAACACGATGTACTCTCATCGATTTCATGTCCAGGGTGTTGTGGTGAGTTTATCACCTAGAAATCGGGTGAAATGAACTCGACAGTGTACTTTGACAGCTGGTCACAACTGTCAGCTGTCATTTGATAACTTTTGATGCCGATCGGAGCTGTACTTCGCCCGAAAAAAAATATAGAACACGATGTACTCTCATCGATTTCATGTCCAGGGTGTTGTGGTGAGTTTATCACCTAGAAATCGGGCGAAATGGACTTGACAGTGTACTTTGGAAGCTAGTGACTACTGTCAGCTGTCATTTGGTTGACCTTTTGGTGCCGATAGAAGCTGTACTTCGCCCGGAAAAAATTATAGACGGCGATGTATTCTCATCGATTTCATGTCCAGGGTGTTGTGGTAAGTTTATCACCTAGAAATCGGGCGTAATGGACTTGACAGTGTACTTTGACAGCTAGTGACTACTGTCAGCTGTTATTTGGTACCCTTTTGGTGCCGATAGAAGCTGTAATTCGCCCGGAAAAAATTATAGACGACGATGTACTCTCATCGATTTCATGTCCAGGGTGTTGTGGTGAGTTTATCACCTAGAAATCGGGTGAAATGAACTTGACAGTGTACTTTGACAGCTGGTCACAATTGTCAGCTGTCATTTGATTAACTTTTGATGCCGATCACAGCTGTACTTCGCCCGGAAAAAAATATAGAACACGATGTACTCTCATCGATTTCATGTCCAGGGTGTTGTGGTGAGTTTATCACCTAGAAATCGGGCGAAATGGACTTGAGAGTGTACTTTGGAAGCTAGTGACTACAGTCAGCTGTCATTTGGTACCCTTTTGATGCCGATAGAAGCTGTACTTCGTCCGGAAAAAAATATAGACGGCGATGTATTCTCATCGATTTCATGTCCAGGGTGTTGTGGTGAGTTTATCACCTAGAAATCGGGCGAAATGGACTTGACAGTGTACTTAGAAAGCTAGTGACTACAGTCAGCTGTCATTTGGTAACCTTATGGTGCCGATAGAAGCTGTACTTCGCCCGGAAAAAATTATAGACGGCGATGTATTCTCATCGATTTCATGTCCAGGGTGTTGTGGTAAGTTTATCACCTAGAAATCGGGCGTAATGGACTTGACAGTGTACTTTGACAGCTAGTGACTACTGTCAGCTGTCATTTGGTACCCTTTTATTGCCGATAGAAGCTGTACTTCGCCCGGAAAAAATTATAGACGACGATGTACTCTCATCGATTTCATGTCCAGGGTGTTGTGGTAGGTTTATCACCTAGAAATCGGGTGAAATGAACTTGACAGTGTACTTTAACAGCTGGTCACAACTGTCAGCTGTCATTTGATTAATTTTTGATGCCGATCGGAGATGTACTTCGCCCGGAAAAAATTATAGAACACGATGTACTCTCATCGATTTCATGTCCAGGGTGTTGTGGTGAGTTTATCACCTAGAAATCGGGCGAAATGGACTTGACAGTGTACTTTCAAAGCTAGTGACTACTGTCAGCTGTCATTTGGTACCCTTTTGGTGCCGATAGAAGCTGTACTTCGCCCGGAAAAAATTATAGACGGCGATGTATTCTCATCGATTTCATGTCCAGGGTGTTGTGGTAAGTTTATCACCTAGAAATCGGGCGTAATGGACTTGACAGTGTACTTTGACAGCTAGTGACTACTGTCAGCTGTCATTTGGTACCCTTTTGGTGCCGATAGAAGCTGTACTTCGCCCGGAAAAAAATATAGACGACGATGTACTCTCATCGATTTCATGTCCAGGGTGTTGTGGTAAGTTTATCACCTAGAAATCGGGTAAAATGAACTCGACAGTGTACTTTGACAGCTGGTCACAACTGTCAGCTGTCATTTGATTAACTTTTGATGCCGATCGGAGCTGTACTTCGCCCGGAAAAAATTATAGAACACGATGTACTCTCATCGATTTCATGTCCAGGGTGTTGTGGTGAGTTTATCACCTAGAAATCGGGCGAAATGGACTTGACAGTGTACTTTCAAAGCTAGTGACTACAGTCAGCTGTCATTTTGTACCCTTTTGATGCCGATAGAAGCTGTACTTCGTCCGGAAAAAAATATAGACGGCGATGTATTCTCATCGATTTCATGTCCAGGGTGTTGTGGTGAGTTTATCACCTAGAAATCGGGCGAAATGGACTTGACAGTGTACTTAGAAAGCTAGTGACTACAGTCAGCTGTCATTTGGTAACCTTATGGTGCCGATAGAAGCTGTACTTCGCCCGGAAAAAATTATAGACGGCGATGTATTCTCATCGATTTCATGTCCAGGGTGTTGTGGTAAGTTTATCACCTAGAAATCGGGCGTAATGGACTTGACAGTGTACTTTGACAGCTAGTGACTACTGTCAGCTGTCATTTGGTACCCTTTTATTGCCGATAGAAGCTGTACTTCGCCCGGAAAAAATTATAGACGACGATGTACTCTCATCGATTTCATGTCCAGGGTGTTGTGGTAGGTTTATCACCTAGAAATCGGGTGAAATGAACTTGACAGTGTACTTTCAAAGCTAGTGACTACTGTCAGCTGTCATTTGGTACCCTTTTGGTGCCGATAGAAGCTGTACTTCGCCCGGAAAAAATTATAGACGGCGATGTATTCTCATCGATTTCATGTCCAGGGTGTTGTGGTAAGTTTATCACCTAGAAATCGGGCGTAATGGACTTGACAGTGTACTTTGACAGCTAGTGACTACTGTCAGCTGTCATTTGATTAATTTTTGATGCCGATCGGAGCTGTACTTCGCCCGGAAAAAATTATAGAACACGATGTACTCTCATCGATTTCATGTCCAGGGTGTTGTGGTGAGTTTATCACCTAGAAATCGGGCGAAATGGACTTGACAGTGTACTTTCAAAGCTAGTGACTACTGTCAGCTGTCATTTGGTACCCTTTTGGTGCCGATAGAAGCTGTACTTCGCCCGGAAAAAATTATAGACGGCGATGTATTCTCATCGATTTCATGTCCAGGGTGTTGTGGTAAGTTTATCACCTAGAAATCGGGCGTAATGGACTTGACAGTGTACTTTGACAGCTAGTGACTACTGTCAGCTGTCATTTGGTACCCTTTTGGTGCCGATAGAAGCTGTACTTCGCCCGGAAAAAAATATAGACGACGATGTACTCTCATCGATTTCATGTCCAGGGTGTTGTGGTAAGTTTATCACCTAGAAATCGGGTAAAATGAACTCGACAGTGTACTTTGACAGCTGGTCACAACTGTCAGCTGTCATTTGATTAACTTTTGATGCCGATCGGAGCTGTACTTCGCCCGGAAAAAATTATAGAACACGATGTACTCTCATCGATTTCATGTCCAGGGTGTTGTGGTGAGTTTATCACCTAGAAATCGGGCGAAATGGACTTGACAGTGTACTTTCAAAGCTAGTGACTACTGTCAGCTGTCATTTGGTACCCTTTTGGTGCCGATAGAAGCTGTACTTCGCCCGGAAAAAATTATAGACGGCGATGTATTCTCATCGATTTCATGTCCAGGGTGTTGTGGTAAGTTTATCACCTAGAAATCGG
Source organism: Oxycera nigricornis (assembly GCA_963942545.1). NCBI lineage: Eukaryota > Metazoa > Arthropoda > Insecta > Diptera > Stratiomyidae > Oxycera > Oxycera nigricornis. The sequence continues at coordinate 16,416,956 of OZ012664.1, read as the reverse complement.
GCGTAATGGACTTGACAGTGTACTTTGACAGCTAGTGACTACTGTCAGCTGTCATTTGGTACCCTTTTGGTGCCGATAGAAGCTGTACTTCGCCCGGAAAAAAATATAGACGACGATGTACTCTCATCGATTTCATGTCCAGGGTGTTGTGGTAAGTTTATCACCTAGAAATCGGGTAAAATGAACTCGACAGTGTACTTTGACAGCTGGTCACAACTGTCAGCTGTCATTTGATCAACTTTTGATGCCGATCGGAGCTGTACTTCGCCCGGAAAAAATTATAGAACACGATGTACTCTCATCGATTTCATGTCCAGGGTGTTGTGGTGAGTTTATCACCTAGAAATCGGGCAAAATGGACTTGACAGTGTACTTTGACAGCTAGTGACTACTGTCAGCTATCATTTGGTACCCTTTTGGTGCCGATAGAAGCTGTACTTTGCCCAGAAAAAATTATAGACGGCGATGTATTCTCATCGATTTCATGTCCAGGGTGTTGTGGTAGCTTTATCACCTAGAAATCGGGTGAAATGAACTTGACAGTGTACTTTGACAGCTGGTCACAACTGTCAGCTGTCATTTTATAAATTTTTGATGCTGATCGGAGCTGCACTTCGCCCGGAAAAAATTATAGAACACGATGTACTCTCATCGATTTCATGTCCAGGGTGTTGTGGTGAGTTTATCACCTAGAAATCGGGTGAAATGAACTCGACAGTGTTTTTTGACAGCTGTTTACAACTGTCAGCTGTCATTTGATTAACTTTTGATGCCGATCGGAGCTGTACTTCGCCCGGAAAAAATTATAGAACACGATGTACTCTCATCGATTTCATGTCCAGGGTGTTGTGGTGAGTTTATCACCTAGAAATCGGGCGAAATGGACTTGACAGTGTTCTTTGGAAGCTAGTGACTACTGTCAGCTGTCATTTGGTTTCCTTTTGATGCCGATAGAAGCTGTACTTCGCCCGGAAAAAATTATAGACGGCGATGTATTCTCATCGATTTCATGTCCAGGGTGTTGTGGTAAGTTTATCACCTAGAAATCGGGCGTAATGGACTTGACAGCTAGTGACTACTGTCAGCTGTCATTTGGTACCCTTTTGGTGCCGATAGAAGCTGTACTTCGCCCGGAAAAAATTATAGACGACGATGTTCTCTCATCGATTTCATGTCCAGGGTGTTGTGGTGAGTTTATCACCTAGAAATCGGGTGAAATGAACTCGACAGTGTACTTTGGCAGCTGGTCACAACTGTCAGCTGTCATTTGATTAACTTTTGATGCCGATCGGAGCTGTACTTCGCCCGGAAAAAATTATAGAACACGATGTACTCTCATCGATTTCATGTCCAGGGTGTTGTGGTGAGTTTATCACCTAGAAATCGGGTGAAATGGACTTGACAGTGTACTTTGGAAGCTAGTGACTACTGTCAGCTGTCATTTGGTACCCTTTTGGTGCCGATAGAAGCTGTACTTCGCCCGGAAAAAATTATAGACGGCGATGTATTCTCATCGATTTCATGTCCAGGGTGTTGTGGTAAGTTTATCACCTAGAAATCGGGCGTAATGGACTTGGCAGTGTACTTTGACAGCTAGTGACTACTGTCAGCTGTCATTTGATACCATTTTGGTGCCAATAGAAGCTGTACTTCGCCCGGAAAAAATTATAGACGACGATGTACTCTCATCGATTTCATGTCCAGGGTGTTGTGGTAAGTTTATCACCTAGAAATCGGGTGAAATGAACTCGACAGTGTACTTTGACAGCTGGTCACAACTGTCAGCTGTCATTTCATTAACTTTTGATGCCGATCGGAGCTGTACTTCGCCCGGAAAAAATTATAGAACACGATATACTCTCATCGATTTCATGTCCAGGGTGTTGTGGTGAGTTTATCACCTAGAAAACGGGCGGAATGGACTTTACAGTGTACTTTGGAAGCTAGTGACTACTGTCAGCTATCATTTGATAAACTTTTGATGCCGATCGGAGCTGTACTTCGCCCGGAAAAAATTATAGACGGCGATGTATTCTCATCGATTTCATGTCCAGGGTGTTGTGGTAAGTTTATCACCTAGAAATCGGGCGTAATGGACTTGATAGTGTACTTTGACAGCTAGTGACTACTGTCAGCTGTCATTTGGTACCCTTTTGGTGCCGATAGAAGCTGTACTTCGCCCGGAAAAAATTATAGACGACGATGTACTCTCATCGATTTCATGTCCAGGGTGTTGTGGTAAGTTTATCACCTAGAAATCGGGTGAAATGAACTCGACAGTGTACTTTGACAGCTGGTCACAACTGTCAGCTGTCATTTTATTAACTTTTGATGCCAATCGGAGCTGTACTTCGCCCGGAAAAAATTATAGAACACGATGTACTCTCATCGATTTCATGTCCAGGGTGTTGTGGTGAGTTTATCACCTAGAAATCGGGCGAAATGGACTTTACAGTGTACTTTGAAAGCTAGTGACTACTGTCAGCTGTCATTTGGTACCCTTTTGTCGCCGATAGAAGCTGTACTTCGCCCGGAAAAAATTATAGACGACGATGTATTCTCATCGATTTCATGTCCAGGGTGTTGTGGTAAGTTTATCAACTAGAAATCGGGTGAAATGAACTTGACAGTGTACTTTGACAGCTGGTCACAACTGTCAGCTGTCATTTGATCAACTTTTGATGCCGATCGGAGCTGCACTTCGTCCGGAAAAAAATATAGACGACGATGTACTCTCATCGATTTCATGTCCAGGGTGTTGTGGTAAGTTTATCACCTAGAAATCGGGTAAAATGAACTCGACAGTGTACTTTGACAGCTGGTCACAACTGTCAGCTGTCATTTGATTAACTTTTGATGCCGATCGGAGCTGTACTTCGCCCGGAAAAAATTATAGAACACGATGTACTCTCATCGATTTCATGTCCAGGGTGTTGTGGTGAGTTTATCACCTAGAAATCGGGCGAAATGGACTTGACAGTGTACTTTCAAAGCTAGTGACTACAGTCAGCTGTCATTTGGTACCCTTTTGATGCCGATAGAAGCTGTACTTCGTCCGGAAAAAAATATAGACGGCGATGTATTCTCATCGATTTCATGTCCAGGGTGTTGTGGTGAGTTTATCACCTAGAAATCGGGCGAAATGGACTTGACAGTGTACTTAGAAAGCTAGTGACTACAGTCAGCTGTCATTTGGTAACCTTATGGTGCCGATAGAAGCTGTACTTCGCCCGGAAAAAATTATAGACGGCGATGTATTCTCATCGATTTCATGTCCAGGGTGTTGTGGTAAGTTTATCACCTAGAAATCGGGCGTAATGGACTTGACAGTGTACTTTGACAGCTAGTGACTACTGTCAGCTGTCATTTGGTACCCTTTTATTGCCGATAGAAGCTGTACTTCGCCCGGAAAAAATTATAGACGACGATGTACTCTCATCGATTTCATGTCCAGGGTGTTGTGGTAGGTTTATCACCTAGAAATCGGGTGAAATGAACTTGACAGTGTACTTTAACAGCTGGTCACAACTGTCAGCTGTCATTTGATTAATTTTTGATGCCGATCGGAGCTGTACTTCGCCCGGAAAAAATTATAGAACACGATGTACTCTCATCGATTTCATGTCCAGGGTGTTGTGGTGAGTTTATCACCTAGAAATCGGGCGAAATGGACTTGACAGTGTACTTTCAAAGCTAGTGACTACTGTCAGCTGTCATTTGGTACCCTTTTGGTGCCGATAGAAGCTGTACTTCGCCCGGAAAAAATTATAGACGGCGATGTATTCTCATCGATTTCATGTCCAGGGTGTTGTGGTAAGTTTATCACCTAGAAATCGGGCGTAATGGACTTGACAGTGTACTTTGACAGCTAGTGACTACTGTCAGCTGTCATTTGGTACCCTTTTGGTGCCGATAGAAGCTGTACTTCGCCCGGAAAAAAATATAGACGACGATGTACTCTCATCGATTTCATGTCCAGGGTGTTGTGGTAAGTTTATCACCTAGAAATCGGGTAAAATGAACTCGACAGTGTACTTTGACAGCTGGTCACAACTGTCAGCTGTCATTTGATTAACTTTTGATGCCGATCGGAGCTGTACTTCTCCCGGAAAAAATTATAGAACACGATGTACTCTCATCGATTTCATGTCCAGGGTGTTGTGGTGAGTTTATCACCTAGAAATCGGGCAAAATGGACTTGACAGTGTACTTTGACAGCTAGTGACTACTGTCAGCTATCATTTGGTACCCTTTTGGTGCCGATAGAAGCTGTACTTTGCCCAGAAAAAATTATAGACGGCGATGTATTCTCATCGATTTCATGTCCAGGGTGTTGTGGTAGCTTTATCACCTAGAAATCGGGTGAAATGAACTTGACAGTGTACTTTGACAGCTGGTCACAACTGTCAGCTGTCATTTTATAAATTTTTGATGCTGATCGGAGCTGCACTTCGCCCGGAAAAAATTATAGAACACGATGTACTCTCATCGATTTCATGTCCAGGGTGTTGTGGTGAGTTTATCACCTAGAAATCGGGTGAAATGAACTCGACAGTGTTTTTTGACAGCTGTTTACAACTGTCAGCTGTCATTTGATTAACTTTTGATGCCGATCGGAGCTGTACTTCGCCCGGAAAAAATTATAGAACACGATGTACTCTCATCGATTTCATGTCCAGGGTGTTGTGGTGAGTTTATCACCTAGAAATCGGGCGAAATGGACTTGACAGTGTTCTTTGGAAGCTAGTGACTACTGTCAGCTGTCATTTGGTTTCCTTTTGATGCCGATAGAAGCTGTACTTCGCCCGGAAAAAATTATAGACGGCGATGTATTCTCATCGATTTCATGTCCAGGGTGTTGTGGTAAGTTTATCACCTAGAAATCGGGCGTAATGGACTTGACAGCTAGTGACTACTGTCAGCTGTCATTTGGTACCCTTTTGGTGCCGATAGAAGCTGTACTTCGCCCGGAAAAAATTATAGACGACGATGTTCTCTCATCGATTTCATGTCCAGGGTGTTGTGGTGAGTTTATCACCTAGAAATCGGGTGAAATGAACTCGACAGTGTACTTTGGCAGCTGGTCACAACTGTCAGCTGTCATTTGATTAACTTTTGATGCCGATCGGAGCTGTACTTCGCCCGGAAAAAATTATAGAACACGATGTACTCTCATCGATTTCATGTCCAGGGTGTTGTGGTGAGTTTATCACCTAGAAATCGGGTGAAATGGACTTGACAGTGTACTTTGGAAGCTAGTGACTACTGTCAGCTGTCATTTGGTACCCTTTTGGTGCCGATAGAAGCTGTACTTCGCCCGGAAAAAATTATAGACGGCGATGTATTCTCATCGATTTCATGTCCAGGGTGTTGTGGTAAGTTTATCACCTAGAAATCGGGCGTAATGGACTTGGCAGTGTACTTTGACAGCTAGTGACTACTGTCAGCTGTCATTTGATACCATTTTGGTGCCAATAGAAGCTGTACTTCGCCCGGAAAAAATTATAGACGACGATGTACTCTCATCGATTTCATGTCCAGGGTGTTGTGGTAAGTTTATCACCTAGAAATCGGGTGAAATGAACTCGACAGTGTACTTTGACAGCTGGTCACAACTGTCAGCTGTCATTTCATTAACTTTTGATGCCGATCGGAGCTGTACTTCGCCCGGAAAAAATTATAGAACACGATATACTCTCATCGATTTCATGTCCAGGGTGTTGTGGTGAGTTTATCACCTAGAAAACGGGCGGAATGGACTTTACAGTGTACTTTGGAAGCTAGTGACTACTGTCAGCTATCATTTGATAAACTTTTGATGCCGATCGGAGCTGTACTTCGCCCGGAAAAAATTATAGACGGCGATGTATTCTCATCGATTTCATGTCCAGGGTGTTGTGGTAAGTTTATCACCTAGAAATCGGGCGTAATGGACTTGATAGTGTACTTTGACAGCTAGTGACTACTGTCAGCTGTCATTTGGTACCCTTTTGGTGCCGATAGAAGCTGTACTTCGCCCGGAAAAAATTATAGACGACGATGTACTCTCATCGATTTCATGTCCAGGGTGTTGTGGTAAGTTTATCACCTAGAAATCGGGTGAAATGAACTCGACAGTGTACTTTGACAGCTGGTCACAACTGTCAGCTGTCATTTTATTAACTTTTGATGCCAATCGGAGCTGTACTTCGCCCGGAAAAAATTATAGAACACGATGTACTCTCATCGATTTCATGTCCAGGGTGTTGTGGTGAGTTTATCACCTAGAAATCGGGCGAAATGGACTTTACAGTGTACTTTGAAAGCTAGTGACTACTGTCAGCTGTCATTTGGTACCCTTTTGTCGCCGATAGAAGCTGTACTTCGCCCGGAAAAAATTATAGACGACGATGTATTCTCATCGATTTCATGTCCAGGGTGTTGTGGTAAGTTTATCAACTAGAAATCGGGTGAAATGAACTTGACAGTGTACTTTGACAGCTGGTCACAACTGTCAGCTGTCATTTGATCAACTTTTGATGCCGATCGGAGCTGCACTTCGTCCGGAAAAAATTATAGAACACGATGTACTCTCATCGATTTCATGTCCAGGGTGTTGTGGTGAGTGTATCACCTAGAAATCGGGTGAAATGAACTCGACAGTGTACTTTGGCAGCTGGTCACAACTGTCAGCTGTCATTTGATTAACTTTTGATGCCAATCGGAGCTGTACTTCGCCCGGAAAAAATTATAGAACACGATGTACTCTCATCGATTTCATGTCCAGGGTGTTGTGGTAGGTCTATCACCTAGAAATCGGGTGAAATGAAGTTGACAGTGTACTTTGACAGCTGGTCACAACTGTCGGCTGTCATTTGATTAACTTTTGATGCTGGTCGGAGCTGTACTTCGCCCGGAAAAATTTATAGAACACGATGTACTCTCATCGATTTCATGTCCAGGGTGTTGTGGTGAGTTTATCGCCTAGAAATCGGTTGAAATGAACTCGACAGTGTACTTTGACAGCTGGTCACAACTGTTAGCTGTCATTTGATTAACTTTTGATGCCAATCGGAGCTGCACTTCGCCCGGAAAAAATTATAGAACACGATGTACTCTCATCGATTTCATGTCCAGGGTGTTGTGGTGAGTTTATCACCTAGAAATCGGGCGCAATGGACTTTATAGTGTTTTTTGGAAGCTAGTGACTACTGTCAGCTATCATTTGATTAACTTTTGATGCCGATCGGAGCTGTACTTCGCCCGGAAAAAATTATAGACGGCGATGTATTCTCATCGATTTCATGTCCAGGGTGTTGTGGTGAGTTTATCACCTAGAAATCGGGCGAAATGGACTTGAAAGTGTACTTTGGAAGCTAGTGACTACTGTCAGCTATCATTTGGTACCCTTTTGGTGCCGATAGAAGCTGTACTTCGCCCGGAAAAAATTATAGACGGCGATGTATTCTCATCGATTTCATGTCCAGGGTGTTGTGGTAGGTTTATCACCTAGAAATCGGGTGAAATGAACTTGACAATGTACTTTGACAGCTGGTCACAACTGTCAGCTGTCATTTGATTAACTTTTGATGCCGATCGGAGCTGCACTTCGCCCGGAAAAAATTATAGAACACGATGTACTCTCATCGATTTCATGTCCAGGGTGTTGTGGTGAGTTTATCACCTAGAAATCGGGTGAAATGAACTCGACAGTGTACTTTGACAGCTGGTCACAACTGTCAGCTGTCATTTGATAACTTTTGATGCCGATCGGAGCTGTACTTCGCCCGAAAAAAAATATAGAACACGATGTACTCTCATCGATTTCATGTCCAGGGTGTTGTGGTGAGTTTATCACCTAGAAATCGGGCGAAATGGACTTGACAGTGTACTTTGGAAGCTAGTGACTACTGTCAGCTGTCATTTGGTTGACCTTTTGGTGCCGATAGAAGCTGTACTTCGCCCGGAAAAAATTATAGACGGCGATGTATTCTCATCGATTTCATGTCCAGGGTGTTGTGGTAAGTTTATCACCTAGAAATCGGGCGTAATGGACTTGACAGTGTACTTTGACAGCTAGTGACTACTGTCAGCTGTCATTTGGTACCCTTTTGGTGCCAATAGAAGCTGTACTTTGCCCGGAAAAAATTATAGACGACGATGTACTCTCATCGATTTCATGTCCAGGGTGTTGTGGTAAGTTTATCACCTAGAAATCGGGTGAAATGAACTCGACAGTGTACTTTGACAGCTGGTCACAACTGTCAGCTGTCATTTCATTATTTTTTGATGCCGATCGGAGCTGTACTTCGCCCGGAAAAAATTATAGACGACGATGTACTCTCATCGATTTCATGTCCAGGGTGTTGTGGTAAGTTTATCACCTAGAAATCGGGTGAAATGAACTTGACAGTGTACCTTGACAGCTGGTCACAACTGTCAGCTGTCATTTGATTAACTTTTGATGCCGATCGGAGCTGTACTTCGCCCGGAAAAAATTATAGAACACGATGTACTCTCATCGATTTCATGTCCAGGGTGTTGTGGTGAGTTTATCACCTAGAAATCGGGCGAAATGGACTTGACAGTGTACTTTGAAAGCTAGTGACTACTGTCAGCTGTCATTTGGTACCCTTTTGGTGCCGATAGAAGCTGTACTTCGCCCGGAAAAAATTATAGACGGCGATGTATTCTCATCGATTTCATGTCCAGGGTGTTGTGGTAAGTTTATCACCTAGAAATCGGGCGTAATGGACTTGACAGTGTACTTTGACAGCTAGTGACTACTGTCAGCTGTCATTTGGTACCCTTTTGGTGCCAATAGAAGCTGTACTTCGCCCGGAAAAAATTATAGACGACGATGTACTCTCATCGATTTCATGTCCAGGGTGTTGTGGTAAGTTTATCACCTAGAAATCGGGTGAAATGAACTCGACAGTGTCCTTTGACAGCTGGTCACAACTGTCAGCTGTCATTTCATTATTTTTTGATGCCGATCGGAGCTGTACTTCGCCCGGAAAAAATTATAGAACACGATGTACTCTCATCGATTTCATGTCCAGGGTGTTATGGTGAGTTTATCACCTAGAAATCGGGCGAAATGGACTTTACAGTGTACTTTGGAAGCTAGTGGCTACTGTCAGCTATCATTTGATTAACTTTTGATGCCGATCGGAGCTGTACTTCGCCCGGAAAAAATTATAGACGGCGATGTATTCTCATCGATTTCATGTCCAGGGTGTTGTGGTAAGTTTATCACCTAGAAATCGGGCGTAATGGACTTGATAGTGTACTTTGACAGCTAGTGACTACTGTCAGCTGTCATTTGTTACCCTTTTGGTGCCGATAGAAGCTGTACTTCGCCCGGAAAAAATTATAGACGACGATGTACTCTCATCGATTTCATGTCCAGGGTGTTGTGGTAAGTTTATCACCTAGAAATCGGGTGAAATGAACTCGACAGTGTACTTTGACAGCTGGTCACAACTGTCAGCTGTCATTTGATTAACTTTTGATGCCAATCGGAGCTGTACTTCGCCCGGAAAAAATTATAGAACACGATGTACTCTCATCGATTTCATGTCCAGTGTGTTGTGGTGAGTTTATCACCTAGAAATCGGGCGAAATGGACTTTACAGTGTACTTTGAAAGCTAGTGACTTTTGTCAGCTGTCATTTGGTACCCTTTTGTTGCCGATAGAAGCTGTACTTAGCCCGAAAAAAATTATAGACGACGATGTATTCTCATCGATTTCATGTCCAGGGTGTTGTGGTAAGTTTATCAACTAGAAATCGGGTGAAATGAACTTGACAGTGTACTTTGACAGCTGGTCACAACTGTCAGCTGTCATTTGATTAACTTTTAATGCCGATCGGAGCTGCAATTCGCCCGGAAAAAATTATAGAACACGATGTACTCTCATCGATTTCATGTCCAGGGTGTTGTGGTGAGTGTATCACCTAGAAATCGGGTGAAATGAACTCAACAGTGTACTTTGGCAGCTGGTCACAACTGTCAGCTGTCATTTGATTAACTTTTGATGCCAATCGGAGCTGTACTTCGCCCGGAAAAAATTATAGAACACGATGTACTCTCATCGATTTCATGTCCAGGGTGTTGTGGTGAGTTTATCACCTAGAAATCGGGCGCAATGGACTTTATAGTGTTTTTTGGAAGCTAGTGACTACTGTCAGCTATCATTTGATTAACTTTTGATGCCGATCGGAGCTGTACTTCGCCCGGAAAAAATTATAGACGGCGATGTATTCTCATCGATTTCATGTCCAGGGTGTTGTGGTGAGTTTATCACCTAGAAATCGGGCGAAATGGACTTGAAAGTGTACTTTGGAAGCTAGTGACTACTGTCAGCTATCATTTGGTACCCTTTTGGTGCCGATAGAAGCTGTACTTCGCCCGGAAAAAATTATAGACGGCGATGTATTCTCATCGATTTCATGTCCAGGGTGTTGTGGTAGGTTTATCACCTAGAAATCGGGTGAAATGAACTTGACAATGTACTTTGACAGCTGGTCACAACTGTCAGCTGTCATTTGATTAACTTTTGATGCCGATCGGAGCTGCACTTCGCCCGGAAAAAATTATAGAACACGATGTACTCTCATCGATTTCATGTCCAGGGTGTTGTGGTGAGTTTATCACCTAGAAATCGGGTGAAATGAACTCGACAGTGTACTTTGACAGCTGGTCACAACTGTCAGCTGTCATTTGATAACTTTTGATGCCGATCGGAGCTGTACTTCGCCCGAAAAAAAATATAGAACACGATGTACTCTCATCGATTTCATGTCCAGGGTGTTGTGGTGAGTTTATCACCTAGAAATCGGGCGAAATGGACTTGACAGTGTACTTTGGAAGCTAGTGACTACTGTCAGCTGTCATTTGGTTGACCTTTTGGTGCCGATAGAAGCTGTACTTCGCCCGGAAAAAATTATAGACGGCGATGTATTCTCATCGATTTCATGTCCAGGGTGTTGTGGTAAGTTTATCACCTAGAAATCGGGCGTAATGGACTTGACAGTGTACTTTGACAGCTAGTGACTACTGTCAGCTGTCATTTGGTACCCTTTTGGTGCCAATAGAAGCTGTACTTTGCCCGGAAAAAATTATAGACGACGATGTACTCTCATCGATTTCATGTCCAGGGTGTTGTGGTAAGTTTATCACCTAGAAATCGGGTGAAATGAACTCGACAGTGTACTTTGACAGCTGGTCACAACTGTCAGCTGTCATTTCATTATTTTTTGATGCCGATCGGAGCTGTACTTCGCCCGGAAAAAATTATAGACGACGATGTACTCTCATCGATTTCATGTCCAGGGTGTTGTGGTAAGTTTATCACCTAGAAATCGGGTGAAATGAACTTGACAGTGTACCTTGACAGCTGGTCACAACTGTCAGCTGTCATTTGATTAACTTTTGATGCCGATCGGAGCTGTACTTCGCCCGGAAAAAATTATAGAACACGATGTACTCTCATCGATTTCATGTCCAGGGTGTTGTGGTGAGTTTATCACCTAGAAATCGGGCGAAATGGACTTGACAGTGTACTTTGAAAGCTAGTGACTACTGTCAGCTGTCATTTGGTACCCTTTTGGTGCCGATAGAAGCTGTACTTCGCCCGGAAAAAATTATAGACGGCGATGTATTCTCATCGATTTCATGTCCAGGGTGTTGTGGTAAGTTTATCACCTAGAAATCGGGCGTAATGGACTTGACAGTGTACTTTGACAGCTAGTGACTACTGTCAGCTGTCATTTGGTACCCTTTTGGTGCCAATAGAAGCTGTACTTCGCCCGGAAAAAATTATAGACGACGATGTACTCTCATCGATTTCATGTCCAGGGTGTTGTGGTAAGTTTATCACCTAGAAATCGGGTGAAATGAACTCGACAGTGTCCTTTGACAGCTGGTCACAACTGTCAGCTGTCATTTCATTATTTTTTGATGCCGATCGGAGCTGTACTTCGCCCGGAAAAAATTATAGAACACGATGTACTCTCATCGATTTCATGTCCAGGGTGTTATGGTGAGTTTATCACCTAGAAATCGGGCGAAATGGACTTTACAGTGTACTTTGGAAGCTAGTGGCTACTGTCAGCTATCATTTGATTAACTTTTGATGCCGATCGGAGCTGTACTTCGCCCGGAAAAAATTATAGACGGCGATGTATTCTCATCGATTTCATGTCCAGGGTGTTGTGGTAAGTTTATCACCTAGAAATCGGGCGTAATGGACTTGATAGTGTACTTTGACAGCTAGTGACTACTGTCAGCTGTCATTTGTTACCCTTTTGGTGCCGATAGAAGCTGTACTTCGCCCGGAAAAAATTATAGACGACGATGTACTCTCATCGATTTCATGTCCAGGGTGTTGTGGTAAGTTTATCACCTAGAAATCGGGTGAAATGAACTCGACAGTGTACTTTGACAGCTGGTCACAACTGTCAGCTGTCATTTGATTAACTTTTGATGCCAATCGGAGCTGTACTTCGCCCGGAAAAAATTATAGAACACGATGTACTCTCATCGATTTCATGTCCAGTGTGTTGTGGTGAGTTTATCACCTAGAAATCGGGCGAAATGGACTTTACAGTGTACTTTGAAAGCTAGTGACTTTTGTCAGCTGTCATTTGGTACCCTTTTGTTGCCGATAGAAGCTGTACTTAGCCCGAAAAAAATTATAGACGACGATGTATTCTCATCGATTTCATGTCCAGGGTGTTGTGGTAAGTTTATCAACTAGAAATCGGGTGAAATGAACTTGACAGTGTACTTTGACAGCTGGTCACAACTGTCAGCTGTCATTTGATTAACTTTTAATGCCGATCGGAGCTGCAATTCGCCCGGAAAAAATTATAGAACACGATGTACTCTCATCGATTTCATGTCCAGGGTGTTGTGGTGAGTGTATCACCTAGAAATCGGGTGAAATGAACTCAACAGTGTACTTTGGCAGCTGGTCACAACTGTCAGCTGTCATTTGATTAACTTTTGATGCCAATCGGAGCTGTACTTCGCCCGGAAAAAATTATAGAACACGATGTACTCTCATCGATTTCATGTCCAGGGTGTTGTGGTGAGTTTATCACCTAGAAATCGGGCGAAATGGACTTTACAGTGTACTTTGGAAGCTAGTGACTACTGTCAGGTGTCATTTGGTACCCTTTTGGTGCCGATAGAAGCTGTACTTCGCCCGGAAAAAATTATAGACGGCGATTTTTTCTCATCGATTTCATGTCCAGGGTGTTGTGGTAAGTTTATCACCTAGAAATCGGCCGTAATGGACTTGACAGTGTACTTTGGCAGCTAGTGACTACTGTCAGCTGTCATTTGATACCCTTTTGGTGCCGATAGAAGCTGTACTTCGCCCGGAAAAAATTATAGACGACGATGTACTCTCATCGATTTCATGTCCAGGGTGTTGTGGTAAGTTTATCACCTAGAAATCGGGCGTAATGGACTTGACAGTGTACTTTGACAGCTAGTGACTACTGTCGGCTGTCATTTGGTACCCTTTTGGTGCCAATAGAAGCTGTACTTCGCCCGGAAAAAATTATAGACGACGATGTACTCTCATCGATTTCATGTCCAGGGTGTTGTGGTAAGTTTATCACCTAGAAATCGGGTGAAATGAACTCGACAGTGTACTTTGACAGCTGGTCACAACTGTCAGCTGTCATTTCATTATTTTTTGATGCCGATCGGAGCTGTACTTCGCCCGGAAAAAATTATAGAACACGATGTACTCTCATCGATTTCATGTCCAGGGTGTTGTGGTGAGTTTATCACCTAGAAATCGGGCGAAATGGACTTTACAGTGTACTTTGGAAGCTAGTGACTACTGTCAGCTATCATTTGATTAACTTTTGATGCCGATCGGAGCTGTACTTCGCCCGGAAAAAATTATAGACGGCGATGTATTCTCATCGATTTCATGTCCAGGGTGTTGTGGTAAGTTTATCACCTAGAAATCGGGCGTAATGGACTTGATAGTGTACTTTGGCAGCTAGTGACTACTGTCAGCTGTCATTTGTTACCCTTTTGGTGCCGATAGAAGCTGTACTTCGCCCGGAAAAAATTATAGACGACGATGTACTCTCATCGATTTCATGTCCAGGGTGTTGTGGTAAGTTTATCACCTAGAAATCGGGTGAAATGAACTCAACAGTGTACTTTGACAGCTGGTCACAACTGTCAGCTGTCATTTGATTAACTTTTGATGCCGATCGGAGCTGTACTTCGCCCGGAAAAAATTATAGAACACGATGTACTCTCATCGATTTCATGTCCAGGGTGTTGTGGTGAGTTTATCACCTAGAAATCGGGCGAAATGGACTTGACAGTGTACTTTCAAAGCTAGTGACTACTGTCAGCTGTCATTTGGTACCCTTTGGGTGCCGATAGAAGCTGTACTTCGCCCGGAAAAAATTATAGACGGCGATGTATTCTCATCGATTTCATGTCCAGGGTGTTGTGGTAAGTTTATCACCTAGAAATCGGGCGTAATGGACTTGACAGTGTACTTTGACAGCTAGTGACTACTGTCAGCTGTCATTTGGTACCCTTTTGGTGCCGATAGAAGCTGTACTTCGCCCGGAAAAAAATATAGACGACGATGTACTCTCATCGATTTCATGTCCAGGGTGTTGTGGTAAGTTTATCACCTAGAAATCGGGTAAAATGAACTCGACAGTGTACTTTGACAGCTGGTCACAACTGTCAGCTGTCATTTGATTAACTTTTGATGCCAATCGGAGCTGTACTTCGCCCGGAAAAAATTATAGAACACGATGTACTCTCATCGATTTCATGTCCAGGGTGTTGTGGTGAGTTTATCACCTAGAAATCGGGCGAAATGGACTTTACAGTGTACTTTGAAAGCTAGTGACTACTGTCAGCTGTCATTTGGTACCCTTTTGTTGCCGATAGAAGCTGTACTTCGCCCGGAAAAAATTATAGACGACGATGTATTCTCATCGATTTCATGTCCAGGGTGTTGTGGTAAGTTTATCAACTAGAAATCGGGTGAAATGAACTTGACAGTGTACTTTGACAACTGGTCACAACTGTCAGCTGTCATTTGATTAACTTTTGATGCCGATCGGAGCTGCACTTCGCCCGGAAAAAATTATAGAACACGATGTACTCTCATCGATTTCATGTCCAGGGTGTTGTGGTGAGTGTATCACCTAGAAATCGGGTGTAATGAACTCGACAGTGTACTTTGGCAGCTGGTCACAACTGTCAGCTGTCATTTGATCAACTTTTGATGCCAATCGGAGCTGTACTTCGCCCGGAAAAAATTATAGAACACGATGTACTCTCATCGATTTCATGTCCAGGGTGTTGTGGTGAGTTTATCACCTAGAAATCGGACGAAATGGACTTTACAGTGTACTTTGGAAGCTAGTGACTACTGTCAGCTGTCATTATGTACCCTTTTAGTGCCGATAGAAGCTGTACTTCGCCCGGAAAAAATTATAGACGGCGATTTTTTCTCATCGATTTCATGTCCAGGGTGTTGTGGTAAGTTTATCACCTAGAAATCGAGCGTAATGGACTTGACAGTGTACTTTGGCAGCTAGTGACTACTGTCAGCTGTCATTATGTACCCTTTTGGTGCCGATAGAAGCTGTACTTCGCCCGGAAAAAATTATAGACGACGATGTACTCTCATCGATTTCATGTCCAGGGTGTTGTGGTAAGTTTATCACCTAGAAATCGGGTGAAATGAACTTGACAGTGTACCTTGACAGCTGGTCACAACTGTCAGCTGTCATTTGATTAACTTTTGATGCCGATCGGAGCTGTACTTCGCCCGGAAAAAATTATAGAACACGATGTACTCTCATCGATTTCATGTCCAGGGTGTTGTGGTGAGTTTATCACCTAGAAATCGGGCGAAATGGACTTTACAGTGTACTTTGGAAGCTAGTGACTACTGTCAGCTATCATTTGATTAACTTTTGATGCCGATCGGAGCTGTACTTCGCCCGGAAAAAATTATAGACGGCGATGTATTCTCATCGATTTCATGTCCAGGGTGTTGTGGTAAGTTTATCACCTAGAAATCGGGCGAAATGGACTTTACAGTGTACTTTGAAAGCTAGTGACTACTGTCAGCTGTCATTTGGTACCCTTTTGTTGCCGATAGAAGCTGTACTTCGCCCGGAAAAAATTATAGACGACGATGTATTCTCATCGATTTCATGTCCAGGGTGTTGTGGTAAGTTTATCAACTAGAAATCGGGTGAAATGAACTTGACAGTGTACTTTGACAGCTGGTCACAACTGTCAGCTGTCATTTGATTAACTTTTGATGCCGATCGGAGCTGCACTTCGCCCGGAAAAAATTATAGAACACGATGTACTCTCATCGATTTCATGTCCAGGGTGTTGTGGTGAGTGTATCACCTAGAAATCGGGTGAAATGAACTCGACAGTGTACTTTGGCAGCTGGTCACAACTGTCAGCTGTCATTTGATTAACTTTTGATGCCAATCGGAGCTGTACTTCGCCCGGAAAAAATTATAGAACACGATGTACTCTCATCGATTTCATGTCCAGGGTGTTGTGGTGAGTTTATCACCTAGAAATCGGGCGAAATGGACTTTACAGTGTACTTTGAAAGCTAGTGACTACTGTCAGCTGTCATTTGGTACCCTTTTGTTGCCGATAGAAGCTGTACTTCGCCCGGAAAAAATTATAGACGACGATGTATTCTCATCGATTTCATGTCCAGGGTGTTGTGGTAAGTTTATCAACTAGAAATCGGGTGAAATGAACTTGACAGTGTACTTTGGCAGCTGGTCACAACTATCAGCTGTCATTTGATTAACTTTTAATGCCGATCGGAGCTGTACTTCGCCCGGAAAAAATTATAGAACACGATGTACTCTCATCGATTTCATGTCCAGGGTGTTGTGGTGAGTTTATCACCTAGAAATCGGGCGAAATGGACTTTACAGTGTACTTTGGAAGCTAGTGACTACTGTCAGCTATCATTTGATTAACTTTTGATGCCGATCGGAGCTGTACTTCGCCCGGAAAAAATTATAGACGGCGATGTATTCTCATCGATTTCATGTCCAGGGTGTTGTGGTAAGTTTATCACCTAGAAATCGGGCGTAATGGACTTGATAGTGTACTTTGACAGCTAGTGACTACTGTCAGCTGTCATTTGTTACCCTTTTGGTGCCGATAGAAGCTGTACTTCGCCCGGAAAAAATTATAGACGACGATGTACTCTCATCGATTTCATGTCCAGGGTGTTGTGGTAAGTTTATCACCTAGAAATCGGGTGAAATGAACTCGACAGTGTACTTTGACAGCTGGTCACAACTGTCAGCTATCATTTGATTAACTTTTGATGCCAATCGGAGCTGTACTTCGCCCGGAAAAAATTATAGAACACGATGTACTCTCATCGATTTCATGTCCAGTGTGTTGTGGTGAGTTTATCACCTAGAAATCGGGCGAAATGGACTTTACAGTGTACTTTGAAAGCTAGTGACTACTGTCAGCTGTCATTTGGTACCCTTTTGTTGCCGATAGAAGCTGTACTTCGCCCGGAAAAAATTATAGACGGCGATTTTTTCTCATCGATTTCATGTCCAGGGTGTTGTGGTAAGTTTATCACCTAGAAATCGAGCGTAATGGACTTGACAGTGTACTTTGGCAGCTAGTGACTACTGTCAGCTGTCATTATGTACCCTTTTGGTGCCGATAGAAGCTGTACTTCGCCCGGAAAAAATTATAGACGACGATGTACTCTCATCGATTTCATGTCCAGGGTGTTGTGGTAAGTTTATCACCTAGAAATCGGGTGAAATGAACTTGACAGTGTACCTTGACAGCTGGTCACAACTGTCAGCTGTCATTTGATTAACTTTTGATGCCGATCGGAGCTGTACTTCGCCCGGAAAAAATTATAGAACACGATGTACTCTCATCGATTTCATGTCCAGGGTGTTGTGGTGAGTTTATCACCTAGAAATCGGGCGAAATGGACTTTACAGTGTACTTTGGAAGCTAGTGACTACTGTCAGCTATCATTTGATTAACTTTTGATGCCGATCGGAGCTGTACTTCGCCCGGAAAAAATTATAGACGGCGATGTATTCTCATCGATTTCATGTCCAGGGTGTTGTGGTAAGTTTATCACCTAGAAATCGGGCGAAATGGACTTTACAGTGTACTTTGAAAGCTAGTGACTACTGTCAGCTGTCATTTGGTACCCTTTTTCGCCGATAGAAGCTGTACTTCGCCCGGAAAAAATTATAGACGACGATGTATTCTCATCGATTTCATGTCCAGGGTGTTGTGGTAAGTTTATCAACTAGAAATCGGGTGAAATGAACTTGACAGTGTACTTTGACAGCTGGTCACAACTGTCAGCTGTCATTTGATTAACTTTTGATGCCGATCGGAGCTGCACTTCGCCCGGAAAAAATTATAGAACACGATGTACTCTCATCGATTTCATGTCCAGGGTGTTGTGGTGAGTGTATCACCTAGGAATCGGGTGAAATGAACTCGACAGTGTACTTTGGCAGCTGGTCACAACTGTCAGCTGTCATTTGATTAACTTTTGATGCCAATCGGAGCTGTACTTCGCCCGGAAAAAATTATAGAACACGATGTACTCTCATCGATTTCATGTCCAGGGTGTTGTGGTGAGTTTATCACCTAGAAATCGGGCGAAATGGACTTTACAGTGTACTTTGAAAGCTAGTGACTACTGTCAGCTGTCATTTGGTACCCTTTTGTTGCCGATAGAAGCTGTACTTCGCCCGGAAAAAATTATAGACGACGATGTATTCTCATCGATTTCATGTCCAGGGTGTTGTGGTAAGTTTATCAACTAGAAATCGGGTGAAATGAACTTGACAGTGTACTTTGGCAGCTGGTCACAACTATCAGCTGTCATTTGATTAACTTTTAATGCCGATCGGAGCTGTACTTCGCCCGGAAAAAATTATAGAACACGATGTACTCTCATCGATTTCATGTCCAGGGTGTTGTGGTGAGTTTATCACCTAGAAATCGGGCGAAATGGACTTTACAGTGTACTTTGGAAGCTAGTGACTACTGTCAGCTATCATTTGATTAACTTTTGATGCCGATCGGAGCTGTACTTCGCCCGGAAAAAATTATAGACGGCGATGTATTCTCATCGATTTCATGTCCAGGGTGTTGTGGTAAGTTTATCACCTAGAAATCGGGCGTAATGGACTTGATAGTGTACTTTGACAGCTAGTGACTACTGTCAGCTGTCATTTGTTACCCTTTTGGTGCCGATAGAAGCTGTACTTCGCCCGGAAAAAATTATAGACGACGATGTACTCTCATCGATTTCATGTCCAGGGTGTTGTGGTAAGTTTATCACCTAGAAATCGGGTGAAATGAACTCGACAGTGTACTTTGACAGCTGGTCACAACTGTCAGCTATCATTTGATTAACTTTTGATGCCAATCGGAGCTGTACTTCGCCCGGAAAAAATTATAGAACACGATGTACTCTCATCGATTTCATGTCCAGTGTGTTGTGGTGAGTTTATCACCTAGAAATCGGGCGAAATGGACTTTACAGTGTACTTTGAAAGCTAGTGACTACTGTCAGCTGTCATTTGGTACCCTTTTGTTGCCGATAGAAGCTGTACTTCGCCCGGAAAAAATTATAGACGACGATGTATTCTCATCGATTTCATGTCCAGGGTGTTGTGGTAAGTTTATCACCTAGAAATCGGGCGTAATGGACTTGATAGTGTACTTTGACAGCTAGTGACTACTGTCAGCTGTCATTTGTTACCCTTTTGGTGCCGATAGAAGCTGTACTTCGCCCGGAAAAAATTATAGACGACGATGTACTCTCATCGATTTCATGTCCAGGGTGTTGTGGTAAGTTTATCACCTAGAAATCGGGTGAAATGAACTCGACAGTGTACTTTGACAGCTGGTCACAACTGTCAGCTATCATTTGATTAACTTTTGATGCCAATCGGAGCTGTACTTCGCCCGGAAAAAATTATAGAACACGATGTACTCTCATCGATTTCATGTCCAGTGTGTTGTGGTGAGTTTATCACCTAGAAATCGGGCGAAATGGACTTTACAGTGTACTTTGAAAGCTAGTGACTACTGTCAGCTGTCATTTGGTACCCTTTTGTTGCCGATAGAAGCTGTACTTCGCCCGGAAAAAATTATAGACGGCGATTTTTTCTCATCGATTTCATGTCCAGGGTGTTGTGGTAAGTTTATCACCTAGAAATCGAGCGTAATGGACTTGACAGTGTACTTTGGCAGCTAGTGACTACTGTCAGCTGTCATTATGTACCCTTTTGGTGCCGATAGAAGCTGTACTTCGCCCGGAAAAAATTATAGACGACGATGTACTCTCATCGATTTCATGTCCAGGGTGTTGTGGTAAGTTTATCACCTAGAAATCGGGTGAAATGAACTTGACAGTGTACCTTGACAGCTGGTCACAACTGTCAGCTGTCATTTGATTAACTTTTGATGCCGATCGGAGCTGTACTTCGCCCGGAAAAAATTATAGAACACGATGTACTCTCATCGATTTCATGTCCAGGGTGTTGTGGTGAGTTTATCACCTAGAAATCGGGCGAAATGGACTTTACAGTGTACTTTGGAAGCTAGT
Organism: Oxycera nigricornis; assembly: GCA_963942545.1. Classification (NCBI taxonomy): domain Eukaryota; kingdom Metazoa; phylum Arthropoda; class Insecta; order Diptera; family Stratiomyidae; genus Oxycera; species Oxycera nigricornis. Next base: position 16,396,297 of record OZ012664.1, on the reverse strand, counting down.
GACTACTGTCAGCTATCATTTGATTAACTTTTGATGCCGATCGGAGCTGTACTTCGCCCGGAAAAAATTATAGACGGCGATGTATTCTCATCGATTTCATGTCCAGGGTGTTGTGGTAAGTTTATCACCTAGAAATCGGGCGAAATGGACTTTACAGTGTACTTTGAAAGCTAGTGACTACTGTCAGCTGTCATTTGGTACCCTTTTTCGCCGATAGAAGCTGTACTTCGCCCGGAAAAAATTATAGACGACGATGTATTCTCATCGATTTCATGTCCAGGGTGTTGTGGTAAGTTTATCAACTAGAAATCGGGTGAAATGAACTTGACAGTGTACTTTGACAGCTGGTCACAACTGTCAGCTGTCATTTGATTAACTTTTGATGCCGATCGGAGCTGCACTTCGCCCGGAAAAAATTATAGAACACGATGTACTCTCATCGATTTCATGTCCAGGGTGTTGTGGTGAGTGTATCACCTAGGAATCGGGTGAAATGAACTCGACAGTGTACTTTGGCAGCTGGTCACAACTGTCAGCTGTCATTTGATTAACTTTTGATGCCAATCGGAGCTGTACTTCGCCCGGAAAAAATTATAGAACACGATGTACTCTCATCGATTTCATGTCCAGTGTGTTGTGGTGAGTTTATCACCTAGAAATCGGGCGAAATGGACTTTACAGTGTACTTTGGAAGCTAGTGACTACTGTCAGGTGTCATTTGGTACCCTTTTGGTGCCGATAGAAGCTGTACTTCGCCCGGAAAAAATTATAGACGGCGATTTTTTCTCATCGATTTCATGTCCAGGGTGTTGTGGTAAGTTTATCACCTAGAAATCGGGTGAAATGAACTCGACAGTGTACTTTGACAGCTGGTCACAACTGTTAGCTGTCATTTGATTAACTTTTGATGCCAATCGGAGCTGTACTTCGCCCGGAAAAAATTATAGAACACGATGTACTCTCATCGATTTCATGTCCAGGGTGTTGTGGTGAGTTTATCACCTAGAAATCGGGCGGAATGGACTTGACAGTGTACTTTGGAAGCTAGTGACTACTGTCAGCTATCATTTGGTACCCTTTTGGTGCCGATAGAAGCTGTACTTCGCCCGGAAAAAATTATAGACGGCGATGTATTCTCATCGATTTCATGTCCAGGGTGTTGTGGTAGGTTTATCACCCAGAAATCGGGTGAAATGAACTTGACAATGTACTTTGACAGCTGGTCACAACTGTCAGCTGTCATTTGATTAACTTTTGATGCCGATCGGAGCTGCACTTCGCCCGGAAAAAATTATAGAACACGATGTACTCTCATCGATTTCATATCCAGGGTGTTGTGGTGAGTTTATCACCTAGAAATCGGGTGAAATGAACTCGACAGTGTACTTTGACAGCTGGTCACAACTGTCAGCTGTCATTTGATAACTTTTGATGCCGATCGGAGCTGTACTTCGCCCGAAAAAAATTATAGAACACGATGTACTCTCATCGATTTCATGTCCAGGGTGTTGTGGTGAGTTTATCACCTAGAAATCGGGCGAAATGGACTTGACAGTGTACTTTGGAAGCTAGTCACTACTGTCAGCTGTCATTTGGTTGACCTTTTGGTGCCGATAGAAGCTGTACTTTGCCCGGAAAAAATTATAGACGGCGATGTATTCTCATCGATTTCATGTCCAGGGTGTTGTGGTAAGTTTATCACCTAGAAATCGGGCGTAATGGACTTGACAGTGTACTTTGACAGCTAGTGACTACTGTCAGCTGTCATCTGGTACCCTTTTGGTGCCGATAGAAGCTGTACTTCGCCCGGAAAAAATTATAGACGACGATGTACTCTCATCGATTTCATGTCCAGGGTGTTGTGGTGAGTTTATCACCTAGAAATCGGGTGAAATGAACTTGACAGTGTACTTTGACAGCTGGTCACAATTGTCAGCTGTCATTTGATTAACTTTTGATGCCGATCGCAGCTGTACTTTGCCCGGAAAAAATTATAGAACACGATGTACTCTCATCGATTTCATGTCCAGGGTGTTGTGGTGAGTTTATCACCTAGAAATCGGGCGAAATGGACTTGAGAGTGTACTTTGGAAGCTAGTGACTACAGTCAGCTGTCATTTGGTACCCTTTTGGTGCCGATAGAAGCTGTACTTCGCCCGGAAAAAAATATAGACGGCGATGTATTCTCATCGATTTCATGTCCAGGGTGTTGTGGTGAGTTTATCACCTTGAAATCGGGCGAAATGGACTTGACAGTGTACTTAGGAAGCTAGTGACTACAGTCAGCTGTCATTTCGTACCCTTTTGGTGCCGATAGAAGCTGTACTTCGCCCGGAAAAAATTATAGACGGCGATGTATTTTCATCGATTTCATGTCCAGGGTGTTGTGGTAAGTTTATCACCTAGAAATCGGTCGTAATGGACTTGACAGTGTACTTTGACAGCTAGTGACTACTGTCAGCTGTCATTTGGTACCCTTTTGGTGCCAATAGAAGCTGTACTTCGCCCGGAAAAAATTTTAGACGACGATGTACTCTCATCGATTTCATGTCCAGGGTGTTGTGGTGAGTTTATCACCTAGGAATCGGGCGTATTGGACTTGACAGTGTACTTTGACAGCTAGCCATTACTGTCAGCTGTCATCTGGTACACTTTTGATGCCAATCAAAGCTGTACTTTGCCCGGAAAAAATTATAAACGACGATGTACTCTCATCGATTTCATGTCCAGGGTGTTGTGGTAGGTTTATCACCTAGAAATCGGGTGAAATGGACTTGACAGTGTACTTTGAAAGCTGGTCACAACTGTCAGCTGTCACTTGATTAACTTTTAATGCCGATCGGAGCTGCACTTCGCCCGGAAAAAATTATAGAACACGATGTACTCTCATCGATTTCATGTCCAGGGTGTTGTGGTGAGTTTATCACCTAGAAATCGGGCGAAATGGACTTGAAAGTGTACTTTGGAAGCTAGTGACTACTGTCGGCTGTCATTTGGTACCCTTTTGGTGCCGATAGAAGCTGTAGTTCGCCTGGAAAAAATTATAGACGGCGATGTATTCTCATCGATTTCATGTCCAGGGTGTTGTGGTGAGTTTATCACCTAGAAATCGGGCGAAATGGACTTGAAAGTGTACTTTGAAAGCTAGTGACTACAGTCGGCTGTCATTTGGTAACCTTTTGGTGCCAATAGAAGCTGTACTTCGCCCGGAAAAAATTATAGACGGCGATATATTCTCATCGATTTCATGTCCAGGGTGTTGTGGTAGGTTTATCACCTAGAAATCGGGTGAAATGAACTTGACAGTGTACTTTGACAGCTGGTCACAACTGTCAGCTGTCATTTGATTAACTTTTAATGCCGATCGGAGGTGCACTTCGCCCGGAAAAAATTATAGAACACGATGTACTCTCATCGATTTCATGTCCAGGGTGTTGTGGTGAGTTTATCACCTAGAAATCGGGCGAAATGGACTTGACAGTGTACTTTGAAAGCTAGTCACTACTGTCGGCTGTCATTTGGTAATCTTTTGGTGCCGATAGAAGCTGTAGTTCGCCCGGAAAAAATTATAGACGACGATGTACTCTCATCGATTTCATGTCCAGGGTGTTGTGGTAAGTTTATCAACTAGGAATCGGGCGTAATGGACTTGACAGTGTACTTTGACAGCTAGCCATTACTGTCAGCTGTCATTTGGTACACTTTTGATGCCAATCGAAGCTGTACTTTGCCCGGAAAAAATTATAAACGACGATGTACTCTCATCGATTTCATGTCCAGGGTGTTGTGGTAGGTTTATCACCTAGAAATCGGGTGAAATGAACTTGAGAGTGTACTTTGACAGCTGGTCACAACTGTCAGCTGTCATTTGATTAACTTTTGATGCCAATCGGAGCTGTACTTCGCCCGGAAAAAATTATAGAACACGATGTACTCTCATCGATTTCATGTCCAGGGTGTTGTGGTGAGTTTATCACCTAGAAATCGGGCGAAATGGACTTGACAGTGTACTTTGGAAGCTAGTGACTACTGTCAGCTGTCATTTGGTACCCTTTTGGTGCCGATAGAAGCTGTACTTCGCCCGGAAAAAATTATAGACGACGATGTACTCTCATCGATTTCATGTCCAGGGTGTTGTGGTAAGTTTATCACCTAGAAATCGGGTGAAATGAACTCGACAGTGTACTTTGACAGCTGGTCACAACTGTCAGCTGTCATTTGATTAACTTTTGATGCCAATCGGAGCTGTACTTCGCCCGGAAAAAATTATAGAACACGATGTACTCTCATCGATTTCATGTCCAGGGTGTTGTGGTGAGTTTATCACCTAGAAATCGGGCGAAATGGACTTTACAATGTACTTTGGAAGCTAGTGACTACAGTCAGCTGTCATTTGGTACCCTTTTGGTGCCGATAGAAGCTGTACTTCGCCCGGAAAAAATTATAAACGACGATGTATTCTCATCGATTTCATGTCCAGGGTGTTGTGGTAAGTTTATCAACTAGAAATCGGGCGTAATGGACTTGACAGTGTACTTTGACAGCTAGCCATTACTGTCAGCTGTCATCTAGTACACTTTTGATGCCATTCGAAGCTGTACTTTGCCCGGAAAAAATTTTAAACGACGATGTACTCTCATCGATTTCATGTCCAGGGTGTTGTGGTAGGTTTATCACCTAGAAATCGGGTGAAATGAACTTGACAGTGTACTTTGACAGCTGGTCACAACTGTCAGCTGTCATTTGATTAACTTTTGATGCCGATCGGGGCTGTACTTTGCCCGGAAAAAATTATAGAACACGATGTACTCTCATCGATTTCATGTCCAGGGTGTTGTGGTGAGTTTATCACCTAGAAATCGGGCGAAATGGACTTAACAGTGTACTTCGGAAGCTAGTGAATACTGTCAGCTGTCATTTGGTACCCTTTTGGTGCCGATAGAAGCTTTAATTCGCCCGGAAAAAATTATAGACGGCGATGTATTCTCATCGATTTCATGTCCAGGGTGTTGTGGTAAGTTTATCACCTAGAAATCGGGCGTAATGGACTTGACAGTGTACTTTGACAGCTAGTGACTACTGTCAGCTGTCATTTGGTACCCTTTTGGTGCCAATAAAAGCTGTATTCCGCCCTGAAAAAATTATAGACGACGATGTACTCTCATCGATTTCATGTCCAGGGTGTTGTGGTGAGTTTAACACCTTGAAATCGGGCGTAATGGACTTGACAGTGTACTTTGGCAGCTAGCCATCACTGTCAGCTGTCATTTGGTACACTTTTGATGCCAATCGAAGCTGTACTTTGCCCGGAAAAAATTATAAACGACGATGTACTCTCATCGATTTCATGTCCAGGGTGTTGTGGTAGGTTTATCACCTAGAAATCGGGTGAAATGAACTTGACAGTGTACTTTGACAGCTGGTCACAACTGTCAGCTGTCATTTGATTAACTTTTGATGCCAATCGGAGCTGTACTTCGCCCGGAAAAAATTATAGAACACGATGTACTCTCATCGATTTCATGTCCAGGGTGTTGTGGTGAGTTTATCACCTAGAAATCGGGCGTAATGGACTTGACAGTGTACTTTGACAGCTAGTGACTACTGTCAGCTAGCATTTGTTACCCTTTTGGTGCCGACAGAAGCTGTACTTCGCCCGGAAAAAATTATAGACGACGATGTATTCTCATCGATTTCATGTCCAGGGTGTTGTGGTAAGTTTATCACCTAGAAATCGGGCGTAATGGACTTGACAGTGTACTTTGACAGCTAGTGACTACTGTCAGCTGTCATTTGGTACCCTTTTGGTGCCGATAGAAGCTGTACTTCGCCCGGAAAAAATTATAGACGACGATGTACTCTCATCGATTTCATGTCCAGGGTGTTGTGGTGAGTTTATCACCTAGAAATCGGGCGTAATGGACTTGACAGTGTACTTTGACAGCTAGCCATTACTGTCAGCTGTCATCTAGTACACTTTTGATGCCAATCGAAGCTGTACTTTGCCCGGAAAAAATTATAAACGACGATGTACACTCATCGATTTCATGTCCAGGGTGTTGTGGTATGTTTATCACCTAGAAATCGGGTGAAATGAACTTGACAGTGTACTTTGACAGCTGGTCACAACTGTCAGCTGTCATTTGATTAACTTTTGATGCCGATCGGAGCTGTACTTCGCCCGGAAAAAATTATAGAACACGATGTACTCTCATCGATTTCATGTCCAGGGTGTTGTGGTGAGTTTATCACCTAGAAATCGGGCGAAATGGACTTGACAGTGTACTTTGACAACTAGTGACTACTGTCAGCTGTCATTTGGTACCCTTTTGTTGCCGATAGAAGCTGTACTTCGCCCGGAAAAAATTATAGACGACGATGTACTCTCATCGATTTCATGTCCAGGGTGTTGTGGTGAGTTTATCACCTAGGAATCGGGCGTAATGGACTTGACAGTGTACTTTTACAGCTAGCCATTACTGTGAGCTGTCATCTGGTACACTTTTGATGCCAATCGAAGCTGTACTTTGCCCGGAAAAAAATATAAACGACGATGTACTCTCATCGATTTCATGTCCAGGGTGTTGTGGTAGGTTTATCACCTAGAAATCGGGTGAAATGAACTTAACAGTTTACTTTGACAGCTGGTCACAACTGTCAGCTGTCTTTTGATTAACTTTTGATGCCGATCGAAGCTGTACTTCGCCCGGAAAAAATTATAGAACACGATGTACTCTCATCGATTTCATGTCCAGGGTGTTGTGGTGAGTTTATCACCTAGAAATCGGGCGAAATGGACTTGACAGTGTACTTTGGAAGCTAGTGACTACTGTCAGCTGTCATTTGGTACCCTTTTGGTGCCGATAGAAGCTGTACTTCGCCCGGAAAAAATTATAGACGGCGATGTATTCTCATCGATTTCATGTCCAGGGTGTTGTGGTAGGTTTATCACCTAGAAATCGGGTGAAATGAACTGGACAGTGTACTTTGACAGCTGGTCACAACTGTCAGCTGTCATTTGATTAACTTTTGATGCCGATCGGAGCTGCACTTCGCCCGAAAAAAATTATAGAACACGATGTACTCTCATCGATTTCATGTCCAGGGTGTTGTGGTGAGTTTATCACCTAGAAATCGGGTGAAATGAACTCGACAGTGTACTTTGACAGCTGGTTACAACTGTCAGCTGTCATTTGATTAACTTTTGATGCCGATCGGAGCTGTACTTCGCCCGGAAAAAATTATAGACGACGATGTACTCTCATCGATTTCATGTCCAGGGTGTTGTGGTGAGTTTATCACCTATAAATCGGGCGAAATGGACTTGACAGTGTACTTTGAAAGCTAGTGACTACTGTCAGCTGTCATTTGGTACCCTTTTGGTGCCGATAGAAGCTGTACTTCGCCCGGAAAAAATTATAGACGACGATGTATTCTCATCGATTTCATGTCCAGGGTGTTGTGGTAAGTTTATCAACTAGAAATCGGGCGTAATGGACTTGACAGTGTACTTTGGCAGCTAGTCATTACTGTCAGCTGTCATCTGGTACACTTTTAATGCCAATCGAAGCTGTACTTTGCCCGGAAAAAATTATAAACGACGATGTACTCTCATCGATTTCATGTCCAGGGTGTTGTGGTAGGTTTATCACCTAGAAATCGGGTGAAATGAACTTGACAGTGTACTTTAACAGCTAGTCAAAACTGTCAGCTGTCATTTGATTAACTTTTGATGCCGATCGGAGCTGTACTTTGCCCGGAAAAAATTATAGAACACGATGTACTCTCATCGATTTCATGTCCAGGGTGTTGTGGTGAGTTTATCACCTAGAAATCGGGCGTAATGGACTTGACAGTGTACTATGACAGCTAGCCATAACTGTCAGCTTTCATGTTGTACACTTCTGATGCCAATCGAAGCTGTACTTTGCCCGGAAAAAATTATAAACGACGATGTACTCTCATCGATTACATGTCCAGGGTGTTGTGGTAGGTTTATCACCTAGAAATCGGGTGAAATGAACTTGACAGTGTACTTTGACAGCTGGTCACAACTGTCAGCTGTCATTTGATTAACTTTTGATGCCGATCGAAGCTGTACTTCGCCCGGAAAAAATTATAGAACACGATGTACTCTCATCGATTTCATGTCCAGGGTGTTGTGGTGAGTTTATCACCTAGAAATCGGGCGTAATGGACTTGACAGTGTACTTTGACAGCTAGTGACTACTGTCAGCTGTCATTTGGTACCCTTTTGGTGCCGATAGAAGCTGTACTTCGCCCGGAAAAAATTATAGACGACGATGTATTCTCATCGATTTCATGTCCAGGGTGTTGTGGTAAGTTTATCACCTAGAAATCGGGCGTAATGGACTAGACAGTGTACTTTGACAGCTAGTGAACACTGTCAGCTGTCATTTAGTACTTTTTTGGTGCCGATAGAAGCTGTACTTCGCCCGGAAAAAATTATAGACGACGATGTACTCTCATCGATTTCATGTCCAGGGTGTTGTGGTGAGTTTATCACCTAGAAATCGGGCGTAATGGACTTGACAGTGTACTTTGACAGCTAGCCATTACTGTCAGCTGTCATCTGGTACACTTTTGATGCCAATCAAAGCTGTACTTTGCCCGGAAAAAATTATAAACGACGATGTACTCTCATCGATTTCATGTCCAGGGTGTTGTGGTAGGTTTATCACCTAGAAATCGGGTGAAATGAACTTGACAGTGTACTTTGACAGCTGGTCACAACTGTCAGCTATCATTTGATTAACTTTTGATGCCGATCGGAGCTGTACTTCGCCCGGAAAAAATTATAAAACACGATGTACTCTCATCGATTTCATGTCCAGGGTGTTGTGGTAGGTTTATCACCTAGAAATTGGGTGTAATGGACTTGACAGTGTACTTTGCTAACTAGCCACTACTGTCAGCTGTCATTTGGTACCCTTTTATTGCCGATAGAAGCTGTACTTTGCCCGGAAAAAAATATAAACGACGATGTACTCTCATCGATTTCATGTCCAGGGTGTTGTGGTAGGTTTATCACCTAGAAATCGGGTGAAATGAACTTGACAGTGTACTTTGACAGCTGGTCACAACTGTCAGCTGTCATTTGATTAACTTTTGATGCCGATCGGAGCTGTACTTCGCCCGGAAAAAATTATAGAACACGATGTACTCTCATCGATTTCATGTCCAGGGTGTTGTGGTGAGTTTATCACCTAGAAATCGGGCGAAATGGACTTGACAGTGTACTTTGGCAGCTAGGCACTACTGTCAGCTGTCATTTAATACCCTTTTATTGCCGATAGAAGCTGTACTTCGCCCGGAAAAATTTATAGAACACGATGTACTCTCATCGATTTCATGTCCAGGCTATTGTGGTAGGTTTATCACCTAGAAATCGGGTGAAATGAACTTGACAGTGTACTTTGACAGCTGGTCACAACTGTCAGCTGTCATTTGATTAACTTTTGATGCCGATCGGAGCTGTACTTCGCCCGGAAAAAATTATAGAACACGATGTACTCTCATCGATTTCATGTCCAGGGTGTTGTGGTGAGTTTATCACCTAGAAATCGGGCGTAATGGACTTGACAGTGTACTTTGACAGCTAGCCATAACTGTCAGCTGTCATGTTGTACACTTTTGATGCCAATCGAAGCTGTACTTTGCCCGGAAAAAATTATAAACGACGATGTACTCTCATCGATTACATGTCCAGGGTGTTGTGGTAGGTTTATCACCTAGAAATCGGGTGAAATGAACTTGACAGTGTACTTTGACAGCTGGTCACAACTGTCAGCTGTCATTTGATTAACTTTTGATGCCGATCGGAGCTGTATTTCGCCCGGAAAAAATTATAGAACACGATGTACTCTCATCGATTTCATGTCCAGGGTGTTGTGGTGAGTTTATCACCTAGAAATCGGGCGAAATGGACTTGACAGTGTACTTTGGCAGCTAGACACTACTGTCAGCTGTCATTTAATACCCTTTTATTGCCGATAGAAGCTGTACTTCGCCCGGAAAAATTTATAGAACACGATGTACTCTCATCGATTTCATGTCCAGGCTGTTGTGGTGAGTTTATCGCCTAGAAATCGGGCGTAATGGACTTGACAGTGTACTTTGACAGCTAGTCATTACTGTCAGCTGTCATCTGGTACACTTTTGATGCCAATCGAAGCTGTACTTTGCCCGGAAAAAATTATAAACGACAATGTACTCTCATCGATTTCATGTCCAGGGTGTTGTGGTAGGTTTATCACCTAGAAATCGGGTGAAATGAACTTGACAGTGTACTTTGACAGCTGGTCACAACTGTCAGCTGTCATTTGATTAACTTTTGATGCCGATCAGAGCTGTACTTCGCCCGGAAAAAATTATAAACGACGATGTACTCTCATCGATTTCATGTCAAGGGTGTTGTGGTAGGTTTATCACCTAGAAATCGGGCGTAATGGACTTGACAGTGTACTTTGACAGATAGCCGCTACTGTCAGCTGTCATTTGGTACCCTTTTGGTGCCAATAGAAGCATTACTTCGCCCGGAAAAAATTATAAACGACGATGTATTCTCATCGATTTCATGTCCAGGGTGTTGTGGTAGGTCTATCACCTAGAAATCGGGTGAAATGAAGTTGAGAGTGTACTTTGACAGCTGGTCACAACTGTCAACTGTCATTTGATTAACTTTTGATGCCGATCGGAGCTGTACTTCGCCCGGAAAAATTTATAGAACACGATGTACTCTCATCGATTTCATGTCCAGGGTGTTGTGGTGAGTTTATCGCCTAGAAATCGGGCGTAATGGACTTGACAGTGTACTTTGACAGCTAGCCACTACTGTCAGCTGTCATTTGGTACCCTTTAATTGCCCATAGAAGCTGCAGTTCGCCCGGAAAAAATTATAGAACACGATGTACTCTTATCGATTTCATGTCCAGGGTGTTGTGGTGAGTTTATCACCTAGAAATCGGGCGTAATGGACTTGACAGTGTACTTTGGATGCTAGTTACTACTGTCAGCAATCATTTGGTACCCTTTTGAGGCCGATAAAAGCTGTGCTTCGCCCGTAAAAAATTATAGAACACGATGTACTCTCATTGATTTCATGTCCAAGGTGTTGTGGTAAGTTTATCACCTAGAAATCGGGTGGAATGAGCTTGACAGTGTACTTTGACAGCTGGTCACAACTGTCAGCTGTCATTTGATTAACTTTTAATGCCGATCGGAGGTGTACTTCGCCCGGAAAAATTTATAGAACACGATGTACTCTCATCGATTTCATGTCCAGGGTGTTGTGGTGAGTTTATCGCCTAGGAATCGGGCGTAATGGACTTGAAAGTGTACTTTGGCAGCTAGCCATTACTGTCAGCTGTCATCTGGTATACTTTTGATGCCAATCGAAGCTGTATTTCGCCCGGAAAAATTATAAACGACGATGTACTCTCATCGATTTCATGTCCAGGGTGTTGTGGTAGGTTTATCACCTAGAAATCGGGTGAAATGAACTTGACAGTGTACTTTGACAGCTGTTCACAACTGTCAGCTGTTACTTGATTAACTTTTGATGCCGATCAGAGCTGTACTTCGCCCGGAAAAAATTATAGAACACGATGTACTCTCATCGATTTCATGTCCAGGGTGTTGTGGTGAGTTTATCACCTAGAAATCGGGCAAAATGGACTTGACAGTGTAATTTGACAGCTAGTGACTACTGTCAGCTGTCATTTGGTACCTTTTTGGTGCCGATAGAAGCTGTACTTCGCCCGGAAAAAATTATAGACGACGATGTACTCTCATCGATTTCATGTCCAGGGTGTTGTGGTGAGTTTATCACCTAGGAATTGGGCGTAATGGACTTGAAAGTGTACTTTGACAGCTAGTTATTTTTGTCAGCTGTCATCTGGTACACTTTTGATGCCAATCGAAGCTGTACTTCGCCCGGAAAAAATTATAGACGACGATGTATTCTCATCGATTTCATGTCCAGGGTGTTGTGGTAAGTTTATCACCTAGAAATCGGGCGTGATGGACTTGACAGTGTACTTTGGCAGCTAGCCATTGCTGCCAGCTGTCATTTGGTACACTTTTGATGCTGATCGGAGCTGTACTTCGCCCGGAAAAAATTATAGAACACGATGTACTCTCATCGATTTCATGTCCAGGGTGTTGTGGTGAGTTTATCACCTAGAAATCGGGCGAAATGGACTTGACAGTGTAATTTGACAGCTAGCCATTACTGTCAGCTGTCATCTGGTACACTTTTGATGCCGATCGGAGCTGTTCTTCGCCCGGAAAAAATTATAGAACACGATGTACTCTCATCGATTTCATGTCCAGGGTGTTGTGAAGAGTTTATCACCTAGAAATCGGGCGAAATGGACTTGACAGTGTACTTTGACAGCTGGTCACAACTGTCAGCTGTCATTTGATAAACTTTTGATGCCGATCGGAGCTGTACTTCGCCCGGAAAAAATTATAGAACACGATGTACTCTCATCGATTTCATGTCCAGGGTGTTGTGGTGAGTTTATCACCTAGAAATCGGGCGAAATGGACTTGACAGTGTACTTTGGAAGCTAGTGACTACTGTCAGCTGTCATTTGGTACCCTTTTGGTGCCGATAGAAGCTGTACTTCGCCCGGAAAAATTATAGACGACGATGTATTCTCATCGATTTCATGTCCAGGGTGTTGTGGTAAGTTTATCAACTAGAAATCGGGCGTAATGGACTTGACAGTGTACTTCGACAGCTAGCCATTACTGTCAGCTGTCATCTGGTGTACTTTTGATGCCAATCGAAGCTGCATTTTGCCCGGAAAAAATTATAAACTACGATGTACTCTCATCGATTTCATGTCCAGGGTGTTGTGGTAGGTTTATCACCTAGAAATCGGGTGAAATGAACTTGACAGTGTACTTTGACAGCTGTTCACAACTGTCAGATGTCATTTGATTAACTTTTGATGCCGATCAGAGCTGTACTTCGCCCGGAAAAAGTTATAGAACACGATGTACTCTCATCGATTTCATGTCCAGGGTGTTGTGGTGAGTTTATCACCTAGAAATCGGGCGAACTGGACTTGACAGTGTACTTTGGAAGCTAGTGACTACTGTCATCTGTCATTTGGTGTCCTTTTGGTGCCGATAGAAGCTGTACTCCACCCGGAAAAAATTATAGACGGCGATGTATTCTCATCGATTTCATGTCCAGGGTGTTGTGGTGAGTTTATCACCTAGAAATCGGGCGTAATGGACTTGACAGTGTACTTTGACAGCTAGCCATTACTGTCAGCTGTCATCTTGTACACTTTTGATGCCAATCAAAGCTGTACTTTGCCCGGAAAAAATTATAAACGACGATGTACTCTCATCGATTTCATGTCCAGGGTGTTGTGGTAGGTTTATCACCTAGAAATCGGGTGAAATGAACTTGACAGTGTACTTTGACAGCTGGTCACAACTGTCGGCTGTCATTTGATTAACTTTTGATGCCGATCGGAGCTGTACTTCGCCCGGAAAAAATTATAGAACACGATGTACTCTCATCGATTTCATGTCCAGAGTGTTGTGGTGAGTTTATCACCTAGAAATCGGGCGTAATGGACTTTACAGTGTACTTTGACAGCTAGCCATTACTGTCAGCTGTCATCTGGTACACTTTTGATGCCAATCGAAGCTGTACTTTGCCCGGAAAAAATTATAAACGACGATGTACTCTCATCGATTTCATGTCCAGGGTGTTGTGGTGAGTTTATCACCTAGAAATCGGGCGTAATGGACTTGACAGTGTACTTTAGCAGCTAGCAATTACTGTCAGCTGTCATCTGGTACACTTTTGATGCCAATCGAAGCTGTACTTTGCCCGGAAAAAATTATAAACGACGATGTACTCTCATCGATTTCATGTCCAGGGTGTTGTGGTAGGTTTATCACCTAGAAATCGGGTGAAATGAACTTGACAGTGTACTTTGGCAGCTGGACACATTTGTCAGCTGTCATTTGATTAACTTTTGATGCCGATCGGAGCTGTATTTCGCCCGGAAAAAATTATAGAACACGATGTACTCTCATCGATTTCATGTCCAGGGTGTTGTGGTGAGTTTATCACCTAGAAATCGGGCGAAATGGACTTGACAGTGTATTTTGGCAGCTAGACACTACTGTCAGCTGTCATTTTATACCCTTTTATTGCCGATAGAAGCTGTACTTCGCCCGGAAAAATTTATAGAACACGATGTACTCTCATCGATTTCATGTCCAGGCTGTTGTGGTGAGTTTATCGCCTAGAAATCGGGCGTAATGGACTTGACAGTGTACTTTGACAGCTAGTCATTACTGTCAGCTGTCATCTGGTACACTTTTCATGCCAATCGAAGCTGTACTTTGCCCGGAAAAAATTATAAACGACAATGTACTCTCATCGATTTCATGTCCAGGGTGTTGTGGTAGGTTTATCACCTAGAAATCGGGTGAAATGAACTTGACAGTGTACTTTGACAGCTGGTCACAACTGTCAGCTGTCATTTGATTAACTTTTGATGCCGATCAGAGCTGTACTTCGCCCGGAAAAAATTATAAACGACGATGTACTCTCATCGATTTCATGTCAAGGGTGTTGTGGTAGGTTTATCACCTAGAAATCGGGCGTAATGGACTTGACAGTGTACTTTGACAGATAGCCGCTACTGTCAGCTGTCATTTGGTACCCTTTTGGTGCCGATAGAAGCATTACTTCGCCCGGAAAAAATTATAAACGACGATGTATTCTCATCGATTTCATGTCCAGGGTGTTGTGGTAGGTCTATCACCTAGAAATCGGGTGAAATGAAGTTGAGAGTGTACTTTGGCAGCTGGTCACAACTGTCAACTGTCATTTGATTAACTTTTGATGCCGATCGGAGCTGTACTTCGCCCGGAAAAATTTATAGAACACGATGTACTCTCATCGATTTCATGTCCAGGGTGTTGTGGTGAGTTTATCGCCTAGAAATCGGGCGTAATGGACTTGACAGTGTACTTTGACAGCTAGCCACTACTGTCAGCTGTCATTTGGTACCCTTTAATTGCCCATAGAAGCTGCAGTTCGCCCGGAAAAAATTATAGAACACGATGTACTCTTATCGATTTCATGTCCAGGGTGTTGTGGTGAGTTTATCACCTAGAAATCGGGCGTAATGGACTTGACAGTGTACTTTGGATGCTAGTTACTACTGTCAGCAATCATTTGGTACCCTTTTGAGGCCGATAAAAGCTGTGCTGCGCCCGTAAAAAATTATAGAACACGATGTACTCTCATTGATTTCATGTCCAAGGTGTTGTGGTAAGTTTATCACCTAGAAATCGGGTGGAATGAGCTTGACAGTGTACTTTGACAGCTGGTCACAACTGTCAGCTGTCATTTGATTAACTTTTAATGCCGATCGGAGGTGTACTTCGCCCGGAAAAATTTATAGAACACGATGTACTCTCATCGATTTCATGTCCAGGGTGTTGTGGTGAGTTTATCGCCTAGGAATCGGGCGTAATGGACTTGAAAGTGTACTTTGGCAGCTAGCCATTACTGTCAGCTGTCATCTGGTATACTTTTGATGCCAATCGAAGCTGTATTTCGCCCCGAAAAATTATAAACGACGATGTACTCTCATCGATTTCATGTCCAGGGTGTTGTGGTAGGTTTATCACCTAGAAATCGGGTGAAATGAACTTGACAGTGTACTTTGACAGCTGTTCACAACTGTCAGCTGTTATTTGATTAACTTTTGATGCCGATCAGAGCTGTACTTCGCCCGGAAAAAATTATAGAACACGATGTACTCTCATCGATTTCATGTCCAGGGTGTTGTGGTGAGTTTATCACCTAGAAATCGGGCAAAATGGACTTGACAGTGTAATTTGACAGCTAGTGACTACTGTCAGCTGTCATTTGGTACCTTTTTGGTGCCGATAGAAGCTGTACTTCGCCCGGAAAAAATTATAGACGACGATGTACTCTCATCGATTTCATGTCCAGGGTGTTGTGGTGAGTTTATCACCTAGGAATTGGGCGTAATGGACTTGACAGTGTACTTTGACAGCTAGCCATTGCTGTCAGCTGTCATTTGGTACACTTTTGATGCCGATCGGAGCTGTACTTCGCCCGGAAAAAATTATAGAACACGATGTACTCTCATCGATTTCATGTCCAGGGTGTTGTGGTGAGTTTATCACCTAGAAATCGGGCGAAATGGACTTGACAGTGTAATTTGACAGCTAGCCATTACTGTCAGCTGTCATCTGGTACACTTTTGATGCCGATCGGAGCTGTTCTTCGCCCGGAAAAAATTATAGAACACGATGTACTCTCATCGATTTCATGTCCAGGGTGTTGTGGTGAGTTTATCACCTAGAAATCGGGCGAAATGGACTTGACAGTGTACTTTGACAGCTGTTCACAACTGTCAGCTGTCATTTGATAAACTTTTGATGCCGATCGGAGCTGTACTTCGCCCGGAAAAAATTATAGAACACGATGTACTCTCATCGATTTCATGTCCAGGGTGTTGTGGTGAGTTTATCACCTAGAAATCGGGCGAAATGGACTTGACAGTGTACTTTGACAGCTGTTCACAACTGTCAGCTGTCATTTGATAAACTTTTGATGCCGATCGGAGCTGTACTTCGCCCGGAAAAAATTATAGAACACGATGTACTCTCATCGATTTCATGTCCAGGGTGTTGTGGTGAGTTTATCACCTAGAAATCGGGCGAACTGGACTTGACAGTGTACTTTGGAAGCTAGTGACTACTGTCAACTGTCATTTGGTGTCCTTTTGGTGCCGATAGAAGCTGTACTCCACCCGGAAAAAATTATAGACGGCGATGTATTCTCATCGATTTCATGTCCAGGGTGTTGTGGTGAGTTTATCACCTAGAAATCGGGCGTAATGGACTTGACAGTGTACTTTGACAGCTAGCCATTACTGTCAGCTGTCATCTTGTACACTTTTGATGCCAATCAAAGCTGTACTTTGCCCGGAAAAAATTATAAACGACGATGTACTCTCATCGATTTCATGTCCAGGGTGTTGTGGTAGGTTTATCACCTAGAAATCGGGTGAAATGAACTTGACAGTGTACTTTGACAGCTGGTCACAACTGTCGGCTGTCATTTGATTAACTTTTGATGCCGATCGGAGCTGTACTTTGCCCGGAAAAAATTATAGAACACGATGTACTCTCATCGATTTCATGTCCAGAGTGTTGTGGTGAGTTTATCACCTAGAAATCGGGCGTAATGGACTTGACAGTGTACTTTGACAGCTAGCCATTACTGTCAGCTGTCATCTGGTACACTTTTGATGCCAATCGAAGCTGTACTTTGCCCGGAAAAAATTATAAACGACGATGTACTCTCATCGATTTCATGTCCAGGGTGTTGTGGTGAGTTTATCACCTAGAAATCGGGCGTAATGGACTTGACAGTGTACTTTAGCAGCTAGCAATTACTGTCAGCTGTCATCTGGTACACTTTTGATGCCAATCGAAGCTGTACTTTGCCCGGAAAAAATTATAAACGACGATGTACTCTCATCGATTTCATGTCCAGGGTGTTGTGGTAGGTTTATCACCTAGAAATCGGGTGAAATGAACTTGACAGTGTACTTTGGCAGCTGGACACATTTGTCAGCTGTCATTTTATAAACTTTTGATGCCGATCGGAGCTGTACTTCGCCCGGAAAAAATTATAGAACACGATGTACTCTCATCGATTTCATGTCCAGGGTGTTGTGGTGAGCTTATCACCTAGAAATCGGGCGTAATGGACTTGACAGTGTACTTTAGCAGCTAGCCATTACTGTCAGCTGTCATCTGGTACACTTTTGATGCCAATCGAAGCTGTACTTCGCCCGGAAAAAATTATAAACGACGATGTACTCTCATCGATTTCATGTCCAGGGTGTTGTGGTAGGTTTATCACCTAGAAATCGGGTGAAATGAACTTGACAGTGTACTTTGACAGCTGGCCACAACTGTCAGCTGTCATTTGATAAACTTTTGATGCCGATCAGAGCTGTACTTCGCCCGGAAAAAATTATAGAACACGATGTACTCTCATCGATTTCATGTCCAGGGTGTTGTGGTGAGTTTATCACCTAGAAATCGGGCGAAATGGACTTGACAGTGTACTTTCACAGCTAGTGACTATTGTCAGCTGTCATTTGGTACCCTTTTGGTGCCGATCGGAGCTGTACTTCGCCCGGAAAAATTTATAGAACACGATGTACTCTCATCGATTTCATGTCCAGGGTGTTGTGGTGAGTTTATCGCCTAGAAATCGGGCGTAATGGACTTGACAATGTACTTTGACAGCTAGCCATTACTGTCAGCTGTCATTTGGTACACTTTTGATGCCAATCGAAGCTGTACTTCGCCCGGAAAAAATTATAAACGACGATGTACTCTCATCGATTTCATGTCCAGGGTGTTGTGGTAGGTTTATCACCTAGAAATCGGGTGAAATGAACTTGACAGTGTACTTTGACAGCTGGTCACAACTGTCAGCTGTCATTTGATAAACTTTTGATGCCGATCAGAGCTGTACTTCGCCCGGAAAAAATTATAGAACACGATGTACTCTCATCGATTTCATGTCCAGGGTGTTGTGGTGAGTTTATCACCTAGAAATCGGGCAAAATGGACTTGACAGTGTACTTCGACAGCTAGTGAATACTGTCAGCTGTCATTTGGTACCCTTTTGGTGCCGATAGAAGCTGTACTTCGCCCGGAAAAAATTATAGACGACGATGTACTCTCATCGATTTCATGTCCAGGGTGTTTTGGTGAGTTTATCACCTAGGAATCGGGCGTAATGGACTTGACAGTGTACTTTGACAGCTAGTTATTTTTGTCAGCTGTCATCTGGTACACTTTTGATGCCAATCGAAGCTGTACTTCGCCCGGAAAAAATTATAGACGACGATGTATTCTCATCGATTTCATGTCCAGGGTGTTGTGGTAGGTTTATCACCTAGAAATCGGGTGAAATGAACTTGACAGTGTACTTTGACAGCTGGTCACAACTGTCGGCTGTCATTTGATTAACTTTTGATGCCGATCGGAGCTGAACTTCGCCCGGAAAAAATTATAGAACACGATGTACTCTCATCGATTTCATGTCCAGAGTGTTGTGGTGAGTTTATCACCTAGAAATCGGGCGTAATGGACTTGACAGTGTACTTTGACAGCTAGCCATTACTGTCAGCTGTCATCTGGTACACTTTTGATGCCAATCGAAGCTGTACTTTGCCCGGAAAAAATTATAAACGACGATGTACTCTCATCGATTTCATGTCCAGGGTGTTGTGGTAGGTTTATCACCTAGAAATCGGGTGAAATGAACTTGACAGTGTACTTTGACAGCTGGTCACAACTGTCGGCTGTCATTTGATTAACTTTTGATGCCGATCGGAGCTGAACTTCGCCCGGAAAAAATTATAGAACACGATGTACTCTCATCGATTTCATGTCCAGAGTGTTGTGGTGAGTTTATCACCTAGAAATCGGGCGAAATGGACTTGACAGTGTACTTTGACAGCTAGCCATTACTGTCAGCTGTCATCTGGTACACTTTTGATGCCAATCGAAGCTGTACTTTGCCCGGAAAAAATTATAAACGACGATGTACTCTCATCGATTTCATGTCCAGGGTGTTGTGGTGAGTTTATCACCTAGAAATCGGGCGTAATGGACTTGACAGTGTACTTTAGCAGCTAGCCATTACTGTCAGCTGTCATCTGGTACACTTTTGATGCCAATCGAAGCTGTACTTTGCCCAGAAAAAATTATAAACGACGATGTACTCTCATCGATTTCATGTCCAGGGTGTTGTGGTAGGTTTATCACCTAGAAATCGGGTGAAATGAACTTGACAGTGTACTTTGACAGCTGGACACATTTGTCAGCTGTCATTTTATAAACTTTTGATGCCGATCGGAGCTGTACTTCGCCCGGAAAAAATTATAGAACACGATGTACTCTCATCGATTTCATGTCCAGGGTGTTGTGGTGAGTTTATCACCTAGAAATCGGGCGTAATGGACTTGACAGTGTACTTTAGCAGCTAGCCATTACTGTCAGCTGTCATCTGGTACACTTTTGATGCCAATCGAAGCTGTACTTTGCCCGGAAAAAATTATAAACGACGATGTACTCTCATCGATTTCATGTCCAGGGTGTTGTGGTAGGTTTATCACCTAGAAATCGGGTGAAATGAACTTGACAGTGTACTTTAACAGCTGGTCACAACTGTCGGCTGTCATTTGATTAACTTTTGATGCCGATCGGAGCTGTACTTCGCCCGGAAAAAATTATAGAACACGATGTACTCTCATCGATTTCATGTCCAGAGTGTTGTGGTGAGTTTATCACCTAGAAATCGGGCGTAATGGACTTGACAGTGTACTTTGACAGCTAGCCATTACTGTCAGCTGTCATCTTGTACACTTTTGATGCCAATCGAAGCTGTACTTTGCCCGGAAAAAATTATAAACGACGATGTACTCTCATCGATTTCATGTCCAGGGTGTTGTGGTGAGTTTATCACCTAGAAATCGGGCGTAATGGACTTGACAGTGTACTTTAGCAGCTAGCCATTACTGTCAGCTGTCATCTGGTACACTTTTGATGCCAATCGAAGCTGTACTTTGCCCGGAAAAAATTATAAACGACGATGTACTCTCATCGATTTCATGTCCAGGGTGTTGTGGTAGGTTTATCACCTAGAAATCGGGTGAAATGAACTTGACAGTGTACTTTGACAGCTGGACACATTTGTCAGCTGTCATTTTATAAACTTTTGATGCCGATCGGAGCTGTACTTCGCCCGGAAAAAATTATAGAACACGATGTACTCTCATCGATTTCATGTCCAGGGTGTTGTGGTGAGTTTATCACCTAGAAATCGGGCAAAATGGACTTGACAGTGTACTTCGACAGCTAGTGACTACTGTCAGCTGTCATTTGGTACCCTTTTGGTGCCGATAGAAGCTGTACTTCGCCCGGAAAAAATTATAGACGACGATGTACTCTCATCGATTTCATGTCCAGGGTGTTTTGGTGAGTTTATCACCTAGGAATCGGGCGTAATGGACTTGACAGTGTACTTTGACAGCTAGTTATTTTTGTCAGCTGTCATCTGGTACACTTTTGATGCCAATCGAAGCTGTACTTCGCCCGGAAAAAATTATAGACGACGATGTATTCTCATCGATTTCATGTCCAGGGTGTTGTGGTAGGTTTATCACCTAGAAATCGGGTGAAATGAACTTGACAGTGTACTTTGACAGCTGGTCACAACTGTCGGCTGTCATTTGATTAACTTTTGATGCCGATCGGAGCTGAACTTCGCCCGGAAAAAATTATAGAACACGATGTACTCTCATCGATTTCATGTCCAGAGTGTTGTGGTGAGTTTATCACCTAGAAATCGGGCGTAATGGACTTGACAGTGTACTTTGACAGCTAGCCATTACTGTCAGCTGTCATCTGGTACACTTTTGATGCCAATCGAAGCTGTACTTTGCCCGGAAAAAATTATAAACGACGATGTACTCTCATCGATTTCATGTCCAGGGTGTTGTGGTAGGTTTATCACCTAGAAATCGGGTGAAATGAACTTGACAGTGTACTTTGACAGCTGGTCACAACTGTCGGCTGTCATTTGATTAACTTTTGATGCCGATCGGAGCTGAACTTCGCCCGGAAAAAATTATAGAACACGATGTACTCTCATCGATTTCATGTCCAGAGTGTTGTGGTGAGTTTATCACCTAGAAATCGGGCGTAATGGACTTGACAGTGTACTTTGACAGCTAGCCATTACTGTTAGCTGTCATCTGGTACACTTTTGATGCCAATCGAAGCTGTACTTTGCCCGGAAAAAATTATAAACGACGATGTACTCTCATCGATTTCATGTCCAGGGTGTTGTGGTGAGTTTATCACCTAGAAATCGGGCGTAATGGACTTGACAGTGTACTTTAGCAGCTAGCCATTACTGTCAGCTGTCATCTGGTACAATTTTGATGCCAATCGAAGCTGTACTTTGCCCGGAAAAAATTATAAACGACGATGTACTCTCATCGATTTCATGTCCAGGGTGTTGTGGTAGGTTTATCACCTAGAAATCGGGTGAAATGAACTTGACAGTGTACTTTGACAGCTGGACACATTTGTCAGCTGTCATTTTATAAACTTTTGATGCCGATCGGAGCTGTACTTCGCCCGGAAAAAATTATAGAACACGATGTACTCTCATCGATTTCATGTCCAGGGTGTTGTGGTGAGTTTATCACCTAGAAATCGGGCGTAATGGACTTGACAGTGTACTTTAGCAGCTAGCCATTACTGTCAGCTGTCATCTGGTACACTTTTGATGCCAATCGAAGCTGTACTTTGCCCGGAAAAAATTATAAACGACGATGTACTCTCATCGATTTCATGTCCAGGGTGTTGTGGTAGGTTTATCACCTAGAAATCGGGTGAAATGAACTTGACAGTGTACTTTAACAGCTGGTCACAACTGTCGGCTGTCATTTGATTAACTTTTGATGCCGATCGGAGCTGTACTTCGCCCGGAAAAAATTATAGAACACGATGTACTCTCATCGATTTCATGTCCAGAGTGTTGTGGTGAGTTTATCACCTAGAAATCGGGCGTAATGGACTTGACAGTGTACTTTGACAGCTAGCCATTACTGTCAGCTGTCATCTTGTACACTTTTGATGCCAATCGAAGCTGTACTTTGCCCGGAAAAAATTATAAACGACGATGTACTCTCATCGATTTCATGTCCAGGGTGTTGTGGTGAGTTTATCACCTAGAAATCGGGCGTAATGGACTTGACAGTGTACTTTAGCAGCTAGCCATTACTGTCAGCTGTCATCTGGTACACTTTTGATGCCAATCGAAGCTGTACTTTGCCCGGAAAAAATTATAAACGACGATGTACTCTCATCGATTTCATGTCCAGGGTGTTGTGGTAGGTTTATCACCTAGAAATCGGGTGAAATGAACTTGACAGTGTACTTTGACAGCTGGACACATTTGTCAGCTGTCATTTTATAAACTTTTGATGCCGATCGGAGCTGTACTTCGCCCGGAAAAAATTATAGAACACGATGTACTCTCATCGATTTCATGTCCAGGGTGTTGTGGTGAGTTTATCACCTAGAAATCGGGCGTAATGGACTTGACAGTGTACTTTAGCAGCTAGCCATTACTGTCAGCTGTCATCTGGTACACTTTTGATGCCAATCGAAGCTGTACTTTGCCCGGAAAAAATTATAAACGACGATGTACTCTCATCGATTTCATGTCCAGGGTGTTGTGGTAGGTTTATCACCTAGAAATCGGGTGAAATGAACTTGACAGTGTACTTTGACAGCTGGTCACAACTGTCAGCTGTCATTTGATTATTTTTTGATGCCGATCGGAGCTGTACTTCGCCCGGAAAAAATTATAGAACACGATGTACTCTCATCGATTTCATGTCCAGGGTGTTGTGGTGAGTTTATCACCTAGAAATCGGGCGTAATGGACTTGACAGTGTACTTTGACAGCTAGTGACTACTGTCAGCTGTCATTTGGTACCCTTTTGGTGCCGATAGAAGCTGTACTTCGCCCGGAAAAAATTATAGAACACGATGTACTCTCATCGATTTCATGTCCAGGGTGTTGTGGTGAGTTTATCACCTAGAAATCGGGCGTAATGGACTTGACAGTGTACTTTGACAGCTAGTGACTACTGTCAGCTGTCATTTGGTACCCTTTTGGTGCCGATACAAGCTGTACTTCGCCCGGAAAAAATTATAGAACACGATGTACTCTCATCGATTTCATGTCCAGGGTGTTGTGGTGAGTTTATCACCTAGAAATCGGGCGTAATGGACTTGACAGTGTACTTTGACAGCTGGTCACAACTGTCAGCTGTCATTTGATTATTTGTTGATGCCGATCGGAGCTGTACTTCGCCCGGAAAAAATTATAGAACACGATGTACTCTCATCGATTTCATGTCCAGGGTGTTGTGGTGAGTTTATCACCTATAAATCGGGCGTAATGGACTTGACAGTGTACTTTGACAGCTAGTGACTACTGTCAGCTGTCATTTGGTACCCTTTTGGTGCCGATAGAAGCTGTACTTCGCCCAGAAAAAATTATAGAACACGATGTACTCTCATCGATTTCATGTCCAGGGTGTTGTGGTGAGTTTATCACCTAGAAATCGGACGTAATGGATTTGACAGTGTACTTTGACAGCTAACGACTACTGTCAGCTGTCATCTGGTACACTTTTGATGCCGATCGGAGCTGTTCTTCGCCCGGAAAAAATTATAGAACACGATGTACTCTCATCGATTTCATGTCCAGGGTGTTGTGGTGAGTTTATCACCTAGAAATCGGGCGAAATGGACTTGACAGTGTACTTTGACAGCTGGTCACAACTGTCGGCTGTCATTTGATAAACTTTTTATGCCGATCGGAGCTGTACTTCGCCCGGAAAAAATTATAGAACACGATGTACTCTCATCGATTTCATGTCCAGGGTGTTGTGGTAGGTTTATCACCTAGAAATCGGGTGAAATGAACTTGACAGTGTACTTTGACAGCTGGTCACAACTGTCAGCTGTCATTTGATTATTTTTTGATGCCGATCGGAGCTGTACTTCGCCCGGAAAAAATTATAGAACACGATGTACTCTCATCGATTTCATGTCCAGGGTGTTGTGGTGAGTTTATCACCTAGAAATCGGGCGTAATGGACTTGACAGTGTACTTTGACAGCTAGTGACTACTGTCAGCTGTCATTTGGTACCCTTTTGGTGCCGATAGAAGCTGTACTTCGCCCGGAAAAAAATATAGAACACGATGTACTCTCATCGATTTCATGTCCAGGGTGTTGTGGTGAGTTTATCACCTAGAAATCGGGCGTAATGGACTTGACAGTGTACTTTGACAGCTAGTGACTACTGTCAGCTGTCATCTGGTACACTTTTAATGCCGATCGGAGCTGTTCTTCGCCCGGAAAAAATTATAGAACACGATGTACTCTCATCGATTTCATGTCCAGGGTGTTGTGGTGAGTTTATCACCTAGAAATCGGGCGAAATGGACTTGACAGTGTACTTTGACAGCTGGTCACAACTGTCAGCTGTCATTTGATAAACTTTTGATGCCGATCGGAGCTGTACTTCGCCCGGAAAAAATTATAGAACACGATGTACTCTCATCGATTTCATGTCCAGGGTGTTGTGGTGAGTTTATCACCTAGAAATCGGGCGAAATGGACTTGACAGTGTACTTTGGAAGCTAGTGACTACTGTCAGCTGTCATTTGGTACCCTTTTGGTGCCGATAGAAGCTGTACTTCGCCCGGAAAAATTATAGACGACGATGTATTCTCATCGATTTCATGTCCAGGGTGTTGTGGTAAGTTTATCAACTAGAAATCGGGCGTAATGGACTTGACAGTGTACTTAGACAGCTAGCCATTACTGTCAGCTGTCATCTGGTGTACTTTTGATGCCAATCGAAGCTGCATTTTGCCCGGAAAAAATTATAAACTACGATGTACTCTCATCGATTTCATGTCAAGGGTGTTGTGGTAGGTTTATCACCTAGAAATCGGGTGAAATGAACTTGACAGTGTACTTTGACAGCTGTTCACAACTGTCAGATGTCATTTGATTAACTTTTGATGCCGATCAGAGCTGTACTTCGCCCGGAAAAAATTATAGAACACGATGTACTCTCATCGATTTCATGTCCAGGGTGTTGTGGTGAGTTTATCACCTAGAAATCGGGCGAAATGGACTTGACAGTGTACTTTGGAAGCTAGTGACTACTGTCAACTGTCATTTGGTCTCCTTTTGGTGCCGATAGAAGCTGTACTCCACCCGGAAAAAATTATAGACGGCGATGTATTCTCATCGATTTCATGTCCAGGGTGTTGTGGTGAGTTTATCACCTAGAAATCGGGCGTAATGGACTTGACAGTGTACTTTGACAGCTAGCCATTACTGTCAGCTGTCATCTTGTACACTTTTGATGCCAATCAAAGCTGTACTTTGCCCGGAAAAAATTATAAACGACGATGTACTCTCATCGATTTCATGTCCAGGGTGTTGTGGTAGGTTTATCACCTAGAAATCGGGTGAAATGAACTTGAAAGTGTACTTTGACAGCTGGTCACAACTGTCGGCTGTCATTTGATTAACTTTTGATGCCGATCGAAGCTGTACTTCGCCCGGAAAAAATTATAGAACACGATGTACTCTCATCGATTTCATGTCCAGAGTGTTGTGGTGAGTTTATCACCTAGAAATCGGGCGTAATGGACTTGACAGTGTACTTTGACAGCTAGCCATTACTGTCAGCTGTCATCTGGTACACTTTTGATGCCAATCGAAGCTGTACTTTGCCCGGAAAAAATTATAAACGACGATGTACTCTCATCGATTTCATGTCCAGGGTGTTGTGGTGAGTTTATCACCTAGAAATCGGGCGTAATGGACTTGACAGTGTACTTTAACAGCTAGCCATTACTGTCAGCTGTCATTTGGTACACTTTTGATGCCAATCGAAGCTGTACTTTGCCCGGAAAAAATTATAAACGACGATGTACTCTCATCGATTTCATGTCCAGGGTGTTGTGGTAGGTTTATCACCTAGAAATCGGGTGTAATGAACTTGACAGTGTACTTTGACAGCTGGACACATTTGTCAGCTGTCATTTTATAAACTTTTGATGCCGATCGGAGCTGTACTTCGCCCGGAAAAAATTATAGAACACGATGTACTCTCATCGATTTCATGTCCAGGGTGTTGTGGTGAGTTTATCACCTAGAAATCGGGCGTAATGGACTTGACAGTGTACTTTAGCAGCTAGCCATTACTGTCAGCTGTCATCTGGTACACTTTTCATGCCAATCGAAGCTGTACTTTGCCCGGAAAAAATTATAAACGACGATGTACTCTCATCGATTTCATGTTCAGGGTGTTGTGGTGAGTTTATCACCTAGAAATCGGGCGAAATGGACTTGAAAGTGTACTTTCACAGCTAGTGACTATTGTCAGCTGTCATTTGGTACCCTTTTGGTGCCGATCGGAGCTGTACTTCGCCCGGAAAAATTTATAGAACACGATGTACTCTCATCGATTTCATGTCCAGGGTGTTGTGGTGAGTTTATCGCCTAGAAATCGGGCGTAATGGACTTGACAGTGTACTTTGACAGCTAGCCATTACTGTCAGCTGTCATCTGGTACACTTTTGATGCCAATCGAAGCTGTACTTCGCCCGGAAAAAATTATAAACGACGATGTACTCTCATCGATTTCATGTCCAGGGTGTTGTGGTAGGTTTATCACCTAGAAATCGGGTGAAATGAACTTGACAGTGTACTTTGACAGCTGGTCACAACTGTCAGCTGTCATTTGATTAACTTTTGATGCCGATCAGAGCTGTACTTCGCCCGGAAAAAATTATAGAACACGATGTACTCTCATCGATTTCATGTCCAGGGTGTTGTGGTGAGTTTATCACCTAGAAATCGGGCGAAATGGACTTGACAGTGTACTTTGGAAGCTAGTGACTACTGTCAACTGTCATTTGGTGTCCTTTTGGTGCCGATAGAAGCTGTACTCCACCCGGAAAAAATTATAGACGGCGATGTATTCTCATCGATTTCATGTCCAGGGTGTTGTGGTGAGTTTATCACCTAGAAATCGGGCGTAATGGACTTGACAGTGTACTTTGACAGCTAGCCATTACTGTCAGCTGTCATCTTGTACACTTTTGATGCCAATCAAAGCTGTACTTTGCCCGGAAAAAATTATAAACGACGATGTACTCTCATCGATTTCATGTCCAGGGTGTTGTGGTAGGTTTATCACCTAGAAATCGGGTGAAATGAACTTGACAGTGTACTTTGGCAGCTGGTCACAACTGTCGGCTGTCATTTGATTAACTTTTGATGCCGATCGGAGCTGTACTTCGCCCGGAAAAAATTATAGAACACGATGTACTCTCATCGATTTCATGTCCAGAGTGTTGTGGTGAGTTTATCACCTAGAAATCGGGCGTAATGGACTTGACAGTGTACTTTGACAGCTAGCCATTACTGTCAGCTGTCATCTGGTACACTTTTGATGCCAATCGAAGCTGTACTTTGCCCGGAAAAAATTATAAACGACGATGTACTCTCATCGATTTCATGTCCAGGGTGTTGTGGTGAGTTTATCACCTAGAAATCGGGCGTAATGGACTTGACAGTGTACTTTGACAGCTAGCCATTACTGTCAGCTGTCATCTTGTACACTTTTGATGCCAATCGAAGCTGTACTTTGCCCGGAAAAAATTATAAACGACGATGTACTCTCATCGATTTCATGTCCAGGGTGTTGTGGTAGGTTTATCACCTAGAAATCGGGTGAAATGAACTTGACAGTGTACTTTGACAGCTGGTCACAACTGTCAGCTGTCATTTGATTAACTTTTGATGCCGATCAGAGCTGTACTTCGCCCGGAAAAAATTATAGAACACGATGTACTCTCATCGATTTCATGTCCAGGGTGTTGTGGTGAGTTTATCACCTAGAAATCGGGCGAAATGGACTTGACAGTGTACTTTGGAAGCTAGTGACTACTGTCAACTGTCATTTGGTGTCCTTTTGGTGCCGATAGAAGCTGTACTCCACCCGGAAAAAATTATAGACGGCGATGTATTCTCATCGATTTCATGTCCAGGGTGTTGTGGTGAGTTTATCACCTAGAAATCGGGCGTAATGGACTTGACAGTGTACTTTGACAGCTAGCCATTACTGTCAGCTGTCATCTTGTACACTTTTGATGCCAATCAAAGCTGTACTTTGCCCGGAAAAAATTATAAACGACGATGTACTCTCATCGATTTCATGTCCAGGGTGTTGTGGTAGGTTTATCACCTAGAAATCGGGTGAAATGAACTTGACAGTGTACTTTGACAGCTGGTCACAACTGTCGGCTGTCATTTGATTAACTTTTGATGCCGATCGGAGCTGTACTTCGCCCGGAAAAAATTATAGAACACGATGTACTCTCATCGATTTCATGTCCAGAGTGTTGTGGTGAGTTTATCACCTAGAAATCGGGCGTAATGGACTTGACAGTGTACTTTGACAGCTAGCCATTACTGTCAGCTGTCATCTGGTACACTTTTGATGCCAATCGAAGCTGTACTTTGCCCGGAAAAAATTATAAACGACGATGTACTCTCATCGATTTCATGTCCAGGGTGTTGTGGTGAGTTTATCACCTAGAAATCGGGCGTAATGGACTTGACAGTGTACTTTAACAGCTAGCCATTACTGTCAGCTGTCATCTGGTACACTTTTGATGCCAATCGAAGCTGTACTTTGCCCGGAAAAAATTATAAACGACGATGTACTCTCATCGATTTCATGTCCAGGGTGTTGTGGTAGGTTTATCACCTAGAAATCGGGTGAAATGAACTTGACAATGTACTTTGACAGCTGGACACATTTGCCAGCTGTCATTTTATAAACTTTTGATGCCGATCGGAGCTGTACTTCGCCCGGAAAAAATTATAGAACACGATGTACTCTCATCGATTTCATGTCCAGGGTGTTGTGGTGAGTTTATCACCTAGAAATCGGGCGTAATGGACTTGACAGTGTACTTTAGCAGCTAGCCATTACTGTCAGCTGTCATCTGGTACACTTTTCATGCCAATCGAAGCTGTACTTTGCCCGGAAAAAATTATAAACGACGATGTACTCTCATCGATTTCATGTTCAGAGTGTTGTGGTGAGTTTATCACCTAGAAATCGGGCGAAATGGACTTGAAAGTGTACTTTCACAGCTAGTGACTATTGTCAGCTGTCATTTGGTACCCTTTTGGTGCCGATCGGAGCTGTACTTCGCCCGGAAAAATTTATAGAACACGATGTACTCTCATCGATTTCATGTCCAGGGTGTTGTGGTGAGTTTATCGCCTAGAAATCGGGCGTAATGGACTTGACAGTGTACTTTGGCAGCTAGCCATTACTGTCAGCTGTCATCTGGTACACTTTTGATGCCAATCGAAGCTGTACTTCGCCCGGAAAAAATTATAAACGACGATGTACTCTCATCGATTTCATGTCCAGGGTGTTGTGGTAGGTTTATCACCTAGAAATCGGGTGAAATGAACTTGACAGTGTACTTTGACAGCTGGTCACAACTGTCAGCTGTCATTTGATTAACTTTTGATGCCGATCAGAGCTGTACTTCGCCCGGAAAAAATTATAGAACACGATGTACTCTCATCGATTTCATGTCCAGGGTGTTGTGGTGAGTTTATCACCTAGAAATCGGGCAAAATGGACTTGACAGTGTACTTCGACAGCTAGTGACTACTGTCAGCTGTCATTTGGTACCCTTTTTATGCCGATAGAAGCTGTACTTCGCCCGGAAAAAATTATAGACGACGATGTACTCTCATCGATTTCATGTCCAGGGTGTTGTGGTGAGTTTATCACCTAGGAATCGGGCGTAATGGACTTGACAGTGTACTTTGACAGCTAGTTATTTTTGTCAGCTGTCATCTGGTACACTTTTGATGCCAATCGAAGCTGTACTTCGCCCGGAAAAAATTATAGACGACGATGTATTCTCATCGATTTCATGTCCAGGGTGTTGTGGTAAGTTTATCACCTAGAAATCGGGCGTAATGTACTTGACAGTGTACTTTGACAGCTAGCCATTGCTGTCAGCTGTCATCTGGTACACTTTTGATGCCGATCGGAGCTGTACTTCGCCCGGAAAAAATTATAGAACACGATGTACTCTCATCGATTTCATGTCCAGGGTGTTGTGGTGAGTTTATCACCTAGAAATCGGGCGTAATGGACTTGACAGTGTACTTTAGCAGCTAGCCATTACTGTCAGCTGTCATCTGGTACACTTTTGATGCCAATCGAAGCTGTACTTTGCCCGGAAAAAATTATAAACGACGATGTACTCTCATCGATTTCATGTTCAGGGTGTTGTGGTGAGTTTATCACCTAGAAATCGGGCGAAATGGACTTGACAGTGTACTTTCACAGCTAGTGACTATTGTCAGCTGTCATTTGGTACCCTTTTGGTGCCGATCGGAGCTGTACTTCGCCCGGAAAAATTTATAGAACACGATGTACTCTCATCGATTTCATGTCCAGGGTGTTGTGGTGAGTTTATCGCCTAGAAATCGGGCGTAATGGACTTGACAGTGTACTTTGACAGCTAGCCACTACTGTCAGCTGTCATTTGGTACCCTTTAATTGCCCATAGAAGCTGCAGTTCGCCCGGAAAAAATTATAGAACACGATGTACTCTTATCGATTTCATGTCCAGGGTGTTGTGGTGAGTTTATCACCTAGAAATCGGGCGTAATGGACTTGACAGTGTACTTTGGATGCTAGTTACTACTGTCAGCAATCATTTGGTACCCTTTTGAGGCCGATAAAAGCTGTGCTTCGCCCGTAAAAAATTATAGAACACGATGTACTCTCATCGATTTCATGTCCAGGGTGTTGTGGTAGGTTTATCACCTAGAAATCGGGTGAAATGAACTTGACAGTGTACTTTGACAGCTGGTCACAACTGTCGGCTGTCATTTGATTAACTTTTGATGCCGATCGGAGCTGTACTTCGCCCGGGAAAAATTATAGAACACGATGTACTCTCATCGATTTCATGTCCAGAGTGTTGTGGTGAGTTTATCACCTAGAAATCGGGCGTATTGGACTTGACAGTGTACTTTGACAGCTAGCCATTACTGTCAGCTGTCATCTGGTACACTTTTGATGCCAATCGAAGCTGTACTTTGCCCGGAAAAAATTATAAACGACGATGTACTCTCATCGATTTCATGTCCAGGGTGTTGTGGTGAGTTTATCACCTAGAAATCGGGCGTAATGGACTTGACAGTGTACTTTAACAGCTAGCCATTACTGTCAGCTGTCATCTGGTACACTTTTGATGCCAATCGAAGCTGTACTTTGCCCGGAAAAAATTATAAACGACGATGTACTCTCATCGATTTCATGTCCAGGGTGTTGTGGTAGGTTTATCACCTAGAAATTGGGCGTAATGAACTTGACAGTGTACTTTGACAGCTGGACACATTTGTCAGCTGTCATTTTATAAACTTTTGATGCCGATCGGAGCTGTACTTCGCCCGGAAAAAATTATAGAACACGATGTACTCTCATCGATTTCATGTCCAGGGTGTTGTGGTGAGTTTATCACCTAGAAATCGTTCGTAATGGACTTGACAGTGTACTTTAGCAGCTAGCCATTACTGTCAGCTGTCATCTGGTACACTTTTGATGCCAATCGAAGCTGTACTTTGCCCGGAAAAAATTATAAACGACGATGTACTCTCATCGATTTCATGTCCAGGGTGTTGTGGTAGGTTTATCACCTAGAAATCGGGTGAAATGAACTTGACAGTGTACTTTGACAGCTGGTCACAACTGTCAGCTGTCATTTGATTATTTTTTGATGCCGATCGGAGCTGTACTTCGCCCGGAAAAAATTATAGAACACGATGTACTCTCATCGATTTCATGTCCAGGGTGTTGTGGTGAGTTGATCACCTAGAAATCGGGCGAAATGGACTTGACAGTGTACTTGGAAAGCTAGTGACTACTGTCAGCTGTCATTTGGTACACTTTTGGTGCCGATAGAAGCTGTACTTCGCCCGGAAAAAATTATAGACGACGATGTACTCTCATCGATTTCATGTCCAGGGTGTTGTGGTGAGTTTATCACCTAGAAATCGGGCGTAATGGACTTGACAGTGTACTTTGACAGCTAGCCATTACTGTCAGCTGTCATCTTGTACACTTTTGATGCCAATCGAAGCTGTACTTTGCCCGGAAAAAATTATAAACGACGATGTACTCTAATCGATTTCATGTCCAGGGTGTTGTGGTAGGTTTATCACCTAGAAATCGGGTGAAATGAACTTGACAGTGTACTTTGACAGCTGGTCACAACTGTCAGCTATCATTTGATTAACTTTTGATGCCGATCGGAGCTGTACTTCGCCCGGAAAAAATTATAAAACACGATGTACTCTCATCGATTTCATGTCCAGGGTGTTGTGGTAGGATTATCACCTAGAAATTGGGTGTAATGGACTTGACAGTGTACTTTGCCAACTAGCCACTACTGTCAGCTGTCATTTGGTACTTTTTTATTGCCGATAGAAGCTGTACTTTGCCCGGAAAAAAATATAAACGACGATGTACTCTCATCGATTTCATGTCCAGGGTGTTGTGGTAGGTTTATCACCTAGAAATCGGGTGAAATGAACTTGACAGTGTACTTTGACAGCTGGTAACAACTGTCAGCTGTCATTTGATTAACTTTTGATGCCGATCGGAGCTGTACTTCGCCCGGAAAAAATTATAGAACACGATGTACTCTCATCGATTTCATGTCCAGGGTGTTGTGGTGAGTTTATCACCTAGAAATCGGGCGAAATGGACTTGACAGTGTACTTTGACAGCTAGGCACTACTGTCAGCTGTCATTTGATTATTTTTGATGCCGATCGGAGCTGTACTTCGCCCGGAAAAAATTATAGAACACGATGTACTCTCATCGATTTCATGTCCAGGGTGTTGTGGTGAGTTTATCACCTAGAAATCGGGCGTAATGGACTTGACAGTGTACTTTAGCAGCTAGTGACTACTGTCAGCTGTCATTTGGTACCCTTTTGGTGCCGATAGAAGCTGTACTTCGCCCGGAAAAAATTATAGACGACGATGTATTCTCATCGATTTCATGTCCAGGGTGTTGTGGTAAGTTTATCACCTAGAAATCGGGCGTAATGGACTAGACAGTGTACTTTGGCAGCTAGTGAACACTGTGAGCTGTCATTTGGTACCCTTTTGGTGCCGATAGAAGCTGTACTTCGCCCGGAAAAAATTATAGACGTTGATGTACTCTCATCGATTTCATGTCCAGGGTGTTGTGGTGAGTTTATCACCTAGAAATCGGGCGTAATGGACTTGACAGTGTACTTTGACAGCTAGTCATTACTGTCAGCTGTCATCTTGTACACTTTTGATGCCAATCAAAGCTGTACTTTGCCCGGAAAAAATTATAAACGACGATGTACTCTCATCGATTTCATGTCCAGGGTGTTGTGGTAGGTTTATCACCTAGAAATCGGGTGAAATGAACTTGACAGTGTACTTTGACAGCTGGTCGCAACTGTCAGCTATCATTTGATTAACTTTTGATGCCGATCGGAGCTGTACTTCGCCCGGAAAAAATTATAAAACACGATGTACTCTCATCGATTTCATGTCCAGGGTGTTGTGGTAGGTTTATCACCTAGAAATCGGGTGAAATGAACTTGACAGTGTACTTTGACAGCTGGTCACAACTGTCAGCTGTTATTTGATTATTTTTTGATGCCGATCGGAGCTGTACTTCGCCCGGAAAAAATTATAGAACACGATGTACTCTCATCGATTTCATGTCCAGGGTGTTGTGGTGAGTTTATCACCTAGAAATCGGGCGTAATGGACTTGACAGTGTACTTTGACAGCTAGTGACTACTGTCAGCTGTCATTTGGTACCCTTTTGGTGCCGATAGAAGCTGTACTTCGCCCGGAAAAAATTATAGACGACGATGTATTCTCATCGATTTCATGTCCAGGGTGTTGTGGTAAGTTTATCACCTAGAAATCGGGCGTAATGGACTGAACAGTGTACTTTGACAGCTAGTAAACACTGTCAGCTGTCATTTGGTACCCTTTTGGTGCCGATATAAGCTGTACTTCGCCCGGAAAAAATTATAGACGACGATGTACTCTCATCGATTTCATGTCCAGGGTGTTGTGGTGAGTTTATCACCTAGAAATCGGGCGTAATGGACTTGACAGTGTACTTTGACAGCTAGCCATTACTGTCAGCTGTCATCTGGTACACTTTTGATGCCAATCGAAGCTGTACTTTGCCCGGAAAAAATTATAAACGACGATGTACTCTCATCGATTTCATGTCCAGGGTGTTGTGGTAGGTTTATCACCTAGAAATCGGGTGAAATGAACTTGACAGTGTACTTTGACAGCTGGTCACAACTGTCAGCTATCATTTGATTAACTTTTGATGCCGATCGGAGCTGTACTTCGCCCGGAAAAAATTATAAAACACGATGTACTCTCATCGATTTCATGTCCAGGGTGTTGTGGTAGGTTTATCACCTAGAAATTGGGTGTAATGGACTTGACAGTGTACTTTGCCAACTAGCCACTACTGTCAGCTGTCATTTGGTACCCTTTTATTGCCGATAGAAGCTGTACTTTGCCCGGAAAAAAATATAAACGACGATGTACTCTCATCGATTTCATGTCCAGGGTGTTGTGGTAGGTTTATCACCTAGAAATCGGGTGAAATGAACTTGACAGTGTACTTTGACAGCTGGTCACAACTGTCAGCTGTCATTTGATTAACTTTTGATGCCGATCGGAGCTGTACTTCGCCCGGAAAAAATTATAGAACACGATGTACTCTCATCGATTTCATGTCCAGGGTGTTGTGGTGGATTTATCACCTAGAAATCGGGCGAAATGGACTTGACAGTGTACTTTGACAGCTAGGCACTACTGTCAGCTGTCATTTGATTATTTTTTGATGCCGATCGGAGCTGTACTTCGCCCGGAAAAAATTATAGACGGCGATGTATTCTCATCGATTTCATGTCCAGGGTGTTGTGGTGAGTTTATCACCTAGAAATCGGGCGTAATGGACTTGACAGTGTACTTTGACAGCTAGTGACTACTGTCAGCTGTCATTTGGTACCCTTTTGGTGCCGATAGAAGCTGTACTTCGCCCGGAAAAAATTATAGACGACGATGTATTCTCATCGATTTCATGTCCAGGGTGTTGTGGTAAGTTTATCACCTAGAAATCGGGCGTAATGGACTAGACAGTGTACTTTGACAGCTAGTGAACACTGTCAGCTGTCATTTGGTACCCTTTTGGTGCCGATAGAAGCTGTACTTCGCCCGGAAAAAATTATAGACGACGATGTACTCTCATCGATTTCATGTCCAGGGTGTTGTGGTGAGTTTATCACCTAGAAATCGGGCGTAATGGACTTGACAGTGTACTTTGACAGCTAGCCATTACTGTCAGCTATCATCTTGTACACTTTTGATGCCAATCAAAGCTGTACTTTGCCCGGAAAAAATTATAAACGACGATGTACTCTCATCGATTTCATGTCCAGGGTGTTGTGGTAGGTTTATCACCTAGAAATCGGGTGAAATGAACTTGACAGTGTACTTTGGCAGCTGGTCACAACTGTCAGCTATCATTTGATTAACTTTTGATGCCGATCGGAGCTGTACTTCGCCCGGAAAAAATTATAAAACACGATGTACTCTCATCGATTTCATGTCCAGGGTGTTGTGGTAGGTTTATCACCTAGAAATCGGGTGAAATGAACTTGACAGTGTACTTTGACAGCTGGTCACAACTGTCAGCTGTCATTTGATTATTTTTTGATGCCGATCGGAGCTGTACTTCGCCCGGAAAAAATTATAGAACACGATGTACTCTCATCGATTTCATGTCCAGGGTGTTGTGGTGAGTTTATCACCTAGAAATCGGGCGTAATGGACTTGACAGTGTACTTTGACAGCTAGTGACTACTGTCAGCTGTCATTTGGTACCCTTTTGGTGCCGATAGAAGCTGTACTTCGCCCGGAAAAAATTATAGACGACGATGTATTCTCATCGATTTCATGTCCAGGGTGTTGTGGTAAGTTTATCACCTAGAAATCGGGCGTAATGGACTAGACAGTGTACTTTGACAGCTAGTGAACACTGTCAGCTGTCATTTAGTACCCTTTTGGTGCCGATAGAAGCTGTACTTCGCCCGGAAAAAATTATAGACGACGATGTACTCTCATCGATTTCATGTCCAGGGTGTTGTGGTGAGTTTATCACCTAGAAATCGGGCGTAATGGACTTGACAGTGTACTTTGACAGCTAGCCATTACTGTCAGCTGTCATCTTGTACACTTTTGATGCCAATCAAAGCTGTACTTTGCCCGGAAAAAATTATAAACGACGATGTACTCTCATCGATTTCATGTCCAGGGTGTTGTGGTAGGTTTATCACCTAGAAATCGGGTGAAATGAACTTGACAGTGTACTTTGACAGCTGGTCACAACTGTCAGCTATCATTTGATTAACTTTTGATGCCGATCAGAGCTGTACTTCGCCCGGAAAAAATTATAAAACACGATGTACTCTCATCGATTTCATGTCCAGGGTGTTGTGGTAGGTTTATCACCTAGAAATTGGGTGTAATGGACTTGACAGTGTACTTTGCCAACTAGCCACTACTGTCAGCTGTCATTTGGTACCCTTTTATTGCCGAAAGAAGCTGTACTTTGCCCGGAAAAAAATATAAACGACGATGTACTCTCATCGATTTCATGTCCAGGGTGTTGTGGTAGGTTTATCACCTAGAAATCGGGTGAAATGAACTTGACAGTGTACTTTGACAGCTGGTCACAACTGTCAGCTGTCATTTGATGAACTTTTGATGCCGATCGGAGCTGTACTTCGCCCGGAAAAAATTATAGAACACGATGTACTCTCATCGATTTCATGTCCAGGGTGTTGTGGTGAGTTTATCACCTAGAAATCGGGCGAAATGGACTTGACAGTGTACTTTGACAGCTAGGCACTACTGTCAGCTGTCATTTAATACCCTTTTATTGCCGATAGAAGCTGTACTCCGCCCGGAAAAATTTATAGAACATGATGTACTCTCATCGATTACATGTCCAGGGTGTTGTGGTAGGTTTATCACCTAGAAATCGGGTGAAATGAACTTGACAGTGTACTTTGACAGCTGGTCACAACTGTCAGCTGTCATTTGATTAACTTTTGATGCCGATCGGAGCTGTACTTCGCCCGGAAAAAATTATAGAACACGATGTACTCTCATCGATTTCATGTCCAGGGTGTTGTGGTGAGTTTATCACCTAGAAATCGGGCGAAATGGACTTGACAGTGTACTTTGGCAGCTAGACACTACTGTCAGCTGTCATTTAATACCCTTTTATTGCCGATAGAAGCTGTACTTCGCCCGGAAAAATTTATAGAACACGATGTACTCTCATCGATTTCATGTCCAGGCTGTTGTGGTGAGTTTATCGCCTAGAAATCGGGCGTAATGGACTTGACAGTGTACTTTGACAGCTAGTCATTACTGTCAGCTGTCATCTGGTACACTTTTGATGCCAATCGAAGCTGTACTTTGCCCGGAAAAAATTATAAACGACAATGTACTCTCATCGATTTCATGTCCAGGGTGTTGTGGTAGGTTTATCACCTAGAAATCGGGTGAAATGAACTTGACAGTGTACTTTGACAGCTGGTCACAACTGTCAGCTGTCATTTGAATAACTTTTGATGCCGATCACAGCTGTACTTCGCCCGGAAAAAATTATAAACGACGATGTACTCTCATCGATTTCATGTCCAGGGTGTTGTGGTAGGTTTATCACCTAGAAATCGGGCGTAGTGGACTTGACAGTGTACTTTGACAGATAGCCGCTACTGTCAGCTGTCATTTGGTACCCTTTTGGTGCCAATAGAAGCATTACTTCGCCCGGAAAAAATTATAAACGACGATGTATTCTCATCGATTTCATGTCCAGGGTGTTGTGGTAGGTCTATCACCTAGAAATCGGGTGAAATGAAGTTGACAGTGTACTTTGACAGCTGGTCACAACTGTCAACTGTCATTTGATTAACTTTAAATGCCGATCGGAGCTGTACTTCGCCCGGAAAAATTTATAGAACACGATGTACTCTCATCGATTTCATGTCCAGGGTGTTGTGGTGAGTTTATCGCCTAGAAATCGGGCGTAATGGACTTGACAGTGTACTTTGACAGCTAGCCACTACTGTCAGCTGTCATTTAGTACCCTCTAATTGGCCATAGAAGCTGCAGTTCGCCCGGAAAAAATTATAGAACACGATGTACTCTTATCGATTTCATGTCCAGGGTGTTGTGGTGAGTTTATCACCTAGAAATCGGGCGTAATGGACTTGACAGTGTACTTTGGATGCTAGTTACTACTGTCAGCAATCATTTGGTACCCTTTTGAGGCCGATAAAAGCTGTGCTTCGCCCGTAAAAAATTATAGAACACGATGTACTCTCATTGATTTCATGTCCACGGTGTTGTGGTAAGTTTATCACCTAGAAATCGGGTGAAATGAGCTTGACAGTGTACTTTGACAGCTGGTTACAACTGTCAGCTGTCATTTGATTAACTTTTGATGCCGATCGGAGGTGCACTTCGCCCGGAAAAATTTATAGAACACGATGTACTCTCATCGATTTCATGTCCAGGGTGTTGTGGTGAGTTTATCGCCTAGGAATCGGGCGTAATGGACTTGACAGTGTACTTTGTCAGCTAGCCATTACTGTCAGCTGTCATCTGGTATACTTTTGATGCCAATCGAAGCTGTATTTCGCCCGGAAAAATTATAAACGACGATGTACTCTCATCGATTTCATGTCCAGGGTGTTGTGGTAGGTTTATCACCTAGAAATCGGGTGAAATGAACTTGACAGTGTACTTTGACAGCTGGTCACAACTGTCAGCTGTTATTTGATTAACTTTTGATGCCGATCAGAGCTGTACTTCGCCCGGAAAAAATTATAGAACACGATGTACTCTCATCGATTTCATGTCCAGGGTGTTGTGGTGAGTTTATCACCTAGAAATCGGGCAAAATGGACTTGACAGTGTAATTTGACAGCTAGTGACTACTGTCAGCTGTCATTTGGTACCTTTTTGGTGCCGATAGAAGCTGTACTTCGCCCGGAAAAAATTATAGACGACGATGTACTCTCATCGATTTCATGTCCAGGGTGTTGTGGTGAGTTTATCACCTAGGAATCGGGCGTAATGGACTTGACAGTGTACTTTGACAGCTAGTTATTTTTGTCAGCTGTCATCTGGTACACTTTTGATGCCAATCGAAGCTGTACTTCGCCCGGAAAAAATTATAGACGACGATGTATTCTCATCGATTTCATTTCCAGGGTGTTGTGGTAAGTTTATCACCTAGAAATTGGGCGTGATGGACTTGACAGTGTACTTTGACAGCTAGCCATTGCTGTCAGCTGTCATCTGGTACACTTTTGATGCCGATCGGAGCTGTACTTCGCCCGGAAAAAATTATAGAACACGATGTACTCTCATCGATTTCATGTCCAGGGTGTTGTGGTGAGTTTATCACCTAGAAATCGGGCGAAATGGACTTGACAGTGTAATTTGACAGCTAGCCATTACTGTCAGCTGTCATCTAGTACACTTTTGATGCCGATCGGAGCTGTTCTTTGCCCGGAAAAAATTATAGAACACGATGTACTCTCATCGATTTCATGTCCAGGGTGTTGTGGTGAGTTTATCACCTAGAAATCGGGCGAAATGGACTTGACAGTGTACTTTGACAGCTGGTCACAACTGTCAGCTGTCATTTGATAATTTTTTGATGCCGATCGGAGCTGTACTTCGCCCGGAAAAAATTATAGAACACGATGTACTCTCATCGATTTCATGTCCAGGGTGTTGTGGTGAGTTTATCACCTAGAAATCGGGCGAAATGGACTTGACAGTGTACTTTGGAAGCTAGTGACTACTGTCAGCTGTCATTTGGTACCCTTTTGGTGCCGATAGAAGCTGTACTTCGCCCGGAAAAATTATAGACGACGATGTATTCTCATCGATTTCATGTCCAGGGTGTTGTGGTAAGTTTATCAACTAGAAATCGGGCGTAATGGACTTGACAGTTTACTTAGACAGCTAGCCATTACTGTCAGCTGTCATCTGGTGTACTTTTGATGCCAATCGAAGCTGTATTTTGGCCGGAAAAAATTATAAACTACGATGTACTCTCATCGATTTCATGTCCAGGGTGTTGTGGTAGGTTTATCACCTAGAAATCGGGTGAAATGAACTTGACAGTGTACTTTGACAGCTGTTCACAACTGTCAGATGTCATTTGATTAACTTTTGATGCCGATCAGAGCTGTACTTCGCCCGGAAAAAATTATAGAACACGATGTACTCTCATCGATTTCATGTCCAGGGTGTTGTGGTGAGTTTATCACCTAGAAATCGGGCGAAATCGACTTAACAGTGTACTTTGAAAGCTAGTGACTACTGTCAGCTGTCATTTGGTACCCTTTTGGTGCCGATAGAAGCTGTACTTCGCCCGGAAAAATTATAGACGACGATGTATTCTCATCGATTTCATGTCCAGGGTGTTGTGGTAAGTTTATCAACTAGAAATCGGGCGTAATGGACTTGACAGTGTACTTAGACAGCTAGCCATTACTGTCAGCTGTCATCCTGTACACTTTTGATGCCAATCAAAGCTGTACTTTGCCCGGAAAAAATTATAAACGACGATGTACTCTCATCGATTTCATGTCCAGGGTGTTGTGGTAGGTTTATCACCTAGAAATCGGGTGAAATGAACTTGACAGTGTACTTTGACAGCTGGTGACAACTGTCGGCTGTCATTTGATTAACTTTTGATGCCGATCGGAGCTGTACTTCGCCCGGAAAAAATTATAGAACACGATGTACTCTCATCGATTTCATGTCCAGAGTGTTGTGGTGAGTTTATCACCTAGAAATCGGGCGTAATGGACTTGACAGTGTACTTTGACAGCTAGCCATTACTGTCAGCTGTCATCTGGTACACTTTTGATGCCAATCGAAGCTGTACTTTGCCGGGAAAAAAATATAAACGACGATGTACTCTCATCGATTTCATGTCCAGGGTGTTGTGGTGAGTTTATCACCTAGAAATCGGGCGTAATGGACTTGACAGTGTACTTTAGCAGCTAGCCATTACTGTCAGC
Source organism: Oxycera nigricornis (assembly GCA_963942545.1). Lineage (NCBI taxonomy): Eukaryota > Metazoa > Arthropoda > Insecta > Diptera > Stratiomyidae > Oxycera > Oxycera nigricornis. Next base: position 16,354,293 of record OZ012664.1, on the reverse strand, counting down.
TGTCATCTGGTACACTTTTGATGCCAATCGAAGCTGTACTTTGCCCGGAAAAAATTATAAACGACGATGTACTCTCATCGATTTCATGTCCAGGGTGTTGTGGTAGGTTTATCACCTAGAAATCGGGTGAAATGAACTTGACAGTGTACTTTGACAGCTGGACACATTTGTCAGCTGTCATTTTATAAACTTTTGATGCCGATCGGAGCTGTACTTCGCCCGGAAAAAATTATAGAACACGATGTACTCTCATCGATTTCATGTCCAGGGTGTTGTGGTGAGTTTATCACCTAGAAATCGGGCGTAATGGACTTGACAGTGTACTTTAGCAGCTAGCCATTACTGTCAGCTGTCATCTGGTACACTTTTGATGCCAATCGAAGCTGTACTTTGCCCGGAAAAAATTATAAACGACGATGTACTCTCATCGATTTCATGTTCAGGGTGTTGTGGTGAGTTTATCACCTAGAAATCGGGCGAAATGGACTTGACAGTGTACTTTCACAGCTAGTGACTATTGTCAGCTGTCATTTGGTACCCTTTTGGTGCCGATCGGAGGTGTACTTCGCCCGCAAAAATTTATAGAACACGATGTACTCTCATCGATTTCATGTCCAGGGTGTTGTGGTGAGTTTATCGCCTAGGAATCGGGCGTAATGGACTTGACAGTATACTTTGGCAGCTAGCCATTACTGTCAGCTGTCATCTGGTATACTTTTGATGCCAATCGAAGCTGTATTTCGCCCGGAAAAATTATAAACGACGATGTACTCTCATCGATTTCATGTCCAGGGTGTTGTGGTAGGTTTATCACCTAGAAATCGGGTGAAATGAACTTGACAGTGTACTTTGACAGCTGGTCACAACTGTCAGCTGTTATTTGATTAACTTTTGATGCCGATCAGAGCTGTACTTCGCCCGGAAAAAATTATAGAACACGATGTACTCTCATCGATTTCATGTCCAGGGTGTTGTGGTGAGTTTATCACCTAGAAATCGGGCAAAATGGACTTGACAGTGTAATTTGACAGCTAGTGACTACTGTCAGCTGTCATTTAGTACCTTTTTGGTGCCGATAGAAGCTGTACTTCGCCCGGAAAAAATTATAGACGACGATGTACTCTCATCGATTTCATGTCCAGGGTGTTGTGGTGAGTTTATCACCTAGGAATCGGGCGTAATGGACTTGACAGTGTACTTTGACAGCTAGTTATTTTTGTCAGCTGTCATCTGGTACACTTTTGATGCCAATCGAAGCTGTACTTCGCCCGGAAAAAATTATAGACGACGATGTATTCTCATCGATTTCATTTCCAGGGTGTTGTGGTAAGTTTATCACCTAGAAATTGGGCGTGATGGACTTGACAGTGTACTTTGACAGCTAGCCATTGCTGTCAGCTGTCATCTGGTACACTTTTGATGCCGATCGGAGCTGTACTTCGCCCGGAAAAAATTATAGAACACGATGTACTCTCATCGATTTCATGTCCAGGGTGTTGTGGTGAGTTTATCACCTAGAAATCGGGCGAAATGGACTTGACAGTGTAATTTGACAGGTAGCCATTACTGTCAGCTGTCATCTGGTACACTTTTGATGCCGATCGGAGCTGTTCTTCGCCCGGAAAAAATTATAGAACACGATGTACTCTCATCGATTTCATGTCCAGGGTGTTGTGGTGAGTTTATCACCTAGATATCGGGCGAAATGGACTTGACAGTGTACTTTGACAGCTGGTCAAAACTGTCAGCTGTCATTTGATAAACTTTTGATGCCGATCGGAGGTGTACTTCGCCCGGAAAAAATTATAGAACACGATGTACTCTCATCGATTTCATGTCCAGGGTGTTGTGGTGAGTTTATCACCTAGAAATCGGGCGAAATGGACTTGACAGTGTACTTTGGAAGCTAGTGACTACTGTCAGCTGTCATTTGGTACCCTTTTGGTGCCGATAGAAGCTTTACTTCGCCCGGAAAAATTATAGACGACGATGTATTCTCATCGATTTCATGTCCAGGGTGTTGTGGTAAGTTTATCAACTAGAAATCGGGCGTAATGGACTTGACAGTGTACTTAGACAGCTAGCCATTACTGTCAGCTGTCATTTGGTGTACTTTTGATGCCAATCGAAGCTGTATTTTGGCCGGAAAAAATTATAAACTACGATGTACTCTCATCGATTTCATGTCCAGGGTGTTGTGGTAGGTTTATCACCTAGAAATCGGGTGAAATGAACTTGACAGTGTACTTTGACAGCTGTTCACAACTGTCAGATGTCATTTGATTAACTTTTGATGCCGATCAGAGCTGTACTTCGCCCGGAAAAAATTATAGAACACGATGTACTCTCATCGATTTCATGTCCAGGGTGTTGTGGTGAGTTTATCACCTAGAAATCGGGCGAAATCGACTTGACAGTGTACTTTGGAAGCTAGTGACTACTGTCAACTGTCATTTGGTGTCCTTTTGGTGCCGATAGAAGCTGTACTCCACCCGGAAAAAATTATAGACGGCGATGTATTCTCATCGATTTCATGTCCAGGGTGTTGTGGTGAGTTTATCACCTAGAAATCGGGCGTAATGGACTTGACAGTGTACTTTGACAGCTAGCCATTACTTTCAGCTGTCATCTTGTACACTTTTGATGCCAATCAAAGCTGTACTTTGCCCGGAAAAAATTATAAACGACGATGTACTCTCATCGATTTCATGTCCAGGGTGTTGTGGTAGGTTTATCACCTAGAAATCGGGTGAAATGAACTTGACAGTGTACTTTGACAGCTGGTCACAACTGTCGGCTGTCAATTGATTAACTTTTGATGCCGATCGGAGCTGTACTTCGCCCGGAAAAAATTATAGAACACGATGTACTCTCATCGATTTCATGTCCAGAGTGTTGTGGTGAGTTTATCACCTAGAAATCGGGCGTAATGGACTTGACAGTGTACTTTGACAGCTAGCCATTACTGTCAGCTGTCATCTGGTACACCTTTGATGCCAATCGAAGCTGTACTTTGCCCGGAAAAAATTATAAACGACGATGTACTCTCATCGATTTCATGTCCAGGGTGTTGTGGTGAGTTTATCACCTAGAAATCGGGTGGAATGAACTTGACAGTGTACTTTGACAGCTGGACACATTTGTCAGCTGTCATTTTATAAACTTTTGATGCCGATCGGAGCTGTACTTCGCCCGGAAAAAATTATAGAACACGATGTACTCTCATCGATTTCATGTCCAGGGTGTTGTGGTGAGTTTATCACCTAGAAATCGGGCGTAATGGACTTGACAGTGTACTTTAGCAGCTAGCCATTACTGTCAGCTGTCATCTGGTACACTTTTGATGCCAATCGAAGCTGTACTTTGCCCGGAAAAAATTATAAACGACGATGTACTCTCATCGATTTCATGTTCAGGGTGTTGTGGTGAGTTTATCACCTAGAAATCGGGCGAAATGGACTTGACGGTGTACTTTCACAGCTAGTGACTATTGTCAGCTGTCATTTGGTACCCTTTTGGTGCCGATCGGAGCTGTACTTCGCCCGGAAAAATTTATAGAACACGATGTACTCTCATCGATTTCATGTTCAGGGTGTTGTGGTGAGTTTATCACCTAGAAATCGCGCGAAATGGACTTGACAGTGTACTTTCACAGCTAGTGACTATTGTCAGCTGTCATTTGGAACCCTTTTGGTGCCGATCGGAGCTGTACTTCGCCCGGAAAAATTTATAGAACACGATGTACTCTCATCGATTTCATGTCCAGGGTGTTGTGGTGAGTTTATCACCTAGAAATCGGGCAAAATGGACTTGACAGTGTACTTCGACAGCTAGTGACTACTGTCAGCTGTCATTTGGTACCCTTTTGGTGCCGATAGAAGCTGTACTTCGCCCGGAAAAAATTATAGACGACGATGTACTCTCATCGATTTCATGTCCAGGGTGTTGTGGTGAGTTTATCACCTAGGAATCGGGCGTAATGGACTTGACAGTGTACTTTGACAGCTAGTTATTTTTGTCAGCTGTCATTTGGTACACTTTTGATGCCAATCGAAGCTGTACTTCGCCCGGAAAAAATTATAGACGACGATGTATTCTCATCGATTTCATGTCCAGGGTGTTGTGGTAAGTTTATCACCTAGAAATCGGGCGTAATGGACTTGACAGTGTACTTTGACAGCTAGCCATTGCTGTCAGCTGTCATCTGGTACACTTTTGATGCCGATCGGAGCTGTACTTCGCCCGGAAAAAATTATAGAACACGATGTACTCTCATCGATTTCATGTCCAGGGTGTTGTGGTGAGTTTATCACCTAGAAATCGGGCGAAATGGACTTGACAGTGTACTTTGACAGCTAGCCATTACTGTCGGCTGTCAGCTGGTACACTTTTGATGCCGATCGGAGCTGTACTACGCCCGGAAAAAATTATAGACGACGATGTATTCTCATCGATTTCATGTCCAGGGTGTTGTGGTAAGTTTATCAACTAGAAATCGGGCGTAATGGACTTGACAGTGTACTTTGACAGCTAGCAATTACTGTCAGCTGTCATCTTGTGTACTTTTGAAGTCAATCGAAGCTGTATTTTGCCCGGAAAAAATTATAAACGACGATGTACTCTCATCGATTTCATGTCCAGGGTGTTGTGGTAGGTTTATCACCTAGAAATCGGGTGAAATGAACTTGACAGTGTACTTTGACAGCTGGTCACAACTGTCAGCTGTCATTTGATTAACTTTTGATGCCGATCAGAGCTGCAGTTCGCCCGGAAAAAATTATAGAACACGATGTACTCTCATCGATTTCATGTCCAGGGTGTTGTGGTGAGTTTATCACCTAGAAATCGGGCAAAATGGACTTGACAGTGTACTTTGGAAGCTAGTGACTACTGTCAGCTGTCATTTGGTACCCTTTTGGTGCCGATAGAAGCTGTACTTCGCCCGGAAAAAATTATAGACGGCGATGTATTCTCATCGATTTCATGTCCAGGGTGTTGTGGTGAGTTTATCACCTAGAAATCGGGCGTAATGGACTTGACAGTGTACTTTGACAGCTAGTTATTACTGTCAGCTGTCATCTTGTACACTTTTGATGTCAATCAAAGCTGTACTTTGCCCGGAAAAAATTATAAACGACGATGTACTCTCATCGATTTCATGTCCAGGGTGTTGTGGTAGGTTTATCACCTAGAAATCGGGTGAAATGAACTTGACAGTGTACTTTGACAGCTGGTCACAACTGTCAGCTCTCATCTGGTACTTTTTTGATGCCGATCGGAGCTGTACTTCGCCCGGAAAAAAATATAGAACACGATGTACTCTCATCGATTTCATGTCCAGAGTGTTGTGGTGAGTTTATCACCTAGAAATCGGGCGTAATGGACTTGACAGTGTACTTTGACAGCTAGTCATAACTGTCAGCTGTCATCTGGTACACTTTTGATGCCAATCGAAGGTGTACTTCGCCCGGAAAAAATTATAAACGACGATGTACTCTCATCGATTTCATGTCCAGGGTGTTGTGGTAGGTTTATCACCTAGAAATCGGGTGAAATGAACTTGACAGTGTACTTTGACAGCTGGTCACAACTGTCAGCTCTCATCTGGTACTTTTTTGATGCCGATCGGAGCTGTACTACGCCCGGAAAAAATTATAGAACACGATGTACTCTCATCGATTTCATGTCCAGGGTGTTGTGGTGAGTTTATCACCTAGGAATCGGGCGTAATGGACTTGACAGTGTACTTTGACAGCTAGTTATTTTTGTCAGCTGTCATCTGGTACACTTTTGATGCCAATCGAAGCTGTACTTCGCCCGGAAAAAATTATAGACGACGATGTATTCTCATCGATTTCATGTCCAGGGTGTTGTGGTAAGTTTATCACCTAGAAATCGGGCGTAATGGACTTGACAGTGTACTTTGACAACTAGTCATTGCTGTTAGCTGTCATCTGGTACACTTTTGATGCCGATCGGAGCTGTACTTCGCCCGAAAAAAAATTATAGAACACGATGTATTCTCATCGATTTCATGTCCAGGGTGTTGTGGTGAGTTTATCACCTAGAAATCGGGCAAAATGGACTTGACAGTGTACTTTGACAGCTAGTGACTACTGTCAGCTGTCATTTGGTACCTTTTTGGTGCCGATAGAAGCTGTACTTCGCCCGGAAAAAATTATAGACGACGATGTACTCTCATCGATTTCATGTCCAGGGTGTTGTGGTGAGTTTATCACCTAGGAATCGGGCGTAATGGACTTGACAGTGTACTTTGGCAGCTAGTTATTTTTGTCAGCTGTCATCTGGTACACTTTTGATGCCAATCGAAGCTGTACTTCGCCCGGAAAAAATTATAGACGACGATGTATTCTCATCGATTTCATGTCCAGGGTGTTGTGGTAAGTTTATCACCTAGAAATCGGGCGTAATGGACTTGACAGTGTAATTTGACAGCTAGCCATTGCTGTCAGCTGTCATCTGGTACACTTTTGATGCCGATCGGAGCTGTACTTCGCCCGGAAAAAAGTATAGAACACGATGTACTCTCATCGATTTCATGTCCAGGGTGTTGTGGTGAGTTTATCACCTAGAAATCGGGCGAAATGGACTTGACAGTGTAATTTGATAGCTAGCCATTACTGTCAGCTGTCATCTGGTACACTTTTGATGCCGATCAAAGCTGTACTTCGCCCGGAAAAAATTATAGAACACGATGTACTCTCATCGATTTCATGTCCAGGGTGTTGTGGTGAGTTTATCACCTAGAAATCGGGCGAAATGGACTTGACAGTGTACTTTGACAGCTGGTCACAACTGTCAGCTGTCATTTGATAAACTTTTGATGCCGATCGGAGCTGTACTTTGCCCGGAAAAAATTATAGAACACGATGTACTCTCATCGATTTCATGTCCAGGGTGTTGTGGTGAGTTTATCACCTAGAAATCGGGCAAAATGGACTTGACAGTGTACTTTGGAAGCTAGTGACTACTGTCAGCTGTCATTTGGTACCCTTTTGGTGCCGATAGAAGCTGTACTTCGCCCGGAAAAATTATAGACGACGATGTATTCTCATCGATTTCATGTCCAGGGTGTTGTGGTAAGTTTATCAACTAGAAATCGGGCGTAATGGACTTGACAGTGTACTTAGACAGCTAGCCATTACTGTCAGCTGTCATCTGGTGTACTTTTGATGCCAATCGAAGCTGTATTTTGCCCGGAAAAAATTATAAACTACGATGTACTCTCATCGATTTCATGTCCAGGGTGTTGTGGTAGGTTTATCACCTAGAAATCGGGTGAAATGAACTTGACAGTGTACTTTGACAGCTGTTTACAACTGTCAGATGTCATTTGACTAACTTTTGATGCCGATCAGAGCTGTACTTCGCCCGGAAAAAATTATAGAACACGATGTACTCTCATCGATTTCATGTCCAGGGTGTTGTGGTGAGTTTATCACCTAGAAATCGGGCGAAATGGACTTGACAGTGTACTTTGGAAGCTAGTGACTACTGTCAACTGTCATTTGGTGTCCTTTTGGTGCCGATAGAAGCTGTACTCCACCCGGAAAAAATTATAGACGGCGATGTATTCTCATCGATTTCATGTCCAGGGTGTTGTGGTGAGTTTATCACCTAGAAATCGGGCGTAATGGACTTGACAGTGTACTTTGACAGCTAGCCATCACTGTCAGCTGTCATCTGTTGTACTTTTGATGCCAATCGAAGCTGTATTTTGCCCGGAAAAAATTATAAACGACGATGTACTCTCATCGATTTCATGTCCAGGGTGTTGTGGTAGGTTTATCACCTAGAAATCGGGTGAAATGAACTTGACAGTGTACTTTGACAGCTGGTCACAACTGTCGGCTGTCATTTGATTAACTTTTGATGCCGATCGGAGCTGTACTTCGCCCGGAAAAAATTATATAACACGATGTACTCTCATCGATTTCATGTTCAGAGTGTTGTGGTGAGTTTATCACCTAGAAATCGGGCGTAATGGACTTGACAGTGTACTTTGACAGCTAGCCATTACTGTCAGCTGTCATCTGGTACACTTTTGATGCCAATCGAAGCTGTACTTTGCCCGGAAAAAATTATAAACGACGATGTACTCTCATCGATTTCATGTCCAGGGTGTTGTGGTGAGTTTATCACCTAGAAATCGGGCGTAATGGACTTGACAGTGTACTTTAGCAGCTAGCCATTACTGTCAGCTGTCATCTGGTACACTTTTGATGCCAATCGAAGCTGTACTTTGCCCGGAAAAAATTATAAACCACGATGTACTCTCATCGATTTCATGTCCAGGGTGTTGTGGTAGGTTTATCACCTAGAAATCGGGTGAAATGAACTTGACAGTGTACTTTGACAGCTGGACACATTTGTCAGCTGTCATTTTATAAACTTTTGATGCCGATCGGAGCTGTACTTCGCCCGGAAAAAATTATAGAACACGATGTACTCTCATCGATTTCATGTCCAGGGTGTTGTGGTGAGTTTATCACCTAGAAATCGGGCGTAATGGACTTGACAGTGTACTTTGGCAGCTAGCCATTACTGTCAGCTGTCATCTGGTACACTTTTGATGCCAATCGAAGCTGTACTTTGCCCGGAAAAAATTATAAACGACGATGTACTCTCATCGATTTCATGTTCAGGGTGTTGTGGTGAGTTTATCACCTAGAAATCGGGCGAAATGGACTTGACAGTGTACTTTCACAGCTAGTGACTATTGTCAGCTGTCATTTGGTACCCTTTTGGTGCCGATCGGAGCTGTACTTCGCCCGGAAAAATTTATAGAACACGATGTACTCTCATCGATTTCATGTCCAGGGTGTTGTGGTGAGTTTATCGCCTAGAAATCGGGCGTAATGGACTTGACAGTGTACTTTGACAGCTAGCCATTACTGTCAGCTGTCATCTGGTACACTTTTGATGCCAATCGAAGCTGTACTTCGCCCGGAAAAAATTATAAACGACGATGTACTCTCATCGATTTCATGTCCAGGGTGTTGACGTAGGTTTATCACCTAGAAATCGGGTGAAATGAACTTGACAGTGTACTTTGACAGCTGGTCACAACTGTCAGCTGTCATTTGATAAACTTTTGATGCCGATCAGAGCTGTACTTCGCCCGGAAAAAATTATAGAACACGATGTACTCTCATCGATTTCATGTCCAGGGTGTTGTGGTGAGTTTATCACCTAGAAATCGGGCAAAATGGACTTGACAGTGTACTTCGACAGCTAGTGACTACTGTCAGCTGTCATTTGGTACCCTTTTGGTGCCGATAGAAGCTGTACTTCGCCCGGAAAAAATTATAGACGACGATGTACTCTCATCGATTTCATGTCCAGGGTGTTGTGGTGAGTTTATCACCTAGGAATCGGGCGTAATGGACTTGACAGTGTACTTTGACAGCTAGTTATTTTTGTCAGCTGTCATCTGGTACACTTTTGATGCCAATCGAAGCTGTACTTCGCCCGGAAAAAATTATAGACGACGATGTACTCTCATCGATTTCATGTCCAGGGTGTTGTGGTAAGTTTATCACCTAGAAATCGGGCGTAACGGACTTGACAGTGTACTTTGACAGCTAGCCATTGCTGTCAGCTGTCATCTGGTACACTTTTGATGCCAATCGGAGCTGTACTTCGCCCGGAAAAAATTATAGAACACGATGTACTCTCATCGATTTCATGTCCAGGGTGTTGTGGTGAGTTTATCACCTAGAAATCGGGCGAAATGGACTTGACAGTGTACTTTGACAGCTAGTCATTACTGTCAGCTGTCAGCTGGTACACTTTTGATGCCGATCGGAGCTGTACTACGCCCGGAAAAAATTATAGAACACGATGTACTCTCATCGATTTCATGTCCAGGGTGTTGTGGTGAGTTTATCACCTAGAAATCGGGCGAAATGGACTTGACAGTGTACTTTGAAAGCTAGTGACTACTGTCAGCTGTCATTTGGTACCCTTTTGGTGCCGATAGCAGCTGTACTTCGCCCGGAAAAATTATAGACGACGATGTATTCTCATCGATTTCATGTCCAGGGTGTTGTGGTAAGTTTATCAACTAGAAACCGGGCGTAATGGACTTGACAGTGTACTTTGACAGCTAGCAATTACTGTCAGCTGTCATCTGGTGTACTTTTGATGCCAATCGAAGCTGTATTTTGCCCGGAAAAAATTATAAACGACGATGTACTCTCATCGATTTCATGTCCAGGGTGTTGTGGTAGGTTTATCACCTAGAAATCGGGTGAAATGAACTTGACAGTGTACTTTGACAGCTGGTCACAACTGTCAGCTGTCATTTGATTAACTTTTGATGCCGATCAGAGCTGTACTTCGCCCGGAAAAAATTATAGAACACGATGTACTCTCATCGATTTCATGTCCAGGGTGTTGTGGTGAGTTTATCACCTAGAAATCGGGCAAAATGGACTTGACAGTGTACTTTGGAAGCTAGTGACTACTGTCAGCTGTCATTTGGTACCCTTTTGGTGCCGATAGAAGCTGTACTTCGCCCGGAAAAAATTATAGACGGCGATGTATTCTCATCGATTTCATGTCCAGGGTGTTGTGGTGAGTTTATCACCTAGAAATCGGGCGTAATGGACTTGACAGTGTACTTTGACAGCTAGCCATTACTTTCAGCTGTCATCTTGTACACTTTTGATGCCAATCAAAGCTGTACTTTGCCCGGAAAAAATTATAAACGACGATGTACTCTCATCGATTTCATGTCCAGGGTGTTGTGGTAGGTTTAACACCTAGAAATCGGGTGAAATGAACTTGACAGTGTACTTTGACAGCTGGTCACAACTGTCAGCTCTCATCTGGTACTTTTTTGATGCCGATCGGAGCTGTACTTCGCCCGGAAAAAATTATAGAACACGATGTACTCTCATCGATTTCATGTCCAGAGTGTTGTGGTGAGTTTATCACCTAGAAATCGGGCGTAATGGACTTGACAGTGTACTTTGACAGCTAGCCATAATTGTCAGCTGTCATCTGGTACACTTTTGATGCCAATCGAAGGTGTACTTTGCCCGGAAAAAATTATAAACGACGATGTACTCTCATCGATTTCATGTCCAGGGTGTTGTGGTGAGTTTATCACCTAGAAATCGGGCGTAATGGACTTGACAGTATACTTTGACAGCTAGCCATTACTGTCAGCTGTCTACTGGTATACTTTTGATGCCAATCGAAGCTGTACTTTGCCCGGAAAAAATTATAAACGACGATGTACTCTCATCGATTTCATGTCCAGGGTGTTGTGGTAGGTTTATCACCTAGAAATCGGGTGAAATGAACTTGACAGTGTACTTTGACAGCTGGACACATTTGTAAGCTGTTATTTTATAAACTTTTGATGCTGATCGGAGCTGTACTTCGCCCGGAAAAAAATATAGAACACGATGTACTCTCATCGATTTCATGTCCAGGGTGTTGTGGTAGGTTTATCACCTAGAAATCGGGCGAAATGGACTTGACAGTGTACTTTGACAACTAGCCACTACTGTCAGCTGTCATTTGGTACCCTTTTATTGCCAATAGAAGCTGTACTTTGCCCGGAAAAAAATATAAACGACGATGTACTCTCATCGATTTCATGTCCAGGGTGTTGTGGTAGGTTTATCACCTAGAAATCGGGTGAAATGAACTTGACAGTGTACTTTGACAGCTGTTCACAACTGTCAGCTGTCATTTGATTAACTTTTGATGCCAATCGGAGCTGTACTTCGCCCGGAAAAAATTATAGAACACGATGTACTCTCATCGATTTCATGTTCAGGGTGTTGTGGTGAGTTTATCACCTAGAAATCGGGCGAAATGGACTTGACAGTGTACTTTCACAGCTAGTGACTACTGTCAGCTGTCATTTGGTACCCTTTTGGTGCCGATAAAAGCTGTACTGCGCCCGGAAAAAATTATAGACGACGATGTACTCTCATCGATTTCATGTCCAGGGTGTTGTGGTGAGTCTATCACCTAGGAATCGGGCGTAATGGACTTGACAGTGTACTTTGACAGCTAGTCATTACTGTCAGCTGTCATTTGGTACACTTTTGATGCCAATCGAAGCTGTACTTTGCCCGGAAAAAATTATAAACGACGATGTACTCTCATCGATTTCATGTCCAGGGTGTTGTGGTAGGTTTATCACCTAGAAATCGGGTGAAATGAACTTGACAGTGTACTTTGACAGCTGTTCACAACTGTCAGCTGTCATTTGATTAACTTTTGATGCCAATCGGAGCTGTACTTCGCCCGGAAAAAATTATAGAACACGATGTACTCTCATCGATTTCATGTTCAGGGTGTTGTGGTGAGTTTATCACCTAGAAATCGGGCGAAATGGACTTGACAGTGTACTTTCACAGCTAGTGACTACTGTCAGCTGTCATTTGGTACCCTTTTGGTGCCGATAAAAGCTGTACTGCGCCCGGAAAAAATTATAGACGACGATGTACTCTCATCGATTTCATGTCCAGGGTGTTGTGGTGAGTCTATCACCTAGGAATCGGGCGTAATGGACTTGACAGTGTACTTTGACAGCTAGCCATTACTGTCAGCTGTCATCTGGTACACTTTTGATGCCAATCGAAGCTGTACTTCGCCCGGAAAAAATTATAAACGACGATGTACTCTCATCGATTTCATGTCCAGGGTGTTGACGTAGGTTTATCACCTAGAAATCGGGTGAAATGAACTTGACAGTGTACTTTGACAGCTGGTCACAACTGTCAGCTGTCATTTGATAAACTTTTGATGCCGATCAGAGCTGTACTTCGCCCGGAAAAAATTATAGAACACGATGTACTCTCATCGATTTCATGTCCAGGGTGTTGTGGTGAGTTTATCACCTAGAAATCGGGCAAAATGGACTTGACAGTGTACTTCGACAGCTAGTGACTACTGTCAGCTGTCATTTGGTACCCTTTTGGTGCCGATAGAAGCTGTACTTCGCCCGGAAAAAATTATAGACGACGATGTACTCTCATCGATTTCATGTCCAGGGTGTTGTGGTGAGTTTATCACCTAGGAATCGGGCGTAATGGACTTGACAGTGTACTTTGACAGCTAGTTATTTTTGTCAGCTGTCATCTGGTACACTTTTGATGCCAATCGAAGCTGTACTTCGCCCGGAAAAAATTATAGACGACGATGTACTCTCATCGATTTCATGTCCAGGGTGTTGTGGTAAGTTTATCACCTAGAAATCGGGCGTAACGGACTTGACAGTGTACTTTGACAGCTAGCCATTGCTGTCAGCTGTCATCTGGTACACTTTTGATGCCAATCGGAGCTGTACTTCGCCCGGAAAAAATTATAGAACACGATGTACTCTCATCGATTTCATGTCCAGGGTGTTGTGGTGAGTTTATCACCTAGAAATCGGGCGAAATGGACTTGACAGTGTACTTTGACAGCTAGTCATTACTGTCAGCTGTCAGCTGGTACACTTTTGATGCCGATCGGAGCTGTACTACGCCCGGAAAAAATTATAGAACACGATGTACTCTCATCGATTTCATGTCCAGGGTGTTGTGGTGAGTTTATCACCTAGAAATCGGGCGAAATGGACTTGACAGTGTACTTTGAAAGCTAGTGACTACTGTCAGCTGTCATTTGGTACCCTTTTGGTGCCGATAGCAGCTGTACTTCGCCCGGAAAAATTATAGACGACGATGTATTCTCATCGATTTCATGTCCAGGGTGTTGTGGTAAGTTTATCAACTAGAAACCGGGCGTAATGGACTTGACAGTGTACTTTGACAGCTAGCAATTACTGTCAGCTGTCATCTGGTGTACTTTTGATGCCAATCGAAGCTGTATTTTGCCCGGAAAAAATTATAAACGACGATGTACTCTCATCGATTTCATGTCCAGGGTGTTGTGGTAGGTTTATCACCTAGAAATCGGGTGAAATGAACTTGACAGTGTACTTTGACAGCTGGTCACAACTGTCAGCTGTCATTTGATTAACTTTTGATGCCGATCAGAGCTGTACTTCGCCCGGAAAAAATTATAGAACACGATGTACTCTCATCGATTTCATGTCCAGGGTGTTGTGGTGAGTTTATCACCTAGAAATCGGGCAAAATGGACTTGACAGTGTACTTTGGAAGCTAGTGACTACTGTCAGCTGTCATTTGGTACCCTTTTGGTGCCGATAGAAGCTGTACTTCGCCCGGAAAAAATTATAGACGGCGATGTATTCTCATCGATTTCATGTCCAGGGTGTTGTGGTGAGTTTATCACCTAGAAATCGGGCGTAATGGACTTGACAGTGTACTTTGACAGCTAGCCATTACTTTCAGCTGTCATCTTGTACACTTTTGATGCCAATCAAAGCTGTACTTTGCCCGGAAAAAATTATAAACGACGATGTACTCTCATCGATTTCATGTCCAGGGTGTTGTGGTGAGTTTATCACCTAGAAATCGGGCGTAATGGACTTGACAGTATACTTTGACAGCTAGCCATTACTGTCAGCTGTCTACTGGTATACTTTTGATGCCAATCGAAGCTGTACTTTGCCCGGAAAAAATTATAAACGACGATGTACTCTCATCGATTTCATGTCCAGGGTGTTGTGGTGAGTTTATCACCTAGAAATCGGGCGTAATGGACTTGACAGTGTACTTTGACAGCTAGCCATAATTGTCAGCTGTCATCTGGTACACTTTTGATGCCAATCGAAGGTGTACTTTGCCCGGAAAAAATTATAAACGACGATGTACTCTCATCGATTTCATGTCCAGGGTGTTGTGGTGAGTTTATCACCTAGAAATCGGGCGTAATGGACTTGACAGTATACTTTGACAGCTAGCCATTACTGTCAGCTGTCTACTGGTATACTTTTGATGCCAATCGAAGCTGTACTTTGCCCGGAAAAAATTATAAACGACGATGTACTCTCATCGATTTCATGTCCAGGGTGTTGTGGTAGGTTTATCACCTAGAAATCGGGTGAAATGAACTTGACAGTGTACTTTGACAGCTGGACACATTTGTAAGCTGTTATTTTATAAACTTTTGATGCTGATCGGAGCTGTACTTCGCCCGGAAAAAAATATAGAACACGATGTACTCTCATCGATTTCATGTCCAGGGTGTTGTGGTAGGTTTATCACCTAGAAATCGGGCGAAATGGACTTGACAGTGTACTTTGACAACTAGCCACTACTGTCAGCTGTCATTTGGTACCCTTTTATTGCCAATAGAAGCTGTACTTTGCCCGGAAAAAAATATAAACGACGATGTACTCTCATCGATTTCATGTCCAGGGTGTTGTGGTAGGTTTATCACCTAGAAATCGGGTGAAATGAACTTGACAGTGTACTTTGACAGCTGTTCACAACTGTCAGCTGTCATTTGATTAACTTTTGATGCCAATCGGAGCTGTACTTCGCCCGGAAAAAATTATAGAACACGATGTACTCTCATCGATTTCATGTTCAGGGTGTTGTGGTGAGTTTATCACCTAGAAATCGGGCGAAATGGACTTGACAGTGTACTTTCACAGCTAGTGACTACTGTCAGCTGTCATTTGGTACCCTTTTGGTGCCGATAAAAGCTGTACTGCGCCCGGAAAAAATTATAGACGACGATGTACTCTCATCGATTTCATGTCCAGGGTGTTGTGGTGAGTCTATCACCTAGGAATCGGGCGTAATGGACTTGACAGTGTACTTTGACAGCTAGTCATTACTGTCAGCTGTCATTTGGTACACTTTTGATGCCAATCGAAGCTGTACTTTGCCCGGAAAAAATTATAAACGACGATGTACTCTCATCGATTTCATGTCCAGGGTGTTGTGGTAGGTTTATCACCTAGAAATCGGGTGAAATGAACTTGACAGTGTACTTTGACAGCTGGTCACAACTGTCAGCTGTCATTTGATTAACTTTTGATGCCGATCGGAGCTGTACTTCGCCTGGAAAAAATTATAGAACACGATGTACTCTCATCGATTTCATGTCCAGGGTGTTGTGGTGAGTTTATCACCTAGAAATCGGGCGAAATGGACTTGACAGTGTACTTTGACAGCTGGTCACAACTGTCAGCTGTCATTTGATTAACTTTTAATGCCGATCGGAGCTGTACTTCGCCCGGAAAAAATTATAGAACACGATGTACTCTCATCGATTTCATGTCCAGGGTGTTGTGGTGAGTTTATCACCTAGAAATCGGGCGAAATGGACTTGACAGTGTACTTTGAAAGCTAGTGACTACTGTCATCTGTCATTTGGTACCCTTTTGGTGCCGATAAAAGCTGTACTTCGCCCGGAAAAAAATATATACGGCGATGTATTCTCATCGATTTCATGTCCAGGGTGTTGTGGTGAGTTTATCACCTAGAAATCGGGCGTAATGGACTTGACAGTGTACTTTGACAGCTAGCCATTACTGTCAGCTGTCATCTTGTACACTTTTGATGCCAATCAAAGCTGTACTTTGCCCGGAAAAAATTATAAACGACGATGTACTCTCATCGATTTCATGTCCAGGGTGTTGTGGTAGGTTTATCACCTAGAAATCGGGTGAAATGAACTTGACAGTGTGCTTTGACAGCTGGACACATTTGTCAGCTGTCATTTTATAAACTTTTGATGCTGATCGGAGCTGTACTTCGCCCGGAAAAAATTATAGAACACGATGTACTCTCATCGATTTCATGTCCAGAGTGTTGTGGTGAGTTTATCACCTAGAAATCGGGCGTAATGGACTTGACAGTGTACTTTGACAGCCAGTCATTACTGTCAGCTGTCATCTGGTACACTTTTGATGCCAATCGAAGCTGTACTTTGCCCGGAAAAAATTATAAACGACGATGTACTCTCATCGATTTCATGTCCAGGGTGTTGTGGTGAGTTTATCACCTAGAAATCGGGCGTAATGGACTTGACAGTGTACTTTAACAGCTAGTTATTACTGTCAGCTGTCATCTGGTACACTTTTGATGCCAATCGAAGCTGTACTTTGCCCGGAAAAAATTATAAACGACGATGTACTCTCATCGATTTCATGTCCAGGGTGTTGTGGTAGGTTTATCACCTAGAAATCGGGTGAAATGAACTTGACAGTGTACTTTGACAGCTGGACACATTTGTCAGCTGTCATTTTATAAACTTTTGATGCTGATCGGAGCTGTACTTCGCCCGGAAAAAATTATAGAACACGATGTACTCTCATCGATTTCATGTCCAGGGTGTTGTGGTAGGTTTATCACCTAGAAATCGGGCGAAATGGACTTGGCAGTGTACTTTGGCCACTAGCCACTACTGTCAGCTGTCATTTGGTACCCTTTAATTGCCAATAGAAGCTGTACTTTGCCCGGAAAAAAATATAAACGACGATGTACTCTCATCGATTTCATGTCCAGGGTGCTGTGGTAGGTTTATCACCTAGAAATCGGGTGAAATGAACTTGACAGTGTACTTTGACAGCTGTTCACAACTGTCAGCTGTCATTTGATTAACTTTTGATGCCGATCGGAGCTGTACTTCGCCCGGAAAAAATTATAGAACACGATGTACTCTCATCGATTTCATGTTCAGGGTGTTGTGGTGAGTTTATCACCTAGAAATCGGGTGAAATGGACTTGACAGTGTACTTTCGCAGCTAGTGACTATTGTCAGCTGTCATTTGGTACCCTTTTAGTGCCGATCGGAGCTGTACTTCGCCCGGAAAAATTTATAGAACACGATGTACTCTCATCGATTTCATGTCCAGGGTGTTGTGGTGAGTTTATCGCCTAGAAATCGGGCGTAATGGACTTGACAGTGTACTTTGACAGCTAGCCATTACTGTCAGCTGTCATCTGGTAAACTTTTCATGCCAATCGAAGCTGTACTTCGCCCGGAAAAAATTATAAACGACGATGTACTCTCATCGATTTCATGTCCAGGGTGTTGTGGTAGGTTTATCACCTAGAAATCGGGTGAAATGAACTTGACAGTGTACTTTGACAGCTGGTCACAACTGTCAGCTGTCATTTGATTAACTTTTGATGCCGATCAGAGCTGTACTTCGCCCGGAAAAAATTATAGAACACGATGTACTCTCATCGATTTCATGTCCAGGGTGTTGTGGTGAGTTTATCACCTAGAAATCGGGCAAAATGGACTTGACAGTGTACTTTGACAGCTAGTGACCACTGTCAGCTGTCATTTGGTACCCTTTTGGTGCCGATAGAAGCTGTACTTCGCCCGGAAAAAATTATAGACGACGATGTACTCTCATCGATTTCATGTCCAGGGTGTTGTGGTGAGTTTATCACCTAGGAATCGGGCGTAATGGACTTGACAGTGTACTTTGACAGCTAGTTATTTTTGTCAGCTGTCATCTGGTACACTTTTGATGCCAATCGAAGCTGTACTTCGCCCGGAAAAAATTATAGACGACGATGTATTCTCATCGATTTCATGTCCAGGGTGTTGTGGTAAGTTTATCACCTAGAAATCGGGCGTAATGGACTTGACAGTGTACTTTGACAGCTAGCCATTGCTGTCAGCTGTCATCTGGTACACTTTTGATGCCGATCGGAGCTGTACTTCGCCCGGAAAAAATTATAGAACACGATGTACTCTCATCGATTTCACGTCCAGGGTGTTGTGGTGAGTTTATCACCTAGAAATCGGGCGAAATGGACTTGACAATGTACTTTGACAGCTAGCCATTTTTGTCAGCTGTCATCTGGTACACTTTTGATGCCGATCGGAGCTGTACTACGCCCGGAAAAAATTATAGAACACGATGTACTCTCATCGATTTCATGTCCAGGGTGTTGTGGTGAGTTTTTCACCTAGAAATCGGGCGAAATAAACTTGACAGTGTACTTTGACAGCTGGTCACAACCGTCAGCTGTCATTTGATAAACTTTTGATGCCGATCGGAGCTGTACTTCGCCCGGAAAAAATTATAGAACACGATGTACTCTCATCGATTTCATGTCCAGGGTGTTGTGGTGAGTTTATCACCTAGAAATCGGGCGAAATGGACTTGACAGTGTACTTTGGAAGCTAGTGACTACTGTCAGCTGTCATTTGGTACCCTTTTGGTGCCGATAGAAGCTGTACTTCGCCCGGAAAAATCATAGACGACGATGTATTCTCATCGATTTCATGTCCAGGGTGTTGTGGTAAGTTTATCAACTAGAAATCGGGCGTAATGGACTTGACAGTGTACTTCGACAGCTAGCAATTACTGTCAGCTGTCATCTGGTGTACTTTTGATGCCAATCGAAGCTGTATTTTGCCCGGAAAAAATTATAAACGACGATGTACTCTCATCGATTTCATGTCCAGGGTGTTGTGGTAGGTTTATCACCTAGAAATCGGGTGAAATGAACTTGACAGTGTACTTTGACAGCTGGTCACAACTGTCAGCTGTCATTTGATTAACTTTTGATGCCGATCAGAGCTGTACTTCGCCCGGAAAAAATTATAGAACACGATGTACTCTCATCGATTTCATGTCCAGGGTGTTGTGGTGAGTTTATCACCTAGAAATCGGGCAAAATGGACTTGACAGTGTACTTTGACAGCTAGTGACTACTGTCAGCTGTCATTTGGTACCCTTTTGGTGCCGATAGAAGCTGTACTTCGCCCGGAAAAAATTATAGACGACGATGTACTCTCATCGATTTCATGTCCAGGGTGTTGTGGTGAGTTTATCACCTAGGAATCGGGCGTAATGGACTTGACAGTGTACTTTGACAGCTAGTTATTTTTGTCAGCTGTCATCTGGTACACTTTTGATGCCAATCGAAGCTGTACTTCGCCCGGAAAAAATTATAGACGACGATGTATTCTCATCGATTTCATGTCCAGGGTGTTGTGGTAAGTTTATCACCTAGAAATCGGGCGTAATGGACTTGACAGTGTACTTTGACAGCTAGCCATTGCTGTCAGCTGTCATCTGGTACACTTTTGATGCCGATCGGAGCTGTACTTCGCCCGGAAAAAATTATAGAACACGATGTACTCTCATCGATTTCATGTCCAGGGTGTTGTGGTGAGTTTATCACCTAGAAATCGGGCGAAATGGACTTGACAATGTACTTTGACAGCTAGCCATTTTTGTCAGCTGTCATCTGGTACACTTTTGATGCCGATCGGAGCTGTACTACGCCCGGAAAAAATTATAGAACACGATGTACTCTCATCGATTTCATGTCCAGGGTGTTGTGGTGAGTTTTTCACCTAGAAATCGGGCGAAATGGACTTGACAGTGTACTTTGACAGCTGGTCACAACTGTCAGCTGTCATTTGATAAACTTTTGATGCCGATCGGAGCTGTACTTCGCCCGGAAAAAATTATAGAACACGATGTACTCTCATCGATTTCATGTCCAGGGTGTTGTGGTGAGTTTATCACCTAGAAATCGGGCGAAATGGACTTGACAGTGTACTTTGGAAGCTAGTGACTACTGTCAGCTGTCATTTGGTACCCTTTTGGTGCCGATAGAAGCTGTACTTCGCCCGAAAAATCATAGACGACGATGTATTCTCATCGATTTCATGTCCAGGGTGTTGTGGTAAGTTTATCAACTAGAAATCGGGCGTAATGGACTTGACAGTGTACTTCGACAGCTAGCAATTACTGTCAGCTGTCATCTGGTGTACTTTTGATGCCAATCGAAGCTGTATTTTGCCCGGAAAAAATTATAAACGACGATGTACTCTCATCGATTTCATGTCCAGGGTGTTGTGGTAGGTTTATCACCTAGAAATCGGGTGAAATGAACTTGACAGTGTACTTTGACAGCTGGTCACAACTGTCAGCTGTCATTTGATTAACTTTTGATGCCGATCAGAGCTGTACTTCGCCCGATAAAAATTATAGAACACGATGTACTCTCATCGATTTCATGTCCAGGGTGTTGTGGTGAGTTTATCACCTAGAAATCGGGCAAAATGGACTTGACAGTGTACTTTGGAAGCTAGTGATTACTGTCAGCTGTCATTTGGTACCCTTTTGGTGCCGATAGAAGCTGTACTTCGCCCGGAAAAAATTATAGACGGCGATGTATTCTCATCGATTTCATGTCCAGGGTGTTGTGGTGAGTTTATCACCTAGAAATCGGGCGTAATGGACTTGACAGTGTACTTTGACAGCTAGCCATCACTGTCAGCTGTCATCTTGTACACTTTTGATGCCAATCAAAGCTGTACTTTGCCCGGAAAAAATTATAAACGACGATGTACTCTCATCGATTTCATGTCCAGGGTGTTGTGGTAGGTTTATCACCTAGAAATCGGGTGAAATGAACTTGACAGTGTACTTTGACAGCTGGTCACAACTGTCAGCTGTCATCTGGTACACTTTTGATGCCGATCGGAGCTGTACTTTGCCCGGAAAAAATTATAGAACACGATGTACTCTCATCGATTTCATGTCCAGAGTGTTGTGGTGAGTTTATCACCTAGAAATCGGGCGTAATGGACTTGACAGTGTACTTTGACAGCTAGTCATAACTGTCGACTGTCATCTGGTACACTTTTGATGCCAATCGAAGCTGTACTTTGCTCGGAAAAAATTATAAACGACGATGTACTCTCATCGATTTCATGTCCAGGGTGTTGTGGTGAGTTTATCACCTAGAAATCGGGCGTAATGGACTTGACAGTGTACTTTGTCAGCTAGCCATTACTGTCAGCTGTCATCTGGTACACTTTTGATGCCAATCGAAGCTGTACTTTGCCCGGAAAAAATTATAAACGACGATGTACTCTCATCGATTTCATGTCCAGGGTGTTGTGGTAGGTTTATCACCTAGAAATCGGGTGAAATGAACTTGACAGTGTACTTTGACAGCTGGTCACAACTGTCAGCTGTCATTTGATTAACTTTTGATGCCGATCAGAGCTGTACTTCGCCCGGAAAAAATTATAGAACACGATGTACTCTCATCGATTTCATGTCCAGGGTGTTGTGGTGAGTTTATCACCTAGAAATCGGGCAAAATGGACTTAACAGTGTACTTTGACAGCTAGTGACTACTGTCAGCTGTCATTTGGTACCCTTTTGGTGCCGATAGAAGCTGTACTTCGCCCGGAAAAATTTATAGAACACGATGTACTCTCATCGATTTCATGTCCAGGGTGTTGTGGTGAGTTTATCGGCTAGAAATCGGGCGTAATGGACTTGACAGTGTACTTTGACAGCTAGCCATTACTGTCAGCTGTCATCTGGTAAACTTTTCATGCCAATCGAAGCTGTACTTCGCCCGGAAAAAATTATAAACGACGATGTACTCTCATCGATTTCATGTCCAGGGTGTTGTGGTAGGTTTATCACCTAGAAATCGGGTGAAATGAACTTGACAGTGTACTTTGACAGCTGGTCACACTTGTCAGCTCTCATTTGATTAACTTTTGATGCCGATCAGAGCTGTACTTCGCCCGGAAAAAATTATAGAACACGATGTACTCTCATCGATTTCATGTCCAGGGTGTTGTGGTGAGTTTATCACCTAGAAATCGGGCAAAATGGACTTGACAGTGTACTTTGACAGCTAGTGACTACTGTCAGCTGTCATTTGGTACCCTTTTGGTGCCGATAGAAGCTGTACTTCGCCCGGAAAAAATTATAGACGACGATGTACTCTCATCGATTTCATGTCCAGGGTGTTGTGGTGAGTTTATCACCTAGGAATCGGGCGTAATGGACTTGACAGTGTACTTTGGCAGCTAGCTATTTTTGTCAGCTGTCATCTGGTACACTTTTGATGCCAATCGAAGCTGTACTTCGCCCGGAAAAAATTATAGACGACGATGTATTCTCATCGATTTCATGTCCAGGGTGTTGTGGTAAGTTTATCACCTAGAAATTGGGCGTAATGGACTTGACAGTGTACTTTGACAGCTAGACATTGCTGTCAGCTGTCATCTGGTACACTTTTGATGCCGATCGGAGCTGTACTTCGCCCGGAAAAAATTATAGAACACGATGTACTCTCATCGATTTCATGTCCAGGGTGTTGTGGTGAGTTTATCACCTAGAAATCGGGCGAAATGGACTTGACAGTGTACTTTGACAGCTAGCCATTTTTGTCAGCTGTCATCTGGTACACTTTTGATGCCGATCGGAGCTGTACTACGCCCGGAAAAAATTATAGAACACGATGTACTCTCATCGATTTCATGTCCAGGGTGTTGTGGTGAGTTTTTCACCTAGAAATCGGGCGAAATGGACTTGACAGTGTACTTTGACAGCTGGTCACAACTGTCAGCTGTCATTTGATAAACTTTTGATGCCGATCGGAGCTGTACTTCGCCCGGAAAAAATTATAGAACACGATGTACTCTCATCGATTTCATGTCCAGGGTGTTGTGGTGAGTTTATCACCTAGAAATCGGGCGAAATGGACTTGACAGTGTACTTTGGAAGCTAGTGACTACTGTCAGCTGTCATTTGGTACCCTTTTGGTGCCGATAGAAGCTGTACTTCGCCCGGAAAAATCATAGACGACGATGTATTCTCATCGATTTCATGTCCAGGGTGTTGTGGTAAGTTTATCAACTAGAAATCGGGCGTAATGGACTTGACAGTGTACTTCGACAGCTAGCAATTACTGTCAGCTGTCATCTGGTGTACTTTTGATGCCAATCGAAGCTGTATTTTGCCCGGAAAAAATTATAAACGACGATGTACTCTCATCGATTTCATGTCCAGGGTGTTGTGGTAGGTTTATCACCTAGAAATCGGGTGAAATGAACTTGACAGTGTACTTTGACAGCTGGTCACAACTGTCAGCTGTCATTTGATTAACTTTTGATGCCGATCAGAGCTGTACTTCGCCCGATAAAAATTATAGAACACGATGTACTCTCATCGATTTCATGTCCAGGGTGTTGTGGTGAGTTTATCACCTAGAAATCGGGCAAAATGGACTTGACAGTGTACTTTGGAAGCTAGTGATTACTGTCAGCTGTCATTTGGTACCCTTTTGGTGCCGATAGAAGCTGTACTTCGCCCGGAAAAAATTATAGACGGCGATGTATTCTCATCGATTTCATGTCCAGGGTGTTGTGGTGAGTTTATCACCTAGAAATCGGGCGTAATGGACTTGACAGTGTACTTTGACAGCTAGCCATCACTGTCAGCTGTCATCTTGTACACTTTTGATGCCAATCAAAGCTGTACTTTGCCCGGAAAAAATTATAAACGACGATGTACTCTCATCGATTTCATGTCCAGGGTGTTGTGGTAGGTTTATCACCTAGAAATCGGGTGAAATGAACTTGACAGTGTACTTTGACAGCTGGTCACAACTGTCAGCTGTCATCTGGTACACTTTTGATGCCGATCGGAGCTGTACTTTGCCCGGAAAAAATTATAGAACACGATGTACTCTCATCGATTTCATGTCCAGAGTGTTGTGGTGAGTTTATCACCTAGAAATCGGGCGTAATGGACTTGACAGTGTACTTTGACAGCTAGTCATAACTGTCGACTGTCATCTGGTACACTTTTGATGCCAATCGAAGCTGTACTTTGCTCGGAAAAAATTATAAACGACGATGTACTCTCATCGATTTCATGTCCAGGGTGTTGTGGTGAGTTTATCACCTAGAAATCGGGCGTAATGGACTTGACAGTGTACTTTGACAGCTAGCCATTACTGTCAGCTGTCATCTGGTACACTTTTGATGCCAATCGAAGCTGTACTTTGCCCGGAAAAAATTATAAACGACGATGTACTCTCATCGATTTCATGTCCAGGGTGTTGTGGTAGGTTTATCACCTAGAAATCGGGTGAAATGAACTTGACACTGTACTTTGACAGCTGGTCACAACTGTCAGCTGTCATTTGATTAACTTTTGATGCCGATCAGAGCTGTACTTCGCCCGGAAAAAATTATAGAACACGATGTACTCTCATCGATTTCATGTCCAGGGTGTTGTGGTGAGTTTATCACCTAGAAATCGGGCAAAATGGACTTAACAGTGTACTTTGACAGCTAGTGACTACTGTCAGCTGTCATTTGGTACCCTTTTGGTGCCGATAGAAGCTGTACTTCGCCCGGAAAAATTTATAGAACACGATGTACTCTCATCGATTTCATGTCCAGGGTGTTGTGGTGAGTTTATCGGCTAGAAATCGGGCGTAATGGACTTGACAGTGTACTTTGACAGCTAGCCATTACTGTCAGCTGTCATCTGGTAAACTTTTCATGCCAATCGAAGCTGTACTTCGCCCGGAAAAAATTATAAACGACGATGTACTCTCATCGATTTCATGTCCAGGGTGTTGTGGTAGGTTTATCACCTAGAAATCGGGTGAAATGAACTTGACAGTGTACTTTGACAGCTGGTCACACTTGTCAGCTCTCATTTGATTAACTTTTGATGCCGATCAGAGCTGTACTTCGCCCGGAAAAAATTATAGAACACGATGTACTCTCATCGATTTCATGTCCAGGGTGTTGTGGTGAGTTTATCACCTAGAAATCGGGCAAAATGGACTTGACAGTGTACTTTGACAGCTAGTGACTACTGTCAGCTGTCATTTGGTACCCTTTTGGTGCCGATAGAAGCTGTACTTCGCCCGGAAAAAATTATAGACGACGATGTACTCTCATCGATTTCATGTCCAGGGTGTTGTGGTGAGTTTATCACCTAGGAATCGGGCGTAATGGACTTGACAGTGTACTTTGACAGCTAGCTATTTTTGTCAGCTGTCATCTGGTACACTTTTGATGCCAATCGAAGCTGTACTTCGCCCGGAAAAAATTATAGACGACGATGTATTCTCATCGATTTCATGTCCAGGGTGTTGTGGTAAGTTTATCACCTAGAAATTGGGCGTAATGGACTTGACAGTGTACTTTGACAGCTAGCCATTGCTGTCAGCTGTCATCTGGTACACTTTTGATGCCGATCGGAGCTGTACTTCGCCCGGAAAAAATTATAGAACACGATGTACTCTCATCGATTTCATGTCCAGGGTGTTGTGGTGAGTTTATCACCTAGAAATCGGGCGAAATGGACTTGACAGTGTACTTTGACAGCTAGCCATTTTTGTCAGCTGTCATCTGGTACACTTTTGATGCCGATCGGAGCTGTACTACGCCCGGAAAAAATTATAGAACACGATGTACTCTCATCGATTTCATGTCCAGGGTGTTGTGGTGAGTTTTTCACCTAGAAATCGGGCGAAATGGACTTGACAGTGTACTTTGACAGCTGGTCACAACTGTCAGCTGTCATTTGATAAACTTTTGATGCCGATCGGAGCTGTACTTCGCCCGGAAAAAATTATAGAACACGATGTACTCTCATCGATTTCATGTCCAGGGTGTTGTGGTGAGTTTATCACCTAGAAATCGGGCGAAATGGACTTGACAGTGTACTTTGGAAGCTAGTGACTACTGTCAGCTGTCATTTGGTACCCTTTTGGTGCCGATAGAAGCTGTACTTCGCCCGGAAAAATCATAGACGACGATGTATTCTCATCGATTTCATGTCCAGGGTGTTGTGGTAAGTTTATCAACTAGAAATCGGGCGTAATGGACTTGACAGTGTACTTCGACAGCTAGCAATTACTGTCAGCTGTCATCTGGTGTACTTTTGATGCCAATCGAAGCTGTATTTTGCCCGGAAAAAATTATAAACGACGATGTACTCTCATCGATTTCATGTCCAGGGTGTTGTGGTAGGTTTATCACCTAGAAATCGGGTGAAATGAACTTGACAGTGTACGTTGACAGCTGGTCACAACTGTCAGCTGTTATTTGATTAACTTTTGATGCCGATCAGAGCTGTACTTCGCCCGATAAAAATTATAGAACACGATGTACTCTCATCGATTTCATGTCCAGGGTGTTGTGGTGAGTTTATCACCTAGAAATCGGGCAAAATGGACTTGACAGTGTACTTTGGAAGCTAGTGATTACTGTCAGCTGTCATTTGGTACCCTTTTGGTGCCGATAGAAGCTGTACTTCGCCCGGAAAAAATTATAGACGGCGATGTATTCTCATCGATTTCATGTCTAGGGTGTTGTGGTGAGTTTATCACCTAGAAATCGGGCGTATTGGACTTGACAGTGTACTTTGACAGCTAGCCATCACTGTCAGCTGTCATCTTGTACACTTTTGATGCCAATCAAAGCTGTACTTTGCCCGGAAAAAATTATAAACGACGATGTACTCTCATCGATTTCATGTCCAGGGTGTTGTGGTAGGTTTATCACCTAGAAATCGGGTGAAATGAACTTGACAGTGTACTTTGACAGCTGGTCACACTTGTCAGCTCTCATTTGATTAACTTTTGATGCCGATCAGAGCTGTACTTCGCCCGGAAAAAATTATAGAACACGATGTACTCTCATCGATTTCATGTCCAGGGTGTTGTGGTGAGTTTATCACCTAGAAATCGGGCAAAATGGACTTGACAGTGTACTTTGACAGCTAGTGACTACTGTCAGCTGTCATTTGGTACCCTTTTGGTGCCAATAGAAGCTGTACTTCGCCCGGAAAAAATTATAGACGACGATGTACTCTCATCGATTTCATGTCCAGGGTGTTGTGGTGAGTTTATCACCTAGGAATCGGGCGTAATGGACTTGACAGTGTACTTTGACAGCTAGCTATTTTTGTCAGCTGTCATCTGGTACACTTTTGATGCCAATCGAAGCTGTACTTCGCCCGGAAAAAATTATAGACGACGATGTATTCTCATCGATTTCATGTCCAGGGTGTTGTGGTAAGTTTATCACCTAGAAATTGGGCGTAATGGACTTGACAGTGTACTTTGACAGCTAGCCATTGCTGTCA
The DNA here is from genome assembly GCA_963942545.1 of Oxycera nigricornis. Taxonomy (NCBI): domain Eukaryota; kingdom Metazoa; phylum Arthropoda; class Insecta; order Diptera; family Stratiomyidae; genus Oxycera; species Oxycera nigricornis. The sequence goes on along the minus strand of OZ012664.1, from coordinate 16,326,479 downwards.
GCTGTCATCTGGTACACTTTTGATGCCGATCGGAGCTGTACTTCGCCCGGAAAAAATTATAGAACACGATGTACTCTCATCGATTTCATGTCCAGGGTGTTGTGGTGAGTTTATCACCTAGAAATCGGGCGAAATGGACTTGACAGTGTACTTTGACAGCTAGCCATTTTTGTCAGCTGTCATCTGGTACACTTTTGATGCCGATCGGAGCTGTACTACGCCCGGAAAAAATTATAGAACACGATGTACTCTCATCGATTTCATGTCCAGGGTGTTGTGGTGAGTTTTTCACCTAGAAATCGGGCGAAATGGACTTGACAGTGTACTTTGACAGCTGGTCACAACTGTCAGCTGTCATTTGATAAACTTTTGATGCCGATCGGAGCTGTACTTCGCCCGGAAAAAATTATAGAACACGATGTACTCTCATCGATTTCATGTCCAGGGTGTTGTGGTGAGTTTATCACCTAGAAATCGGGCGAAATGGACTTGACAGTGTACTTTGGAAGCTAGTGACTACTGTCAGCTGTCATTTGGTACCCTTTTGGTGCCGATAGAAGCTGTACTTCGCCCGGAAAAATCATAGACGACGATGTATTCTCATCGATTTCATGTCCAGGGTGTTGTGGTAAGTTTATCAACTAGAAATCGGGCGTAATGGACTTGACAGTGTACTTCGACAGCTAGCAATTACTGTCAGCTGTCATCTGGTGTACTTTTGATGCCAATCGAAGCTGTATTTTGCCCGGAAAAAATTATAAACGACGATGTACTCTCATCGATTTCATGTCCAGGGTGTTGTGGTAGGTTTATCACCTAGAAATCGGGTGAAATGAACTTGACAGTGTACGTTGACAGCTGGTCACAACTGTCAGCTGTTATTTGATTAACTTTTGATGCCGATCAGAGCTGTACTTCGCCCGATAAAAATTATAGAACACGATGTACTCTCATCGATTTCATGTCCAGGGTGTTGTGGTGAGTTTATCACCTAGAAATCGGGCAAAATGGACTTGACAGTGTACTTTGGAAGCTAGTGATTACTGTCAGCTGTCATTTGGTACCCTTTTGGTGCCGATAGAAGCTGTACTTCGCCCGGAAAAAATTATAGACGGCGATGTATTCTCATCGATTTCATGTCTAGGGTGTTGTGGTGAGTTTATCACCTAGAAATCGGGCGTATTGGACTTGACAGTGTACTTTGACAGCTAGCCATCACTGTCAGCTGTCATCTTGTACACTTTTGATGCCAATCAAAGCTGTACTTTGCCCGGAAAAAATTATAAACGACGATGTACTCTCATCGATTTCATGTCCAGGGTGTTGTGGTAGGTTTATCACCTAGAAATCGGGTGAAATGAACTTGACAGTGTACTTTGACAGCTGGTCACAACTGTCAGCTGTCATCTGGTACACTTTTGATGCCGATCGGAGCTGTACTTTGCCCGGAAAAAATTCTAGAACACGATGTACTCTCATCGATTTCATGTCCAGAGTGTTGTGGTGAGTTTATCACCTAGAAATCGGGCGTAATGGACTTGACAGTGTACTTTGACAGCTAGTCATAACTGTCAGCTGTCATCTGGTACACTTTTGATGCCAATCGAAGCTGTACTTTGCCCGGAAAAAATTATAAACGACGATGTACTCTCATCGATTTCATGTCCAGGGTGTTGTGGTGAGTTTATCACCTAGAAATCGGGCGTAATGGACTTGACAGTGTACTTTGACAGCTAGCCATTACTGTCAGCTGTCATCTGGTACACTTTTGATGCCAATCGAAGCTGTACTTTGCCCGGAAAAAATTATAAACGACGATGTACTCTCATCGATTTCATGTCCAGGGTGTTGTGGTAGGTTTATCACCTAGAAATCGGGTGAAATGAACTTGACAGTGTACTTTGACAGCTGGACACATTTGTCAGCTGTCATATAATAAACTTTTGATGCTGATCGGAGCTGTACTTCGCCTGGAAAAAAATATAGAACACGATGTACTCTCATCGATTTCATGTCCAGGGTGTTGTGGTAGGTTTATCACCTAGAAATCGGGCGAAATGGACTTGACAGTGTACTTTGACAGCTAGCCATTACTGTCAGCTGTCATCTGGTACACTTTTGATGCCAATCGAAGCTGTACTTTGCCCGGAAAAAAATATAAACGACGATGTACTCTCATCGATTTCATGTCCAGGGTGTTGTGGTAGGTTTATCACCTAGAAATCGGGTGAAATGAACTTGACAGTGTACTTTGACAGCTGTTCACAACTGTCAGCTGTCATTTGATTAACTTTTGATGCCAATCGGAGCTGTACTTCGCCCGGAAAAAATTATAGAACACAATGTACTCTCATCGATTTCATGTTCAGGGTGTTGTGGTGAGTTTATCACCTAGAAATCGGGCGAAATGGACTTGACAGTGTACTTTCACAGCTAGTGACTACTGTCAGCTGTCATTTGGTACCCTTTAGGTGCCGATAGAAGCTGTACTTCGCCCGGAAAAAATTATAGACGACGATGTACTCTCATCGATTTCATGTCCAGGGTGTTGTGGTGAGTTTATCACCTAGGAATCGGGCGAAATTGACTTGACACTGTACTTTGACAGCTAGATATTACTGTCAGCTGTCATTTGGTACACTTTTGATGCCAATCGAAGCTGTACTTTGCCCGGAAAAAATTATAAACGACGATGTACTCTCATCGATTTCATGTCCAGGGTGTTGTGGTAGGTTTATCACCTAGAAATCGGGTGAAATGAACTTGACAGTGTACTTTGACAGCTGGTCACAACTGTCAGCTGTCATTTGATTAACTTTTAATGCCGATCGGAGCTGTACTTCGCCCGGAAAAAATTATAGAACACGATGTACTCTCATCGATTTCATGTCCAGGGTGTTGTGGTGAGTTTATCACCTAGAAATCGGGCGAAATGGACTTGACAGTGTACTTTGGAAGCTAGTGATTACTGTCAGCTGTCATTTGGTACCCTTTTGGTGCCGATAAAAGCTGTACTTCGCCCGGAAAAAAATATAGACGGCGATGTATTCTCATCGATTTCATGTCCAGGGTGTTGTGGTGAGTTTATCACCTAGAAATCGGGCGTAATGGACTTGACAGTGTACTTTGACAGCTAGCCATTACTGTCAGCTGTCATCTTGTACACTTTTGATGCCAATCAAAGCTGTACTTTGCCCGGAAAAAATTATAAACGACGATGTACTCTCATCGATTTCATGTCCAGGGTGTTGTGGTAGGTTTATCACCTAGAAATCGGGTGTAATGAACTTGACAGTGTACTTTGACAGCTGGTCACAACTGTCAGCTGTCATTTGATCAACTTTTGATGCCGATCGGAGCTGAACTTCGCCCGGAAAAAATTATAGAACACGATGTACTCTCATCGATTTCATGTCCAGAGTGTTGTGGTGAGTTTATCACCTAGAAATCGGGCGTAATGGACTTGACAGTGTACTTTGACAGCTAGCCATTACTGTCAGCTGTCATCTGGTACACTTTTGATGCCAATCGAAGCTGTACTTTGCCCGGAAAAAATTATAAACGACGATGTACTCTCATCGATTTCATGTCCAGGGTGTTGTGGTAGGTTTATCACCTAAAAATCGGGCGAAATGGACTTGACAGTGTACTTTGACAACTAGCCACTACTGTCAGCTGTCATTTGATACCCTTTTATTGCCACAAGAAGCTGTACTTTGCCCGGAAAAAAATATAAACGACGATGTACTCTCATCGATTTCATGTCCAGGGTGTTGTGGTAGGTTTATCACCTAGAAATCGGGTGAAATGAACTTGACAGTGTACTTTGACAGCTGTTTACAACTGTCAGCTGTCATTCGATTAACTTTTGATGCCGATCGGAGCTGTACTTCGCCCGGAAAAAATTATAGAACACGATGTACTCTCATCGATTTCATGTTCAGGGTGTTGTGGTGAGTTTATCACCTAGAAATCGGGCGAAATGGACTTGACAGTGTACTTTGAAAGCTAGTGACTACTGTCAGCTGTCATTTGGTACCCTTTTGGTGCCGATAGAAGCTGTACTTCGCCCGGAAAAAATTATAGACGACGATGTACTCTCATCGATTTCATGTCCAGGGTGTTGTGGTAGGTTTATCACCTAGAAATCGGGTGAAATGAACTTGACAGTGTACTTTGACAGCTGTTTACAACTGTCAGCTGTCATTCGATTAACTTTTGATGCCGATCGGAGCTGTACTTCGCCCGGAAAAAATTATAGAACACGATGTACTCTCATCGATTTCATGTTCAGGGTGTTGTGGTGAGTTTATCACCTAGAAATCGGGCGAAATGGACTTGACAGTGTACTTTGAAAGCTAGTGACTACTGTCAGCTGTCATTTGGTACCCTTTTGGTGCCGATAGAAGCTGTACTTCGCCCGGAAAAAATTATAGACGACGATGTACTCTCATCGATTTCATGTCCAGGGTGTTATGGTGAGTTTATCACCTAGGAATCGGGCGTGATGGACTTGACAGTGTATTTTGACAGCTAGCCATTACTGTCAGCTGTCATCTTGTACACTTTTGATGCCAATCAAAGCTGTACTTTGCCCGGAAAAAATTATAAACGACGATGTACTCTCATCGATTTCATGTCCAGGGTGTTGTGGTAGGTTTATCACCTAGAAATCGGGTGAAATGAACTTGACAGTGTACTTTGACAGCTGGTCACATTTGTCAGCTGTCATTTTATTAACTTTTGATGCTCATCGGAGCTGTACTTCGCCCGGAAAAAATTATAGAACACGATGTACTCTCATCGATTTCATGTCCAGGGTGTTGTGGTAGGTTTATCACCTAGAAATCGAGCGAAATAGACTTGACAGTGTACTTTGACAACTAGCCACTACTGTCAGCTGTCATTTAATACCCTTTTACTGCCGATAGAAGGTGTATTTTGCCCGGAAAAAAATATAAACGACGATGTACTCTCATCGATTTCATGTCCAGGGTGTTGTGGTAGGTTTATCACCTAGAAATCGGGTGAAATGAACTTGACAGTGTACTTTGACAGCTGTTCACAACTGTCAGATGTCATTTGATCAACTTTTGATGCCGATCGGAGCTGTACTTCGCCCGGAAAAAATTATAGAACACGATGTACTCTCATCGATTTCATGTTCAGGGTGTTGTGGTGAGTTTATCACCTAGAAATCGGGCGATATGGACTTGACAGTGTACTTTGACAGCTAGTGACTACTGTCAGCTGTCATTTGGTACCCTTTTGGTGCCGATAGAAGCTGTGCTTCGCCCGGAAAAAATTATAGACGACGATGTACTCTCATCGATTTCATGTCCAGGGTGTTGTGGTGAGTTTATCACCTAGAAATCGGGCGTACTGGACTTGACAGTGTACTTTGGCAGCTAGTTATTACTGTCAGCTGTCATCTGGTACACTTTTGATGCCAATCGAAGCTGTACTTTGCCCGGAAAAAATTATAAACGACGATGTACTCTCATCGATTTCACGTCCAGGGTGTTGTGGTAGGTTTATCACCTAGAAATCGGGTGAAATGAACTTGACAGTGTACTTTGACAGCTGGTCACAACTGTCAGCTGTCATTTGATTAACTTTTGATGCCGATCGGAGCTGTACTTCGCCCGGAAAAAATTATAGAACACGATGTACTCTCATCGATTTCATGTCCAGGGTGTTGTGGTGAGTTTATCACCTAGAAATCGGGCGAAATGGACTTGACAGTGTACTTTGGAAGCTACTGACTACTGTCAGCTGTCATTTGGTAACCTTTTGGTGCCGATAGAAGCTGTACTTCGCCCGGAAAAAATTATAGACGACGATGTATTCTCATCGATTTCATGTCCAGGGTGTTGTGGTAAGTTTATCAACTAGAAATCGGGTGTAATTGACTTGACAGTGTAGTTTGACAGCTAGTGACTACCGTCAGCTGTCATTTGGTACCCTTTTGGTGCCGATAGAAGCTGTACTTCGCCCGGAAAAAATTATAGACGACGATGTACTCTCATCGATTTCATGTCCAGGGTGTTGTGGTGAGTTTATCACCTAGGAATCGGGCGTAATGGACTTGACAGTGTACTTTGACAGCTAGCTAATTTTTTCAGCTGTCATCTGGTACACTTTTGATGCCAATCGAAGCTGTACTTCGCCCGGAAAAAATTATAGACGACGATGTATTCTCATCGATTTCATGTCCAGGGTGTTGTGGTAAGTTTATCACTTCGAAATCGGGCGTAATGGACTTGAAAGTGTACTTTGACAGCTAGCCATTGCTGTCGGCTGTCATCTTGTATACTTTTGATGCCGATCGGAGCTGTACTTCGCCCGGAAAAAATTATAGAACACGATGTACTCTCATCGATTTCATGTTCAGGGTGTTGTGGTGAGTTTATCACCTAGAAATCGGGCGATATGGACTTGACAGTGTACTTTGACAGCTAGTGACTACTGTCAGCTGTCATTTAGTGCCCTTTTAATGCCGATAGAAGCTGTACTTTGCCCGGAAAAAATTATAGACGACGATGTACTCTTATCGATTTCATGTCCAGGGTGTTGTGGTGAGTTTATCACCTTGGAATCGTGCAAAATGGACTTGACAGTGTACTTTGAAAGCTAGTGACTACTGTCAGCTGTCATTTGGTACCCTTTTGGTGCCGATAGAAGCTGTACTTCGCCCGGAAAAAATTATAGACGACGATGTATTCTCATCGATTTCATGTCCAGGGTGTTGTGGTAAGTTTATCACCTAGAAATCGGGCGTAATGGACTTGACAGTGTACTTTGACAGCTAGTGACTACCGTCAGCTGTCATTTGGTACCCTTTTGGTGCCGATAGAAGCTGTACTTCGCCCGGAAAAAATTATAGACGACGATGTACTCTCATCGATTTCATGTCCAGGGTGTTGTGGTGAGTTTATCACCTAGGAATCGGCCGTAATGGACTTGACAGTGTACTTTGACAGCTAGCTAATTTTTTCAGCTGTCATCTGATACACTTTTGATGCCAATCGAAGCTGTACTTCGCCCGGAAAAAATTATAGACGACGATGTATTCTCATCGATTTCATGTCCAGGGTGTTGTGGTAAGTTTATCACCTAGAAATCGGGCGTAATGGACTTGACAGTGTACTTTGACAGCTAGCCATTGCTGTCAGCTGTCATCTGGTATACTTTTGATGCCGATCGGAGCTGTACTTCGCCCGGAAAAAATTATAGAACACGATGTACTCTCATCGATTTCATGTCCAGAGTGTTGTGGTGAGTTTATCACCTAAAAATCGGGCGAAATGGACTTGACAGTGTACTTTGACAACTAGCCACTACTGTCAGCTGTCATTTGATACCCTTTTATTGTCACAAGAAGCTGTACTTTGCCCGGAAAAAAATATAAACGACGATGTACTCTCATCGATTTCATGTCCAGGGTGTTGTGGTAGGTTTATCACCTAGAAATCGGGTGTAATGAACTTGACAGTGTACTTTGACAGCTGGTCACAACTGTCAGCTGTCATTTGATCAACTTTTGATGCCGATCGGAGCTGAACTTCGCCCGGAAAAAATTATAGAACACGATGTACTCTCATCGATTTCATGTCCAGAGTGTTGTGGTGAGTTTATCACCTAGAAATCGGGCGTAATGGACTTGACAGTGTACTTTGACAGCTAGCCATTACTGTCAGCTGTCATCTGGTACACTTTTGATGCCAATCGAAGCTGTACTTTGCCCGGAAAAAATTATAAACGACGATGTACTCTCATCGATTTCATGTCCAGGGTGTTGTGGTAGGTTTATCACCTAAAAATCGGGCGAAATGGACTTGACAGTGTACTTTGACAACTAGCCACTACTGTCAGCTGTCATTTGATACCCTTTTATTGCCACAAGAAGCTGTACTTTGCCCGGAAAAAAATATAAACGACGATGTACTCTCATCGATTTCATGTCCAGGGTGTTGTGGTAGGTTTATCACCTAGAAATCGGGTGAAATGAACTTGACAGTGTACTTTGACAGCTGTTTACAACTGTCAGCTGTCATTCGATTAACTTTTGATGCCGATCGGAGCTGTACTTCGCCCGGAAAAAATTATAGAACACGATGTACTCTCATCGATTTCATGTTCAGGGTGTTGTGGTGAGTTTATCACCTAGAAATCGGGCGAAATGGACTTGACAGTGTACTTTGAAAGCTAGTGACTACTGTCAGCTGTCATTTGGTACCCTTTTGGTGCCGATAGAAGCTGTACTTCGCCCGGAAAAAATTATAGACGACGATGTACTCTCATCGATTTCATGTCCAGGGTGTTGTGGTAGGTTTATCACCTAGAAATCGGGTGAAATGAACTTGACAGTGTACTTTGACAGCTGTTTACAACTGTCAGCTGTCATTCGATTAACTTTTGATGCCGATCGGAGCTGTACTTCGCCCGGAAAAAATTATAGAACACGATGTACTCTCATCGATTTCATGTTCAGGGTGTTGTGGTGAGTTTATCACCTAGAAATCGGGCGAAATGGACTTGACAGTGTACTTTGAAAGCTAGTGACTACTGTCAGCTGTCATTTGGTACCCTTTTGGTGCCGATAGAAGCTGTACTTCGCCCGGAAAAAATTATAGACGACGATGTACTCTCATCGATTTCATGTCCAGGGTGTTATGGTGAGTTTATCACCTAGGAATCGGGCGTGATGGACTTGACAGTGTATTTTGACAGCTAGCCATTACTGTCAGCTGTCATCTTGTACACTTTTGATGCCAATCAAAGCTGTACTTTGCCCGGAAAAAATTATAAACGACGATGTACTCTCATCGATTTCATGTCCAGGGTGTTGTGGTAGGTTTATCACCTAGAAATCGGGTGAAATGAACTTGACAGTGTACTTTGACAGCTGGTCACATTTGTCAGCTGTCATTTTATTAACTTTTGATGCTCATCGGAGCTGTACTTCGCCCGGAAAAAATTATAGAACACGATGTACTCTCATCGATTTCATGTCCAGGGTGTTGTGGTAGGTTTATCACCTAGAAATCGAGCGAAATAGACTTGACAGTGTACTTTGACAACTAGCCACTACTGTCAGCTGTCATTTAATACCCTTTTACTGCCGATAGAAGGTGTATTTTGCCCGGAAAAAAATATAAACGACGATGTACTCTCATCGATTTCATGTCCAGGGTGTTGTGGTAGGTTTATCACCTAGAAATCGGGTGAAATGAACTTGACAGTGTACTTTGACAGCTGTTCACAACTGTCAGATGTCATTTGATCAACTTTTGATGCCGATCGGAGCTGTACTTCGCCCGGAAAAAATTATAGAACACGATGTACTCTCATCGATTTCATGTTCAGGGTGTTGTGGTGAGTTTATCACCTAGAAATCGGGCGATATGGACTTGACAGTGTACTTTGACAGCTAGTGACTACTGTCAGCTGTCATTTGGTACCCTTTTGGTGCCGATAGAAGCTGTGCTTCGCCCGGAAAAAATTATAGACGACGATGTACTCTCATCGATTTCATGTCCAGGGTGTTGTGGTGAGTTTATCACCTAGAAATCGGGCGTACTGGACTTGACAGTGTACTTTGGCAGCTAGTTATTACTGTCAGCTGTCATCTGGTACACTTTTGATGCCAATCGAAGCTGTACTTTGCCCGGAAAAAATTATAAACGACGATGTACTCTCATCGATTTCACGTCCAGGGTGTTGTGGTAGGTTTATCACCTAGAAATCGGGTGAAATGAACTTGACAGTGTACTTTGACAGCTGGTCACAACTGTCAGCTGTCATTTGATTAACTTTTGATGCCGATCGGAGCTGTACTTCGCCCGGAAAAAATTATAGAACACGATGTACTCTCATCGATTTCATGTCCAGGGTGTTGTGGTGAGTTTATCACCTAGAAATCGGGCGAAATGGACTTGACAGTGTACTTTGGAAGCTACTGACTACTGTCAGCTGTCATTTGGTAACCTTTTGGTGCCGATAGAAGCTGTACTTCGCCCGGAAAAAATTATAGACGACGATGTATTCTCATCGATTTCATGTCCAGGGTGTTGTGGTAAGTTTATCAACTAGAAATCGGGTGTAATTGACTTGACAGTGTAGTTTGACAGCTAGTGACTACCGTCAGCTGTCATTTGGTACCCTTTTGGTGCCGATAGAAGCTGTACTTCGCCCGGAAAAAATTATAGACGACGATGTACTCTCATCGATTTCATGTCCAGGGTGTTGTGGTGAGTTTATCACCTAGGAATCGGGCGTAATGGACTTGACAGTGTACTTTGACAGCTAGCTAATTTTTTCAGCTGTCATCTGGTACACTTTTGATGCCAATCGAAGCTGTACTTCGCCCGGAAAAAATTATAGACGACGATGTATTCTCATCGATTTCATGTCCAGGGTGTTGTGGTAAGTTTATCACTTCGAAATCGGGCGTAATGGACTTGAAAGTGTACTTTGACAGCTAGCCATTGCTGTCGGCTGTCATCTTGTATACTTTTGATGCCGATCGGAGCTGTACTTCGCCCGGAAAAAATTATAGAACACGATGTACTCTCATCGATTTCATGTTCAGGGTGTTGTGGTGAGTTTATCACCTAGAAATCGGGCGATATGGACTTGACAGTGTACTTTGACAGCTAGTGACTACTGTCAGCTGTCATTTAGTGCCCTTTTAATGCCGATAGAAGCTGTACTTTGCCCGGAAAAAATTATAGACGACGATGTACTCTTATCGATTTCATGTCCAGGGTGTTGTGGTGAGTTTATCACCTTGGAATCGTGCAAAATGGACTTGACAGTGTACTTTGAAAGCTAGTGACTACTGTCAGCTGTCATTTGGTACCCTTTTGGTGCCGATAGAAGCTGTACTTCGCCCGGAAAAAATTATAGACGACGATGTATTCTCATCGATTTCATGTCCAGGGTGTTGTGGTAAGTTTATCACCTAGAAATCGGGCGTAATGGACTTGACAGTGTACTTTGACAGCTAGTGACTACCGTCAGCTGTCATTTGGTACCCTTTTGGTGCCGATAGAAGCTGTACTTCGCCCGGAAAAAATTATAGACGACGATGTACTCTCATCGATTTCATGTCCAGGGTGTTGTGGTGAGTTTATCACCTAGGAATCGGCCGTAATGGACTTGACAGTGTACTTTGACAGCTAGCTAATTTTTTCAGCTGTCATCTGATACACTTTTGATGCCAATCGAAGCTGTACTTCGCCCGGAAAAAATTATAGACGACGATGTATTCTCATCGATTTCATGTCCAGGGTGTTGTGGTAAGTTTATCACCTAGAAATCGGGCGTAATGGACTTGACAGTGTACTTTGACAGCTAGCCATTGCTGTCAGCTGTCATCTGGTATACTTTTGATGCCGATCGGAGCTGTACTTCGCCCGGAAAAAATTATAGAACACGATGTACTCTCATCGATTTCATGTCCAGGGTGTTGTGGTGAGTTTATCACCTAGAAATCGGGCGTAATGGACTTGACAGTTTACTTTGACAGCTAGCCATTACTGTTAGCTGTCATCTGGTACACTTTTGATGCCGATCGGAGCTGTACTTCGCCCGGAAAAAATTATAGAACACGATGTACTCTCATCGATTTCATGTCCAGGGTGTTGTGGTGAGTTTATCACCTAGAAATCGGGCGAAATGGACTTGACAGTGTACTTCGACAGCTGGTCACAACTGTCAGCTGTCATTTGAATAACTTTTGATGCCGATCGGAGCTGTACTTCGCCCGGAAAAAATTATAGAACACGATGTACTCTCATCGATTTCATGTCCAGGGTGTTGTGGTGAGTTTATCACCTAGAAATCGTGCGAAATGGACTTGACAGTGTACTTTGGAAGCTAGTGACTACTGTCAGCTGTCATTTGGTACCCTTTTGGTGCCGATAGAAGCTGTACTTCGCCCGGAAAAAATTATAGACGGCGATGTATTCTCATCGATTTCATGTCCAGGGTGTTGTGGTGAGTTTATCACCTAGAAATCGGACGTAATGGACTTGACAGTGTACTTTGACAGCTAGCCATTACTGTCAGCTGTCATTTTGTACACTTTTGATGCCAATCAAAGCTGTACTTTGCCCGGAAAAAATTATAAACGACGATGTACTCTCATCGATTTCATGTCCAGGGTGTTGTGGTAGGTTTATCACCTAGAAATCGGGTGAAATGGACTTGACAGTGTACTTTGGAAGCTAGTGATTACTGTCAGCTGTCATTTGGTAACCTTTTGGTGCCGATAGAAGCTGTACTTCGCCCGGAAAAAATTATAGACGACGATGTATTCTCATCGATTTCATGTCCAGGGTGTTGTGGTAAGTTTATCAACTAGAAATCGGGTGTAATTGACTTGACAGTGTAGTTTGACAGCTAGTGACTACCGTCAGCTGTCATTTGGTACCCTTTTGGTGCCGATAGAAGCTGTACTTCGCCCGGAAAAAATTATAGACGACGATGTACTCTCATCGATTTCATGTCCAGGGTGTTGTGGTGAGTTTATCACCTAGGAATCGGGCGTAATGGACTTGACAGTGTACTTTGACAGCTAGCCATTGCTGTCGGCTGTCATCTTGTATACTTTTGATGCCGATCGGAGCTGTACTTCGCCCGGAAAAAATTATAGAACACGATGTACTCTCATCGATTTCATGTTCAGGGTGTTGTGGTGAGTTTATCACCTAGAAATCGGGCGATATGGACTTGACAGTGTACTTTGACAGCTAGTGACTACTGTCAGCTGTCATTTAGTGCCCTTTTAATGCCGATAGAAGCTGTACTTTGCCCGGAAAAAATTATAGACGACGATGTACTCTTATCGATTTCATGTCCAGGGTGTTGTGGTGAGTTTATCACCTTGGAATCGTGCAAAATGGACTTGACAGTGTACTTTGAAAGCTAGTGACTACTGTCAGCTAACATTTGGTACCCTTTTGGTGCCGATAGAAGCTGTACTTCGCCCGGAAAAAATTATAGACGACGATGTACTCTCATCGATTTCATGTCCAGGGTGTTGTGGTAAGTTTATCACCTAGAAATCGGGCGTAATGGACTTGAAAGTGTACTTTGACAGCTAGCCATTGCTGTCGGCTGTCATCTTGTATACTTTTGATGCCGATCGGAGCTGTACTTCGCCCGGAAAAAATTATAGAACACGATGTACTCTCATCGATTTCATGTTCAGGGTGTTGTGGTGAGTTTATCACCTAGAAATCGGGCGATATGGACTTGACAGTGTACTTTGACAGCTAGTGACTACTGTCAGCTGTCATTTAGTGCCCTTTTAATGCCGATAGAAGCTGTACTTTGCCCGGAAAAAATTATAGACGACGATGTACTCTTATCGATTTCATGTCCAGGGTGTTGTGGTGAGTTTATCACCTTGGAATCGTGCAAAATGGACTTGACAGTGTACTTTGAAAGCTAGTGACTACTGTCAGCTAACATTTGGTACCCTTTTGGTGCCGATAGAAGCTGTACTTCGCCCGGAAAAAATTATAGACGACGATGTACTCTCATCGATTTCATGTCCAGGGTGTTGTGGTAAGTTTATCACCTAGAAATCGGGTGAAATGGACTTGACAGTGTACTTTGGAAGCTAGTGATTACTGTCAGCTGTCATTTGGTAACCTTTTGGTGCCGATAGAAGCTGTACTTCGCCCGGAAAAAATTATAGACGACGATGTATTCTCATCGATTTCATGTCCAGGGTGTTGTGGTAAGTTTATCACCTAGAAATCGGGCGTAATGGACTTGAAAGTGTACTTTGACAGCTAGCCATTGCTGTCGGCTGTCATCTTGTATACTTTTGATGCCGATCGGAGCTGTACTTCGCCCGGAAAAAATTATAGAACACGATGTACTCTCATCGATTTCATGTTCAGGGTGTTGTGGTGAGTTTATCACCTAGAAATCGGGCGATATGGACTTGACAGTGTACTTTGACAGCTAGTGACTACTGTCAGCTGTCATTTAGTGCCCTTTTAATGCCGATAGAAGCTGTACTTTGCCCGGAAAAAATTATAGACGACGATGTACTCTTATCGATTTCATGTCCAGGGTGTTGTGGTGAGTTTATCACCTTGGAATCGTGCAAAATGGACTTGACAGTGTACTTTGAAAGCTAGTGACTACTGTCAGCTAACATTTGGTACCCTTTTGGTGCCGATAGAAGCTGTACTTCGCCCGGAAAAAATTATAGACGACGATGTACTCTCATCGATTTCATGTCCAGGGTGTTGTGGTAAGTTTATCACCTAGAAATCGGGCGTAATGGACTTGACAGTGTACTTTGACAGCTAGTGACTACCGTCAGCTGTCATTTGGTACCCTTTTGGTGCCGATAGAAGCTGTACTTCGCCCGGAAAAAATTATAGACGACGATGTACTCTCATCGATTTCATGTCCAGGGTGTTGTGGTGAGTTTATCACCTAGGAATCGGGCGTAATGGACTTGACAGTGTACTTTGGCAGCTAGCTAATTTTTTCAGCTGTCATCTGATACACTTTTGATGCCAATCGAAGCTGTACTTCGCCCGGAAAAAATTATAGACGACGATGTATTCTCATCGATTTCATGTCCAGGGTGTTGTGGTAAGTTTATCACCTAGAAATCGGGCGTAATGGACTTGACAGTGTACTTTGACAGCTAGCCATTGCTGTCAGCTGTCGTCTGGTATACTTTTGATGCCGATCGGAGCTGTACTTCGCCCGGAAAAAATTATAGAACACGATGTACTCTCATCGATTTCATGTCCAGGGTGTTGTGGTGAGTTTATCACCTAGAAATCGGACGTAATGGACTTGACAGTGTACTTTGACAGCTAGCCATTACTGTCAGCTGTCATTTTGTACACTTTTGATGCCAATCAAAGCTGTACTTTGCCCGGAAAAAATTATAGAACACGATGTACTCTCATCGATTTCATGTCCAGGGTGTTGTGGTAGGTTTATCACCTAGAAATCGGGTGAAATGGACTTGACAGTGTACTTTGGAAGCTAGTGATTACTGTCAGCTGTCATTTGGTAACCTTTTGGTGCCGATAGAAGCTGTACTTCGCCCGGAAAAAATTATAGACGACGATGTATTCTCATCGATTTCATGTCCAGGGTGTTGTGGTAAGTTTATCAACTAGAAATCGGGTGTAATTGACTTGACAGTGTAGTTTGACAGCTAGTGACTACCGTCAGCTGTCATTTGGTACCCTTTTGGTGCCGATAGAAGCTGTACTTCGCCCGGAAAAAATTATAGACGACGATGTACTCTCATCGATTTCATGTCCAGGGTGTTGTGGTGAGTTTATCACCTAGGAATCGGGCGTAATGGACTTGACAGTGTACTTTGACAGCTAGCCATTGCTGTCGGCTGTCATCTTGTATACTTTTGATGCCGATCGGAGCTGTACTTCGCCCGGAAAAAATTATAGAACACGATGTACTCTCATCGATTTCATGTTCAGGGTGTTGTGGTGAGTTTATCACCTAGAAATCGGGCGATATGGACTTGACAGTGTACTTTGACAGCTAGTGACTACTGTCAGCTGTCATTTAGTGCCCTTTTAATGCCGATAGAAGCTGTACTTTGCCCGGAAAAAATTATAGACGACGATGTACTCTTATCGATTTCATGTCCAGGGTGTTGTGGTGAGTTTATCACCTAGAAATCGGGCAAAATAGACTTGACAGTGTACTTTGACAGCTAGTGACTACTGTCAGCTGTCATTTAGTACCCTTTTGGTGCCGATAGAAGCTGTACTTCGCCCGGAAAAAATTATAGACGACGATGTACTCTCATCGATTTCATGTCCAGGGTGTTGTGGTAAGTTTATCACCTAGAAATCGGGCGATATGGACTTGACAGTGTACTTTGACAGCTAGTGACTACTGTCAGCTGTCATTTAGTGCCCTTTTAATGCCGATAGAAGCTGTACTTTGCCCGGAAAAAATTATAGACGACGATGTACTCTTATCGATTTCATGTCCAGGGTGTTGTGGTGAGTTTATCACCTAGAAATCGGGCAAAATAGACTTGACAGTGTACTTTGACAGCTAGTGACTACTGTCAGCTAACATTTGGTACCCTTTTGGTGCCGATAGAAGCTGTACTTCGCCCGGAAAAAATTATAGACGACGATGTACTCTCATCGATTTCATGTCCAGGGTGTTGTGGTAAGTTTATCACCTAGAAATCGGGCGTAATGGACTTGAAAGTGTACTTTGACAGCTAGCCATTGCTGTCGGCTGTCATCTTGTATACTTTTGATGCCGATCGGAGCTGTACTTCGCCCGGAAAAAATTATAGAACACGATGTACTCTCATCGATTTCATGTTCAGGGTGTTGTGGTGAGTTTATCACCTAGAAATCGGGCGATATGGACTTGACAGTGTACTTTGACAGCTAGTGACTACTGTCAGCTGTCATTTAGTGCCCTTTTAATGCCGATAGAAGCTGTACTTTGCCCGGAAAAAATTATAGACGACGATGTACTCTTATCGATTTCATGTCCAGGGTGTTGTGGTGAGTTTATCACCTTGGAATCGTGCAAAATGGACTTGACAGTGTACTTTGAAAGCTAGTGACTACTGTCAGCTAACATTTGGTACCCTTTTGGTGCCGATAGAAGCTGTACTTCGCCCGGAAAAAATTATAGACGACGATGTACTCTCATCGATTTCATGTCCAGGGTGTTGTGGTAAGTTTATCACCTAGAAATCGGGTGAAATGGACTTGACAGTGTACTTTGGAAGCTAGTGATTACTGTCAGCTGTCATTTGGTAACCTTTTGGTGCCGATAGAAGCTGTACTTCGCCCGGAAAAAATTATAGACGACGATGTATTCTCATCGATTTCATGTCCAGGGTGTTGTGGTAAGTTTATCACCTAGAAATCGGGCGTAATGGACTTGAAAGTGTACTTTGACAGCTAGCCATTGCTGTCGGCTGTCATCTTGTATACTTTTGATGCCGATCGGAGCTGTACTTCGCCCGGAAAAAATTATAGAACACGATGTACTCTCATCGATTTCATGTTCAGGGTGTTGTGGTGAGTTTATCACCTAGAAATCGGGCGATATGGACTTGACAGTGTACTTTGACAGCTAGTGACTACTGTCAGCTGTCATTTAGTGCCCTTTTAATGCCGATAGAAGCTGTACTTTGCCCGGAAAAAATTATAGACGACGATGTACTCTTATCGATTTCATGTCCAGGGTGTTGTGGTGAGTTTATCACCTTGGAATCGTGCAAAATGGACTTGACAGTGTACTTTGAAAGCTAGTGACTACTGTCAGCTAACATTTGGTACCCTTTTGGTGCCGATAGAAGCTGTACTTCGCCCGGAAAAAATTATAGACGACGATGTACTCTCATCGATTTCATGTCCAGGGTGTTGTGGTAAGTTTATCACCTAGAAATCGGGCGTAATGGACTTGACAGTGTACTTTGACAGCTAGTGACTACCGTCAGCTGTCATTTGGTACCCTTTTGGTGCCGATAGAAGCTGTACTTCGCCCGGAAAAAATTATAGACGACGATGTACTCTCATCGATTTCATGTCCAGGGTGTTGTGGTGAGTTTATCACCTAGGAATCGGGCGTAATGGACTTGACAGTGTACTTTGGCAGCTAGCTAATTTTTTCAGCTGTCATCTGATACACTTTTGATGCCAATCGAAGCTGTACTTCGCCCGGAAAAAATTATAGACGACGATGTATTCTCATCGATTTCATGTCCAGGGTGTTGTGGTAAGTTTATCACCTAGAAATCGGGCGTAATGGACTTGACAGTGTACTTTGACAGCTAGCCATTGCTGTCAGCTGTCGTCTGGTATACTTTTGATGCCGATCGGAGCTGTACTTCGCCCGGAAAAAATTATAGAACACGATGTACTCTCATCGATTTCATGTCCAGGGTGTTGTGGTGAGTTTATCACCTAGAAATCGGGCGTAATGGACTTGACAGTTTACTTTGACAGCTAGCCATTACTGTCAGCTGTCATCTGGTACACTTTTGATGCCGATCGGAGCTGTACTTCGCCCGGAAAAAATTATAGAACACGATGTACTCTCATCGATTTCATGTCCAGGGTGTTGTGGTGAGTTTATCACCTAGAAATCGGGCGAAATGGACTTGACAGTGTACTTCGACAGCTGGTCACAACTGTCAGCTGTCATTTGAATAACTTTTGATGCCGATCGGAGCTGTACTTCGCCCGGAAAAAATTATAGAACACGATGTACTCTCATCGATTTCATGTCCAGGGTGTTGTGGTGAGTTTATCACCTAGAAATCGTGCGAAATGGACTTGACAGTGTACTTTGGAAGCTAGTGACTACTGTCAGCTGTCATTTGGTACCCTTTTGGTGCCGATAGAAGCTGTACTTCGCCCGGAAAAAATTATAGACGGCGATGTATTCTCATCGATTTCATGTCCAGGGTGTTGTGGTGAGTTTATCACCTAGAAATCGGACGTAATGGACTTGACAGTGTACTTTGACAGCTAGCCATTACTGTCAGCTGTCATCTTGTACACTTTTGATGCCAATCAAAGCTGTACTTTGCCCGGAAAAAATTATAAACGACGATGTACTCTCATCGATTTCATGTCCAGGGTGTTGTGGTAGGTTTATCACCTAGAAATCGGGTGAAATGGACTTGACAGTGTACTTTGGAAGCTAGTGATTACTGTCAGCTGTCATTTGTTACCCTTTTGGTGCCGATAGCAGCTGTACTTCGCCCGTAAAAAAATATAAACGACGATGTACTCTCATCGATTTCATGTCCAGGGTGTTGTGGTAGGTTTATCACCTAGAAATCGGGTGAAATGAACTTGACAGTGTACTTTGACAGCTGGACACATTTGTCAGCTGTCATTTTATAAACTTTTGATGCTGATCGGAGCTGTACTTCGCCCGGAAAAAAATATAGAACACGATGTACTCTCATCGATTTCATGTCCAGGGTGTTGTGGTAGGTTTATCACCTAGAAATCGGGCGAAATGGACTTGACAGTGTACTTTGACAACTAGCCACTACTGTCAGCTGTCATTTGGTACCCTTTTATTGCTAAGAGAAGCTGTACTTTGCCCGGAAAAAAATATAAACGACGATGTACTCTCATCGATTTCATGTCCAGGGTGTTGTGGTAGGTTTATCACCTAGAAATCGGGTGATATGAACTTGACAGTGTACTTCGACAGCTGGTCACAACTGTCAGCTGTCATTTGATTAACTTTTGATGCCGATCGAAGCTGTACTTCGCCCGGAAAAAATTATAGAACACGATGTACTCTCATCGATTTCATGTTCAGGGTGTTGTGGTGAGTTTATCACCTAGAAATCGGGCGAAATGGACTTCACAGTGTACTTTTGCAGCTAGTGACTACTGTCAGCTGTCATTTTGTACCCTTTTGGTGCCGATAGAAGCTGTACTTCGCCCGGAAAAAATTATAGACGACGATGTACTCTCATCGATTTCATGTCCAGGGTGTTGTGGTGAGTTTATCACCTAGGAATCGGGCGTAATGGACTTGACAGTGTACTTTGACAGCTAGTGACTACTGTCAGCTGTCATTTGGTACACTTTTGATGCCAACCGAAGCTGTACTTTGCCCGGAAAAAATTATAAACGACGATGTACTCTCATCGATTTCATGTCCAGGGTGTTGTGGTAGTTTTATCACCTAGAAATCGGGTGAAATGAACTTGACAGTGTTCTTTGACAGCTGGTCACAACTGTCAGCTGTCATTTGATTAACTTTTGATGCCGATCGGAGCTGTACTTCGCCCGGAAAAAATTATAGAACACGATGTACTCTCATCGATTTCATGTCCAGGGTGTTGTGGTGAGTTTATCACCTAGAAATCGGGCAAAATGGACTTGACAGTGTACTTTGACAGCTAGTGACTACTGTCAGCTGTTATTTGGTACCCTTTTGGTGCCGATAGAAGCTGTATTTCGCCCGGAAAAATTATAGACGGCGATGTATTCTCATCGATTTCATGTCCAGGGTGTTGTGGTAAGTTTATCAACTAGAAATCGGGCGTAATGAACTTGACAGTGTACTTTGACAGCTAGCCATTACTGTCAGCTGTCATCTGTTGTACTTTTGATGCCAATCGAAGCTGTATTTTGCCCAGAAAAAATTATAAACGACGATGTACTCTCATCGATTTCATGTCCAGGGTGTTGTGGTAGGTTTATCACCTAGAAATCGGGCGAAATGGACTTGACAGTGTACTTTGAAAGCTAGTGACTACTGTCAGCTGTCATTTGGTAACCTTTTGGTGCCGATAGAAGCTGTGCTTCGCCCGGAAAAAATTATAAACGACGATGTACTCTCATCGATTTCATGTCCAGGGTGTTGTGGTAGGTTTATCACCTAGAAATCGGGTGAAATGAACTTGACAGTGTACTTTGACAGCTGGTCACAACTGTCAGCTGTCATTTGATTAACTTTTGATGCCGATCGGAGCTGTACTTCGCCCGGAAAAAATTATAGAACACGATGTACTCTCATCGATTTCATGTCCAGGGTGTTGTGGTGAGTTTATCACCTAGAAATCGGGCGAAATGGACTTGACAGTGTACTTTGGAAGCTAGTGACTACTGTCAGCTGTCATTTGGTAACCTTTTGGTGCCGATAGAAGCTGTACTTCGCCCGGAAAAAATTATAGACGACGATGTATTCTCATCGATTTCATGTCCAGGGTGTTGTGGTAAGTTTATCAACTAGAAATCGGGTGTAATAGACTTAACAGTGTACTTTGACAGCTAGCCACTACTGTCAGCTGTCATTTGGTGCTATTTTAATGCCGATAGAAGCTGTACTTTGCCCGGAAAAAATTATAGACGACGATGTACTCTTATCGATTTCATGTCCAGGGTGTTGTGGTGAGTTTATCACCTTGGAATCGTGCAAAATGGACTTGACAGTGTACTTTGGAAGCTAGCGACTACTGTCAGCTGTCATTTGGTACCCTTTTGGTGCCGATAGAATCTGTACTTCGCCCGGAAAAAATTTAAGACGACGATGTACTCTCATCGATTTCATGTCCAGGGTGTTGTGGTGAGTTTATCACCTAGAAATCGGGCAAAATGGACTTAACAGTGTACTTTGACAGCTAGTGACTACTGTCAGCTGTCATTTGGTACCCTTTTGGTGCCGATAGAAGCTGAACTTCGCCCGGAAAAAATTATAGACGACGATGTACTCTCATCGATTTCATGTCCAGGGTGTTGTGGTGAGTTTATCACCTAGAAATCGGGCGTAATGGACTTGACAGTTTACTTTTACAGCTAGCCATTACTGTCAGCTGTCATCTGGTACACTTTTGATGCCAATCAGAGCTGTAGTTCGCCCGGAAAAAATTATAGAACACGATGTACTCTCATCGATTTCATGTCCAGGGTGTTGTGGTGAGTTTATCACCTAGAAATCGGGCAAAATGGACTTGACAGTGTACTTTGACAGCTGGTCACAACTGTCAGCTGTCATTTCATTAACTTTTGATGCCGATCGGAGCTGTACTTCGCCCGGAAAAAATTATAGAACACGATGTACTCTCATCGATTTCATGTCCAGGGTGTTGTGGTAAGTTTATCACCTAGAAATCGGGCGAAATGGACTTGACAGTGTACTTTGGAAGCTAGTGACTACTGTCAGCTGTCATTTGGTACCCTTTTGGTGCCGATAGAAGCTGTACTTCGCCCGGAAAAAATTATAGACGGCGATGTATTCTCATCGATTTCATGTCCAGGGTGTTGTGGTGAGTTTATCACCTAGAAATCGGACGTAATGGACTTGACAGTGTACTTTGACAGCTAGCCATTACTGTCAGCTGTCATCTTGTACACTTTTGATGCCAATCAAAGCTGTACTTTGCCCGGAAAAAATTATAAACGACGATGTACTCTCATCGATTTCATGTCCAGGGTGTTGTGGTAGGTTTATCACCTAGAAATCGGGTGAAATGGACTTGACAGTGTACTTGAGAAGCTAGTGATTACTGTCAGCTGTCATTTGTTACCCTTTTGGTGCCGATACAAGCTGTACTTCGCCCGTAAAAAAATATAAACGACGATGTACTCTCATCGATTTCATGTCCAGGGTGTTGTGGTAGGTTTATCACCTAGAAATCGGGCGAAATGGACTTGACAGTGTACTTTGACAACTAGCCACTACTGTCAGCTGTCATTTGGTACCCTTTTATTGCCAATAGAAGCTGTACTTTGCCCGGAAAAAAATATAAACGACGATGTACTCTCATCGATTTCATGTCCAGGGTGTTGTGGTAGGTTTATCACCTAGAAATCGGGTGATATGAACTTGACAGTGTACTTCGACAGCTGCTCACAACTGTCAGCTGTCATTTGATTAACTTTTGATGCCGATCGGAGCTGTACTTCGCCCGGAAAAAATTATAGAACACGATGTACTCTCATCGATTTCATGTTCAGGGTGTTGTGGTGAGTTTATCACCTAGAAATCGGGCGAAATGGACTTCACAGTGTACTTTCACAGCTAGTGACTACTGTCAGCTGTCAGTTTGTACCCTTTTGGTGCCGATAGAAGCTGTACTTCGCCCGGAAAAAATTATAGACGACGATGTACTCTCATCGATTTCATGTCCAGGGTGTTGTGGTGAGTTTATCACCTAGGAATCGGGCGTAATGGACTTGACAGTGTACTTTGACAGCTATCGACTACTGTCAGCTGTCATTTGGTACACTTTTGATGCCAACCGAAGCTGTACTTTGCCCGGAAAAAATTATAAACGACGATGTACTCTCATCGATTTCATGTCCAGGGTGTTGTGGTAGGTTTATCACCTAGAAATCGGGTGAAATGAACTTGACAGTGTACTTTGACAGCTGGTCACAACTGTCAGCTGTCATTTAATTAACTTTTGATGCCGATCGGAGCTTTACTTCGCCCGATAAAAATTATAGAACACGATGTACTCTCATCGATTTCATGTCCAGGGTGTTGTGGTGAGTTTATCACCTAGAAATCGGGCAAAATGGACTTGACAGTGTACTTTGGAAGCTAGTGATTACTGTCAGCTGTCATTTGGTACCCTTTTGGTGCCCATAGAAGCTGTACTTCGCCCGGAAAAAATTATATACGGCGATGTATTCTCATCGATTTCATGTCCAGGGTGTTGTGGTGAGTTTATCACCTAGAAATCGGGCGTAATGGACTTGACAGTGTACTTTGACAGCTAGCCATCACTGTCAGCTGTCATCTTGTACACTTTTGATGCCAATCAAAGCTGTACTTTGCCCGGAAAAAATTATAAACGACGATGTACTCTCATCGATTTCATGTCCAGGGTGTTGTGGTAGGTTTATCACCTAGAAATCGGGTGAAATGAACTTGACAGTGTACTTTGACAGCTGGTCACAACTGTCAGCTGTCATCTGGTACACTTTTGATGCCGATCGGAGCTGTACTTTGCCCGGAAAAAATTATAGAACACGATGTACTCTCATCGATTTCATGTCCAGAGTGTTGTGGTGAGTTTATCACATAGAAATCGGGCGAAATGGACTTGACAGTGTACTTTGACAGCTAGTCATAACTGTCAGCTGTCATCTGGTACACTTTTGATGCCAATCGAAGCTGTACTTTGCCCGGAAAAAATTATAAACGACGATGTACTCTCATCGATTTCATGTCCAGGGTGTTGTGGTGAGTTTATCACCTAGAAATCGGGCGTAATGGACTTGACAGTGTACTTTGACAGCTAGCCATTACTGTCAGCTGTCATCTGGTACACTTTTGATGCCAATCGAAGCTGTACTTTGCCCGGAAAAAATTATAAACGACGATGTACTCTCATCGATTTCATGTCCAGGGTGTTGTGGTAGGTTTATCACCTAGAAATCGGGTGAAATGAACTTGACAGTGTACTTTGACAGCTGGACACATTTGTCAGCTGTCATATAATAAACTTTTGATGCTGATCGGAGCTGTACTTCGCCTGGAAAAAAATATAGAACACGATGTACTCTCATCGATTTCATGTCCAGGGTGTTGTGGTAGGTTTATCACCTAGAAATCGGGCGAAATGGACTTGACAGTGTAATTTGACAGCTAGCCATTACTGTCAGCTGTCATCTGGTACACTTTTGATGCCAATCGAAGCTGTACTTTGCCCGGAAAAAAATATAAACGACGATGTACTCTCATCGATTTCATGTCCAGGGTGTTGTGGTAGGTTTATCACCTAGAAATCGGGTGAAATGAACTTGACAGTGTACTTTGACAGCTGTTCACAACTGTCAGCTGTCATTTGATTAACGTTTGATGCCGATCAGAGCTGTACTTCGCCCGATAAAAATTATAGAACACGATGTACTCTCATCGATTTCATGTCCAGGGTGTTGTGGTGAGTTTATCACCTAGAAATTGGGCAAAATGGACTTGACAGTGTACTTTGGAAGCTAGTGATTACTGTCAGCTGTCATTTGGTACCCTTTTGGTGCCGATAGAAGCTGGATTTCGCCCGGAAAAATTATAGACGGCGATGTATTCTCATCGATTTCATGTCCAGGGTGTTGTGGTAAGTTTATCAACTAGAAATCGGGCGTAATGAACTTGACAGTGTACTTTGACAGCTAGCCATTACTGTCAGCTGTCATCTGTTGTACTTTTGATGCCAATCGAAGCTGTATTTTGCCCAGAAAAAATTATAAACGACGATGTACTCTCATCGATTTCATGTCCAGGGTGTTGTGGTAGGTTTATCACCTAGAAATCGGGCGAAATGGACTTGACAGTGTACTTTGGAAGCTAGTGACTACTGTCAGCTGTCATTTGGTAACCTTTTGGTGCCGATAGAAGCTGTGCTTCGCCCGGAAAAAATTATAGACGACGATGTACTCTCATCGATTTCACGTCCAGGGTGTTGTGGTAGGTTTATCACCTAGAAATCTGGTGAAATGAACTTGACAGTGTACTTTGACAGCTGGTCACAGCTGTCAGCTGTCATTTGATTAACTTTTGATGCCGATCGGAGCTGAACTTCGCCCGGAAAAAATTATAGAACACGATGTACTCTCATCGATTTCATGTCCAGGGTGTTGTGGTGAGTTTATCACCTAGAAATCGGGCGAAATGGACTTGACAGTGTATTTTGGAAGCTAGTGACTACTGTCAGCTGTCATTTGGTAACCTTTTGATGCCAATCGAAGCTGTATTTTGCCCGGAAAAAATTATAAACGACGATGTACTCTCATCGATTTCATGTCCAGGGTGTTGTGGTAGGTTTATCACCTAGAAATCGGGTGAAATGAACTTGACAGTGTACTTTGACAGCTGGTCACAACTGTCAGCTGTCATTTGAATAACTTTTGATGCCGATCAGAGCTGTACTTCGCCCGATAAAAATTATAGAACACGATTTACTCTCATCGATTTCATGTCCAGGGTGTTGTGGTGAGTTTATCACCTAGAAATCGGGCAAAATGGACTTGACAGTGTACTTTGGAAGCTAGTGATTACTGTCAGCTGTCATTTGGTACCCTTTTGATGCCAATCGAAGCTGTATTTTGCCCGGAAAAAATTATAAACGACGATGTACTCTCATCGATTTCATGTCCAGGGTGTTGTGGTAGGTTTATCACCTAGAAATCGGGTGAAATGAACTTGACAGTGTACTTTGACAGCTAGCCATCACTGTCAGCTGTCATCTTGTACACTTTTGATGCCAATCAAAGCTGTACTTTGCCCGGAAAAAATTATAAACGACGATGTACTCTCATCGATTTCATGTCCAGGGTGTTGTGGTAGGTTTATCACCTAGAAATCGGGTGTAATGAACTTGACAGTGTACTTTGACAGCTGGTCACAACTGTCAGCTGTCATCTGGTACACTTTTGATGCCGATCGGAGCTGTACTTTGCCCGGAAAAAATTATAGAACACGATGTACTCTCATCGATTTCATGTCCAGAGTGTTGTGGTGAGTTTATCACCTAGAAATCGGGCGTAATGGACTTGACAGTGTACTTTGACAGCTAGCCATTACTGTCAGCTGTCATCTGGTACACTTTTGATGCCAATCGAAGCTGTACTTTGCCCGGAAAAAATTATAAACGACGATGTACTCTCATCGATTTCATGTCCAGGGTGTTGTGGTGAGTTTATCACCTAGAAATCGGGCGTAATGGACTTGACAGTGTACTTTGACAGCTAGCCATTACTGTCAGCTGTCATCTGGTACACTTTTGATGCCAATCGAAGCTGTACTTTGCCCGGAAAAAAATATAAACGACGATGTACTCTCATCGATTTCATGTCCAGGGTGTTGTGGTAGGTTTATCACCTAGAAATCGGGTGAAATGAACTTGACAGTGTACTTTGACAGCTGTTCACAACTGTCAGCTGTCATTTGATTAACTTTTGATGCCAATCGGAGCTGTACTTCGCCCGGAAAAAATTATAGAACACAATGTACTCTCATCGATTTCATGTTCAGGGTGTTGTGGTGAGTTTATCACCTAGAAATCGGGCGAAATGGACTTGACAGTGTACTTTGACAGCTGTTCACAACTGTCAGCTGTCATTTGATTAACTTTTGATGCCAATCGGAGCTGTACTTCGCCCGGAAAAAATTATAGAACACGATGTACTCTCATCGATTTCATGTCCAGAGTGTTGTGGTGAGTTTATCACCTAGAAATCGGGCGAAATGGACTTGACAGTGTACTTTGACAGCTAGCCATTACTGTCAGCTGTCATCTGGTACACTTTTGATGCCAATCGAAGCTGTACTTTGCCCGGAAAAAAATATAAACGACGATGTACTCTCATCGATTTCATGTCCAGGGTGTTGTGGTAGGTTTATCACCTAGAAATCGGGTGAAATGAACTTGACAGTGTACTTTGACAGCTGTTCACAACTGTCAGCTGTCATTTGATTAACTTTTGATGCCAATCGGAGCTGTACTTCGCCCGGAAAAAATTATAGAACACAATGTACTCTCATCGATTTCATGTTCAGGGTGTTGTGGTGAGTTTATCACCTAGAAATCGGGCGAAATGGACTTGACAGTGTACTTTCACAGCTAGTGACTACTGTCAGCTGTCATTTGGTACCCTTTAGGTGCCGATAGAAGCTGTACTTCGCCCGGAAAAAATTATAGACGACGATGTACTCTCATCGATTTCATGTCCAGGGTGTTGTGGTGAGTTTATCACCTAGGAATCGGGCGAAATTGACTTGACACTGTACTTTGACAGCTAGCCATTACTGTCAGCTGTCATTTGGTACACTTTTGATGCCAATCGAAGCTGTACTTTGCCCGGAAAAAATTATAAACGACGATGTACTCTCATCGATTTCATGTCCAGGGTGTTGTGGTAGGTTTATCACCTAGAAATCGGGTGAAATGAACTTGACAGTGTACTTTGACAGCTGGTCACAACTGTCAGCTGTCATTTGATTAACTTTTGATGCCGATCGGAGCTGTACTTCGCCCGGAAAAAATTATAGAACACGATGTACTCTCATCGATTTCATGTCCAGGGTGTTGTGGTGAGTTTATCACCTAGAAATCGGGCGAAATGGAAATGACAGTGTACTTTGACAGCTGGTCACAACTGTCAGCTGTCATTTGATTAACTTTTAATGCCCATCGGAGCTGTACTTCGCCCGGAAAAAATTATAGAACACGATGTACTCTCATCGATATCATGTCCAGGGTGTTGTGGTGAGTTTATCACCTAGAAATCGGGCGAAATGGACTTGACAGTGTACTTTGGAAGCTAGTGATTACTGTCAGCTGTCATTTGGTACCCTTTTGGTGCCGATAAAAGCTGTACTTTGCCCGGAAAAAAATATAGACGGCGATGTATTCTCATCGATTTCATGTCCAGGGTGTTGTGGTGAGTTTATCACCTAGAAATCGGGCGTAATGGACTTGACAGTGTACTTTGGCAGCTAGTCATTACTGTCAGCTGTCATCTTGTACACTTTTGATGCCAATCAAAGCTGTACTTTGCCCGGAAAAAATTATAAACGACGATGTACTCTCATCGATTTCATGTCCAGGGTGTTGTGGTAGGTTTATCACCTAGAAATCGGGTGTAATGAACTTGACAGTGTACTTTGACAGCTGGTCACAACTGTCAGCTGTCATTTGATCAACTTTTGATGCCGAGCGGAGCTGAACTTCGCCCGGAAAAAATTATAGAACACGATGTACTCTCATCGATTTCATGTCCAGAGTGTTGTGGTGAGTTTATCACCTAGAAATCGGGCGTAATGGACTTGACAGTGTACTTTGACAGCTAGCCATTACTGTCAGCTGTCATCTGGTACACTTTTGATGCCAATCGAAGCTGTACTTTGCCCGGAAAAAATTATAAACGACGATGTACTCTCATCGATTTCATGTCCAGGGTGTTGTGGTAGGTTTATCACCTAAAAATCGGGCGAAATGGACTTGACAGTGTACTTTGACAACTAGCCACTACTGTCAGCTGTCATTTAATACCCTTTTATTGCCAATAGAAGCTGTACTTTGCCCGGAAAAAAATATAAACGACGATGTACTCTCATCGATTTCATGTCCAGGGTGTTGTGGTAGGTTTATCACCTAGAAATCGGGTGAAATGAACTTGACAGTGTACTTTGACAGCTGTTTACAACTGTCAGCTGTCATTCGATTAACTTTTGATGCCGATCGGAGCTGCACTTCGCCCGGAAAAAATTATAGAACACGATGTACTCTCATCGATTTCATGTTCAGGGTGTTGTGGTGAGTTTATCACCTAGAAATCGGGCGAAATGGACTTGACAGTGTACTTTGAAAGCTAGTGACTACTGTCAGCTGTCATTGGGTACCCTTTTGGTGCCGATAGAAGCTGTACTTCGCCCGGAAAAAATTATAGACGACGATGTACTCTCATCGATTTCATGTCCAGGGTGTTATGGTGAGTTTATCACCTAGGAATCGGGCGTGATGGACTTGACAGTGTACTTTGACAGCTAGCCATTACTGTCAGCTGTCATTTGGTAGACTTTTGATGCCAATCGAAGCTGTACTTTGCCCGGAAAAAATTATAAACGACGATGTACTCTCATCGATTTCATGTCCAGGGTGTTGTGGTAGGTTTATCACCTAGAAATCGGGTGAAATGAACTTGACAGTGTACTTTGACAGCTGGTCACAACTGCCAGCTGTCATTTGATTAACTTTTGATGCCGATCGGAGCTGTACTTCGCCCGGAAAAAATTATAGAACACGATGTACTCTCATCGATTTCATGTCCAGGGTGTTGTGGTGAGTTTATCACCTAGAAATCGGGCGAAATGGACTTGACAGTGTACTTTGGAAGCTAGTGACTACAGTCAGCTGTCATTTGGTACCCTTTTGGTGCCGATAGAAGCTGTACTTCGCCCGGAAAAAATTATAGACGGCGATGTATTCTCATCGATTTCATGTCCAGGGTGTTGTGGTGAGTTTATCACCTACAAATCGGGCGTAATGGACTTGACAGTGTACTTTGACAGCTAGCCATTACTGTCAGCTGTCATCTTGTACACTTTTGATGCCAATCAAAGCTGTACTTTGCCCGGAAAAAATTATAAACGACGATGTACTCTCATCGATTTCATGTCCAGGGTGTTGTGGTAGGTTTATCACCTAGAAATCGGGTGAAATGAACTTGACAGTGTACTTTGACAGCTGGTCACATTTGTCAGCTGTCATTTTATTAACTTTTGATGCTCATCGGAGCTGTACTTCGCCCGGAAAAAATTATAGAACACGATGTACTCTCATCGATTTCATGTCCAGGGTGTTGTGGTAGGTTTATCACCTAGAAATCGAGCGAAATAGACTTGACAGTGTACTTTGACAACTAGCCACTACTGTCAGCTGTCATTTAGTACCCTTTTACTGCCGATAGAAGGTGTATTTTGCCCGGAAAAAAATATAAACGACGATGTACTCTCATCGATTTCATGTCCAGGGTGTTGTGGTAGGTTTATCACCTAGAAATCGGGTGAAATGAACTTGACAGTGTACTTTGACAGCTGTTCACAACTGTCAGATGTCATTTGATCAACTTTTGATGCCGATCGGAGCTGTACTTCGCCCGGAAAAAATTATAGAACACGATGTACTCTCATCGATTTCATGTTCAGGGTGTTGTGGTGAGTTTATCACCTAGAAATCGGGCGATATGGACTTGACAGTGTACTTTGACAGCTAGTGACTACTGTCAGCTGTCATTTGGTACCCTTTTGGTGCCGATAGAAGCTGTGCTTCGCCCGGAAAAAATTATAGACGACGATGTACTCTCATCGATTTCATGTCCAGGGTGTTGTGGTGAGTTTATCACCTAGAAATCGGGCGTACTGGACTTGACAGTGTACTTTGGCAGCTAGTTATTACTGTCAGCTGTCATCTGGTACACTTTTGATGCCAATCGAAGCTGTACTTTGCCCGGAAAAAATTATAAACGACGATGTACTCTCATCGATTTCACGTCCAGGGTGTTGTGGTAGGTTTATCACCTAGAAATCGGGTGAAATGAACTTGACAGTGTACTTTGACAGCTGGTCACATTTGTCAGCTGTCATTTTATTAACTTTTGATGCTCATCGGAGCTGTACTTCGCCCGGAAAAAATTATAGAACACGATGTACTCTCATCGATTTCATGTCCAGGGTGTTGTGGTAGGTTTATCACCTAGAAATCGAGCGAAATAGACTTGACAGTGTACTTCGACAACTAGCCACTACTGTCAGCTGTCATTTAGTACCCTTTTACTGCCAATAGAAGGTGTATTTTGCCCGGAAAAAAATATAAACGACGATGTACTCTCATCGATTTCATGTCCAGGGTGTTGTGGTAGGTTTATCACCTAGAAATCGGGTGAAATGAACTTGACAGTGTACTTTGACAGCTGTTCACAACTGTCAGATGTCATTTGATCAACTTTTGATGCCGATCGGAGCTGTACTTCGCCCGGAAAAAATTATAGAACACGATGTACTCTCATCGATTTCATGTTCAGGGTGTTGTGGTGAGTTTATCACCTAGAAATCGGGCGATATGGACTTGACAGTGTACTTTGACAGCTAGTGACTACTGTCAGCTGTCATTTGGTACCCTTTTGGTGCCGATAGAAGCTGTGCTTCGCCCGGAAAAAATTATAGACGACGATGTACTCTCATCGATTTCATGTCCAGGGTGTTGTGGTGAGTTTATCACCTAGAAATCGGGCGTACTGGACTTGACAGTGTACTTTGGCAGCTAGTTATTACTGTCAGCTGTCATCTGGTACACTTTTGATGCCAATCGAAGCTGTACTTTGCCCGGAAAAAATTATAAACGACGATGTACTCTCATCGATTTCACGTCCAGGGTGTTGTGGTAGGTTTATCACCTAGAAATCGGGTGAAATGAACTTGACAGTGTACTTTGACAGCTGGTCACAACTGTCAGCTGTCATTTGATTAACTTTTGATGCCGATCGGAGCTGTACTTCGCCCGGAAAAAATTATAGAACACGATGTACTCTCATCGATTTCATGTCCAGGGTGTTGTGGTGAGTTTATCACCTAGAAATCGGGCGAAATGGACTTGACAGTGTACTTTGAAAGCTAGTGACTACTGTCAGCTGTCATTTGTTACCCTTTCGGTGCCGATAGAAGCTGTACTTCGCCCGGAAAAAATTATAGACGACGATGTATTCTCATCGATTTCATGTCCAGGGTGTTGTGGTAAGTTTATCAACTAGAAATCGGGTGTAATTGACTTGACAGTGTAGTTTGACAGCTAGTGACTACCGTCAGCTGTCATTTGGTACCCTTTTGGTGCCGATAGAAGCTGTACTTCGCCCGGAAAAAATTATAGACGACGATGTACTCTCATCGATTTCATGTCCAGGGTGTTGTGGTGAGTTTATCACCTAGGAATCGGGCGTAATGGACTTGACAGTGTACTTTGACAGCTAGCTAATTTTTTCAGCTGTCATCTGGTACACTTTTGATGCCAATCGAAGCTGTACTTCGCCCGGAAAAAATTATAGACGACGATGTATTCTCATCGATTTCATGTCCAGGGTGTTGTGGTAAGTTTATCACCTAGAAATCGGGCGTAATGGACTTGAAAGTGTACTTTGACAGCTAGCCATTGCTGTCGGCTGTCATCTTGTATACTTTTGATGCCGATCGGAGCTGTACTTCGCCCGGAAAAAATTATAGAACACGATGTACTCTCATCGATTTCATGTTCAGGGTGTTGTGGTGAGTTTATCACCTAGAAATCGGGCGATATGGACTTGACAGTGTACTTTGACAGCTAGTGACTACTGTCAGCTGTCATTTGGTACCCTTTTGGTGCCGATAGAAGCTGTACTTCGCCCGGAAAAAATTATAGACGACGATGTACTCTCATCGATTTCATGTCCAGGGTGTTGTGGTAAGTTTATCACCTAGAAATCGGGCGTAATGGACTTGACAGTGTACTTTGACAGCTAGTGACTACCGTCAGCTGTCATTTGGTACCCTTTTGGTGCCGATAGAAGCTGTACTTCGCCCGGAAAAAATTATAGACGACGATGTACTCTCATCGATTTCATGTCCAGGGTGTTGTGGTGAGTTTATCACCTAGGAATCGGGCGTAATGGACTTGACAGTGTACTTTGACAGCTAGCTAATTTTTTCAGCTGTCATCTGATACACTTTTGATGCCAATCGAAGCTGTACTTCACCCGGAAAAAATTATAGACGACGATGTATTCTCATCGATTTCATGTCCAGGGTGTTGTGGTAAGTTTATCACCTAGAAATCGGGCGTAATGGACTTGACAGT
The DNA here is from genome assembly GCA_963942545.1 of Oxycera nigricornis. NCBI lineage: Eukaryota > Metazoa > Arthropoda > Insecta > Diptera > Stratiomyidae > Oxycera > Oxycera nigricornis. The sequence goes on along the minus strand of OZ012664.1, from coordinate 16,293,610 downwards.
GTACTTTGACAGCTAGCCATTGCTGTCAGCTGTCATCTGGTATACTTTTGATGCCGATCGGAGCTGTACTTCGCCCGGAAAAAATTATAGAACACGATGTACTCTCATCGATTTCATGTCCAGGGTGTTGTGGTGAGTTTATCACCTAGAAATCGGGCGTAATGGACTTGACAGTTTACTTTGACAGCTAGCCATCACTGTCAGCTGTCATCTGGTACACTTTTGATGCCGATCGGAGCTGTACTTCGCCCGGAAAAAATTATAGAACACGATGTACTCTCATCGATTTCATGTCCAGGGTGTTGTGGTGAGTTTATCACCTAGAAATCGGGCGAAATGGACTTGACAGTGTACTTTGACAGCTGGTCACAACTGTCAGCTGTCATTTGAATAACTTTTGATGCCGATCGGAGCTGTACTTCGCCCGGAAAAAATTATAGAACACGATGTACTCTCATCGATTTCATGTCCAGGGTGTTGTGGTGAGTTTATCACCTAGAAATGGGGCGAAATGGACTTGACAGTGTAATTTGAAAGCTAGAGACTACTGTCAGCTGTCATTTGGTACCCTTTTGGTGCCGATAGAAGCTGTACTTCGCCCGGAAAAAATTATAGACGGCGATGTATTCTCATCGATTTCATGTCCAGGGTGTTGTGGTGAGTTTATCACCTAGAAATCGGACGTAATGGACTTGACAGTGTACTTTGACAGCTAGCCATTACTGTCAGCTGTCATCTTGTTTACTTTTGATGCCAATCAAAGCTGTACTTTGCCCGGAAAAAATTATAAACGACGATGTACTCTCATCGATTTCATGTCCAGGGTGTTGTGGTAGGTTTATCAATTAGAAATCGGGTGAAATGGACTTGACAGTGTACTTTGGAAGCTAGTGATTACTGTCAGCTGTCATTTGTTACCCTTTTGGTGCCGATAGCAGCTGTACTTCGCCCGTAAAAAAATATAAACGACGATGTACTCTCATCGATTTCATGTCCAGGGTGTTGTGGTAGGTTTATCACCTAGAAATCGGGTGAAATGAACTTGACAGTGTACTTTGACAGCTGGACACATTTGTCAGCTGTCATTTTATAAACTTTTGATGCTGATCGGAGCTTTACTTCGCCCGGAAAAAAATATAGAACACGATGTACTCTCATCGATTTCATGTCCAGGGTGTTGTGGTAGGTTTATCACCTAGTAATCGGGCGAAATGGACTTGACAGTGTACTTTGACAACTAGTCACTACTGTCAGCTGTCATTTGGTACCCTTTTATTGCCAATAGAAGCTGTACTTTGCCCGGAAAAAAATATAAACGACGATGTACTCTCATCGATTTCATGTCCAGGGTGTTGTGGTAGGTTTATCACCTAGAAATCGGGTGATATGAACTTGACAGTGTACTTCGACAGCTGGTCACAACTGTAAGCTGTCATTTGATTAACTTTTGATGCCGATCGAAGCTGTACTTCGCCCGGAAAAAATTATAGAACACGATGTACTCTCATCGATTTCATGTTCAGGGTGTTGTGGTGAGTTTATCACCTAGAAATCGGGCGAAATGGACTTCACAGTGTACTTTTGCAGCTAGTGACTACTGTCAGCTGTCATTTTGTACCCTTTTGGTGCCGATAGAAGCTGTACTTCGCCCGGAAAAAATTATAGACGACGATGTACTCTCATCGATTTCATGTCCAGGGTGTTGTGGTGAGTTTATCACCTAGAAATCGGGCGAAATGGACTTGACAGTGTACTTTGACAGCTGGTCACAACTGTCAGCTGTCATTTGAATAACTTTTGATGCCGATCGGAGCTGTACTTCGCCCGGAAAAAATTATAGAACACGATGTACTCTCATCGATTTCATGTCCAGGGTGTTGTGGTGAGTTTATCACCTAGAAATGGGGCGAAATGGACTTGACAGTGTAATTTGGAAGCTAGTGACTACTGTCAGCTGTCATTTGGTACCCTTTTGGTGCCGATAGAAGCTGTACTTCGCCCGGAAAAAATTATAGACGGCGATGTATTCTCATCGATTTCATGTCCAGGGTGTTGTGGTGAGTTTATCACCTAGAAATCGGACGTAATGGACTTGACAGTGTACTTTGACAGCTAGCCATTACTGTCAGCTGTCATCTTGTACACTTTTGATGCCAACCGAAGCTGTACTTTGCCCGGAAAAAATTATAAACGACGATGTACTCTCATCGATTTCATGTCCAGGGTGTTGTGGTAGTTTTATCACCTAGAAATCGGGTGAAATGAACTTGACAGTGTTCTTTGACAGCTGGTCACAACTGTCAGCTGTCATTTGATTAACTTTTGATGCCGATCGGAGCTGTACTTCGCCCGGAAAAAATTATAGAACACGATGTACTCTCATCGATTTCATGTCCAGGGTGTTGTGGTGAGTTTATCACCTAGAAATCGGGCAAAATGGACTTGACAGTGTACTTTGACAGCTGGTCACAACTGTCAGCTGTCATTTGAATAACTTTTGATGCCGATCGGAGCTGTACTTCGCCCGGAAAAAATTATAGAACACGATGTACTCTCATCGATTTCATGTCCAGGGTGTTGTGGTGAGTTTATCACCTAGAAATGGGGCGAAATGGACTTGACAGTGTAATTTGGAAGCTAGTGACTACTGTCAGCTGTCATTTGGTACCCTTTTGGTGCCGATAGAAGCTGTACTTCGCCCGGAAAAAATTATAGACGACGATGTACTCTCATCGATTTCATGTCCAGGGTGTTGTGGTGAGTTTATCACCTAGGAATCGGGCGTAATGGACTTGACAGTGTACTTTGACAGCTAGTGACTACTGTCAGCTGTCATTTGGTACACTTTTGATGCCAACCGAAGCTGTACTTTGCCCGGAAAAAATTATAAACGACGATGTACTCTCATCGATTTCATGTCCAGGGTGTTGTGGTAGTTTTATCACCTAGAAATCGGGTGAAATGAACTTGACAGTGTTCTTTGACAGCTGGTCACAACTGTCAGCTGTCATTTGATTAACTTTTGATGCCGATCGGAGCTGTACTTCGCCCGGAAAAAATTATAGAACACGATGTACTCTCATCGATTTCATGTCCAGGGTGTTGTGGTGAGTTTATCACCTAGAAATCGGGCAAAATGGACTTAACAGTGTACTTTGACAGCTAGTGACTACTGTCAGCTGTCATTTGGTACCCTTTTGGTGCCGATAGAAGCTGTATTTCGCCCGGAAAAATTATAGACGGCGATGTATTCTCATCGATTTCATGTCCAGGGTGTTGTGGTAAGTTTATCAACTAGAAATCGGGCGTAATGAACTTGACAGTGTAATTTGACAGCTAGCCATTACTGTCAGCTGTCATTTGATTAACTTTTGATGCCGATCGGAGCTGAACTTCGCCCGGAAAAAATTATAGAACACGATGTACTCTCATCGATTTCATGTCCAGGGTGTTGTGGTGAGTTTATCACCTAGAAATCGGGCGAAATGGACTTGACAGTGTACTTTGGAAGCTAGTGACTACTGTCAGCTGTCATTTAGTAACCTTTTGGTGCCGATAGAAGCTGTACTTCGCCCGGAAAAAATTATAGACGACGATGTATTCTCATCGATTTCATGTCCAGGGTGTTGTGGTAAGTTTATCAACTAGAAATCGGGTGTAATAGACTTAACAGTGTACTTTGACAGCTAGCCACTACTGTCAGCTGTCATTTGGTGCTATTTTAATGCCGATAGAAGCTGTACTTTGCCCGGAAAAAATTATAGACGACGATGTACTCTTATCGATTTCATGTCCAGGGTGTTGTGGTGAGTTTATCACCTTGGAATCGTGCAAAATGGACTTGACAGTGTACTTTGGAAGCTAGTGACTACTGTCAGCTGTCATTTGGTCCCTTTTTGGTGCCGATAGAATCTGTACTTCGCCCGGAAAAAATTATAGACGACGATGTACTCTCATCGATTTCATGTCCAGGGTGTTGTGGTGAGTTTATCACCTAGAAATCGGGCAAAATGGACTTAACAGTGTACTTTGACAGCTAGTGACTACTGTCAGCTGTCATTTGGTACCCTTTTGGTGCCGATAGAAGCTGTACTTCGCCCGGAAAAAATTATAGACGACGATGTACTCTCATCGATTTCATGTCCAGGGTGTTGTGGTGAGTTTATCACCTAGGAATCGGGCGTAATGGACTTGACAGTGTACTTTGACAGCTAGCCATTGCTGTCAGCTGTCATCTGGTACACTTTTGATGCCGATCGGAGCTGTACTTCGCCCGGAAAAAATTATAGAACACGATGTACTCTCATCGATTTCATGTCCAGGGTGTTGTGGTGAGTTTATCACCTAGAAATCGGGCGTCATGGACTTGACGGTTTACTTTTACAGCTAGCCATTACTGTCAGCTGTCATCTGGTACACTTTTGATGCCAATCAGAGCTGTAGTTCGCCCGGAAAAAATTATAGAACACGATGTACTCTCATCGATTTCATGTCCAGGGTGTTGTGGTGAGTTTATCACCTAGAAATCGGGCGAAATGGACTTGACAGTGTACTTCGACAGCTGCTCACAACTGTCAGCTGTCATTTGATTAACTTTTGATGCCGATCGGAGCTGTACTTCGCCCGGAAAAAATTATAGAACACGATGTACTCTCATCGATTTCATGTTCAGGGTGTTGTGGTGAGTTTATCACCTAGAAATCGGGCGAAATGGACTTCACAGTGTACTTTCACAGCTAGTGACTACTGTCAGCTGTCATTTTGTACCCTTTTGGTGCCGATAGAAGCTGTGCTTCGCCCGGAAAAAATTATAGACGGCGATGTATTCTCATCGATTTCATGTCCAGGGTGTTGTGGTGAGTTTATCACCTAGAAATCGGACGTAATGGACTTGACAGTGTACTTTGACAGCTAGCCATTACTGTCAGCTGTCATCTTGTACACTTTTGATGCCAATCAAAGCTGTACTTTGCCCGGAAAAAATTATAAACGACGATGTACTCTCATCGATTTCATGTCCAGGGTGTTGTGGTAGGTTTATCACCTAGAAATCGGGTGAAATGGACTTGACAGTGTACTTGAGAAGCTAGTGATTACTGTCAGCTGTCATTTGTTACCCTTTTGGTGCCGATACAAGCTGTACTTCGCCCGTAAAAAAATATAAACGACGATGTACTCTCATCGATTTCATGTCCAGGGTGTTGTGGTAGGTTTATCACCTAGAAATCGGGCGAAATGGACTTGACAGTGTACTTTGGCAACTAGCCACTACTGTCAGCTGTCATTTGGTACCCTTTTATTGCCAATAGAAGCTGTACTTTGCCCGGAAAAAAATATAAACGACGATGTACTCTCATCGATTTCATGTCCAGGGTGTTGTGGTAGGTTTATCACCTAGAAATCGGGTGATATGAACTTGACAGTGTACTTCGACAGCTGCTCACAACTGTCAGCTGTCATTTGATTAACTTTTGATGCCGATCGGAGCTGTACTTCGCCCGGAAAAAATTATAGAACACGATGTACTCTCATCGATTTCATGTTCAGGGTGTTGTGGTGAGTTTATCACCTAGAAATCGGGCGAAATGGACTTCACAGTGTACTTTCACAGCTAGTGACTACTGTCAGCTGTCATTTTGTACCCTTTTGGTGCCGATAGAAGCTGTACTTCGCCCGGAAAAAATTATAGACGACGATGTACTCTCATCGATTTCATGTCCAGGGTGTTGTGGTGAGTTTATCACCTAGGAATCGGGCGTAATGGACTTGACAGTGTACTTTGACAGCTATCGACTACTGTCAGCTGTCATTTGGTACACTTTTGATGCCAACCGAAGCTGTACTTTGCCCGGAAAAAATTATAAACGACGATGTACTCTCATCGATTTCATGTCCAGGGTGTTGTGGTAGGCTTATCACCTAGAAATCGGGTGAAATGAACTTGACAGTGTACTTTGACAGCTGGTCACAACTGTCAGCTGTCATTTAATTAACTTTTGATGCCGATCGGAGCTGTACTTCGCCCGGAAAAAATTATAGAACACGATGTACTCTCATCGATTTCATGTCCAGGGTGTTGTGGTGAGTTTATCACCTAGAAATGGGGCGAAATGGACTTGACAGTGTAATTTGGAAGCTAGTGACTACTGTCAGCTGTCATTTGGTACCCTTTTGGTGCCGATAGAAGCTGTACTTCGCCCGGAAAAAATTATAGACGACGATGTACTCTCATCGATTTCATGTCCAGGGTGTTGTGGTGAGTCTATCACCTAGGAATCGGGCGTAATGGACTTGACAGTGTACTTTGACAGCTAGTGACTACTGTCAGCTGTCATTTGGTACACTTTTGATGCCAACCGAAGCTGTACTTTGCCCGGAAAAAATTATAAACGACGATGTACTCTCATCGATTTCATGTCCAGGGTGTTGTGGTAGTTTTATCACCTAGAAATCGGGTGAAATGAACTTGACAGTGTTCTTTGACAGCTGGTCACAACTGTCAGCTGTCATTTGATTAACTTTTGATGCCGATCGGAGCTGTACTTCGCCCGGAAAAAATTATAGAACACGATGTACTCTCATCGATTTCATGTCCAGGGTGTTGTGGTGAGTTTATCACCTAGAAATCGGGCAAAATGGACTTAACAGTGTACTTTGACAGCTAGTGACTACTGTCAGCTGTCATTTGGTACCCTTTTGGTGCCGATAGAAGCTGTATTTCGCCCGGAAAAATTATAGACGGCGATGTATTCTCATCGATTTCATGTCCAGGGTGTTGTGGTAAGTTTATCAACTAGAAATCGGGCGTAATGAACTTGACAGTGTACTTTGACAGCTAGCCATTACTGTCAGCTGTCATTTGATTAACTTTTGATGCCGATCGGAGCTGAACTTCGCCCGGAAAAAATTATAGAACACGATGTACTCTCATCGATTTCATGTCCAGGGTGTTGTGGTGAGTTTATCACCTAGAAATCGGGCGAAATGGACTTGACAGTGTACTTTGGAAGCTAGTGACTACTGTCAGCTGTCATTTAGTAACCTTTTGGTGCCGATAGAAGCTGTACTTCGCCCGGAAAAAATTATAGACGACGATGTATTCTCATCGATTTCATGTCCAGGGTGTTGTGGTAAGTTTATCAACTAGAAATCGGGTGTAATAGACTTAACAGTGTACTTTGACAGCTAGCCACTACTGTTAGCTGTCATTTGGTGCTATTTTAATGCCGATAGAAGCTGTACTTTGCCCGGAAAAAATTATAGACGAAGATGTACTCTTATCGATTTCATGTCCAGGGTGTTGTGGTGAGTTTATCACCTTGGAATCGTGCAAAATGGACTTGACAGTGTACTTTGGAAGCTAGTGACTACTGTCAGCTGTCATTTGGTCCCTTTTTGGTGCCGATAGAATCTGTACTTCGCCCGGAAAAAATTATAGACGACGATGTACTCTCATCGATTTCATGTCCAGGGTGTTGTGGTGAGTTTATCACCTAGAAATCGGGCAAAATGGACTTAACAGTGTACTTTGACAGCTAGTGACTACTGTCAGCTGTCATTTGGTACCCTTTTGGTGCCGATAGAAGCTGTACTTCGCCCGGAAAAAATTATAGACGACGATGTACTCTCATCGATTTCATGTCCAGGGTGTTGTGGTGAGTTTATCACCTAGGAATCGGGCGTAATGGACTTGACAGTGTACTTTGACAGCTAGCCATTGCTGTCAGCTGTCATCTGGTACACTTTTGATGCCGATCGGAGCTGTACTTCGCCCGGAAAAAATTATAGAACACGATGTACTCTCATCGATTTCATGTCCAGGGTGTTGTGGTGAGTTTATCACCTAGAAATCGGGCGTCATGGACTTGACAGTTTACTTTTACAGCTAGCCATTACTGTCAGCTGTCATCTGGTACACTTTTGATGCCAATCAGAGCTGTAGTTCGCCCGGAAAAAATTATAGAACACGATGTACTCTCATCGATTTCATGTCCAGGGTGTTGTGGTGAGTTTATCACCTAGAAATCGGGCGAAATGGACTTGACAGTGTACTTCGACAGCTGCTCACAACTGTCAGCTGTCATTTGATTAACTTTTGATGCCGATCGGAGCTGTACTTCGCCCGGAAAAAATTATAGAACACGATGTACTCTCATCGATTTCATGTTCAGGGTGTTGTGGTGAGTTTATCACCTAGAAATCGGGCGAAATGGACTTCACAGTGTACTTTCACAGCTAGTGACTACTGTCAGCTGTCATTTTGTACCCTTTTGGTGCCGATAGAAGCTGTGCTTCGCCCGGAAAAAATTATAGACGGCGATGTATTCTCATCGATTTCATGTCCAGGGTGTTGTGGTGAGTTTATCACCTAGAAATCGGACGTAATGGACTTGACAGTGTACTTTGACAGCTAGCCATTACTGTCAGCTGTCATCTTGTACACTTTTGATGCCAATCAAAGCTGTACTTTGCCCGGAAAAAATTATAAACGACGATGTACTCTCATCGATTTCATGTCCAGGGTGTTGTGGTAGGTTTATCACCTAGAAATCGGGTGAAATGGACTTGACAGTGTACTTGAGAAGCTAGTGATTACTGTCAGCTGTCATTTGTTACCCTTTTGGTGCCGATACAAGCTGTACTTCGCCCGTAAAAAAATATAAACGACGATGTACTCTCATCGATTTCATGTCCAGGGTGTTGTGGTAGGTTTATCACCTAGAAATCGGGCGAAATGGACTTGACAGTGTACTTTGGCAACTAGCCACTACTGTCAGCTGTCATTTGGTACCCTTTTATTGCCAATAGAAGCTGTACTTTGCCCGGAAAAAAATATAAACGACGATGTACTCTCATCGATTTCATGTCCAGGGTGTTGTGGTAGGTTTATCACCTAGAAATCGGGTGATATGAACTTGACAGTGTACTTCGACAGCTGCTCACAACTGTCAGCTGTCATTTGATTAACTTTTGATGCCGATCGGAGCTGTACTTCGCCCGGAAAAAATTATAGAACACGATGTACTCTCATCGATTTCATGTTCAGGGTGTTGTGGTGAGTTTATCACCTAGAAATCGGGCGAAATGGACTTCACAGTGTACTTTCACAGCTAGTGACTACTGTCAGCTGTCATTTTGTACCCTTTTGGTGCCGATAAAAGCTGTACTTCGCCCGGAAAAAATTATAGACGACGATGTACTCTCATCGATTTCATGTCCAGGGTGTTGTGGTGAGTTTATCACCTAGGAATCGGGCGTAATGGACTTGACAGTGTACTTTGACAGCTATCGACTACTGTCAGCTGTCATTTGGTACACTTTTGATGCCAACCGAAGCTGTACTTTGCCCGGAAAAAATTATAAACGACGATGTACTCTCATCGATTTCATGTCCAGGGTGTTGTGGTAGGCTTATCACCTAGAAATCGGGTGAAATGAACTTGACAGTGTACTTTGACAGCTGGTCACAACTGTCAGCTGTCATTTAATTAACTTTTGATGCCGATCGGAGCTGTACTTCGCCCGGAAAAAATTATAGAACACGATGTACTCTCATCGATTTCATGTCCAGGGTGTTGTGGTGAGTTTATCACCTAGAAATCGGGCAAAATAGACTTGACAGTGTACTTTGACAGCTAGTGACTACTGTCAGCTGTCATTTGTTACCCTTTTGGTGCCGATAGAAGCTGTATTACGCCCGGAAAAATTATAGACGACGATGTATTCTCATCGATTTCATGTCCAGGGTGTTGTGGTAAGTTTATCAACTAGAAATCGGGCGTAATGGACTTGACAGTGTACTTTGACAGCTAGCCATTACTGTCAGCTGTCATTTGTTGTACTTTTGATGCCAATCGAAGCTGTATTTTGCCCGGAAAAAATTATAAACGACGATGTACTCTCATCGATTTCATGTCCAGGGTGTTGTGGTAGGTTTATCACCTAGAAATCGGGCGAAATGGACTTGACAGTGTACTTTGTAAGCTAGTGACTACTGTCAGCTGTCATTTAGTACCCTTTTACTGCCGATAGAAGGTGTAGTTTGCCCGGAAAAAAATATAAACGACGATGTACTCTCATCGATTTCATGTCCAGGGTGTTGTGGTAGGTTTATCACCTAGAAATCGGGTGAAATAAACTTGACAGTGTACTTTGGCAGCTGGTCACAACTGTCAGCTGTCATTTGATTAACTTTTGATGCCGATCGGAGCTGTACTTCGCCCGGAAAAAATTATAGAACACGATGTACTCTCATCGATTTCATGTCCAGGGTGTTGTGGTGAGTTTATCACCTAGAAATCGGGCAAAATGGACTTGACAGTGTACTTTGGAAGCTAGTGACTACTGTCAGCTGTCATTTGCTACCCTTTTGGTGCCGATAGAAGCTGTACTTCGCCCGGAAAAAATTATAGACGACGATGTACTCTCATCGATTTCATGGCCAGGGTGTTGTGGTGAGTTTATCACCTAGAAATCGGGCGTAATGGACTTGAGAGTGTACTTTGACAGCTAGCCATTACTGTCAGCTGTCATCTTGTACACTTTTGATGCCAATCAAAGCTGTACTTTGCCCGGAAAAAATTATAAACGACGATGTACTCTCATCGATTTCATGTCCAGGGTGTTGTGGTAGGTTTATCACCTAGAAATCGGGTGAAATGAACTTGACAGTGTACTTTGACAGCTGGTAACAACTGTCAGCTGTCATTTGATTAACTTTTGATGCCGATCGGAGCTGTACTTCGCCCGGAAAAAATTATAGAACACGATGTACTCTCATCGATTTCATATCCAGGGTGTTGTGGTGAGTTTATCACCTAGAAATCGGGTGAAATGGACTTGACAGTGTACTTTGGAAGCTAGTGACTACTGTCAGCTGTCATTTGGTACCCTTTTGGTGCCGATAGAAGCTGTACTTCGCCCGGAAAAAATTATAGACGACGATGTATTCTCATCGATTTCATTTCCAGGGTGTTGTGGTAAGTTTATCACCTAGAAATCGGGCGTAATGGACTTGTTAGTGTACTTTGACAGCTAGTGACTACTGTCAGCTGTCATCTAGTACCCTTTTACTGCCGATAGAAGGTGTATTTTGCCCGGAAAAAAATATAAACGACGATGTACTCTCATCGATTTCATGTCCAGGGTGTTGTGGTAGGTTTATCACCTAGAAATCGGGTGAAATAAACTTGACAGTGTACTTTGACAGCTGGTCACAACTGTCAACTGTCATTTGATTAACTTTTGATGCCGATCGGAGCTGTACTTCGCCCGGAAAAAATTATAGAACACGATGTACTCTCATCGATTTCATGTCCAGGGTGTTGTGGTGAGTTTATCACCTAGAAATCGGGCGAAATGGACTTGACAGTGTACTTTGGAAGCTAGTGACTACTGTCAGCTGTCACTTGGTACCCTTTTGGTGCCGATAGAAGCTGTACTTCGCCCAGAAAAAATTATAGACGACGATGTACTCTCATCGATTTCATGTCCAGGGTGTTGTGGTGAGTTTATCACCTAGAAATCGGGCGTAATGGACTTGACAGTGTACTTTCGCAGCTAGCCATTACTGTCAGCTGTTATCTTGTACACTTGTGATGCCAATCAAAGCTGTACTTTGCCCGGAAAAAATTATAGACGACGATGTATTCTCATCGATTTCATTTCCAGGGTGTTGTGGTAAGTTTATCACCTAGAAATCGGGCGTAATGGACTTGTTAGTGTACTTTGACAGCTAGTGACTACTGTCAGCTGTCATCTAGTACCCTTTTACTGCCGATAGAAGGTGTATTTTGCCCGGAAAAAAATATAAACGACGATGTACTCTCATCGATTTCATGTCCAGGGTGTTGTGGTAGGTTTATCACCTAGAAATCGGGTGAAATAAACTTGACAGTGTACTTTGACAGCTGGTCACAACTGTCAACTGTCATTTGATGAACTTTTGATGCCGATCGGAGCTGTACTTCGCCCGGAAAAAATTATAGAACACGATGTACTCTCATCGATTTCATGTCCAGAGTGTTGTGGTGAGTTTATCACCTAGAAATCGGGCGTAATAGACTTGACCGTGTACTTTGACAGCTAGCCATTACTGTCAGCTGTCATCTGGTACACTTTTGATGCCAATCGAAGCTGTACTTTGCCCGGAAAAAATTATAAACGACGATGTACTCTCATCGATTTCATGTCCAGGGTGTTGTGGTAGGTTTATCACCTAGAAATCGGGTGTAATGAACTTGACAGTGAACTTTGACAGCTGGTCACATTTGTCAGCTGTCATTTTATTAACTTTTGATGCTGATCAGAGCTGTACTTCGCCCGGAAAAAATTATAGAACACGATGTACTCTCATCGATTTCATGTCCAGGGTGTTGTGGTAGGTTTATCACCTAGAAATCGGGCGAAATGGACTTGACAGTGTACTTTGACAACTAGTCACTACTGTCATCTGTCATTTGGTACCCTTTAATTGCCGATAGAAGCTGTACTTTGCCCGGAAAAAAATATAAACGACGATGTACTCTCATCGATTTCATGTCCAGGGTGTTGTGGTAGGTTTATCACCTAGAAATCGGGTGTAATGAACTTGACAGTGTACTTTGACAGCTGGACACATTTGTCAGCTGTCATTTTATAAACTTTTGATGTTGATCGGAGCTGTACTTCGCCCGGAAAAAAATATAGAACACGATGTACTCTCATCGATTTCATGTTCAGGGTGTTGTGGTGAGTTTATCACCTAGAAATCGGGCGAAATGGACTTGACAGTGTACTTTCACAGCTAGTGACTACTGTCAGCTATCGATTTCATGTCCAGGGTGTTGTGGTAAGTTTATCAACTAGAAATCGGGCGTAATGGACTTGACAGTGTACTTTGACAGCTAGCCATTACTGTCAGCTGGTTTCTGGTACACTTTTGATGCCAATCGAAGCTGTACTTTGCCCGGAAAAAATTATAAACGACGATGTACTCTCATCGACTTCATGTCCAGGGTGTTGTGGTAGGTTTATCACCTAGAAATCGGGTGAAATGAACTTGACAGTGTACTTTGACAATTGGTCACAACTGTCAGCTGTGATTTGATTAACTTTTGATGCCGATCGGAGCTGTACTTCGCCCGGAAAAAATTATAGAACACGATGTACTCTCATCGATTTCATGTCCAGGGTGTTGTGGTGAGTTTATCACCTAGAAATCGGGCGAAATGGACTTGACAGTGTACTTTGACAGCTAGCCACAACTGTCAGCTGTCATTTGGTACACTTTTAATGCCGATAGAAGCTGTACTTTGCCCGGAAAAAATTATAGAACACGATGTACTCTCATCGATTTCATGTCCAGGGTGTTGTGGTGAGTTTATCACCTAGAAATCGGGCGAAATGGACTTGACAGTGTACTTTGACAGCTGGTCACAACTGTCAGCTGTCATTTGATTAACTTTTGATGCCGATCAAAGCTGTACTTCGCCCGGAAAAAATTATAGAACACGATGTACTCTCATCGATTTCATGTCCAGGGTGTTGTGGTGAGTTTATCACCTAGAAATCGGGCGAAATGGACTTGACAGTGTACTTTGAAAGCTAGTGACTACTGTCAGCTGTCATTTGGTACACTTTTGATGCCAACCGAAGCTGTACTTTGCCCGGAAAAAATTATAAACGACGATGTACTCTCATCGATTTCATGTCCAGGGTGTTGTGGTAGGTTTATCAACTAGAAATCGAGTGAAATGGACTTGACAGTGTACTTTGACAGCTAGCCACAACTGTCAGCTGTCATTTGGTACACTTTTAATGCCGATCGGAGCTGTACTTCGCCCGGAAAAAATTATAGAACACGATGTACTCTCATCGATTTCATGTTCAGGGTGTTGTGGTGAGTTTATCACCTAGAAATCGGGCGAAATGGACTTCACAGTGTACTTTGACAGCTAGCCATTACTGTCAGCTGGTTTCTGGTACACTTTTGATAACAATCGAAGCTGTACTTTGCCCGGAAAAAATTATAAACGACGATGTACTCTCATCGACTTCATGTCCAGGGTGTTGTGGTAGGTTTATCACCTAGAAATCGGGTGAAATGAACTTGACAGTGTACTTTGACAATTGGTCACAACTGTCAGCTGTCATTTGGTACCCTTTTGGTGCCGATCGAAGCTGTACTTCGCCCGGAAAAAATTAAAGACGACGATGTATTCTCATCGATTTCATGTCCAGGGTGTTGTGGTAAGTTTATCAACTAGAAATCGAGTGAAATGGACTTGACAGTGTACTTTGACAGCTAGCCACAACTGTCAGCTGTCATTTGGTACACTTTTAATGCCGATAGAAGCTGTACTTTGCCCGGAAAAAATTATAGAACACGATGTACTCTCATCGATTTCATGTCCAGGGTGTTGTGGTGAGTTTATCACTTAGAAATCGGGCGAAATGGACTTGACAGTGTACTTTGACAGCTGGTCACAACTGTCAGCTGTCATTTGATTAACTTTTGATGCCGATCAAAGCTGTACTTCGCCCGGAAAAAATTATAGAACACGATGTACTCTCATCGATTTCATGTCCAGGGTGTTGTGGTGAGTTTATCACCTAGAAATCGGGCGAAATGGACTTGACAGTGTACTTTGGAAGCTAGTGACTACTGTCAGCTGTCATTTGGTACACTTTTGATGCCAACCGAAGCTGTACTTCGCCCGGAAAAAATTATAGAACACGATGTACTCTCATCGATTTCATGTCCAAGGTGTTGTGGTGAGTTTATCACCTAGAAATCGGGCGAAATGGACTTGACAGTGTACTTTGGAAGCTAGTGACTACTGTCAGCTGTCATTTGGTACACTTTTGATGCCAACCGAAGCTGTACTTTGCCCGGAAAAAATTATAAACGACGATGTACTCTCATCGATTTCATGTCCAGGGTGTTGTGGTAGGTTTATCAACTAGAAATCGAGTGAAATGGACTTGACAGTGTACTTTGACAGCTAGCCACAACTGTCAGCTGTCATTTGGTACACTTTTAATGCCGATCGGAGCTGTACTTCGCCCGGAAAAAATTATAGAACACGATGTACTCTCATCGATTTCATGTTCAGGGTGTTGTGGTGAGTTTATCACCTAGAAATCGGGCGAAATGGACTTCACAGTGTACTTTCACAGCTAGTGACTACTGTCAGCTGTCATTTTGTACCCTTTTGGTGCCGATAGAAGCTGTACTTCGCCCGGAAAAAATTATAGACGACGATGTACTCTCATCGATTTCATGTCCAGGGTGTTGTGGTGAGTTTATCACCTAGGAATCGGGCGTAATGGACTTGACAGTGTACTTTGACAGCTATCGACTACTGTCAGCTGTCATTTGGTACACTTTTGATGCCAACCGAAGCTGTACTTTGCCCGGAAAAAATTATAAACGACGATGTACTCTCATCGATTTCATGTCCAGGGTGTTGTGGTAGGTTTATCACCTAGAAATCGGGAGAAATGAACTTGACAGTGTACTTTGACAGCTGGTCACAACTGTCAGCTGTCATTTAATTAACTTTTGATGCCGATCGGAGCTGTACTTCGCCCGGAAAAAATTATAGAACACGATGTACTCTCATCGATTTCATGTCCAGGGTGTTGTGGTGAGTTTATCACCTAGAAATCGGGCAAAATAGACTTGACAGTGTACTTTGACAGCTAGTGACTACTGTCAGCTGTCATTTGTTACCCTTTTGGTGCCGATAGAAGCTGTATTACGCCCGGAAAAATTATAGACGACGATGTATTCTCATCGATTTCATGTCCAGGGTGTTGTGGTAAGTTTATCAACTAGAAATCGGGCGTAATGGACTTGACAGTGTACTTTGACAGCTAGCCATTACTGTCAGCTGTCATTTGTTGTACTTTTGATGCCAATCGAAGCTGTATTTTGCCCGGAAAAAATTATAAACGACGATGTACTCTCATCGATTTCATGTCCAGGGTGTTGTGGTAGGTTTATCACCTAGAAATCGGGCGAAATGGACTTGACAGTGTACTTTGCAAGCTAGTGACTACTGTCAGCTGTCATTTAGTACCCTTTTACTGCCGATAGAAGGTGTATTTTGCCCGGAAAAAAATATAAACGACGATGTACTCTCATCGATTTCATGTCCAGGGTGTTGTGGTAGGTTTATCACCTAGAAATCGGGTGAAATAAACTTGACAGTGTACTTTGGCAGCTGGTCACAACTGTCAGCTGTCATTTCATTAACTTTTGATGCCGATCGGAGCTGTACTTCGCCCGGAAAAAATTATAGAACACGATGTACTCTCATCGATTTCATGTCCAGGGTGTTGTGGTGAGTTTATCACCTAGAAATCGGGCAAAATGGACTTGACAGTGTACTTTGGAAGCTAGTGACTACTGTCAGCTGTCATTTGCTACCCTTTTGGTGCCGATAGAAGCTGTACTTCGCCCGGAAAAAATGATAGACGACGATGTACTCTCATCGATTTCATGTCCAGGGTGTTGTGGTGAGTTTATCACCTAGAAATCGGGCGTAATGGACTTGAGAGTGTACTTTGACAGCTAGCCATTACTGTCAGCTGTCATCTTGTACACTTTTGATGCCAATCAAAGCTGTACTTTGCCCGGAAAAAATTATAAACGACGATGTACTCTCATCGATTTCATGTCCAGGGTGTTGTGGTAGGTTTATCACCTAGAAATCGGGTGAAATGAACTTGACAGTGTACTTTGACAGCTGGTAACAACTGTCAGCTGTCATTTTATTAACTTTTGATGCCGATCGGAGCTGTACTTCGCCCGGAAAAAATTATAGAACACGATGTACTCTCATCGATTTCATATCCAGGGTGTTGTGGTGAGTTTATCACCTAGAAATCGGGTAAAATGGACTTGACAGTGTACTTTGGAAGCTAGTGACTACTGTCAGCTGTCATTTGGTACCCTTTTGGTGCCGATAGAAGCTGTACTTCGCCCGGAAAAAATTATAGACGACGATGTATTCTCATCGATTTCATTTCCAGGGTGTTGTGGTAAGTTTATCACCTAGAAATCGGGCGTAATGGACTTGTTAGTGTACTTTGACAGCTAGTAACTACTGTCAGCTGTCATTTAGTACCCTTTTACTGCCGATAGAAGGTGTATTTTGCCCGGAAAAAAATATAAACGACGATGTACTCTCATCGATTTCATGTCCAGGGTGTTGTGGTAGGTTTATCACCTAGAAATCGGGTGAAATAAACTTGACAGTGTACTTTGACAGCTGGTCACAACTGTCAACTGTCATTTGATTAACTTTTGATGCCGATCGGAGCTGTACTCCGCCCGGAAAAATTATAGAACACGATGTACTCTCATCGATTTCATGTCCAGGGTGTTGTGGTGAGTTTATCACCTAGAAATCGGGCGAAATGGACTTGACAGTGTACTTTGGAAGCTAGTGACTACTGTCAGCTGTCACTTGGAACCCTTTTGGTGCCGATAGAAGCTGTACTTCGCCCGGAAAAAATTATAGACGACGATGTACTCTCATCGATTTCATGTCCAGGGTGTTGTGGTGAGTTTATCACCTAGAAATCGGGCGTAATGGACTTGACAGTGTACTTTCGCAGGTAGCCATTACTGTCAGCTGTTATCTTGTACACTTGTGATGCCAATCAAAGCTGTACTTTGCCCGGAAAAAATTATAAACGACGATGTACTCTCATCGATTTCATGTCCAGGGTGTTGTGGTAGGTTTATCACCTAGAAATCGGGTGAAATGATCTTGACAGTGTACTTTGACAGCTAGACACAACTGCCAGCTGTCATTTGATGAACTTTTGATGCCGATCGGAGCTGTACTTCGCCCGGAAAAAATTATAGAACACGATGTACTCTCATCGATTTCATGTCCAGAGTGTTGTGGTGAGTTTATCACCTAGAAATCGGGCGTAATAGACTTGACAGTGTACTTTGACAGCTAGCCATTACTGTCAACTGTCATCTGGTACACTTTTGATGCCAATCGAAGCTGTACTTTGCCCGGAAAAAATTATAAACGACGATGTACTCTCATCGATTTCATGTCCAGGGTGTTGTGGTAGGTTTATCACCTAGAAATCGGGTGTAATGAACTTGACAGTGAACTTTGACAGCTGGTCACATTTGTCAGCTGTCATTTTATTAACTTTTGATGCTGATCAGAGCTGTACTTCGCCCGGAAAAAATTATAGAACACGATGTACTCTCATCGATTTCATGTCCAGGGTGTTGTGGTAGGTTTATCACCTAGAAATCGGGCGAAATGGACTTGACAGTGTACTTTGACAACTAGTCACTACTGTCATCTGTCATTTGGTACCCTTTAATTGCCGATATAAGCTGTACTTTGCCCGGAAAAAAATATAAACGACGATGTACTCTCATCGATTTCATGTCCAGGGTGTTGTGGTAGGTTTATCACCTAGAAATCGGGTGTAATGAACTTGACAGTGTACTTTGACAGCTGGACACATTTGTCAGCTGTCATTTTATAAACTTTTGATGCTGATCGGAGCTGTACTTCGCCCGGAAAAAAATATAGAACACGATGTACTCTCATCGATTTCATGTTCAGGGTGTTGTGGTGAGTTTATCACCTAGAAATCGGGCGAAATGGACTTGACAGTGTACTTTCACAGCTAGTGACTACTGTCAGCTATCGATTTCATGTCCAGGGTGTTGTGGTAAGTTTATCAACTAGAAATCGGGCGTAATGGACTTGACAGTGTACTTTGACAGCTAGCCATTACTGTCAGCTGGTTTCTGGTACCCTTTTGGTGCCGATAGAAGCTGTACTTCGCCCGGAAAAAATTATAGACGACGATGTATTCTCATCGATTTCATTTCCAGGGTGTTGTGGTAAGTTTATCACCTAGAAATCGGGCGTAATGGACTTGTTAGTGTACTTTGACAGCTAGTGACTACTGTCAGCTGTCATTTAGTACCCTTTTACTGCCGATAGAAGGTGTATTTTGCCCGGAAAAAAATATAAACGACGATGTACTCTCATCGATTTCATGTCCAGGGTGTTGTGGTAGGTTTATCACCTAGAAATCGGGTGAAATAAACTTGACAGTGTACTTTGACAGCTGGTCACAACTGTCAACTGTCATTTGATTAACTTTTGATGCCGATCGGAGCTGTACTTCGCCCGGAAAAAATTATAGAACACGATGTACTCTCATCGATTTCATGTCCAGGGTGTTGTGGTGAGTTTATCACCTAGAAATCGGGCGAAATGGACTTGACAGTGTACTTTGGAAGCTAGTGACTACTGTCAGCTGTCACTTGGTACCCTTTTGGTGCCGATAGAAGCTGTACTTCGCCCGGAAAAAATTATAGACGACGATGTACTCTCATCGATTTCATGTCCAGGGTGTTGTGGTGAGTTTATCACCTAGAAATCGGGCGTAATGGACTTGACAGTGTACTTTCGCAGCTAGCCATCACTGTCAGCTGTTATCTTGTACACTTGTGATGCCAATCAAAGCTGTACTTTGCCCGGAAAAAATTATAAACGACGATGTACTCTCATCGATTTCATGTCCAGGGTGTTGTGGTAGGTTTATCACCTAGAAATCGGGTGAAATGAACTTGACAGTGTACTTTGACAGCTAGACACAACTGCCAGCTGTCATTTGATGAACTTTTGATGCCGATCGGAGCTGTACTTCGCCCGGAAAAAATTATAGAACACGATGTACTCTCATCGATTTCATGTCCAGAGTGTTGTGGTGAGTTTATCACCTAGAAATCGGGCGTAATAGACTTGACAGTGTACTTTGACAGCTAGCCATTACTGTCAACTGTCATCTGGTACACTTTTGATGCCAATCGAAGCTGTACTTTGCCCGGAAAAAATTATAAACGACGATGTACTCTCATCGATTTCATGTCCAGGGTGTTGTGGTAGGTTTATCACCTAGAAATCGGGTGTAATGAACTTGACAGTGAACTTTGACAGCTGGTCACATTTGTCAGCTGTCATTTTATTAACTTTTGATGCTGATCAGAGCTGTACTTCGCCCGGAAAAAATTATAGAACACGATGTACTCTCATCGATTTCATGTCCAGGGTGTTGTGGTAGGTTTATCACCTAGAAATCGGGCGAAATGGACTTGACAGTGTACTTTGACAACTAGTCACTACTGTCATCTGTCATTTGGTACCCTTTAATTGCCGATATAAGCTGTACTTTGCCCGGAAAAAAATATAAACGACGATGTACTCTCATCGATTTCATGTCCAGGGTGTTGTGGTAGGTTTATCACCTAGAAATCGGGTGTAATGAACTTGACAGTGTACTTTGACAGCTGGACACATTTGTCAGCTGTCATTTTATAAACTTTTGATGCTGATCGGAGCTGTACTTCGCCCGGAAAAAAATATAGAACACGATGTACTCTCATCGATTTCATGTTCAGGGTGTTGTGGTGAGTTTATCACCTAGAATTCGGGCGAAATGGACTTGACAGTGTACTTTCACAGCTAGTGACTACTGTCAGCTATCGATTTCATGTCCAGGGTGTTGTGGTAAGTTTATCAACTAGAAATCGGGCGTAATGGACTTGACAGTGTACTTTGACAGCTAGCCATTACTGTCAGCTGGTTTCTGGTACACTTTTGATGCCAATCGAAGCTGTACTTTGCCCGGAAAAAATTATAAACGACGATGTACTCTCATCGATTTCATGTCCAGGGTGTTGTGGTAAGTTTATCAACTAGAAATCGAGTGAAATGGACTTGACAGTGTACTTTGACAGCTAGCCACAACTGTCAGCTGTCATTTGGTACACTTTTAATGCCGATAGAAGCTGTACTTTGCCCGGAAAAAAATATAAACGACGATGTACTCTCATCGATTTCATGTTCAGGGTGTTGTGGTAGGTTTATCACCTAGAAATCGGGTGAAATGAACTTGACAGTGTACTTTGACAATTGGTCACAACTGTCAGCTGTGATTTGATTAACTTTTGATGCCGATCGGAGCTGTACTTCGCCCGGAAAAAATTATAGAACACGATGTACTCTCATCGATTTCATGTCCAGGGTGTTGTGGTAGGTTTATCACCTAGAAATCGGGCGAAATGGACTTGACAGTGTACTTTGACAACTAGTCACTACTGTCATCTGTCATTTGGTACCCTTTAATTGCCGTTATAAGCTGTACTTTGCCCGGAAAAAAATATAAACGACGATGTACTCTCATCGATTTCATGTTCAGGGTGTTGTGGTAGGTTTATCACCTAGAAATCGGGTGAAATGAACTTGACAGTGTACTTTGACAATTGGTCACAACTGTCAGCTGTGATTTGATCAACTTTTGATGCCGATCGGAGCTGTACTTCGCCCGGAAAAAATTATAGAACACGATGTACTCTCATCGATTTCATGTCCAGGGTGTTGTGGTGAGTTTATCACCTAGAAATCGGGCGAAATGGACTTGACAGTGTACTTTGAAAGCTAGTGACTACTGTCAGCTGTCATTTGGTACCCTTTTGGTGCCGATCGAAGCTGTACTTCGCCCGGAAAAAATTATAGACGACGATGTATTCTCATCGATTTCATGTCCAGGGTGTTGTGGTAAGTTTATCAACTAGAAATCGAGTGAAATGGACTTGACAGTGTACTTTGACAGCTAGCCACAACTGTCAGCTGTCATTTGGTACACTTTTAATGCCGATAGAAGCTGTACTTTGCCCGGAAAAAATTATAGAACACGATGTACTCTCATCGATTTCATGTCCAGGGTGTTGTGGTAGGTTTATCACCTAGAAATCGGGCGAAATGGACTTGACAGTGTACTTCGGAAGCTAGTGACTACTGTCAGCTGTCATTTAGTACCCTTTTACTGCCGATAGAAGGTGTAGTTTGCCCGAAAAAAAATATAAACGACGATGTACTCTCATCGATTTCATGTCCAGGGTGTTGTGGTAGGTTTATCACCTAGAAATCGGGTGAAAAAATTTTGACGGTGTACTTTGACAGCTGTTCACAACTGTCAGCTGTCATTTGATTAACTTTTGATGCCGATCGGAGCTGTACTTCGCCCGGAAAAAATTATAGAACACGATGTACTCTCATCGATTTCATGTCCAGGGTGTTGTGGTGAGTTTATCACCTAGAAATCGGGCGAAATGGACTTGACAGTGTACTTCGGAAGCTAGTGACTACTGTCAGCTGTCATTTGGTACCCTTTTGGTGCCGATAGAAGCTGTACTTCGCCCGGAAAAAAATTATAGACGACGATGTACTCTCATCGATTTCATGTCCAGGGTGTTGTGGTAAGTTTATCACCTAGAAATCGGGCGTAATGGACTTGACAGTGTACTTTGGCAGCTAGCCATTACTGTCAGCTGTCATCTTGTACACTTTTGATGCCAATCAAAGCTGTACTTTGCCCGGAAAAAATTATAAACGACGATGTACTCTCATCGATTTCATGTCCAGGGTGTTGTGGTAGGTTTAGCACCTAGAAATCGGGTGAAATGAACTTGACAGTGTACTTCAACAGCTGGTCACAACTGCTAGCTGTCATTTGATTAACTTTTGATGCCGATCGGAGCTGTACTTCGCCCGGAAAAAATTATAGAACACGATGTACTCTCATCGATTTCATGTCCAGAGTGTTGTGGTGAGTTTATCACCTAGAAATCGGGCGTAATGGACTTGACAGTGTACTTTGACAGCTAGCCATTACTGTCAGCTGTCATCTGGTACACTTTTGATGCCAATCGAAGCTGTACTTTGCCCGGAAAAAATTATAAACGACGATGTACTCTCATCGATTTCATGTCCAGGGTGTTGTGGTAAGTTTATCACCTAGAAATCGGGCGTAATGGACTTGACAGTGTACTTTGGCAGCTAGCCATTACTGTCAGCTGTCATCTGGTACACTTTTGATGCCAATCGAAGCTGTACTTCGCCCGGAAAAAATTATAAACGACGATGTACTCTCATCGATTTCATGTCCAGGGTGTTGTGGTAGGTTTATCACCTAGAAATCGGGTGAAATGAACTTGACAGTGAACTTTGACAGCTGGTCACATTTGTAAGCTGTCATTTTATTAACTTTTGATGCTGATCAGAGCTGTACTTCGCCCGGAAAAAATTATAGACGACGATGTACTCTCATCGATTTCATGTCCAGGGTATTGTGGTAGGTTTATCACCTAGAAATCGGGCGAAATGGACTTGACAGTGTACTTTGACAACTAGCCACTACTGTCAGCTGTCATTTGGTACCCTTTTATTGCCGATAGAAGCTGTACTTTGCCCGGAAAAAAATATAAACGACGATGTACTCTCATCGATTTCATGTCCAGGGTGTTGTGGTAGGTTTATCACCTTGAAATCGGGTGAAATGAACTTGACAGTGTACTTTGACAGCTGTTCACAACTGTCAGCTGTCATTTCATCAACTTTTGATGCCGATCGGAGCTGTTATTCGCCCGGAAAAAATTATAGAACACGATGTACTCTCATCGATTTCATGTTCAGGGTGTTGTGGTGAGTTTATCACCTAGAAATCGGGCAAAATGGACTTGACAGTGTACTTTTACAGCTAGTGACTACTGTCAGCTGTCATTTGGTACCCTTTTGGTGCCGATAGAAGCTGTACTTCGCCCGGAAAAAATTATAGACGACGATGTACTCTCATCGATTTCATGTCCAGGGTGTTGTGGTGAGTTTATCACCTAGAAATCGGGCGTACTGGACTTGACAGTGTACTTTGACAGCTAGCCATTACTTTCAGCTGTCATCTGGTACACTTTTTATGCCAATCGAAGCTGTATTTTGCCCGGAAAAAATTCTAAACGACGATGTACTCTCATCGATTTCATGTCCAGGGTGTTGTGGTAGGTTTATCACCTAGAAATCGGGTGGAATGAACTTGACAGTGTACTTTGACAGCTGGTCACAACCATCAGCTGTCATTTGATTAACTTTTGATGCCGATCGGAGCTGTACTTCGCCCGGAAAAAATTATAGAACACGATGTACTCTCATCGATTTCATGTCCAGGGTGTTGTGGTGAGTTTATCACCTAGAAATCGGGCGAAATGGACTTGACAGTGTACTTTGAAAGCTAGTGACTACTGTCAGCTGTCATTTGGTACCCTTTTGCTGCCGATAGAAGCTGTACTTCGCCCGGAAAAAATTATAGACGACGATGTACTTTCATCGATTTCATGTCCAGGGTGTTGTGGTGAGTTTATCACCTAGAAATCGGGCGTAATGGACTTGACAGTGTACTTTGGCAGCTAGCCATTACTGTCAGCTGTCATCTGGTACACTTTTAATGCCAATCGAAGCTGTACTTTGCCCGGAAAAAATTATAAACGACGATGTACTCTCATCGATTTCATGTCCAGGGTGTTGTGGTAGGTTTATCACCTAGAAATCGGGTGGAATGAACTTGACAGTGTACTTTGACAGCTGGTCACAACTGTCAGCTGTCATTTGATTAACTTTTGATGCCAATCGGAGCTGTACTTCGCCCGGAAAAAATTATAGAACACGATGTACTCTCATCGATTTCATGTCCAGGGTGTTGTGGTAGGTTTATCACCTAGAAATCGGGCGAAATGGACTTGACAGTGTACTTTGAAAGCTAGTGACTACTGTCAGCTGTCATTTGGTACCCTTTTACTGCCGATAGAAGCTGTACTTCGCCCGGAAAAAATTATAGACGACGATGTACTCTCATCGATTTCATGTCCAGGGTGTTGTGGTGAGTTTATCACCTAGAAATCGGCCGTAATGGACTTGACAGTGTACTTTGGCAGCTGGTCACAACTGTCAGCTCTCATCTGGTACACTTTTGATGCCAATCGAAGCTGTACTTTGCCCGGAAAAAATTATAAACGACGATGTACTCTCATCGATTTCACGTCCAGGGTGTTGTGGTAGGTTTATCACCTAGAAATCGATTGAAATGAACTTGACAGTGTACTTTGTCAGCTATCCATTTTTGTCAGCTGGTTTCTGGTACACTTTTGATGCCAATCGAAGCTGTACTTTGCCCGGAAAAAATTATAAACGACGATGTACTCTCATCGATTTCATGTCCAGGGTGTTGTGGTAGGTTTATCACCTAGAAATCGGGTGGAATGAACTTGACAGTGTACTTTGACAGCTGGTCACAACTGTCGGCTATCATTTGATTAACTTTTGATGCCGATCGGAGCTGTACTTCGCCCGGAAAAAATTATAGAACACGTTGTACTCTCATCGATTTCATGTCCAGGGTGTTGTGGTGAGTTTATCACCTAGAAATCGGGCGAAATGGACTTGACAGTGTACTTTGAAAGCTAGTGACTACTGTCAGCTGTCATTTGGTACCCTTTTGGTGCCGATCGAAGCTGTACTTCGCCCGGAAAAAATTATAGACGACGATGTATTCTCATCGATTTCATGTCCAGGGTGTTGTGGTAAGTTTATCAACTAGAAATCGGGTGAAATGGACTTGACAGTGTACTTCGACAGCTAGCCACAACTGTGAGCTGTCACTTTGTACACTTTTGATGCCAATCAAAGCTGTACTTTGCCCGGAAAAAATTATAAACGACGATGTACTCTCATCGATTTCATGTCCAGGGTGTTGTGGTAGGTTTATCACCTAGAAATCGGGTGAAATGGACTTGACAGTGTACTTTGGAAGCTAGTGATTACTGTCAGCTGTCATTTGTTACCCTTTTGGTGCCGATAGAAGCTGTGCTTCGCCCGGAAAAAATTATAGACGACGATGTACTCTCATCGATTTCACGTCCAGGGTGTTGTGGTAGGTTTATCACCTAGAAATCTGGTGAAATGAACTTGACAGTGTACTTTGACAGCTGGTCACAACTGTCAGCTGTCATTCGATTAACTTTTGATGCCGATCGGAGCTGTACTTCGCCCGGAAAAAATTATAGAACACGATGTACTCTCATCGATTTCATGTTCAGGGTGTTGTGGTGAGTTTATCACCTAGAAATCGGGCGAAATGGACTTGACAGTGTACTTTGAAAGCTAGTGACTACTGTCAGCTGTCATTTGGTACCCTTTTGGTGCCGATAGAAGCTGTACTTCGCCCGGAAAAAATTATAGACGACGATGTACTCTCATCGATTTCATGTCCAGGGTGTTATGGTGAGTTTATCACCTAGGAATCGGGCGTGATGGACTTGACAGTGTACTTTGACAGCTAGCCATTACTGTCAGCTGTCATTTGGTACACTTTTGATGCCAATCGAAGCTGTACTTTGCCCGGAAAAAATTATAAACGACGATGTACTCTCATCGATTTCATGTCCAGGGTGTTGTGGTAGGTTTATCACCTAGAAATCGGGTGAAATGAACTTGACAGTGTACTTTGACAGCTGGTCACAACTGTCAGCTGTCATTTGATTAACTTTTGATGCCGATCGGAGCTGTACTTCGCCCGGAAAAAATTATAGAACACGATGTACTCTCATCGATTTCATGTCCAGGGTGTTGTGGTGAGTTTATCACCTAGAAATCGGGCGAAATGGACTTGACAGTGTACTTTGGAAGCTAGTGACTACAGTCAGCTGTCATTTGGTACCCTTTTGGTGCCGATAGAAGCTGTACTTCGCCCGGAAAAAATTATAGACGGCGATGTATTCTCATCGATTTCATGTCCAGGGTGTTGTGGTGAGTTTATCACCTACAAATCGGGCGTAATGGACTTGACAGTGTACTTTGACAGCTAGCCATTACTGTCAGCTGTCATCTTGTACACTTTTGATGCCAATCAAAGCTGTACTTTGCCCGGAAAAAATTATAAACGACGATGTACTCTCATCGATTTCATGTCCAGGGTGTTGTGGTAGGTTTATCACCTAGAAATCGGGTGAAATGAACTTGACAGTGTACTTTGACAGCTGGTCACATTTGTCAGCTGTCATTTTATTAACTTTTGATGCTCATCGGAGCTGTACTTCGCCCGGAAAAAATTATAGAACACGATGTACTCTCATCGATTTCATGTCCAGGGTGTTGTGGTAGGTTTATCACCTAGAAATCGAGCGAAATAGACTTGACAGTGTACTTTGACAACTAGCCACTACTGTCAGCTGTCATTTAGTACCCTTTTACTGCCGATAGAAGGTGTATTTTGCCCGGAAAAAAATATAAACGACGATGTACTCTCATCGATTTCATGTCCAGGGTGTTGTGGTAGGTTTATCACCTAGAAATCGGGTGAAATGAACTTGACAGTGTACTTTGACAGCTGTTAACAACTGTCAGATGTCATTTGATCAACTTTTGATGCCGATCGGAGCTGTACTTCGCCCGGAAAAAATTATAGAACACGATGTACTCTCATCGATTTCATGTTCAGGGTGTTGTGGTGAGTTTATCACCTAGAAATCGGGCGATATGGACTTGACAGTGTACTTTGACAGCTAGTGACTACTGTCAGCTGTCATTTGGTACCCTATTGGTGCCGATAGAAGCTGTGCTTCGCCCGGAAAAAATTATAGACGACGATGTACTCTCATCGATTTCATGTCCAGGGTGTTGTGGTGAGTTTATCACCTAGAAATCGGGCGTACTGGACTTCACAGTGTACTTTGGCAGCTAGTTATTACTGTCGACTGTCATCTGGTACACTTTTGATGCCAATCGAAGCTGTACTTTGCCCGGAAAAAATTATAAACGACGATGTACTCTCATCGATTTCACGTCCAGGGTGTTGTGGTAGGTTTATCACCTAGAAATCGGGTGAAATGAACTTGACAGTGTACTTTGACAGCTGGTCACAACTGTCAGCTGTCATTTGATTAACTTTTGATGCCGATCGGAGCTGTACTTCGCCCGGAAAAAATTATAGAACACGATGTACTCTCATCGATTTCATGTCCAGGGTGTTGTGGTGAGTTTATCACCTAGAAATCGGGCGAAATGGACTTGACAGTGTACTTTGGAAGCTAGTGACTACTGTCAGCTGTCATTTGTTACCCTTTTGGTGCCGATAGAAGCTGTACTTCGCCCGGAAAAAATTATAGACGACGATGTATTCTCATCGATTTCATGTCCAGGGTGTTGTGGTAAGTTTATCAACTAGAAATCGGGTGTAATTGACTTGACAGTGTAGTTTGACAGCTAGTGACTACCGTCAGCTGTCATTTGGTACCCTTTTGGTGCCGATAGAAGCTGTACTTCGCCCGGAAAAAATTATAGACGACGATGAACTCTCATCGATTTCATGTCCAGGGTGTTGTGGTGAGTTTATCACCTAGGAATCGGGCGTAATGGACTTGACAGTGTACTTTGACAGCTAGCTAATTTTTTCAGCTGTCATCTGGTACACTTTTGATGCCAATCGAAGCTGTACTTCGCCCGGAAAAAATTATAGACGACGATGTATTCTCATCGATTTCATGTCCAGGGTGTTGTGGTAAGTTTATCACCTAGAAATCGGGCGTAATGGACTTGAAAGTGTACTTTGACAGCTAGCCATTGCTGTCGGCTGTCATCTTGTATAATTTTGATGCCGATCGGAGCTGTACTTCGCCCGGAAAAAATTATAGAACACGATGTACTCTCATCGATTTCATGTTCAGGGTGTTGTGGTGAGTTTATCACCTAGAAATCGGGCGATATGGACTTGACAGTGTACTTTGACAGCTAGTGACTACTGTCAGCTGTCATTTAGTGCCCTTTTAATGCCGATAGAAGCTGTACTTTGCCCGGAAAAAATTATAGACGACGATGTACTCTTATCGATTTCATGTCCAGGGTGTTGTGGTGAGTTTATCACCTTGGAATCGTGCAAAATGGACTTGACAGTGTACTTTGGAAGCTAGTGACTACTGTCAGCTGTCATTTGGTACCCTTTTGGTGCCGATAGAAGCTGTACTTCGCCCGGAAAAAATTATAGACGACGATGTACTCTCATCGATTTCATGTCCAGGGTGTTGTGGTAAGTTTATCACCTAGAAATCGGGCGTAATGGACTTGACAGTGTACTTTGACAGCTAGTGACTACCGTCAGCTGTCATTTGGTACCCTTTTGGTGCCGATAGAAGCTGTACTCCGCCCGGAAAAAATTATAGACGACGATGTACTCTCATCGATTTCATGTCCAGGGTGTTGTGGTGAGTTTATCACCTAGGAATCGGGCGTAATGGACTTGACAGTGTACTTTGACAGCTAGCTAATTTTTTCAGCTGTCATCTGATACACTTTTGA
The DNA here is from genome assembly GCA_963942545.1 of Oxycera nigricornis. Lineage (NCBI taxonomy): Eukaryota > Metazoa > Arthropoda > Insecta > Diptera > Stratiomyidae > Oxycera > Oxycera nigricornis. Next base: position 16,264,388 of record OZ012664.1, on the reverse strand, counting down.
TGCCAATCGAAGCTGTACTTCGCCCGGAAAAAATTATAGACGACGATGTATTCTCATCGATTTCATGTCCAGGGTGTTGTGGTAAGTTTATCACCTAGAAATCGGGCGTAATGGACTTGACAGTGTACTTTGACAGCTAGCCATTGCTGTCAGCTGTCATCTGGTATACTTTTGATGCCGATCGGAGCTGTACTTCGCCCGGAAAAAATTATAGAACACGATGTACTCTCATCGATTTCATGTCCAGGGTGTTGTGGTGAGTTTATCACCTAGAAATCGGGCGTAATGGACTTGACAGTTTACTTTGACAGCTAGCCATTACTGTCAGCTGTCATCTGGTACACTTTTGATGCCGATCGGAGCTGTACTTCGCCCGGAAAAAATTATAGAACACGATGTACTCTCATCGATTTCATGTCCAGGGTGTTGTGGTGAGTTTATCACCTAGAAATCGGGCGTACTGGACTTGACAGTGTACTTTGACAGCTGGTCACAACTGTCAGCTGTCATTTGAATAACTTTTGATGCCGATCGGAGCTGTACTTCGCCCGGAACAAATTATAGAACACGATGTACTCTCATCGATTTCATGTCCAGGGTGTTGTGGTGAGTTTATCACCTAGAAATCGGGCGAAATGGACTTGACAGTGTACTTTGGAAGCTAGTGACTACTGTCAGCTGTCATTTGGTACCCTTTTGGTGCCGATAGAAGCTGTACTTCGCCCGGAAAAAATTATAGACGGCGATGTATTCTCATCGATTTCATGTCCAGGGTGTTGTGGTGAGTTTATCACCTAGAAATCGGACGTAATGGACTTGACAGTGTACTTTGACAGCTAGCCATTACTGTCAGCTGTCATTTTGTACACTTTTGATGCCAATCAAAGCTGTACTTTGCCCGGAAAAAATTATAAACGACGATGTACTCTCATCGATTTCATGTCCAGGGTGTTGTGGTAGGTTTATCACCTAGAAATCGGGTGAAATGGACTTGACAGTGTACTTTGGAAGCTAGTGATTACTGTCAGCTGTCATTTGTTACCCTTTTGGTACCGATAGCAGCTGTACTTCGCCCGTAAAAAAATATAAACGACGATGTACTCTCATCGATTTCATGTCCAGGGTGTTGTGGTAGGTTTATCACCTAGAAATCGGGTGAAATGAACTTGACAGTGTACTTTGACAGCTGGACACATTTGTCAGCTGTCATTTTATAAACTTTTGATGCTGATCGGAGCTGTACTTCGCCCGGAAAAAAATATAGAACACGATGTACTCTCATCGATTTCATGTCCAGGGTGTTGTGGTAGGTTTATCACCTAGAAATCGGGCGAAATGGACTTGACAGTGTACTTTGACAACTAGCCACTACTGTCAGCTGTCATTTGCTACCCTTTTATTGCCAATAGAAGCTGTACTTTGCCCGGAAAAAAATATAAACGACGATGTACTCTCATCGATTTCATGTCCAGGGTGTTGTGGTAGGTTTATCACCTAGAAATCGGGTGATATGAACTTGACAGTGTACTTCGACAGCTGGTCACAACTGTCAGCTGTCATTTGATTAACTTTTGATGCCGATCGAAGCTGTACTTCGCCCGGAAAAAAATATAGAACACGATGTACTCTCATCGATTTCATGTTCAGGGTGTTGTGGTGAGTTTATCACCTAGAAATCGGGCGAAATGGACTTCACAGTGTACTTTTGCAGCTAGTGACTACTGTCAGCTGTCATTTTGTACCCTTTTGGTGCCGATAGAAGCTGTACTTCGCCCGGAAAAAATTATAGACGACGATGTACTCTCATCGATTTCATGTCCAGGGTGTTGTGGTGAGTTTATCACCTAGGAATCGGGCGTAATGGACTTGACAGTGTACTTTGACAGCTAGTGACTACTGTCAGCTGTCATTTGGTACACTTTTGATGCCAACCGAAGCTGTACTTTGCCCGGAAAAAATTATAAACGACGATGTACTCTCATCGATTTCATGTCCAGGGTGTTGTGGTAGTTTTATCACCTAGAAATCGGGTGAAATGAACTTGACAGTGTTCTTTGACAGCTGGTCACAACTGTCAGCTGTCATTTGATTAACTTTTGATGCCGATCGGAGCTGTACTTCGCCCGGAAAAAATTATAGAACACGATGTACTCTCATCGATTTCATGTCCAGGGTGTTGTGGTGAGTTTATCACCTAGAAATCGGGCAAAATGGACTTGACAGTGTACTTTGACAGCTAGTGACTACTGTCAGCTGTCATTTGGTACCCTTTTGGTGCCGATAGAAGCTGTATTTCGCCCGGAAAAATTATAGACGACGATGTATTCTCATCGATTTCATGTCCAGGGTGTTGTGGTAAGTTTATCAACTAGAAATCGGGCGTAATGAACTTGACAGTGTACTTTGACAGCTAGCCATTACTGTCAGCTGTCATCTGTTGTACTTTTGATGCCAATCGAAGCTGTATTTTGCCCAGAAAAAATTATAAACGACGATGTACTCTCATCGATTTCATGTCCAGGGTGTTGTGGTAGGTTTATCACCTAGAAATCGGGCGAAATGGACTTGACAGTGTACTTTGGAAGCTAGTGACTACTGTCAGCTGTCATTTGGTAACCTTTTGGTGCCGATAGAAGCTGTGCTTCGCCCGGAAAAAATTATAGACGACGATGTACTCTCATCGATTTCACGTCCAGGGTGTTGTGGTAGGTTTATCACCTAGAAATCTGGTGAAATGAACTTGACAGTGTACTTTGACAGCTGGTCACAACTGTCAGCTGTCATTTGATTAACTTTTGATGCCGATCGGAGCTGAACTTTGCCCGGAAAAAATTATAGAACACGATGTACTCTCATCGATTTCATGTCCAGGGTGTTGTGGTGAGTTTATCACCTAGAAATCGGGCGAAATGGACTTGACAGTGTACTTTGGAAGCTAGTGACTACTGTCAGCTGTCGTTTAGTAACCTTTTGGTGCCGATAGAAGCTGTACTTCGCCCGGAAAAAATTATAGACGACGATGTATTCTCATCGATTTCATGTCCAGGGTGTTGTGGTAAGTTTATCAACTAGAAATCGGGTGTAATAGACTTAACAGTGTACTTTGACAGCTAGCCACTACTGTCAGCTGTCATTTAGTGCTATTTTAATGCCGATAGAAGCTGTACTTTGCCCGGAAAAAATTATAGACGACGATGTACTCTTATCGATTTCATGTCCAGGGTGTTGTGGTGAGTTTATCACCTTGGAATCGTGCAAAATGGACTTGACAGTGTACTTTGGAAGCTAGTGACTACTGTCAGCTGTCATTTGGTACCCTTTTGGTGCCGATTGAATCTGTACTTCGCCCGGAAAAAATTATAGACGACGATGTACTCTCATCGATTTCATGTCCAGGGTGTTGTGGTGAGTTTATCACCTAGAAATCGGGCAAAATGGACTTAACAGTGTACTTTGGCAGCTAGTGACTACTGTCAGCTGTCATTTGGTACCCTTTTGGTGCCGATAGAAGCTGTACTTCGCCCGGAAAAAATTATAGACGACGATGTACTCTCATCGATTTCATGTCCAGGGTGTTGTGGTGAGTTTATCACCTAGGAATCGGGCGTAATGGACTTGACAGTGTACTTTGACAGCTAGCCATTGCTGTCAGCTGTCATCTGGTACACTTTTGATGCCGATCGGAGCTGTACTTCGCCCGGAAAAAAATATAGAACACGATGTACTCTCATCGATTTCATGTCCAGGGTGTTGTGGTGAGTTTATCACCTAGAAATCGGGCGTAATGGACTTGACAGTTTACTTTTACAGCTAGCCATTACTGTCAGCTGTCATCTGGTACACTTTTGATGCCAATCAGAGCTGTAGTTCGCCCGGAAAAAATTATAGAACACGATGTACTCTCATCGATTTCATGTCCAGGGTGTTGTGGTGAGTTTATCACCTAGAAATCGGGCGAAATGGACTTGACAGTGTACTTTGACAGCTGGTCACGACTGTCAGCTGTCATTTCATTAACTTTTGATGCCGATCGGAGCTGTACTTCGCCCGGAAAAAATTATAGAACACGATGTACTCTCATCGATTTCATGTCCAGGGTGTTGTGGTGAGTTTATCACCTAGAAATCGGGCGAAATGGACTTGAAAGTGTACTTTGGAAGCTAGTGACTACTGTCAGCTGTCATTTGGTACCCTTTTGGTGCCGATAGAAGCTGTACTTCGCCCGGAAAAAATTATAGACGGCGATGTATTCTCATCGATTTCATGTCCAGGGTGTTGTGGTGAGTTTATCACCTAGAAATCGGACGTAATGGACTTGACAGTGTACTTTGACAGCTAGCCATTACTGTCAGCTGTCATCTTGTACACTTTTGATGCCAATCAAAGCTGTACTTTGCCCGGAAAAAATTATAAACGACGATGTACTCTCATCGATTTCATGTCCAGGGTGTTGTGGTAGGTTTATCACCTAGAAATCGGGTGAAATGGACTTGACAGTGTACTTGAGAAGCTAGTGAATACTGTCAGCTGTCATTTGTTACCCTTTTGGTGCCGATACAAGCTGTACTTCGCCCGTAAAAAAATATAAACGACGATGTACTCTCATCGATTTCATGTCCAGGGTGTTGTGGTAGGTTTATCACCTAGAAATCGGGCGAAATGGACTTGACAGTGTACTTTGACAACTAGCCACTACTGTCAGCTGTCATTTGGTACCCTTTTATTGCCAATAGAAGCTGTACTTTGCCCGGAAAAAAATATAAACGACGATGTACTCTCATCGATTTCATGTCCAGGGTGTTGTGGTAGGTTTATCACCTAGGAATCGGGCGTAATGGACTTGACAGTGTACTTTGACAGCTATCGACTACTGTCAGCTGTCATTTGGTACACTTTTGATGCCAACCGAAGCTGTACTTTGCCCGGAAAAAATTATAAACGACGATGTACTCTCATCGATTTCATGTCCAGGGTGTTGTGGTAGGTTTATCACCTAGAAATCGGGTGAAATGAACTTGACAGTGTACTTTGACAGCTGGTCACAACTGTCAGCTGTCATTTAATTAACTTTTGATGCCGATCGGAGCTGTACTTCGCCCGGAAAAAATTATAGAACACGATGTACTCTCATCGATTTCATGTCCAGGGTGTTGTGGTGAGTTTATCACCTAGAAATCGGGCAAAATAGACTTGACAGTGTACTTTGACAGCTAGTGACTACTGTCAGCTGTCATTTAGTACCCTTTTACTGCCGATAGAAGGTGTATTTTGCCCGGAAAAAAATATAAACGACGATGTACTCTCATCGATTTCATGTCCAGGGTGTTGTGGTAGGTTTATCACCTAGAAATCGGGTGAAATAAACTTGACAGTGTACTTTGGCAGCTGGTCACAACCGTCAGCTGTCATTTGATTAACTTTTGATGCCGATCGGAGCTGTACTTCGCCCGGAAAAAATTATAGAACACGATGTACTCTCATCGATTTCATGTCCAGGGTGTTGTGGTGAGTTTATCACCTAGAAATCGGGTGATATGAACTTGACAGTGTACTTCGACAGCTGGTCACAACTGTCAGCTGTCATTTGATTAACTTTTGATGCCGATCGAAGCTGTACTTCGCCCGGAAAAAATTATAGAACACGATGTACTCTCATCGATTTCATGTTCAGGGTGTTGTGGTGAGTTTATCACCTAGAAAGCGGGCGAAATGGACTTCACAGTGTACTTTCACAGCTAGTGACTACTGTCAGCTGTCATTTTGTACCCTTTTGGTGCCGATAGAAGCTGTACTTCGCCCGGAAAAAATTATAGACGACGATGTACTCTCATCGATTTCATGTCCAGGGTGTTGTGGTAGGTTTATCACCTAGAAATCGGGTGAAATGAACTTGACAGTGTACTTTGACAGCTGGTCACAACTGTCAGCTGTCATTTAATTAACTTTTGATGCCGATCGGAGCTGTACTTCGCCCGGAAAAAATTATAGAACACGATGTACTCTCATCGATTTCATGTCCAGGGTGTTGTGGTAGGTTTATCACCTAGAAATCGGGTGAAATGAACTTGACAGTGTACTTTGACAGCTGGTCACAACTGTCAGCTGTCATTTAATTAACTTTTGATGCCGATCGGAGCTGTACTTCGCCCGGAAAAAATTATAGAACACGATGTACTCTCATCGATTTCATGTCCAGGGTGTTGTGGTGAGTTTATCACCTAGAAATCGGGCAAAATAGACTTGACAGTGTACTTTGACAGCTAGTGACTACTGTCAGCTGTCATTTAGTACCCTTTTACTGCCGATAGAAGGTGTATTTTGCCCGGAAAAAAATATAAACGACGATGTACTCTCATCGATTTCATGTCCAGGGTGTTGTGGTAGGTTTATCACCTAGAAATCGGGTGAAATAAACTTGACAGTGTACTTTGGCAGCTGGTCACAACTGTCAGCTGTCATTTGATTAACTTTTGATGCCGATCGGAGCTGTACTTCGCCCGGAAAAAATTATAGAACACGATGTACTCTCATCGATTTCATGTCCAGGGTGTTGTGGTGAGTTTATCACCTAGAAATCGGGTGATATGAACTTGACAGTGTACTTCGACAGCTGGTCACAACTGTCAGCTGTCATTTGATTAACTTTTGATGCCGATCGAAGCTGTACTTCGCCCGGAAAAAATTATAGAACACGATGTACTCTCATCGATTTCATGTTCAGGGTGTTGTGGTGAGTTTATCACCTAGAAATCGGGCGAAATGGACTTCACAGTGTACTTTTGCAGCTAGTGACTACTGTCAGCTGTCATTTTGTACCCTTTTGGTGCCGATAGAAGCTGTACTTCGCCCGGAAAAAATTATAGACGACGATGTACTCTCATCGATTTCATGTCCAGGGTGTTGTGGTGAGTTTATCACCTAGGAATCGGGCGTAATGGACTTGACAGTGTACTTTGACAGCTAGTGACTACTGTCAGCTGTCATTTGGTACACTTTTGATGCCAACCGAAGCTGTACTTTGCCCGGAAAAAATTATAAACGACGATGTACTCTCATCGATTTCATGTCCAGGGTGTTGTGGTAGTTTTATCACCTAGAAATCGGGTGAAATGAACTTGACAGTGTTCTTTGACAGCTGGTCACAACTGTCAGCTGTCATTTGATTAACTTTTGATGCCGATCGGAGCTGTACTTCGCCCGGAAAAAATTATAGAACACGATGTACTCTCATCGATTTCATGTCCAGGGTGTTGTGGTGAGTTTATCACCTAGAAATCGGGCAAAATGGACTTGACAGTGTACTTTGACAGCTAGTGACTACTGTCAGCTGTCATTTGGTACCCTTTTGGTGCCGATAGAAGCTGTATTTCGCCCGGAAAAATTATAGACGGCGATGTATTCTCATCGATTTCATGTCCAGGGTGTTGTGGTAAGTTTATCAACTAGAAATCGGGCGTAATGAACTTGACAGTGTACTTTGACAGCTAGCCATTACTGTCAGCTGTCATCTGTTGTACTTTTGATGCCAATCGAAGCTGTATTTTGCCCAGAAAAAATTATAAACGACGATGTACTCTCATCGATTTCATGTCCAGGGTGTTGTGGTAGGTTTATCACCTAGAAATCGGGCGAAATGGACTTGACAGTGTACTTTGGAAGCTAGTGACTACTGTCAGCTGTCATTTGGTAACCTTTTGGTGCCGATAGAAGCTGTGCTTCGCCCGGAAAAAATTATAGACGACGATGTACTCTCATCGATTTCACGTCCAGGGTGTTGTGGTAGGTTTATCACCTAGAAATCTGGTGAAATGAACTTGACAGTGTACTTTGACAGCTGGTCACAACTGTCAGCTGTCATTTGATTAACTTTTGATGCCGATCGGAGCTGAACTTCGCCCGGAAAAAATTATAGAACACGATGTACTCTCATCGATTTCATGTCCAGGGTGTTGTGGTGAGTTTATCACCTAGAAATCGGGCGAAATGGACTTGACAGTGTACTTTGGAAGCTAGTGACCACTGTCAGCTGTCGTTTAGTAACCTTTTGGTGCCGATAGAAGCTGTACTTCGCCCGGAAAAAATTATAGACGACGATGTATTCTCATCGATTTCATGTCCAGGGTGTTGTGGTAAGTTTATCAACTAGAAATCGGGCGTAATGAACTTGACAGTGTACTTTGACAGCTAGCCATTACTGTCAGCTGTCATCTGTTGTACTTTTGATGCCAATCGAAGCTGTATTTTGCCCAGAAAAAATTATAAACGACGATGTACTCTCATCGATTTCATGTCCAGGGTGTTGTGGTGAGTTTATCACCTAGAAATCGGGCGAAATGGACTTGACAGTGTACTTTGGAAGCTAGTGACCACTGTCAGCTGTCGTTTAGTAACCTTTTGGTGCCGATAGAAGCTGTACTTCGCCCGGAAAAAATTATAGACGACGATGTACTCTCATCGATTTCATGTCCAGGGTGTTGTGGTGAGTTTATCACCTAGAAATCGGGCAAAATGGACTTAACAGTGTACTTTGACAGCTAGTGACTACTGTCAGCTGTCATTTGGTACCCTTTTGGTGCCGATAGAAGCTGTACTTCGCCCGGAAAAAATTATAGACGACGATGTACTCTCATCGATTTCATGTCCAGGGTGTTGTGGTGAGTTTATCACCTAGGAATCGGGCGTAATGGACTTGACAGTGTACTTTGACAGCTAGCCATTGCTGTCAGCTGTCATCTGGTACACTTTTGATGCCGATCGGAGCTGTACTTCGCCCGGAAAAAATTATAGAACACGATGTACTCTCATCGATTTCATGTCCAGGGTGTTGTGGTGAGTTTATCACCTAGAAATCGGGCGTAATGGACTTGACAGTTTACTTTTACAGCTAGCCATTACTGTCAGCTGTCATCTGGTACACTTTTGATGCCAATCAGAGCTGTAGTTCGCCCGGAAAAAATTATAGAACACGATGTACTCTCATCGATTTCATGTCCAGGGTGTTGTGGTGAGTTTATCACCTAGAAATCGGGCGAAATGGACTTGACAGTGTACTTTGACAGCTGGTCACAACTGTCAGCTGTCATTTCATTAACTTTTGATGCCGATCGGAGCTGTACTTCGCCCGGAAAAAATTATAGAACACGATGTACTCTCATCGATTTCATGTCCAGGGTGTTGTGGTGAGTTTATCACCTAGAAATCGGGCGAAATGGACTTGACAGTGTACTTTGGAAGCTAGTGACTACTGTCAGCTGTCATTTGGTACCCTTTTGATGCCGATAGAAGCTGTACTTCGCCCGGAAAAAATTATAGACGGCGATGTATTCTCATCGATTTCATGTCCAGGGTGTTGTGGTGAGTTTATCACCTAGAAATCGGACGTAATGGACTTGACAGTGTACTTTGACAGCTAGCCATTACTGTCAGCTGTCATCTTGTACACTTTTGATGCCAATCAAAGCTGTACTTTGCCCGGAAAAAATTATAAACGACGATGTACTCTCATCGATTTCATGTCCAGGGTGTTGTGGTAGGTTTATCACCTAGAAATCGGGTGAAATGGACTTGACAGTGTACTTGAGAAGCTAGTGAATACTGTCAGCTGTCATTTGTTACCCTTTTGGTGCCGATACAAGCTGTACTTCGCCCGTAAAAAAATATAAACGACGATGTACTCTCATCGATTTCATGTCCAGGGTGTTGTGGTAGGTTTATCACCTAGAAATCGGGCGAAATGGACTTGACAGTGTACTTTGACAACTAGCCACTACTGTCAGCTGTCATTTGGTACCCTTTTATTGCCAATAGAAGCTGTACTTTGCCCGGAAAAAAATATAAACGACGATGTACTCTCATCGATTTCATGTCCAGGGTGTTGTGGTAGGTTTATCACCTAGAAATCGGGTGATATGAACTTGACAGTGTACTTCGACAGCTGCTCACAAATTTCAGCTGTCATTTTAATAACTTTTGATGCCGATCGGAGCTGTACTTCGCCCGGAAAAAATTATAGAACACGATGTACTCTCATCGATTTCATGTTCAGGGTGTTGTGGTGAGTTTATCACCTAGAAATCGGGCGAAATGGACTTCACAGTGTACTTTCACAGCTAGTGACTACTGTCAGCTGTCATTTTGTACCCTTTTGGTGCCGATAGAAGCTGTACTTCGCCCGGAAAAAATTATAGACGACGATGTACTCTCATCGATTTCATGTCCAGGGTGTTGTGGTGAGTTTATCACCTAGGAATCGGGCGTAATGGACTTGACAGTGTACTTTGACAGCTATCGACTACTGTCAGCTGTCATTTGGTACACTTTTGATGCCAACCGAAGCTGTACTTTGCCCGGAAAAAATTATAAACGACGATGTACTCTCATCGATTTCATGTCCAGGGTGTTGTGGTAGGTTTATCACCTAGAAATCGGGTGAAATGAACTTGACAGTGTACTTTGACAGCTGGTCACAACTGTCAGCTGTCATTTAATTAACTTTTGATGCCGATCGGAGCTGTACTTCGCCCGGAAAAAATTATAGAACACGATGTACTCTCATCGATTTCATGTCCAGGGTGTTGTGGTGAGTTTATCACCTAGAAATCGGGCAAAATAGACTTGACAGTGTACTTTGACAGCTAGTGACTACTGTCAGCTGTCATTTAGTACCCTTTTACTGCCGATAGAAGGTGTATTTTGCCCGGAAAAAAATATAAACGACGATGTACTCTCATCGATTTCATGTCCAGGGTGTTGTGGTAGGTTTATCACCTAGAAATCGGGTGAAATAAACTTGACAGTGTACTTTGGCAGCTGGTCACAACTGTCAGCTGTCATTTGATTAACTTTTGATGCCGATCGGAGCTGTACTTCGCCCGGAAAAAATTATAGAACACGATGTACTCTCATCGATTTCATGTCCAGGGTGTTGTGGTGAGTTTATCACCTAGAAATCGGGCAAAATGGACTTGACAGTGTACTTTGGAAGCTAGTGACTACTGTCAGCTGTCATTTGCTACCCTTTTGGTGCCGATAGAAGCTGTACTTCGCCCGGAAAAAATTATAGACGACGATGTACTCTCATCGATTTCATGTCCAGGGTGTTGTGGTAGGTTTATCACCTAGAAATCGGGCGAAATGGACTTGACAGTGTACTTTGCAAGCTAGTGACTACTGTCAGCTGTCATTTAGTACCCTTTTACTGCCAATAGAAGGTGTATTTTGCCCGGAAAAAAATATAAACGACGATGTACTCTCATCGATTTCATGTCCAGGGTGTTGTGGTAGGTTTATCACCTAGAAATCGGGTGAAATAAACTTGACAGTGTACTTTGGCAGCTGGTCACAACTGTCAGCTGTCATTTGATTAACTTTTGATGCCGATCGGAGCTGTACTTCGCCCGGAAAAAATTATAGAACACGATGTACTCTCATCGATTTCATGTCCAGGGTGTTGTGGTGAGTTTATCACCTAGAAATCGGGCAAAATGGACTTGACAGTGTACTTTGGAAGCTAGTGACTACTGTCAGCTGTCATTTGCTACCCTTTTGGTGCCGATAGAAGCTGTACTTCGCCCGGAAAAAATTATAGACGACGATGTACTCTCATCGATTTCATGTCCAGGGTGTTGTGGTGAGTTTATCACCTAGAAATCGGGCGTAATGGACTTGAGAGTGTACTTTGACAGCTAGCCATTACTGTCAGCTGTCATCTTGTACACTTTTGATGCCAATCAAAGCTGTACTTTGCCCGGAAAAAATTATAAACGACGATGTACTCTCATCGATTTCATGTCCAGGGTGTTGTGGTAGGTTTATCACCTAGAAATCGGGTGAAATGAACTTGACAGTGTACTTTGACAGCTGGTAACAACTGTCAGCTGTCATTTGATTAACTTTTGATGCCGATCGGAGCTGTACTTCGCCCGGAAAAAATTATAGAACACGATGTACTCTCATCGATTTCATATCCAGGGTGTTGTGGTGAGTTTATCACCTAGAAATCGGGCGAAATGGACTTGACAGTGTACTTTGGAAGCTAGTGACTACTGTCAGCTGTCATTTGGTACCATTTTGGTGCCGATAGAAGCTGTACTTCGCCCGGAAAAAATTATAGACGACGATGTATTCTCATCGATTTCATTTCCAGGGTGTTGTGGTAAGTTTATCACCTAGAAATCGGGCGTAATGGACTTGTTAGTGTACTTTGACAGCTAGTGACTACTGTCAGCTGTCATTTAGTACCCTTTTACTGCCGATAGAAGCTGTACTTTGCCCGGAAAAAAATATAAACGACGATGTACTCTCATCGATTTCATGTCCAGGGTGTTGTGGTAGGTTTATCACCTAGAAATCGGGTGAAATAAACTTGACAGTGTACTTTGACAGCTGGTCACAACTGTCAACTGTCATTTGATTAACTTTTGATGCCGATCGGAGCTGTACTTCGCCCGGAAAAAATTATAGAACACGATGTACTCTCATCGATTTCATGTCCAGGGTGTTGTGGTGAGTTTATCACCTAGAAATCGGGCGAAATGGACTTGACAGTGTACTTTGGAAGCTAGTGACTACTATCAGCTGTCACTTGGTACCCTTTTGGTGCCGATAGAAGCTGTACTTCGCCCGGAAAAAATTATAGACGACGATGTACTCTCATCGATTTCATGTCCAGGGTGTTGTGGTGAGTTTATCACCTAGAAATCGGGCGTAATGGACTTGACAGTGTACTTTCGAAGCTAGCCATTACTGTCAGCTGTTATCTTGTACACTTGTGATGCCAATCAAAGCTGTACTTTGCCCGGAAAAAATTATAAACGACGATGTACTCTCATCGATTTCATGTCCAGGGTGTTGTGGTAGGTTTATCACCTAGAAATCGGGTGAAATGAACTTGACAGTGTACTCTGACAGCTAGACACAACTGCCAGCTGTCATTTGATGAACTTTTGATGCCGATCGGAGCTGTACTTCGCCCGGAAAAAATTATAGAACACGATGTACTCTCATCGATTTCATGTCCAGAGTGTTGTGGTGAGTTTATCACCTAGAAATCGGGCGTAATAGACTTGACAGTGTACTTTGACAGCTAGCCATTACTGTCAGCTGTCATCTGGTACACTTTTGATGCCAATCGAAGCTGTACTTTGCCCGGAAAAAATTATAAACGACGATGTACTCTCATCGATTTCATGTCCAGGGTGTTGTGGTAGGTTTATCACCTAGAAATCGGGTGTAATGAACTTGACAGTGAACTTTGACAGCTGGTCACATTTGTCAGCTGTCATTTTATTAACTTTTGATGCTGATCAGAGCTGTACTTCGCCCGGAAAAAATTATAGAACACGATGTACTCTCATCGATTTCATGTCCATGGTGTTGTGGTAGGTTTATCACCTAGAAATCGGGCGAAATGGACTTGACAGTGTACTTTGACAACTAGTCACTACTGTCATCTGTCATTTGGTACCCTTTAATTGCCGATAGAAGCTGTACTTTGCCCGGAAAAAAATATAAACGACGATGTACTCTCATCGATTTCATGTCCAGGGTGTTGTGGTAGGTTTATCACCTAGAAATCGGGTGTAATGAACTTGACAGTGTACTTTGACAGCTGGACACATTTGTCAGCTGTCATTTTATAAACTTTTGATGTTGATCGGAGCTGTACTTCGCCCGGAAAAAAATATAGAACACGATGTACTCTCATCGATTTCATGTTCAGGGTGTTGTGGTGAGTTTATCACCTAGAAATCGAGCGAAATGGACTTGACAGTGTACTTTCACAGCTAGTGACTACTGTCAGCTATCGATTTCATGTCCAGGGTGTTGTGGTAAGTTTATCAACTAGAAATCGGGCGTAATGGACTTGACAGTGAACTTTGACAGCTAGCCATTACTGTCAGCTGGTTTCTGGTACACTTTTGATGCCAATCGAAGCTGTACTTTGCCCGGAAAAAATTATAAACGACGATGTACTCTCATCGACTTCATGTCCAGGGTGTTGTGGTAGGTTTATCACCTAGAAATCGGGTGAAATGAACTTGACAGTGTACTTTGACAATTGGTCACAACTGTCAGCTGTGATTTGATTAACTTTTGATGCCGATCGGAGCTGTACTTCGCCCGGAAAAAATTATAGAACACGATGTACTCTCATCGATTTCATGTCCAGGGTGTTGTGGTGAGTTTATCACCTAGAAATCGGGCGAAATAGACTTGACAGTGTACTTTGGAAGCTAGTGACTACTGTCAGCTGTCATTTGGTACCCTTTTGGTGCCGATCGAAGCTGTACTTCGCCCGGAAAAAATTATAGACGACGATGTATTCTCATCGATTTCATGTCCAGGGTGTTGTGGTAAGTTTATCAACTAGAAATCGAGTGAAATGGACTTGACAGTGTACTTTGACAGCTAGCCACAACTGTCAGCTGTCATTTGGTACACTTTTAATGCCGATAGAAGCTGTACTTTGCCCGGAAAAAATTATAGAACACGATGTACTCTCATCGATTTCATGTCCAGGGTGTTGTGGTGAGTTTATCACCTAGAAATCGGGCGAAATGGACTTGACAGTTTACTTTGACAGCTGGTCACAACTGTCAGCTGTCATTTGATTAACTTTTGATGCCGATCAAAGCTGTACTTCGCCCGGAAAAAATTATAGAACACGATGTACTCTCATCGATTTCATGTCCAGGGTGTTGTGGTGAGTTTATCACCTAGAAATCGGGCGAAATGGACTTGACAGTGTACTTTGGAAGCTAGTGACTACTGTCAGCTGTCATTTGGTATACTTTTGATGCCAACCGAAGCTGTACTTCGCCCGGAAAAAATTATAGAACACGATGTACTCTCATCGATTTCATGTCCAGGGTGTTGTGGTGAGTTTATCACCTAGAAATCGGGCGAAATGGACTTGACAGTGTACTTTGGAAGCTAGTGACTACTGTCAGCTGTCATTTGGTACACTTTTGATGCCAACCGAAGCTGTACTTTGCCCGGAAAAAATTATAAACGACGATGTACTCTCATCGATTTCATGTCCAGGGTGTTGTGGTAGGTTTATCACCTAGAAATCGGGCGAAATGGACTTGACAGTGTACTTTGACAACTAGTCACTACTGTCATCTGTCATTTGGTACCCTTTAATTGCCGATAGAAGCTGTACTTTGCCCGGAAAAAAATATAAACGACGATGTACTCTCATCGATTTCATGTCCAGGGTGTTGTGGTAGGTTTATCACCTAGAAATCGGGTGTAATGAACTTGACAGTGTACTTTGACAGCTGGACACATTTGTCAGCTGTCATTTTATAAACTTTTGATGTTGATCGGAGCTGTACTTCGCCCGGAAAAAAATATAGAACACGATGTACTCTCATCGATTTCATGTTCAGGGTGTTGTGGTGAGTTTATCACCTAGAAATCGGGCGAAATGGACTTGACAGTGTACTTTCACAGCTAGTGACTACTGTCAGCTATCGATTTCATGTCCAGGGTGTTGTGGTAAGTTTATCAACTAGAAATCGGGCGTAATGGACTTGACAGTGTACTTTGACAGCTAGCCATTACTGTCAGCTGGTTTCTGGTACACTTTTGATGCCAATCGAAGCTGTACTTTGCCCGGAAAAAATTATAAACGACGATGTACTCTCATCGACTTCATGTCCAGGGTGTTGTGGTAGGTTTATCACCTAGAAATCGGGTGAAATGAACTTGACAGTGTACTTTGACAATTGGTCACAACTGTCAGCTGTGATTTGATTAACTTTTGATGCCGATCGGAGCTGTACTTCGCCCGGAAAAAATTATAGAACACGATGTACTCTCATCGATTTCATGTCCAGGGTGTTGTGGTGAGTTTATCACCTAGAAATCGGGCGAAATAGACTTGACAGTGTACTTTGAAAGCTAGTGACTACTGTCAGCTGTCATTTGGTACCCTTTTGGTGCCGATCGAAGCTGTACTTCGCCCGGAAAAAATTATAGACGACGATGTATTCTCATCGATTTCATGTCCAGGGTGTTGTGGTAAGTTTATCAACTAGAAATCGAGTGAAATGGACTTGACAGTGTACTTTGACAGCTAGCCACAACTGTCAGCTGTCATTTGGTACACTTTTAATACCGATAGAAGCTGTACTTTGCCCGGAAAAAATTATAGAACACGATGTACTCTCATCGATTTCATGTCCAGGGTGTTGTGGTGAGTTTATCACCTAGAAATCGGGCGAAATGGACTTGACAGTTTACTTTGACAGCTGGTCACAACTGTCAGCTGTCATTTGGTTAACTTTTGATGCCGATCAAAGCTGTACTTCGCCCGGAAAAAATTATAGAACACGATGTACTCTCATCGATTTCATGTCCAGGGTGTTGTGGTGAGTTTATCACCTAGAAATCGGGCGAAATGGACTTGACAGTGTACTTTGGAAGCTAGTGACTACTGTCAGCTGTCATTTGGTATACTTTTGATGCCAACCGAAGCTGTACTTCGCCCGGAAAAAATTATAGAACACGATGTACTCTCATCGATTTCATGTCCAGGGTGTTGTGGTGAGTTTATCACCTAGAAATCGGGCGAAATGGACTTGACAGTGTACTTTGGAAGCTAGTGACTACTGTCAGCTGTCATTTGGTACACTTTTGATGCCAACCGAAGCTGTACTTTGCCCGGAAAAAATTATAAACGACGATGTACTCTCATCGATTTCATGTCCAGGGTGTTGTGGTAGGTTTATCAACTAGAAATCGAGTGAAATGGACTTGACGATGTACTTTGACAGCTAGCCACAACTGTCAGCTGTCATTTGGTACACTTTTAATGCCGATCGGAGCTGTACTTCGCCCGGAAAAAATTATAGAACACGATGTACTCTCATCGATTTCATGTTCAGGGTGTTGTGGTGAGTTTATCACCTAGAAATCGGGCGAAATGGACTTCACAGTGTACTTTCACAGCTAGTGACTACTGTCAGCTGTCATTTTGTACCCTTTTGGTGCCGATAGAAGCTGTACTTCGCCCGGAAAAAATTATAGACGACGATGTACTCTCATCGATTTCATGTCCAGGGTGTTGTGGTGAGTTTATCACCTAGGAATCGGGCGTAATGGACTTGACAGTGTACTTTGACAGCTATCGACTACTGTCAGCTGTCATTTGGTACACTTTTGATGCCAACCGAAGCTGTACTTTGCCCGGAAAAAATTATAAACGACGATGTACTCTCATCGATTTCATGTCCAGGGTGTTGTGGTAGGTTTATCACCTAGAAATCGGGAGAAATGAACTTGACAGTGTACTTTGACAGCTGGTCACAACTGTCAGCTGTCATTTAATTAACTTTTGATGCCGATCGGAGCCGTACTTTGCCCGGAAAAAATTATAGAACACGATGTACTCTCATCGATTTCATGTCCAGGGTGTTGTGGTGAGTTTATCACCTAGAAATCGGGCAAAATAGACTTGACAGTGTACTTTGACAGCTAGTGACTACTGTCAGCTGTCATTTGTTACCCTTTTGGTGCCGATAGAAGCTGTATTACGCCCGGAAAAATTATAGACGACGATGTATTCTCATCGATTTCATGTCCAGGGTGTTGTGGTAAGTTTATCAACTAGAAATTGGGCGTAATGGACTTGACAGTGTACTTTGACAGCTAGCCATTACTGTCAGCTGTCATTTGTTGTACTTTTGATGCCAATCGAAGCTGTATTTTGCCCGGAAAAAATTATAAACGACGATGTACTCTCATCGATTTCATGTCCAGGGTGTTGTGGTAGGTTTATCACCTAGAAATCGGGCGAAATGGACTTGACAGTGTACTTTGCAAGCTAGTGACTACTGTCAGCTGTCATTTAGTACCCTTTTACTGCCGATAGAAGGTGTATTTTGCCCGGAAAAAAATATAAACGACGATGTACTCTCATCGATTTCATGTCCAGGGTGTTGTGGTGGGTTTATCACCTAGAAATCGGGTGAAATAAACTTGACAGTGAACTTTGACAGCTGGTCACATTTGTCAGCTGTCATTTTATTAACTTTTGATGCTGATCAGAGCTGTACTTCGCCCGGAAAAAATTATAGAACACGATGTACTCTCATCGATTTCATGTCCATGGTGTTGTGGTAGGTTTATCACCTAGAAATCGGGCGAAATGGACTTGACAGTGTACTTTGACAACTAGTCACTACTGTCATCTGTCATTTGGTACCCTTTAATTGCCGATAGAAGCTGTACTTTGCCCGGAAAAAAATATAAACGACGATGTACTCTCATCGATTTCATGTCCAGGGTGTTGTGGTAGGTTTATCACCTAGAAATCGGGTGTAATGAACTTGACAGTGTACTTTGACAGCTGGACACATTTGTCAGCTGTCATTTTATAAACTTTTGATGTTGATCGGAGCTGTACTTCGCCCGGAAAAAAATATAGAACACGATGTACTCTCATCGATTTCATGTTCAGGGTGTTGTGGTGAGTTTATCACCCAGAAATCGGGCGAAATGGACTTGACAGTGTACTTTCACAGCTAGTGACTACTGTCAGCTATCGATTTCATGTCCAGGGTGTTGTGGTAAGTTTATCAACTAGAAATCGGGCGTAATGGACTTGACAGTGTACTTTGACAGCTAGCCATTACTGTCAGCTGGTTTCTGGTACACTTTTGATGCCAATCGAAGCTGTACTTTGCCCGGAAAAAATTATAAACGACGATGTACTCTCATCGACTTCATGTCCAGGGTGTTGTGGTAGGTTTATCACCTAGAAATCGGGTGAAATGAACTTGACAGTGTACTTTGACAATTGGTCACAACTGTCAGCTGTGATTTGATTAACTTTTGATGCCGATCGGAGCTGTACTTCGCCCGGAAAAAATTATAGAACACGATGTACTCTCATCGATTTCATGTCCAGGGTGTTGTGGTGAGTTTATCACCTAGAAATCGGGCGAAATAGACTTGACAGTGTACTTTGAAAGCTAGTGACTACTGTCAGCTGTCATTTGGTACCCTTTTGGTGCCGATCGAAGCTGTACTTCGCCCGGAAAAAATTATAGACGACGATGTATTCTCATCGATTTCATGTCCAGGGTGTTGTGGTAAGTTTATCAACTAGAAATCGAGTGAAATGGACTTGACAGTGTACTTTGACAGCTAGCCACAACTGTCAGCTGTCATTTGGTACACTTTTAATGCCGATAGAAGCTGTACTTTGCCCGGAAAAAATTATAGAACACGATGTACTCTCATCGATTTCATGTCCAGGGTGTTGTGGTGAGTTTATCACCTAGAAATCGGGCGAAATGGACTTGACAGTTTACTTTGACAGCTGGTCACAACTGTCAGCTGTCATTTGATTAACTTTTGATGCCGATCAAAGCTGTACTTCGCCCGGAAAAAATTATAGAACACGATGTACTCTCATCGATTTCATGTCCAGGGTGTTGTGGTGAGTTTATCACCTAGAAATCGGGCGAAATGGACTTGACAGTGTACTTTGGAAGCTAGTGACTACTGTCAGCTGTCATTTGGTATACTTTTGATGCCAACCGAAGCTGTACTTCGCCCGGAAAAAATTATAGAACACGATGTACTCTCATCGATTTCATGTCCAGGGTGTTGTGGTGAGTTTATCACCTAGAAATCGGGCGAAATGGACTTGACAGTGTACTTTGGAAGCTAGTGACTACTGTCAGCTGTCATTTGGTACACTTTTGATGCCAACCGAAGCTGTACTTTGCCCGGAAAAAATTATAAACGACGATGTACTCTCATCGATTTCATGTCCAGGGTGTTGTGGTAGGTTTATCAACTAGAAATCGAGTGAAATGGACTTGACGATGTACTTTGACAGCTAGCCACAACTGTCAGCTGTCATTTGGTACACTTTTAATGCCGATCGGAGCTGTACTTCGCCCGGAAAAAATTATAGAACACGATGTACTCTCATCGATTTCATGTTCAGGGTGTTGTGGTGAGTTTATCACCTAGAAATCGGGCGAAATGGACTTCACAGTGTACTTTCACAGCTAGTGACTACTGTCAGCTGTCATTTTGTACCCTTTTGGTGCCGATAGAAGCTGTACTTCGCCCGGAAAAAATTATAGACGACGATGTACTCTCATCGATTTCATGTCCAGGGTGTTGTGGTGAGTTTATCACCTAGGAATCGGGCGTAATGGACTTGACAGTGTACTTTGACAGCTATCGACTACTGTCAGCTGTCATTTGGTACACTTTTGATGCCAACCGAAGCTGTACTTTGCCCGGAAAAAATTATAAACGACGATGTACTCTCATCGATTTCATGTCCAGGGTGTTGTGGTAGGTTTATCACCTAGAAATCGGGTGAAATAAACTTGACAGTGAACTTTGACAGCTGGTCACATTTGTCAGCTGTCATTTTATAAACTTTTGATGCTGATCAGAGCTGTACTTCGCCCGGAAAAAATTATAGAACACGATGTACTCTCATCGATTTCATGTCCATGGTGTTGTGGTAGGTTTATCACCTAGAAATCGGGCGAAATGGACTTGACAGTGTACTTTGACAACTAGTCACTACTGTCATCTGTCATTTGGTACCCTTTAATTGCCGATAGAAGCTGTACTTTGCCCGGAAAAAAATATAAACGACGATGTACTCTCATCGATTTCATGTCCAGGGTGTTGTGGTAGGTTTATCACCTAGAAATCGGGTGTAATGAACTTGACAGTGTACTTTGACAGCTGGACACATTTGTCAGCTGTCATTTTATAAACTTTTGATGTTGATCGGAGCTGTACTTCGCCCGGAAAAAAATATAGAACACGATGTACTCTCATCGATTTCATGTTCAGGGTGTTGTGGTGAGTTTATCACCTAGAAATCGGGCGAAATGGACTTGACAGTGTACTTTCACAGCTAGTGACTACTGTCAGCTATCGATTTCATGTCCAGGGTGTTGTGGTAAGTTTATCAACTAGAAATCGGGCGTAATGGACTTGACAGTGTACTTTGACAGCTAGCCATTACTGTCAGCTGGTTTCTGGTACACTTTTGATGCCAATCGAAGCTGTACTTTGCCCGGAAAAAATTATAAACGACGATGTACTCTCATCGACTTCATGTCCAGGGTGTTGTGGTAGGTTTATCACCTAGAAATCGGGTGAAATGAACTTGACAGTGTACTTTGACAATTGGTCACAACTGTCAGCTGTGATTTGATTAACTTTTGATGCCGATCGGAGCTGTACTTCGCCCGGAAAAAATTATAGAACACGATGTACTCTCATCGATTTCATGTCCAGGGTGTTGTGGTGAGTTTATCACCTAGAAATCGGGCGAAATAGACTTGACAGTGTACTTTGAAAGCTAGTGACTACTGTCAGCTGTCATTTGGTACCCTTTTGGTGCCGATCGAAGCTGTACTTCGCCCGGAAAAAATTATAGACGACGATGTATTCTCATCGATTTCATGTCCAGGGTGTTGTGGTAAGTTTATCAACTAGAAATCGAGTGAAATGGACTTGACAGTGTACTTTGACAGCTAGCCACAACTGTCAGCTGTCATTTGGTACACTTTTAATGCCGATAGAAGCTGTACTTTGCCCGGAAAAAATTATAGAACACGATGTACTCTCATCGATTTCATGTCCAGGGTGTTGTGGTGAGTTTATCACCTAGAAATCGGGCGAAATGGACTTGACAGTTTACTTTGACAGCTGGTCACAACTGTCAGCTGTCATTTGATTAACTTTTGATGCCGATCAAAGCTGTACTTCGCCCGGAAAAAATTATAGAACACGATGTACTCTCATCGATTTCATGTCCAGGGTGTTGTGGTGAGTTTATCACCTAGAAATCGGGCGAAATGGACTTGACAGTGTACTTTGGAAGCTAGTGACTACTGTCAGCTGTCATTTGGTATACTTTTGATGCCAACCGAAGCTGTACTTCGCCCGGAAAAAATTATAGAACACGATGTACTCTCATCGATTTCATGTCCAGGGTGTTGTGGTGAGTTTATCACCTAGAAATCGGGCGAAATGGACTTGACAGTGTACTTTGGAAGCTAGTGACTACTGTCAGCTGTCATTTGGTACACTTTTGATGCCAACCGAAGCTGTACTTTGCCCGGAAAAAATTATAAACGACGATGTACTCTCATCGATTTCATGTCCAGGGTGTTGTGGTAGGTTTATCAACTAGAAATCGAGTGAAATGGACTTGACGATGTACTTTGACAGCTAGCCACAACTGTCAGCTGTCATTTGGTACACTTTTAATGCCGATCGGAGCTGTACTTCGCCCGGAAAAAATTATAGAACACGATGTACTCTCATCGATTTCATGTTCAGGGTGTTGTGGTGAGTTTATCACCTAGAAATCGGGCGAAATGGACTTCACAGTGTATTTTCACAGCTAGTGACTACTGTCAGCTGTCATTTTGTACCCTTTTGGTGCCGATAGAAGCTGTACTTCGCCCGGAAAAAATTATAGACGACGATGTACTCTCATCGATTTCATGTCCAGGGTGTTGTGGTGAGTTTATCACCTAGGAATCGGGCGTAATGGACTTGACAGTGTACTTTGACAGCTATCGACTACTGTCAGCTGTCATTTGGTACACTTTTGATGCCAACCGAAGCTGTACTTTGCCCGGAAAAAATTATAAACGACGATGTACTCTCATCGATTTCATGTCCAGGGTGTTGTGGTAGGTTTATCACCTAGAAATCGGGAGAAATGAACTTGACAGTGTACTTTGACAGCTGGTCACAACTGTCAGCTGTCATTTAATTAACTTTTGATGCCGATCGGAGCTGTACTTTGCCCGGAAAAAATTATAGAACACGATGTACTCTCATCGATTTCATGTCCAGGGTGTTGTGGTGAGTTTATCACCTAGAAATCGGGCAAAATAGACTTGACAGTGTACTTTGACAGCTAGTGACTACTGTCAGCTGTCATTTGTTACCCTTTTGGTGCCGATAGAAGCTGTATTACGCCCGGAAAAATTATAGACGACGATGTATTCTCATCGATTTCATGTCCAGGGTGTTGTGGTAAGTTTATCAACTAGAAATTGGGCGTAATGGACTTGACAGTGTACTTTGACAGCTAGCCATTACTGTCAGCTGTCATTTGTTGTACTTTTGATGCCAATCGAAGCTGTATTTTGCCCGGAAAAAATTATAAACGACGATGTACTCTCATCGATTTCATGTCCAGGGTGTTGTGGTAGGTTTATCACCTAGAAATCGGGCGAAATGGACTTGACAGTGTACTTTGCAAGCTAGTGACTACTGTCAGCTGTCATTTAGTACCCTTTTACTGCCGATAGAAGGTGTATTTTGCCCGGAAAAAAATATAAACGACGATGTACTCTCATCGATTTCATGTCCAGGGTGTTGTGGTAGGTTTATCACCTAGAAATCGGGTGAAATAAACTTGACAGTGTACTTTGGCAGCTGGTCACAACTGTCAGCTGTCATTTGATTAACTTTTGATGCCGATCGGAGCTGTACTTCGCCCGGAAAAAATTATAGAACACGATGTACTCTCATCGATTTCATGTCCAGGGTGTTGTGGTGAGTTTATCACCTAGAAATCGGGCAAAATGGACTTGACAGTGTACTTTGAAAGCTAGTGACTACTGTCAGCTGTCATTTGCTACCCTTTTGGTGCCGATAGAAGCTGTACTCCGCCCGGAAAAAATTATAGACGACGATGTACTCTCATCGATTTCATGTCCAGGGTGTTGTGGTGAGTTTATCACCTAGAAATCGGGCGTAATGGACTTGAGAGTGTACTTTGACAGCTAGCCATTACTGTCAGCTGTCATCTTGTACACTTTTGATGCCAATCAAAGCTGTACTTTGCCCGGAAAAAATTATAAACGACGATGTACTCTCATCGATTTCATGTCCAGGGTGTTGTGGTAGGTTTATCACCTAGAAAACGGGTGAAATGAACTTGACAGTGTACTTTGACAGCTGGTAACAACTGTCAGCTGTCATTTGATTAACTTTTGATGCCGATCGGAGCTGTACTTCGCCCGGAAAAAATTATAGAACACGATGTACTCTCATCGATTTCATATCCAGGGTGTTGTGGTGAGTTTATCACCTAGAAATCGGGTAAAATGGACTTGACAGTGTACTTTGGAAGCTAGTGACTACTGTCAGCTGTCATTTGGTACCCTTTTGGTGCCGATAGAAGCTGTACTTCGCCCGGAAAAAATTATAGACGACGATGTATTCTCATCGATTTCATTGCCAGGGTGTTGTGGTAAGTTTATCACCTAGAAATCGGGCGTAATGGACTTGTTAGTGTACTTTGACAGCTAGTGACTACTGTCAGCTGTCATTTAGTACCCTTTTACTGCCGATAGAAGGTGTATTTTGCCCGGAAAAAAATATAAACGACGATGTACTCTCATCGATTTCATGTCCAGGGTGTTGTGGTAGGTTTATCACCTAGAAATCGGGTGAAATAAACTTGACAGTGTACTTTGACAGCTGGTCACAACTGTCAACTGTCATTTGATTAACTTTTGATGCCGATCGGAGCTGTACTTCGCCCGGAAAAAATTATAGAACACGATGTACTCTCATCGATTTCATGTCCAGGGTGTTGTGGTGAGTTTATCACCTAGAAATCGGGCGAAATGGACTTGACAGTGTACTTTGGAAGCTAGTGACTACTGTCAGCTGTCACTTGGTACCCTTTTGGTGCCGATAGAAGCTGTACTTCGCCCGGAAAAAATTATAGACGACGATGTACTCTCATCGATTTCATGTCCAGGGTGTTGTGGTGAGTTTATCACCTAGAAATCGGGCGTAATGGACTTGACAGTGTACTTTCGCAGCTAGCCATTACTGTCAGCTGTTATCTTGTACACTTGTGATGCCAATCAAAGCTGTACTTTGCCCGGAAAAAATTATAAACGACGATGTACTCTCATCGATTTCATGTCCAGGGTGTTGTGGTAGGTTTATCACCTAGAAATCGGGTGAAATGAACTTGACAGTGTACTTTGACAGCTAGACACAACTGCCAGCTGTCATTTGATGAACTTTTGATGCCGATCGGAGCTGTACTTCGCCCGGAAAAAATTATAGAACACGATGTACTCTCATCGATTTCATGTCCAGAGTGTTGTGGTGAGTTTATCACCTAGAAATCGGGCGTGATAGACTTGACAGTGTACTTTGACAGCTAGCCATTACTGTCAGCTGTCATCTGGTACACTTTTGATGCCAATCGAAGCTGTACTTTGCCCGGAAAAAATTATAAACGACGATGTACTCTCATCGATTTCATGTCCAGGGTGTTGTGGTAGGTTTATCACCTAGAAATCGGGTGTAATGAACTTGACAGTGAACTTTGACAGCTGGTCACATTTGTCAGCTGTCATTTTATTAACTTTTGATGCTGATCAGAGCTGTACTTCGCCCGGAAAAAATTATAGAACACGATGTACTCTCATCGATTTCATGTCCAGGGTGTTGTGGTAGGTTTATCACCTAGAAATCGGGCGAAATGGACTTGACAGTGTACTTTGACAACTAGTCACTACTGTCATCTGTCATTTGGTACCCTTTAATTGCCGATAGAAGCTGTACTTTGCCCGGAAAAAAATATAAACGACGATGTACTCTCATCGATTTCATGTCCAGGGTGTTGTGGTAGGTTTATCACCTAGAAATCGGGTGAAATGAACTTGACAGTGTACTTTGACAGCTGGACACATTTGTCAGCTGTCATTTTATAAACTTTTGATGCTGATCGGAGCTGTACTTCACCCGGAAAAAAATATAGAACACGATGTACTCTCATCGATTTCATGTTCAGGGTGTTGTGGTGAGTTTATCACCTAGAAATCGGGCGAAATGGACTTGACAGTGTACTTTCACAGCTAGTGACTACTGTCAGCTATCGATTTCATGTCCAGGGTGTTGTGGTAAGTTTATCAACTAGAAATCGGGCGTAATGGACTTGACAGTGTACTTTGACAGCTAGCCATTACTGTCAGCTGGTTTCTGGTACACTTTTGATGCCAATCGAAGCTGTACTTTGCCCGGAAAAAATTATAAACGACGATGTACTCTCATCGACTTCATGTCCAGGGTGTTGTGGTAGGTTTATCACCTAGAAATCGGGTGAAATGAACTTGACAGTGTACTTTGACAATTGGTCACAACTGTCAGCTGTGATTTGATTAACTTTTGATGCCGATCGGAGCTGTACTTCGCCCGGAAAAAATTATAGAACACGATGTACTCTCATCGATTTCATGTCCAGGGTGTTGTGGTGAGTTTATCACCTAGAAATCGGGCGAAATGGACTTGACAGTGTACTTTGAAAGCTAGTGACTACTGTCAGCTGTCATTTGGTACCCTTTTGGTGCCGATCGAAGCTGTACTTCGCCCGGAAAAAATTATAGACGACGATGTATTCTCATCGATTTCATGTCCAGGGTGTTGTGGTAAGTTTATCAACTAGAAATCGAGTGAAATGGACTTGACAGTGTACTTTGACAGCTAGCCACAACTGTCAGCTGTCATTTGGTACACTTTTAATGCCGATAGAAGCTGTACTTTGCCCGGAAAAAATTATAGAACACGATGTACTCTCATCGATTTCATGTCCAGGGTGTTGTGGTAGGTTTATCACCTAGAAATCGGGCGAAATGGACTTGACAGTGTACTTCGGAAGCTAGTGACTACTGTCAGCTGTCATTTAGTACCCTTTTACTGCCGATAGAAGGTGTAGTTTGCCCGAAAAAAAATATAAACGACGATGTACTCTCATCGATTTCATGTCCAGGGTGTTGTGGTAGGTTTATCACCTAGAAATCGGGTGAAAAAATTTTGACAGTGTACTTTGACAGCTGTTCACAACTGTCAGCTGTCATTTGATTAACTTTTGATGCCGATCGGAGCTGTACTTCGCCCGGAAAAAATTATAGAACACGATGTACTCTCATCGATTTCATGTCCAGGGTGTTGTGGTGAGTTTATCACCTAGAAATCGGGCGAAATGGACTTGACAGTGTACTTCGGAAGCTAGTGACTACTGTCAGCTGTCATTTGGTACCCTTTTGGTGCCGATAGAAGCTGTACTTCGCCCGGAAAAAAATTATAGACGACGATGTACTCTAATCGATTTCATGTCCAGGGTGTTGTGGTAAGTTTATCACCTAGAAATCGGGCGTAATGGACTTGACAGTGTACTTCGGCAGCTAGCCATTACTGTCAGCTGTCATCTTGTACACTTTTGATGCCAATCAAAGCTGTACTTTGCCCGGAAAAAATTATAAACGACGATGTACTCTCATCGATTTCATGTCCAGGGTGTTGTGGTAGGTTTATCACCTAGAAATCGGGTGAAATGAACTTGACAGTGTACTTCAACAGCTGGTCACAACTGCTAGCTGTCATTTGATTAACTTTTGATGCCGATCGGAGCTGTACTTCACCCGGAAAAAATTATAGAACACGATGTACTCTCATCGATTTCATGTCCAGAGTGTTGTGGTGAGTTTATCACCTAGAAATCGGGCGTAATGGACTTGACAGTGTACTTTGACAGCTAGCCATTACTGTCAGCTGTCATCTGGTACACTTTTGATGCCAATCGAAGCTGTACTTTGCCCGGAAAAAATTATAAACGACGATGTACTCTCATCGATTTCATGTCCAGGGTGTTGTGGTAAGTTTATCACCTAGAAATCGGGCGTAATGGACTTGACAGTGTACTTTGGCAGCTAGCCATTACTGTCAGCTGTCATCTGGTACACTTTTGATGCCAATCGAAGCTGTACTTCGCCCGGAAAAAATTATAAACGACGATGTACTCTCATCGATTTCATGTCCAGGGTGTTGTGGTAGGTTTATCACCTAGAAATCGGGTGAAATGAACTTGACAGTGAACTTTGACAGCTGGTCACATTTGTAAGCTGTCATTTTATTAACTTTTGATGCTGATCAGAGCTGTACTTCGCCCGGAAAAAATTATAGACGACGATGTACTCTCATCGATTTCATGTCCAGGGTATTGTGGTAGGTTTATCACCTAGAAATCGGGCGAAATGGACTTGACAGTGTACTTTGACAACTAGCCACTACTGTCAGCTGTCATTTGGTACCCTTTTATTGCCGATAGAAGCTGTACTTTGCCCGGAAAAAAATATAAACGACGATGTACTCTCATCGATTTCATGTCCAGGGTGTTGTGGTAGGTTTATCACCTTGAAATCGGGTGAAATGAACTTGACAGTGTACTTTGACAGCTGTTCACAACTGTCAGCTGTCATTTGATTAACTTTTGATGCCGATCGGAGCTGTTATTCGCCCGGAAAAAATTATAGAACACGATGTACTCTCATCGATTTCATGTTCAGGGTGTTGTGGTGAGTTTATCACCTAGAAATCGGGCAAAATGGACTTGACAGTGTACTTTTACAGCTAGTGACTACTGTCAGCTGTCATTTGGTACCCTTTTGGTGCCGATAGAAGCTGTACTTCGCCCGGAAAAAATTATAGACGACGATGTACTCTCATCGATTTCATGTCCAGGGTGTTGTGGTGAGTTTATCACCTAGAAATCGGGCGTACTGGACTTGACAGTGTACTTCGACAGCTAGCCATTACTTTCAGCTGTCATCTGGTACACTTTTTATGCCAATCGAAGCTGTACTTTGCCCGGAAAAAATTATAAACGACGATGTACTCTCATCGATTTCATGTCCAGGGTGTTGTGGTAGGTTTATCACCTAGAAATCGGGTGGAATGAACTTGACAGTGTACTTTGACAGCTGGTCACAACCATTAGCTGTCATTTGATTAACTTTTGATGCCGATCGGAGCTGTACTTCGCCCGGAAAAAATTATAGAACACGATGTACTCTCATCGATTTCATGTCCAGGGTGTTGTGGTGAGTTTATCACCTAGAAATCGGGCGAAATGGACTTGACAGTGTACTTTGAAAGCTAGTGACTACTGTCAGCTGTCATTTGGTACCCTTTTGCTGCCGATAGAAGCTGTACTTCGCCCGGAAAAAATTATAGACGACGATGTACTTTCATCGATTTCATGTCCAGGGTGTTGTGGTGAGTTTATCACCTAGAAATCGGGCGTAATGGACTTGACAGTGTACTTTGACAGCTAGTCATTACTGTCAGCTGTCATCTGGTACACTTTTAATGCCAATCGAAGCTGTACTTTGCCCGGAAAAAATTATAAACGACGATGTACTCTCATCGATTTCATGTCCAGGGTGTTGTGGTAGGTTTATCACCTAGAAATCGGGTGGAATGAACTTGACAGTGTACTTTGACAGCTGGTCACAACTGTCAGCTGTCATTTGATTAACTTTTGATGCCAATCGGAGCTGTACTTCACCCGGAAAAAATTATAGAACACGATGTACTCTCATCGATTTCATGTCCAGGGTGTTGTGGTAGGTTTATCACCTAGAAATCGGGCGAAATGGACTTGACAATGTACTTTGAAAGCTAGTGACTACTGTCAGCTGTCATTTGGTACCCTTTTACTGCCGATAGAAGCTGTACTTCGCCCGGAAAAAATTATAGACGACGATGTACTCTCATCGATTTCATGTCCAGGGTGTTGTGGTGAGTTTATCACCTAGAAATCGGCCGTAATGGACTTGACAGTGTACTTTGGCAGCTGGTCACAACTGTCAGCTCTCATCTGGTACACTTTTGATGCCAATCGAAGCTGTACTTTGCCCGGAAAAAATTATAAACGACGATGTACTCTCATCGATTTCACGTCCAGGGTGTTGTGGTAGGTTTATCACCTAGAAATCGGGTGAAATGAACTTGACAGTGTAATTTGTCAGCTAGCCATTTTTGTCAGCTGGTTTCTGGTACACTTTTGATGCCAATCGAAGCTGTACTTTGCCCGGAAAAAATTATAAACGACGATGTACTCTCATCGATTTCATGTCCAGGGTGTTGTGGTAGGTTTATCACCTAGAAATCGGGTGGAATGAACTTGACAGTGTACTTTGACAGCTGGTCACAACTGTCGGCTGTCATTTAATTAACTTTTGATGCCGATCGGAGCTGTACTTCGCCCGGAAAAAATTATAGAACACGTTGTACTCTCATCGATTTCATGTCCAGGGTGTTGTGGTGAGTTTATCACCTAGAAATCGGGCGAAATGGACTTGACAGTGTACTTTGAAAGCTAGTGACTACTGTCAGCTGTCATTTGGTACCCTTTTGGTGCCGATCGAAGCTGTACTTCGCCCGGAAAAAATTATAGACGACGATGTATTCTCATCGATTTCATGTCCAGGGTGTTGTGGTAAGTTTATCAACTAGAAATCGGGTGAAATGGACTTGACAGTGTACTTCGACAGCTAGCCACAACTGTGAGCTGTCATTTGCTACCCTTTTAATGCCGATAGAAGCTGTACTTTGCCCGGAAAAAATTATAGAACACAATGTACTCTCATCGATTTCATGTCCAGGGTGTTGTGGTGAGTTTATCACCTTGGAATCGTGCAAAATGGACTTGACAGTGTACTTTGGAAGCTAGTGACTACTGTCAGCTGTCAATTGTACCCTTTTGGTGCCGATAGAAGCTGTACTTCGCCCGGAAAAAATTATAGACGACGATGTATTCTCATCGATTTCATGTCCAGGGTGTTGTGGTAAGTTTATCAACTAGAAATCGGGCGTAATGGACTTGACAGTGTACTTTGACAGCTAGTTATTACTGTCAGCTGGTTTCTGGTACACTTTTGATGCCAATCGAAGCTGTACTTTGCCCGGAAAAAATTATAAACGACGATGTACTCTCATCGATTTCATGTCCAGGGTGTTGTGGTAGGTTTATCACCTAGAAATCGGGTGAAATGAACTTGACAATGTACTTTGACAACTAGCCACTACTGTCAGCTGTCATTTGGTACCCTTTTATTGCCGATAGAAGCTGTACTTTGCCCGGAAAAAATATAAACGACGATGTACTCTCATCGATTTCATGTCCAGGGTGTTGTGGTAGGTTTATCACCTAGAAATCGGGTGAAATGAACTTGACAGTGTACTTTGACAGCTGTTCACAACTGTCAGCTGTCATTTGATTAACTTTTCATGCCGATCGGAGCTGTACTTCATCCGGAAAAAATTATAGAACACGATGTACTCTCTTCGATTTCATGTTCAGGGTGTTGTGGTAGGTTTATCACCTAGAAATCGGGTGGAATGAACTTGACAGTGTACTTTGACAGCTAGCCACAACTGTCAGCTGTCATTTGATTAACTTTTGATGCCAATCGGAGCTGTACTTCGCCCGGAAAAAATTATAGAACACGATGTACTCTCATCGATTTCATGTCCAGGGTGTTGTGGTAGGTTTATCACCTAGAAATCGGGCGAAATGGACTTGACAGTGTACTTTGACAACTAGCCACTACTGTCAGCTGTCATTTGTAACTCTTTTATTGCCGATAGAAGCTGTACTTTGCCCGGAAAAAAATATAAACGACGATGTACTCTCATCGATTTCATGTCCAGGGTGTTGTGGTAGGTTTATCACCTAGAAATCGGGTGAAATGAACTTGACAGTGTACTTTGACAGCTGTTCACAACTGTCAGCTGTAATTTGATTAACTTTTGATGCCGATCGGAGCTGTACTTCGCCCGGAAAAAATTATAGAACACGATGTACTCTCATCGATTTCATGTCCAGGGTGTTGTGGTGAGTTTATCACCTAGAAATCGGGCGAAATACACTTGACAGTGTACTTTGAAAGCTAGTGACTACTGTCAGCTGTCATTTGGTACCCTTTTGGTGCCGATAGAAGGTGTACTTCGCCCGGAAAAAATTATAGACGACGATGTACTCTCATCGATTTCATGTCCAGGGTGTTGTGGTGAGTTTATCACCTAGAAATCGGCCGTAATGGACTTGACAGTGTACTTTGGCAGCTGGTCACAACTGTCAGCTGTCATCTTGTACACTTTTGATGCCAATCGAAGCTGTACTTTGCCCGGAAAAAATTATAAACGACGATGTACTCTCATCGATTTCACGTCCAGGGTGTTGTGGTAGGTTTATCACCTAGAAATCGGGTGAAATGAACTTGACAGTGTACTTTGTCAGCTGGTGACAACTGTCAGCTGTCATTTGATTAACTTTTGATGCCGATCGGAGCTGTACTTCGCCCGGAAAAAATTATAGAACACGATGTACTCTCATCGATTTCATGTCCAGGGTGTTGTGGTGAGTTTATCACCTAGAAATCGGGCGAAATGGACTTGACAGTGTACTTTGAAAGCTAGTGACTACTGTCAGCTGTCATTTGGTACCCTTTTACTGCCGATAAAAGCTGTACTTCGCCCGGAAAAAATTATAGACGACGATGTACTCTCATCGATTTCATGTCCAGGGTGTTGTGGTGAGTTTATCACCTAGAAATCGGCCGTAATGGACTTGACAGTGTACTTTGCCAGCTGGTCACAACTGTCAGCTGTCATCTGGTATACTTTTGATGCCAATCGAAGCTGTACTTTGCCCGGAAAAAATTATAAACGACGATGTACTCTCATCGATTTCACGTCCAGGGTGTTGTGGTAGGTTTATCACCTAGAAATCGGGTGAAATGAACTTGACAGTGTACTTTGTCAGCTGGTCACAACTGTCAGCTGTCATTTGATTAACTTTTGATGCCAATTGGAGCTGTACTTCGCCCGGAAAAAATTATAGAACACGATGTACTCTCATCGATTTCATGTCCAGGGTGTTGTGGTGAGTTTATCACCTAGAAATCGGGCGAAATGGACTTGACAGTGTACTTTGAAAGCTAGTGACTACTGTCAGCTGTCATTTGGTACCCTTTTACTGCCGAAAGAAGCTGTACTTCGCCAGGAAAAAATTATAGACGACGATGTACTCTCATCGATTTCATGTCCAGGGTGTTGTGGTGAGTTTATCACCTAGAAATCGGCCGTAATGGACTTGACAGTGTACTTTGGCAGCTGGTCACAACTGTCAGCTGTCATCTGGTACACTTTTGATGCCAATCAAAGGTGTACTTTGCCCGGAAAAAATTATAAACGACGATGTACTCTCATCGATTTCACGTCCAGGGTGTTGTGGTAGGTTTATCACCTAGAAATCGGGTGAAATGAACTTGACAGTGTACTTTGTCAGCTGGTCACAACTGTCAGCTGTCATTTGATTAAGTTTTGATGCCGATCGAAGCTGTACTTCGCCCGGAAAAAATTATAGAACACGATGTACTCTCATCGATTTCATGTCCAGGGTGTTGTGGTAAGTTTATCAACTAGAAATCGGGTGAAATGGACTTGACAGTGTACTTTGACAGCTAGACACAACTTTCACCTGTCATTTAGTAACCTTTTAATGCCGATAGAAGCTGTACTTTGCCCGGAAAAAATTATAGAACACGATGTACTCTCATCGATTTCATGTCCAGGGTGTTGTGGTAAGTTTATCAACTGGAAATCGGGCGTAATGGACTTGACAGTGTACTTTGACAGCTAGCCATTACTGTTAGCTGGTGTGTGGTACACTTTTGATGCCAATCGAAGCTGTACTTTGCCCGGAAAAAATTATAAACGACGATGTACTCTCATCGATTTCATGTCCAGGGTGTTGTGGTAGGTTTATCACCTAGAAATCGGGTGAAATGAACTTGACAGTGTACTTTGGAAGCTAGTGACTACTGTCAGCTGTCATTTGGTACCCTTTTTGTGCCGATCGAAGCTTTACTTCGCCCGGAAAAAATTATAGACGACGATGTATTCTCATCGATTTCATGTCCAGGGTGTTGTGGTAAGTTTATCAACTAGAATTCGGGTGAAATGGACTTGACAGTGTACTTTGACAGCTAGACACAACTTTCACCTGTCATTTAGTAACCTTTTAATGCCGATAGAAGCTGTACTTCGCCCGGAAAAAATTATAGAACACGATGTACTCTCATCGATTTCATGTCCAGGGTGTTGTGGTAAGTTTATCAACTAGAAATCGGGTGAAATGGACTTGACAGTGTACTTTGACAGCTAGACACAACTTTCACCTGTCATTTAGTAACCTTTTAATGCCGATAGAAGCTGTACTTTGCCCGGAAAAAATTATAGAACACGATGTACTCTCATCGATTTCATGTCCAGGGTGTTGTGGTAAGTTTATCAACTGGAAATCGGGCGTAATGGACTTGACAGTGTACTTTGACAGCTAGCCATTACTGTCAGCTGTCATCTGGTACACTTTTGATGCCAATCAAAGGTGTACTTTGCCCGGAAAAAATTATAAACGACGATGTACTCTCATCGATTTCATGTCCAGGGTGTTGTGGTAGGTTTATCACCTAGAAATCGGGTGAAATGAACTTGACAGTGTACTTTGGAAGCTAGTGACTACTGTCAGCTGTCATTTGGTACCCTTTTTGTGCCGATCGAAGCTTTACTTCGCCCGGAAAAAATTATAGACGACGATGTATTCTCATCGATTTCATGTCCAGGGTGTTGTGGTAAGTTTATCAACTAGAATTCGGGTGAAATGGACTTGACAGTGTACTTTGACAGCTAGACACAACTTTCACCTGTCATTTAGTAACCTTTTAATGCCGATAGAAGCTGTACTTTGCCCGGAAAAAATTATAGAACACGATGTACTCTCATCGATTTCATGTCCAGGGTGTTGTGGTGAGTTTATCACCTTGGAATCGTGCAAAATGGACTTGACAGTGTACTTTGGAAGCTAGTGACTACTGTCAGCTGTCATTTGGTACCCTTTTGGTGCCGATAGAAGCTGTACTTCGCCCGGAAAAAATTATAGACGACGATGTATTCTCATCGATTTCATGTCCAGGGTGTTGTGGTAAGTTTATCAACTGGAAATCGGGCGTAATGGACTTGACAGTGTACTTTGACAGCTAGCCATTACTGTTAGCTGGTGTCTGGTACACTTTTGATGCCAATCGAAGCTGTACTTTGCCCGGAAAAAATTATAAACGACGATGTACTCTCATCGATTTCATGTCCAGGGTGTTGTGGTAGGTTTATCACCTAGAAATCGGGTGAAATGAACTTGACAGTGTACTTTGACAGCTGGTCACAACTGTCAGCTGTCATTTCATTAACTTTTGATGCCGATCGGAGCTGTACTTCGCCCGGAAAAAATTATAGAACACGATGTACTCTCATCGATTTCATGTCCAGGGTGTTGTGGTGAGTTTATCACCTAGAAATCGGGCGAAATGGACTTGACAGTGTACTTTGGAAGCTAGTGACTACTGTCAGCTGTCATTTGTTACCCTTTTGGTGCCGATAGAAGCTGTACTTCGCCCGGAAAAAATTATAGACGACGATGTACTCTCATCGATTTCATGTCCAGGGTGTTGTGGTGAGTTTATCACCTAGAAATCGGGCGTAATGGACTTGACAGTGTACTTTGACAGCTAGTGACTACTGTCAGCTGTCATTTGGTACCCTTTTGGTGCCGATAGAAGCTGTACTTCGCCCGGAAAAAATTATAAACGACGATGTACTCTCATCGATTTCATGTCCAGGGTGTTGTGGTAGGTTTATCACCTAGAAATCGGGTGAAATGAACTTAACAGTGTACTTTGACAGCTGTTCACAACTGTCAGCTGTCATTTGATTAACTTTTGATGCCGATCGGAGCTGTAATTTGCCCGGAAAAAATTATAGAACACGATGTACTCTCATCGATTTCATGTTCAGGGTGTTGTGGTGAGTTTATCACCTAGAAATCGGGCGAAATGGACTTGACAGTGTACTTTCACAGCTAGTGACTACTGTCAGCTGTCAGTTGGTACCCTTTTGGTGCCGATAGAAGCTGTACTTCGCCCGGAAAAAATTATAGACGACGATGTACTCTCATCGATTTCATGTCCAGGGTGTTGTGGTGAGTTTATCACCTAGAAATCGGGCGTACTGGACTTGACAGTGTACTTTGACAGCTAGTCATTACTGTTCGCTGTCATCTGGTACACTTTTGATGCCAATCGAAGCTGTACTTTGCCCGGAAAAAATTATAAACGACGATGTACTCTCATCGATTTCATGTCCAGGGTGTTGTGGTAGGTTTATCACCTAGAAATCGGGTGGAATGAACTTGACAGTGTACTTTGACAGCTGGTCACAACTGTCAGCTGTCATTTGATTAACTTTTGATGCCGATCGGAGCTGTACTTCGCCCGGAAAAAATTATAGAACACGATGTACTCTCATCGATTTCATGTCCGGGGTGTTGTGGTGAGTTTATCACCTTGGAATCGTGCAAAATGGACTTGACAGTGTACTTTGGAAGCTAGCGACTACTGTCAGCTGTCATTTGGTACCCTTTTGGTGCCGATAGAAGCTGTACTTCGCCCGGAAAAAATTATAGACGACGATGTATTCTCATCGATTTCATGTCCAGGGTGTTGTGGTAAGTTTATCAACTAGAAATCGGGCGTAATGGACTTGACAGTGTACTTTGACAGCTAGCCATTACTGTTAGCTGGTTTCTGGTACACTTTTGATGCCAATCGAAGCTGTACTTTGCCCGGAAAAAATTATAAACGACGATGTACTCTCATCGATTTCATGTCCAGGGTGTTGTGGTAGGTTTATCACCTAGAAATCGGGTGAAATGAACTTGACAGTGTACTTTGAAAGCTAGCCATTACTGTTAGCTGGTTTCTGGTACACTTTTGATGCCAATCGAAGCTGTACTTTGCCCGGAAAAAATTATAAACGACGATGTACTCTCATCGATTTCATGTCCAGGGTGTTGTGGTAAGTTTATCAACTAGAAATCGGGTGAAATGGACTTGACAGTGTACTTTGACAGCTAGTCACAACTGTCAGCTGTCATTTGGTACCCTTTTGGTGCCGATAAAAGCTGTACTTTGCCCGGAAAAAATTATAGAACACGATGTACTCTCATCGATTTCATGTCCAGGGTGTTGTGGTGAGTTTATCACCTTGGAATCGTGCAAAATGGACTTGACAGTGTACTTAGGAAGCTAGTGACTACTGTCAGCTGTCATTTGGTACCCGTTTGGTGCCGATAGAAGCTGTACTTCGCCCGGAAAAAATTATAGACGACGATGTATTCTCATCGATTTCATGTCCAGGGTGTTGTGGTAAGTTTATCAACTAGAAATCGGGCGTAATGGACTTGACAGTGTACTTTGACAGCTAGCCATTACTGTAAGCTGGTTTCTGGTACACTTTTGATGCCAATCGAAGCTGTACTTTGCCCGGAAAAAATTATAAACGACGATGTACTCTCATCGATTTCATGTCCAGGGTGTTGTGGTAGGTTTATCACCTAGAAATCGGGTGAAATGAACTTGACAGTGTACTTTAAAAGCTAGTGACTTTTGTCAGCTGTCAGTTGGTACCCTTTTGGTGCCGATCGAAGCTGTACTTCGCCCGGAAAAAATTATAGACGACGATGTATTCTCATCGATTTCATGTCGAGGGTGTTGTGGTAAGTTTATCAACTAGAAATCGGGTGAAATGGACTTGACAGTGTACTTTGACAGCTAGCCACAACTGTCAGCTGTCATTTGGTACCCTTTTAATGCCGATAGAAGCTGTACTTTGCCCGGAAAAAATTATAGAACACGATGTACTCTCATCGATTTCATGTCCAGGGTGTTGTGGTGAGTTTATCACCTTGGAATCGTGCAAAATGGACTTGACAGTGTACTTTGGAAGCTAGTGACTACTGTCAGCTGTCATTTGGTACATTTTTGGTGCCGATAGAAGCTGTGCTTCGCCCGGAAAAAATTATAGACGACGATGTATTCTCATCGATTTCATGTCCAGGGTGTTGTGGTAAGTTTATCAACTAGAAATCGGGCGTAATGGACTTGACAGTGTACTTCGACAGCTAGCCATTACTGTCAGCTAGTTTCTGGTACACTTTTGATGCCAATCGAAGCTGTACTTTGCCCGGAAAAAATTATAAACGACGATGTACTCTCATCGACTTCATGTCCAGGGTGTTGTGGTAGGTTTATCACCTAGAAATCGGGTGAAATGAACTTGACAGTGTACTTTGACAATTGGTCACAACTGTCAGCTGTCATTTGATTAACTTTTGATGCCGATCGGAGCTGTACTTCGCCCGAAAAAAATTATAGAACACGATGTACTCTCATCGATTTCATGTCCAGGGTGTTGTGGTGAGTTTATCACCTAGAAATCGGGCGAAATGGACTTGACAGTGTACTTTGACAGCTAGCCACAACTGTCAGCTGTCATTTGATACGCTTTTAATGCCGATAGAAGCTGTACTTTGCCCGGAAAAAATTATAGAACACGATGTACTCTCATCGATTTCATGTCCAGGGTGTTGTGGTAGGTTTATCACCTAGAAATCGGGCGAAATGGACTTGACAGTGTACTTCGGAAGCTAGTGACTACTGTCAGCTGTCATTTAGTACCCTTTTACTGCCGATAGAAGGTGTAATTTGCCCGGAAAAAAATATAAACGACGATGTACTCTCATCGATTTCATGTCCAGGGTGTTGTGGTATGTTTATCAACTAGAAATCGGGCGTAATGGACTTGACAGTGTACTTTGACAGC
Source organism: Oxycera nigricornis (assembly GCA_963942545.1). NCBI lineage: Eukaryota > Metazoa > Arthropoda > Insecta > Diptera > Stratiomyidae > Oxycera > Oxycera nigricornis. The sequence goes on along the minus strand of OZ012664.1, from coordinate 16,225,781 downwards.
TAGCCATTACTGTAAGCTGTCATTTGATAAACTTTTGATGCCGATCGGAGCTGTACTTCGCCCGGAAAAAATTATAGAACACGATGTACTCTCATCGATTTCATGTCCAGGGTGTTGTGGTGAGTTTATCAACTAGAAATCGGGCGAAATGGACTTGACAGTGTACTTTGGAAGCTAGTGACTACTGTCAGCTGTCATCTGGTACCCTTTTGTTGCCGATAGAAGCTGTACTTCGCCCGGAAAAAAATATAGACGACGATGTACTCTCATCGATTTCATGTCCAGGGTGTTGTGGTGAGTTTATCACCTAGAAATCGGGCGTAATGGACTTGACAGTGTACTTTGACAGCTAGCCATTACTGTCAGCTGTCATCTTGTACACTTTTGATGCCAATCAAAGCTGTACTTTGCCCGGAAAAAATTATAAACGACGATGTACTCTCATCGATTTCATGTCCAGGGTGTTGTGGTAGGTTTATCACCTAGAAATCGGGTGAAATGAACTTGACAGTGTACTTCGACAGCTGTTCACAACTGTCAGCTGTCATTTGATTAACTTTTGATGCCGATCGGAGCTGTTCTTCGCCCGGAAAAAATTATAGAACACGATGTACTCTCATCGATTTCATGTCCAGAGTGTTGTGGTGAGTTTATCACCTAGAAATCGGGCGTAATGGACTTGACAGTGTACGTTGACAGCTAGCCATTACTGTCAGCTGTCATCTGGTACACTTTTGATGCCAATCGAAGCTGTACTTTGCCCGGAAAAAATTATAAACGACGATGTACTCTCATCGATTTCATGTCCAGGGTGTTGTGGTAAGTTTATCACCTAGAAATCGGGCGTAATGGACTTGACAGTGTACTTTGGCAGCTAGCCATTACTGTCAGCTGTCATCTGGTATACTTTTAATGCCAATCGAAGCTGTACTTCACCCGGAAAAAATTATAAACGACGATGTACTCTCATCGATTTCATGTCCAGGGTGTTGTGGTAGGTTTATCACCTAGAAATCGGGTGAAATGAACTTGACAGTGAACTTTGACAGCTGGTCACATTTGTCAGCTGTCATTTTATTAACTTTTGATGCTCATCAGAGCTGTACTTCGCCCGGAAAAAATTATAGAACACGATGTACTCTCATCGATTTCATGTCCAGGGTGTTGTGGTGAGTTTATCACCTAGAAATCGGGCAAAATGGACTTGACAGTGTACTTTGGAAGCTAGTGACTACTGTCAGCTGTCATCTGGTACCCTTTTGCTGCCGATAGAAGCTGTACTTCGCCCGGAAAAAATTATAGACGACGATGTACTCTCATCGATTTCATGTCCAGGGTGTTGTGGTGAGTTTATCACCTAGAAATCGGGCGTAATGGACTTGACAGTGTACTTTGACAGCTAGTCATTACTGTCAGCTGTCATCTGGTACACTTTTGATGCCAATCGAAGCTGTACTTTGCCCGGAAAAAATTATAAACGACGATGTACTCTCATCGATTTCATGTCCAGGGTGTTGTGGTAGGTTTATCACCTAGAAATCGGGTGGAATGAACTTGACAGTGTACTTTGACAGCTGGCCACAACTGTCAGCTGTCATTTGATTAACTTTTGATGCCAATTGGAGCTGTACTTCGCCCGGAAAAAATTATAGAACACGATGTACTCTCATCGATTTCATGTCCAGGGTGTTGTGGTAGGTTTATCACCTAGAAATCGGGCGAAATGGACTTGACAGTGTACTTTGAAAGCTAGTGACTACTGTCAGCTGTCATTTGGTACACTTTTACTGCCGATAGAAGCTGTACTTCGCCCGGAAAAAATTATAGACGACGATGTACTCTCATCGATTTCATGTCCAGGGTGTTGTGGTGAGTTTATCACCTAGAAATCGGCCGTAATATACTTGACAGTGTACTTTGGCAGCTGGTCACAACTGTCAGCTGTCATCAATTACACTTTTGATGCCAATCGAAGCTGTACTTTGCCCGGAAAAAATTATAAACGACGATGTACTCTCATCGATTTCACGTCCAGGGTGTTGTGGTAGGTTTATCACCTAGAAATCGGGTGAAATGAACTTGACAGTGTACTTTGTCAGCTAGCCATTACTGTCAGCTGGTTTCTGGTACACTTTTGATGCCAATCGAAGCTGTACTTTGCCCGGAAAAAATTATAAACGACGATGTACTCTCATCGATTTCATGTCCAGGGTGTTGTGGTAGGTTTATCACCTAGAAATCGGGTGGAATGAACTTGACAGTGTACTTTGACAGCTGGTCACAACTGTCAGCTGTCATTTCATTAACTTTTGATGCCGATCGGAGCTGTAGTTCGCCCGGAAAAAATTATAGAACACGATGTACTCTCATCGATTTCATGTCCAGGGTGTTGTGGTGAGTTTATCACCTAGAAATCGGGCGAAATGGACTTGACATTGTACTTTGAAAGCTAGTGACTACTGTCAGCTGTCATTTGGTACCCTTTTGGTGCCGATCGAAGCTGTACTTCGCCCGGAAAAAATTATAGACGACGATGTATTCTCATCGATTTCATGTCCAGGGTGTTGTGGTAAGTTTATCAACTAGAAATCGGGTGAAATGGACTTGACAGTGTACTTTAACAGCTAGCCATTACTGTCAGCTGGTTTCTGGTACACTTTTGATGCCAATCGAAGCTGTACTTTGCCCGGAAAAAATTATAAACGACGATGTACTCTCATCGATTTCATGTCCAGGGTGTTGTGGTAGGTTTATCACCTAGAAATCGGGTGAAATGAACTTGACAGTGTACTTTGACAATTGGTCACAACTGTCAGCTGTCATTTGATTAACTTTTGATGCCGATCGGAGCTGTACTTCGCCCGAAAAAAATTATAGAACACGATGTACTCTCATCGATTTCATGTCCAGGGTGTTGTGGTGAGTTTATCACCTAGAAATCGGGCGAAATGGACTTGACAGTGTACTTTGAAAGCTAGTGACTACTGTCAGCTGTCATTTGGTACCCTTTTGATGCCGATCGAAGCTGTATTTCGCCCGGAAAAAATTATAGACGACGATGTATTCTCATCGATTTCATGTCCAGGGTGTTGTGGTAAGTTTATCAACTAGAAATCGGGTGAAATGGACTTGACAGTGTACTTTGACAGCTAGCCACAACTGTCAGCTGTCATTTGATACACTTTTAATGCCGATAGAAGCTGTACTTTGCCCGGAAAAAATTATAGAACACGATGTACTCTCATCGATTTCATGTCCAGGGTGTTGTGGTAGGTTTATCACCTAGAAATCGGGCGAAATGGACTTGACAGTGTACTTCGAAAGCTAGTGACTACTGTCAGCTGTCATTTAGTACCCTTTTACTGCCGATAGAAGGTGTAATTTGCCCGGAAAAAAATATAAACGACGATGTACTCTCATCGATTTCATGTCCAGGGTGTTGTGGTAAGTTTATCAACTAGAAATCGGGCGTAATGGACTTGACAGTGTACTTTGACAGCTAGCCATTACTGTCAGCTGTCATTTGATAAACTTTTGATGCCGATCGGAGCTGTACTTCGCCCGGAAAAAATTATAGAACACGATGTACTCTCATCGATTTCATGTCCAGGGTGTTGTGGTGAGTTTATCAACTAGAAATCGGGCGAAATGGACTTGACAGTGTACTTTGGAAGCTAGTGACTACTGTCAGCTGTCATTTGGTACCCTTTTGGTGCCGATAGAAGCTGTACTTCGCCCGGAAAAAATTATAGACGACGATGTACTCTCATCGATTTCATGTCCAGGGCGTTGTGGTGAGTTTATCACCTAGAAATCGGGCGTAATGGACTTGACAGTGTACTTTGACAGCTAGCCATTACTGTCAGCTGTCATCTTGTACACTTTTGATGCCAATCAAAGCTGTACTTTGCCCGGAAAAAATTATAAACGACGATGTACTCTCATCGATTTCATGTCCAGGGTGTTGTGGTAGGTTTATCACCTAGAAATCGGGTGAAATGAACTTGACAGTGTACTTCGACAGCTGTTCACAACTGTCAGCTGTCATTTGATTAACTTTTGATGCCGATCGGAGCTGTTCTTCGCCCGGAAAAAATTATAGAACACGATGTACTCTCATCGATTTCATGTCCAGAGTGTTGTGGTGAGTTTATCACCTAGAAATCGGGCGTAATGGACTTGACAGTGTACTTTGACAGCTAGCCATTACTGTCAGCTGTCATCTGGTACACTTTTGATGCCAATCGAAGCTGTACTTTGCCCGGAAAAAATTATAAACGACGATGTACTCTCATCGATTTCATGTCCAGGGTGTTGTGGTAAGTTTATCATCTAGAAATCGGGCGTAATGGACTTGACAGTGTACTTTGGCAGCTAGCCATTACTGTCAGCTGTCATCTGGTATACTTTTAATGCCAATCGAAGCTGTACTTCACCCGGAAAAAATTATAAACGACGATGTACTCTCATCGATTTCATGTCCAGGGTGTTGTGGTAGGTTTATCACCTAGAAATCGGGTGAAATGAACTTGACAGTGAACTTTGACAGCTGGTCACATTTGTCAGCTGTCATTTTATTAACTTTTGATGCTCATCAGAGCTGTACTTCGCCCGGAAAAAATTATAGAACACGATGTACTCTCATCGATTTCATGTCCAGGGTGTTGTGGTGAGTTTATCACCTAGAAATCGGGCAAAATGGACTTGACAGTGTACTTTGGAAGCTAGTGACTACTGTCAGCTGTCATCTGGTACCCTTTTGCTGCCGATAGAAGCTGTACTTCGCCCGGAAAAAATTATAGACGACGATGTACTCTCATCGATTTCATGTCCAGGGTGTTGTGGTGAGTTTATCACCTAGAAATCGGGCGTAATGGACTTGACAGTGTACTTTGACAGCTAGTCATTACTGTCAGCTGTCATCTGGTACACTTTTGATGCCAATCGAAGCTGTACTTTGCCCGGAAAAAATTATAAACGACGATGTACTCTCATCGATTTCATGTCCAGGGTGTTGTGGTAGGTTTATCACCTAGAAATCGGGTGGAATGAACTTGACAGTGTACTTTGACAGCTGGCCACAACTGTCAGCTGTCATTTGATTAACTTTTGATGCCAATTGGAGCTGTACTTCGCCCGGAAAAAATTATAGAACACGATGTACTCTCATCGATTTCATGTCCAGGGTGTTGTGGTAGGTTTATCACCTAGAAATCGGGCGAAATGGACTTGACAGTGTACTTTGAAAGCTAGTGACTACTGTCAGCTGTCATTTGGTACACTTTTACTGCCGATAGAAGCTGTACTTCGCCCGGAAAAAATTATAGACGACGATGTACTCTCATCGATTTCATGTCCAGGGTGTTGTGGTGAGTTTATCACCTAGAAATCGGCCGTAATATACTTGACAGTGTACTTTGGCAGCTGGTCACAACTGTCAGCTGTCATCAATTACACTTTTGATGCCAATCGAAGCTGTACTTTGCCCGGAAAAAATTATAAACGACGATGTACTCTCATCGATTTCACGTCCAGGGTGTTGTGGTAGGTTTATCACCTAGAAATCGGGTGAAATGAACTTGACAGTGTACTTTGTCAGCTAGCCATTACTGTCAGCTGGTTTCTGGTACACTTTTGATGCCAATCGAAGCTGTACTTTGCCCGGAAAAAATTATAAACGACGATGTACTCTCATCGATTTCATGTCCAGGGTGTTGTGGTAGGTTTATCACCTAGAAATCGGGTGGAATGAACTTGACAGTGTACTTTGACAGCTGGTCACAACTGTCAGCTGTCATTTCATTAACTTTTGATGCCGATCGGAGCTGTAGTTCGCCCGGAAAAAATTATAGAACACGATGTACTCTCATCGATTTCATGTCCAGGGTGTTGTGGTGAGTTTATCACCTAGAAATCGGGCGAAATGGACTTGACAGTGTACTTTGAAAGCTAGTGACTACTGTCAGCTGTCATTTGGTACCCTTTTGGTGCCGATCGAAGCTGTACTTCGCCCGGAAAAAATTATAGACGACGATGTATTCTCATCGATTTCATGTCCAGGGTGTTGTGGTAAGTTTATCAACTAGAAATCGGGTGAAATGGACTTGACAGTGTACTTTAACAGCTAGCCATTACTGTCAGCTGGTTTCTGGTACACTTTTGATGCCAATCGAAGCTGTACTTTGCCCGGAAAAAATTATAAACGACGATGTACTCTCATCGATTTCATGTCCAGGGTGTTGTGGTAGGTTTATCACCTAGAAATCGGGTGAAATGAACTTGACAGTGTACTTTGACAACTAGCCACTACTGTCAGCTGTCATTTGGTACCCTTTTATTGCCGATAGAAGCTGTACTTTGCCCGGAAAAAAATATAAACGACGATGTACTCTCATCGATTTCATGTCCAGGGTGTTGTGGTAGGTTTATCACCTAGAAATCGGGTGAAATGAACTTGACAGTGTACTTTGACAGCTGTTCACAACTGTCAGCTGTCATTTTAATAACTTTTGATGCCGATCGGAGCTGTACTTTGCCCGGAAAAAATTATAAACGACGATGTACTCTCATCGATTTCATGTCCAGGGTGTTGTGGTAGGTTTATCACCTAGAAATCGGGTGGAATGAACTTGACAGTGTACTTTGACAGCTGGTCACAACTGTCAGCTGTCATTTGATTAACTTTTGATGCCAATCGGAGCTGTACTTCGCCCGGAAAAAATTATAGAACACGATGTACTCTCATCGATTTCATGTCCAGGGTGTTGTGGTAGGTTTATCACCTAGGAATCGGGCGAAATGGACTTGACAGTGTACTTTGAAAGCTAGTGACTACTGTCAGCTGTCATTTGGTACCCTTTTACTGCCGATAGAAGCTGTACTTCGCCCGGAAAAAATTATAGACGACGATGTACTCTCATCGATTTCATGTCCAGGGTGTTGTGGTGAGTTTATCACCTAGAAACCGGCCGTAATGGACTTGACAGTGTACTTTGGCAGCTGGTCACAACTGTCAGCTGTCATCTGGTACACTTTTGATGCCAATCGAAGCTGTACTTTGCCCGGAAAAAATTATAAACGACGATGTACTCTCATCGATTTCACGTCCAGGGTGTTGTGGTAGGTTTATCACCTAGAAATCGGGTGTAATGAACTTGACAGTGTACTTTGTCAGCTAGCCATTACTGTCAGCTGGTTTCTGGTACACTTTTGATGCCAATCGAAGCTGTACTTTGCCCGGAAAAAATTATAAACGACGATGTACTCTCATCGATTTCATGTCCAGGGTGTTGTGGTAGGTTTATCACCTAGAAATCGGGTGGAATGAACTTGACAGTGTACTTTGACAGCTGGTCACAACTGTCAGCTGTCATTTCAATAACTTTTGATGCCGATCGGAGCTGTACTTCGCCCGGAAAAAATTATAGAACACGATGTACTCTCATCGATTTCATGTCCAGGGTGTTGTGGTGAGTTTATCACCTAGAAATCGGGCGAAATGGACTTGACAGTGTACTTTGAAAGCTAGTGACTACTGTCAGCTGTCATTTGGTACCCTTTTACTGCCGATAGAAGCTGTACTTCGCCCGGAAAAAATTATAGACGACGATGTACTCTCATCGATTTCATGTCCAGGGTGTTGTGGTGAGTTTATCACCTAGAAATCGGCCGTAATGGACTTGACAGTGTACTTTGGCAGCTGGTCACAACTGTCAGCTGTCATCTGGTACACTTTTGATGCCAATCGAAGCTGTATTCTGCCCGGAAAAAATTATAAACGACGATGTACTCTCATCGATTTCACGTCCAGGGTGTTGTGGTAGGTTTATCACCTAGAAATCGGGTGAAATGAACTTGACAGTGTACTTTGTCAGCTAGCCATTACTGTCAGCTGGTTTCTGGTACACTTTTGATGCCAATCGAAGCTGTACTTTGCCCGGAAAAAATTATAAACGACGATGTACTCTCATCGATTTCATGTCCAGGGTGTTGTGGTAGGTTTATCACCTAGAAATCGGGTGGAATGAACTTCACAGTGTACTTTGACAACTAGCCACTACTGTCAGCTGTCATTTGGTACCCTTTTATTGCCGATAGAAGCTGTACTTTGGCCGGAAAAAAATATAAACGACGATGTACTCTCATCGATTTCATGTCCAGGGTGTTGTGGTAGGTTTATCACCTAGAAATCGGGTGAAATGAACTTGACAGTGTACTTTGACAGCTGTTCACAACTGTCAGCTGTCATTTCATTAACTTTTGATGCCGATCGGAGCTGTACTTCGCCCGGAAAAAATTATAGAACACGATGTACTCTCATCGATTTCATGTCCAGGGTGTTGTGGTGAGTTTATCACCTAGAAATCGGGCGAAATGGACTTGACAGTGTACTTTGAAAGCTAGTGACTACTGTCAGCTGTCATTTGATACCCTTTTGGTGCCGATCGAAGCTGTACTTCGCCCGGAAAAAATTATAGACGACGATGTATTCTCATCGATTTCATGTCCAGGGTGTTGTGGTAAGTTTATCAACTAGAAATCGGGTGAAATGGACTTGACAGTGTACTTTGACAGCTAGCCACAACTGTCAGCTGTCATTTGGTACCCTTTTAATGCCGATAGAAGCTGTACTTTACCCGGAAAAAATTATAGAACACGATGTACTCTCATCGATTTCATGTCCAGGGTGTTGTGGTAGGTTTATCACATAGAAATCGGGTGAAATGAACTTGACAGTGTACTTTGACAACTAGCCACTACTGTCAGCTGTCATTTGGTACCCTTTTATTGCCGATAGAAGCTGTACTTTGCCCGGAAAAAAATATAAACGACGATGTACTCTCATCGATTTCATGTCCAGGGTGTTGTGGTAGGTTTATCACCTAGAAATCGGGTGAAATGAACTTGACAGTGTACTTTGACAGCTGTTCACAACTGTCAGCTGTCATTTTAATAACTTTTGATGCCGATCGGAGCTGTACTTTGCCCGGAAAAAATTATAAACGACGATGTACTCTCATCGATTTCATGTCCAGGGTGTTGTGGTAGGTTTATCACCTAGAAATCGGGTGGAATGAACTTGACAGTGTACTTTGACAGCTGGTCACAACTGTCAGCTGTCATTTGATTAACTTTTGATGCCAATCGGAGCTGTACTTCGCCCGGAAAAAATTATAGAACACGATGTACTCTCATCGATTTCATGTCCAGGGTGTTGTGGTAGGTTTATCACCTAGGAATCGGGCGAAATGGACTTGACAGTGTACTTTGAAAGCTAGTGACTACTGTCAGCTGTCATTTGGTACCCTTTTACTGCCGATAGAAGCTGTACTTCGCCCGGAAAAAATTATAGACGACGATGTACTCTCATCGATTTCATGTCCAGGGTGTTGTGGTGAGTTTATCACCTAGAAATCGGCCGTAATGGACTTGACAGTGTACTTTGGCAGCTGGTCACAACTGTCAGCTGTCATTTGGTACACTTTTGATGCCAATCGAAGCTGTACTTTGCCCGGAAAAAATTATAAACGACGATGTACTCTCATCGATTTCACGTCCAGGGTGTTGTGGTAGGTTTATCACCTAGAAATCGGGTGTAATGAACTTGACAGTGTACTTTGTCAGCTAGCCATTACTGTCAGCTGGTTTCTGGTACACTTTTGATGCCAATCGAAGCTGTACTTTGCCCGGAAAAAATTATAAACGACGATGTACTCTCATCGATTTCATGTCCAGGGTGTTGTGGTAGGTTTATCACCTAGAAATCGGGTGGAATGAACTTGACAGTGTACTTTGACAGCTGGTCACAACTGTCAGCTGTCATTTCAATAACTTTTAATGCCGATCGGAGCTGTACTTCGCCCGGAAAAAATTATAGAACACGATGTACTCTCATCGATTTCATGTCCAGGGTGTTGTGGTGAGTTTATCACCTAGAAATCGGGCGAAATGGACTTGACAGTGTACTTTGAAAGCTAGTGACTACTGTCAGCTGTCATTTGGTACCCTTTTACTGCCGATAGAAGCTGTACTTCGCCCGGAAAAAATTATAGACGACGATGTACTCTCATCGATTTCATGTCCAGGGTGTTGTGGTGAGTTTATCACCTAGAAATCGGCCGTAATGGACTTGACAGTGTACTTTGGCAGCTGGTCACAACTGTCAGCTGTCATCTGGTTTACTTTTGATGCCAATCGAAGCTGTACTTTGCCCGGAAAAAATTATAAACGACGATGTACTCTCATCGATTTCACGTCCAGGGTGTTGTGGTAGGTTTATCACCTAGAAATCGGGTGAAATGAACTTGACAGTGTACTTTGTCAGCTAGCCATTACTGTCAGCTGGTTTCTGGTACACTTTTGATGCCAATCGAAGCTGTACTTTGCCCGGAAAAAATTATAAACGACGATGTACTCTCATCGATTTCATGTCCAGGGTGTTGTGGTAGGTTTATCACCTAGAAATCGGGTGGAATGAACTTGACAGTGTACTTTGACAACTAGCCACTACTGTCAGCTGTCATTTGGTACCCTTTTATTGCCGATAGAAGCTGTACTTTGGCCGGAAAAAAATATAAACGACGATGTACTCTCATCGATTTCATGTCCAGGGTGTTGTGGTAGGTTTATCACCTAGAAATCGGGTGAAATGAACTTGACAGTGTACTTTGACAGCTGTTCACAACTGTCAGCTGTCATTTCATTAACTTTTGATGCCGATCGGAGCTGTACTTCGCCCGGAAAAAATTATAGAACAAGATGTACTCTCATCGATTTCATGTCCAGGGTGTTGTGGTGAGTTTATCACCTAGAAATCGGGCGAAATGGACTTGACAGTGTACTTTGAAAGCTAGTGACTACTGTCAGCTGTCATTTGGTTTCCTTTTGGTGCCGATCGAAGCTGTACTTCGCCCGGAAAAAATTATAGACGACGATGTATTCTCATCGATTTCATGTCCAGGGTGTTGTGGTAAGTTTATCAACTAGAAATCGGGTGAAATGGACTTGACAGTGTACTCTGACAGCTAGCCACAACTGTCAGCTGTCATTTGGTATCCTTTTATTGCCGATAGAAGCTGTACTTTGGCCGGAAAAAAATATAAACGACGATGTACTCTCATCGATTTCATGTCCAGGGTGTTGTGGTAGGTTTATCACCTAGAAATCGGGTGGAATGAACTTGACAGTGTACTTTGACAACTAGCCACTACTGTCAGCTGTCATTTGGTACCCTTTTATTGCCGATAGAAGCTGTACTTTGGCCGGAAAAAAATATAAACGACGATGTACTCTCATCGATTTCATGTCCAGGGTGTTGTGGTAGGTTTATCACCTAGAAATCGGGTGAAATGAACTTGACAGTGTACTTTGACAGCTGTTCACAACTGTCAGCTGTCATTTCATTAACTTTTGATGCCGATCGGAGCTGTACTTCGCCCGGAAAAAATTATAGAACACGATGTACTCTCATCGATTTCATGTCCAGGGTGTTGTGGTGAGTTTATCACCTAGAAATCGGGCGAAATGGACTTGACAGTGTACTTTGAAAGCTAGTGACTACTGTCAGCTGTCATTTGGTACCCTTTTAATGCCGATAGAAGCTGTACTTTGCCCGGAAAAAATTATAGAACACGATGTACTCTCATCGATTTCATGTCCAGGGTGTTGTGGTAGAATAATCACCTAGAAATCGGGTGAACTGAACTTGACAGTGTACTTTGACAACTAGCCACTACTGTCAGCTGTCATTTGGTATCCTTTTATTGCCGATAGAAGCTGTACTTTGGCCGGAAAAAAATATAAACGACGATGTACTCTCATCGATTTCATGTCCAGGGTGTTGTGGTAGGTTTATCACCTAGAAATCGGGTGAAATGAACTTGACAGTGTACTTTGACAGCTGTTCACAACTGTCAGCTGTCATTTGATTAACTTTTGATGCCGATCGGAGCTGTACTTTGCCCGGAAAAAATTATAAACGACGATGTACTCTCATCGATTTCATGTCCAGGGTGTTGTGGTAGGTTTATCACCTAGAAATCGGGTGGAATGAACTTGACAGTGTACTTTGACAGCTGGTCACAACTGTCAGCTGTCATTTGATTAACTTTTGATGCCAATCGGAGCTGTACTTCGCCCGGAAAAAAATATAGAACACGATGTACTCTCATCGATTTCATGTCCAGGGTGTTGTGGTAGGTTTATCACCTAGAAATCGGGCGAAATGGACTTGACAGTGTACTTTGAAAGCTAGTGACTACTGTCAGCTGTCATTTGGTACCCTTTTACTGCCGATAGAAGCTGTACTTCGCCCGGAAAAAATTATAGACGACGATGTACTCTCATCGATTTCATGTCCAGGGTGTTGTGGTGAGTTTATCACCTAGAAATCGGCCGTAATGGACTTGACAGTGTACTTTGGCAGCTGGTCACAACTGTCAGCTGTCATCTGGTACACTTTTGATGCCAATCGAAGCTGTACTTTGCCCGGAAAAAATTATAAACGACGATGTACTCTCATCGATTTCACGTCCAGGGTGTTGTGGTAGGTTTATCACCTAGAAATCGGGTGTAATGAACTTGACAGTGTACTTTGTCAGCTAGCCATTACTGTCAGCTGGTTTCTGGTACACTTTTGATGCCAATCGAAGCTGTACTTTGCCCGGAAAAAATTATAAACGACGATGTACTCTCATCGATTTCATGTCCAGGGTGTTGTGGTAGGTTTATCACCTAGAAATCGGGTGGAATGAACTTGAAAGTGTACTTTGACAGCTGGTCACAACTGTCAGCTGTCATTTCATAAACTTTTGATGCCGATCGGAGCTGTACTTCGCCCGGAAAAAATTATAGAACACGATGTACTCTCATCGATTTCATGTCCAGGGTGTTGTGGTGAGTTTATCACCTAGAAATCGGGCGAAATGGACTTGACAGTGTACTTTGAAAGCTAGTGACTACTGTCAGCTGTCATTTGGTACCCTTTTACTGCCGATAGAAGCTGTACTTCGCCCGGAAAAAATTATAGACGACGATGTTTTCTCATCGATTTCATGTCCAGGGTGTTGTGGTGAGTTTATCACCTAGAAATCGGCCGTAATGGACTTGACAGTGTACTTTGGCAGCTGGTCACAACTGTCAGCTGTCATCTGGTACACTTTTGATGCCAATCGAAGCTGTACTTTGCCCGGAAAAAATTATAAACGACGATGTACTCTCATCGATTTCACGTCCAGGGTGTTGTGGTAGGTTTATCACCTAGAAATCGGGTGAAATGAACTTGACAGTGTACTTTTTCAGCTAGCCATCACTGTCAGCTGGTTTCTGGTACACTTTTGATGCCAATCGAAGCTGTAATTTGCCCGGAAAAAATTATAAACGACGATGTACTCTCATCGATTTCATGTCCAGGGTGTTGTGGTAGGTTTATCACCTAGAAATCGGGTGGAATGAACTTGACAGTGTACTTTGACAGCTGGTCACAACTGTCAGCTGTCATTTTATTAACTTTTGATGCCGATCGGAGCTGTAGTTCGCCCGGAAAAAATTATAGAACACGATGTACTCTCATCGATTTCATGTCCAGGGTGTTGTGGTGAGTTTATCACCTAGAAATCGGGCGAAATGGACTTGACAGTGTACTTCGAAAGCTAGTGACTACTGTCAGCTGTCATTTGGTACCCTTTTACTGCCGATAGAAGCTGTACTTCGCCCGGAAAAAATTATAGACGACGATGTACTCTCATCGATTTCATGTCCAGGGTGTTGTGGTGAGTTTATCACCTAGAAATCGGCCGTAATAGACTTGACAGTGTACTTTGGCAGCTGGTCACAACTGTCAGCTGTCATCTGGTACACTTTTGATGCCAATCGAAGCTGTACTTTGCCCGGAAAAAATTATAAACGACGATGTACTCTCATCGATTTCACGTCCAGGGTGTTGTGGTAGGTTTATCACCTAGAAATCGGGTGTAATGAACTTGACAGTGTACTTTGACAGCTAGCCATTACTGTCAGCTGGTTTCTGGTACACTTTTGATGCCAATCGAAGCTGTACTTTGCCCGGAAAAAATTATAAACGACGATGTACTCTCATCGATTTCATGTCCAGGGTGTTGTGGTAGGTTTATCACCTAGAAATCGGGTGGAATGAACTTGACAGTGTACTTTGACAGCTGGTCACAACTGTCAGCTGTCATTTCAATAACTTTTGATGCCGATCGGAGCTGTACTTCGCCCGGAAAAAATTATAGAACACGATGTACTCTCATCGATTTCATGTCCAGGGTGTTGTGGTGAGTTTATCACCTAGAAATCGGGCGAAATGGACTTGACAGTGTACTTTGAAAGCTAGTGACTACTGTCAGCTGTCATTTGGTACCCTTTTACTGCCGATAGAAGCTGTACTTCGCCCGGAAAAAATTATAGACGACGATGTACTCTCATCGATTTCATGTCCAGGGTGTTGTGGTAGGTTTATCACCTAGAAATCTGGTGGAATGAACTTGACAGTGTACTTTGACAGCTGGTCACAACTGTCAGCTGTCATTTCAATAACTTTTGATGCCAATCGAAGCTGTACTTTGCCCGGAAAAAATTATAAACGACGATGTACTCTCATCGATTTCACGTCCAGGGTGTTGTGGTAGGTTTATCACCTAGAAATCGGGTGAAATGAACTTGACAGTGTACTTTGTCAGCTAGCCATTACTGTCAGCTGGTTTCTGGTACACTTTTGATGCCAATCGAAGCTGTACTTTGCCCGGAAAAAATTATAAACGACGATGTACTCTCATCGATTTCATGTCCAGGGTGTTGTGGTAGGTTTATCACCTAGAAATCGGGTGGAATGAACTTGACAGTGTACTTTGACAGCTGGTCACAACTGTCAGCTGTCATTTCAATAACTTTTGATGCCAATCGAAGCTGTACTTTGCCCGGAAAAAATTATAAACGACGATGTACTCTCATCGATTTCACGTCCAGGGTGTTGTGGTAGGTTTATCACCTAGAAATCGGGTGAAATGAACTTGACAGTGTACTTTGTCAGCTAGCCATTACTGTCAGCTGGTTTCTGGTACACTTTTGATGCCAATCGAAGCTGTACTTTGCCCGGAAAAAATTATAAACGACGATGTACTCTCATCGATTTCATGTCCAGGGTGTTGTGGTAGGTTTATCACCTAGAAATCGGGTGGAATGAACTTGACAGTGTACTTTGACAGCTGGTCACAACTGTCAGCTGTCATTTCAATAACTTTTGATGCCAATCGAAGCTGTACTTTGCCCGGAAAAAATTATAAACGACGATGTACTCTCATCGATTTCACGTCCAGGGTGTTGTGGTAGGTTTATCACCTAGAAATCGGGTGAAATGAACTTGACAGTGTACTTTGTCAGCTAGCCATTACTGTCAGCTGGTTTCTGGTACACTTTTGATGCCAATCGAAGCTGTACTTTGCCCGGAAAAAATTATAAACGACGATGTACTCTCATCGATTTCATGTCCAGGGTGTTGTGGTAGGTTTATCACCTAGAAATCTGGTGGAATGAACTTGACAGTGTACTTTGACAGCTGGTCACAACTGTCAGCTGTCATTTCATTAACTTTTGATGCCGATCGGAGCTGTACTTCGCCCGGAAAAAATTATAGAACACGATGTACTCTCATCGATTTCATGTCCAGGGTGTTGTGGTGAGTTTATCACCTAGAAATCGGGCGAAATGGACTTGACAGTGTACTTCGAAAGCTAGTGACTACTGTCAGCTGTCATTTGGTACCCTTTTGGTGCCGATCGAAGCTGTACTTCGCCCGGAAAAAATTATAGACGACGATGTATTCTCATCGATTTCATGTCCAGGGTGTTGTGGTAAGTTTATCAACTAGAAATCGGGTGAAATGGACTTGACAGTGTACTTCGACAGCTAGCCACAACTGTCAGCTGTCATTTGATACCCTTTTATTGCCGATAGAAGCTGTACTTTGCCCGGAAAAAAATATAAACGACGATGTACTCTCATCGATTTCATGTCCAGGGTGTTGTGGTAGGTTTATCACCTAGAAATCGGGTGAAATGAACTTGACAGTGTACTTTGACAGCTGTTCACAACTGTCAGCTGTCATTTGATTAACTTTTTATGCCGATCGGAGCTGTACTTTGCCCGGAAAAAATTATAAACGACGATGTACTCTCATCGATTTCATGTCCAGGGTGTTGTGGTAGGTTTATCACCTAGAAATCGGGTGGAATGAACTTGAGAGTGTACTTTGACAGCTGGTCACAACTGTCAGCTGTCATTTGATTAACTTTTGATGCCAATCGGAGCTGTACTTCGCCCGGAAAAAATTATAGAACACGATGTACTCTCATCGATTTCATGTCCAGGGTGTTGTGGTAGGTTTATCACCTAGAAATCGGGCGAAATGGACTTGACAGTGTACTTTGAAAGCTAGTGACTACTGTCAGCTGTCATTTGGTACCCTTTTACTGCCGATAGAAGCTGTACTTCGCCCGGAAAAAATTATAGACGACGATGTACTCTCATCGATTTCATGTCCAGGGTGTTGTGGTGAGTTTATCACCTAGAAATCGGCCGTAATGGACTTGACAGTGTACTTTGGCAGCTGGTCACAACTGTCAGCTGTCATCTGGTACACTTTTGATGCCAATCGAAGCTGTACTTTGCCCGGAAAAAATTATAAACGACGATGTACTCTCATCGATTTCACGTCCAGGGTGTTGTGGTAGGTTTATCACCTAGAAATCGGGTGTAATGAACTTGACAGTGTACTTTGTCAGCTAGACATTACTGTCAGCTGGTTTCTGGTACACTTTTGATGCCAATCGAAGCTGTACTTTGCCCGGAAAAAATTATAAACGACGATGTACTCTCATCGATTTCATGTCCAGGGTGTTGTGGTAGGTTTATCACCTAGAAATCGGGTGGAATGAACTTGACAGTGTACTTTGACAGCTGGTCACAACTGTCAGCTGTCATTTCATAAACTTTTGATGCCGATCGGAGCTGTACTTCGCCCGGAAAAAATTATAGAACACGATGTACTCTCATCGATTTCATGTCCAGGGTGTTGTGGTGAGTTTATCACCTAGAAATCTGGCGAAATGGACTTGACAGTGTACTTTGAAAGCTAGTGACTACTGTCAGCTGTCATTTGGTACCCTTTTACTGCCGATAGAAGCTGTACTTAGCCCGGAAAAAATTATAGACGACGATGTACTCTCATCGATTTCATGTCCAGGGTGTTGTGGTGAGTTTATCACCTAGAAATCGGCCGTAATGGACTTGACAGTGTACTTTGGCAGCTGGTCACAACTGTCAGCTGTCATCTGGTACACTTTTGATGCCAATCGAAGCTGTACTTTGCCCGGAAAAAATTATAAACGACGATGTACTCTCATCGATTTCACGTCCAGGGTGTTGTGGTAGGTTTATCACCTAGAAATCGGGTGAAATGAACTTGACAGTGTACTTTGTCAGCTAGCCATTACTGTCAGCTGGTTTCTGGTACACTTTTGATGCCAATCGAAGCTGTACTTTGCCCGGAAAAAATTATAAACGACGATGTACTCTCATCGATTTCATGTCCAGGGTGTTGTGGTAGGTTTATCACCTAGAAATCGGGTGGAATGAACTTGACAGTGTACTTTGACAGCTGGTCACAACTGTCAGCTGTCATTTCATTAACTTTTGATGCCGATCGGAGCTGTACTTCGCCCGGAAAAAATTATAGAACACGATGTACTCTCATCGATTTCATGTCCAGGGTGTTGTGGTGAGTTTATCACCTAGAAATCGGGCGAAATGGACTTGACAGTGTACTTCGAAAGCTAGTGACTACTGTCAGCTGTCATTTGGTACCCTTTTATTGCCGATAGAAGCTGTACTTCGCCCGGAAAAAATTATAGAACACGATGTACTCTCATCGATTTCATGTCCAGGGTGTTGTGGTGAGTTTATCACTTTGGAATCGTGGGAAATGGACTTGACAGTGTACTTTGGAAGCTAGTGACTACTGTCAGCTGTCAATTGGTACCCTTTTGGTGCCGATAGAAGCTGTACTTCGCCCGGAAAAAATTATAGACGACGATGTATTCTCATCGATTTCATGTCCAGGGTGTTGTGGTAAGTTTATCAACTAGAAATCGGGCGTAATGGACTTGACAGTGTACTTTGACAGCTAGCCATTACTGTCAGCTGGTTTTTGGTACACTTTTGATGCCAATCGAAGCTGTACTTTGCCCGGAAAAAATTATAAACGACGATGTACTCTCATCGATTTCATGTCCAGGGTGTTGTGGTAGGTTTATCACCTAGAAATCGGGTGGAATGAACTTGACAGTGTACTTTGACAGCTGGTCACAACTGTCAGCTGTCATTTGATTAACTTTTGATGCCAATCGGAGCTGTACTTCGCCCGGAAAAAATTATAGAACACGATGTACTCTCATCGATTTCATGTCCAGGGTGTTGTGGTAGGTTTATCACCTAGAAATCGGGCGAAATGGACTTGACAGTGTACTTTGAAAGCTAGTCACTACTGTCAGCTGTCATTTGGTACCCTTTTACTGCCGATCGAAGCTGTCCTTCGCCCGGAAAAAATTATAGACGACGATGTACTCTCATCGATTTCATGTCCAGGGTGTTGTGGTGAGTTTATCACCTAGAAATCGGCCGTAATGGACTTGACAGTGTACTTTGGCAGCTGGTCACAACTGTCAGCTGTCATTTGGTACACTTTTGATGCCAATCGAAGCTGTACTTTGCCCGGAAAAAATTATAAACGACGATGTACTCTCATCGATTTCACGTCCAGGGTGTTGTGGTAGGTTTATCACCTAGAAATCGGGTGAAATGAACTTGACAGTGTACTTTGTCAGCTAGCCATTACTGTCAGCTGACTTCTGGTACACTTTTGATGTCAATCGAAGCTGTACTTTGCCCGGAAAAAATTATAAACGACGATGTACTCTCATCGATTTCATGTCCAGGGTGTTGTGGTAGGTTTATCACCTAGAAATCGGGTGGAATGAACTTGACAGTGTACTTTGACAGCTGGTCACAACTGTCAGCTGTCATTTCATTAACATTTGATGCCGATCGGAGCTGTACTTCGCCCGGAAAAAATTATAGAACACGATGTACTCTCATCGATTTCATGTCCAGGGTGTTGTGGTGAGTTTATCACCTAGAAATCGGGCGAAATGGACTTGACAGTGTACTTTGAAAGCTAGTGACTACTGTCATCTGTCATTTGGTACTCTTTTGGTGCCGATCGAAGCTGTACTTCGCCCGGAAAAAATTATAGACGACGATGTATTCTCATCGATTTCATGTCCAGGGTGTTGTGGTAAGTTTATCAACTAGAAATCGGGTGAAATGGACTTGACAGTGTACTTTGACAGCTAGCCACAACTGTCAGCTGTCATTTGGTACCCTTTTAATGCCGATAGAAGCTGTACTTTGCCCGGAAAAAATTATAGAACACGATGTACTCTCATCGATTTCATGTCCAGGGTGTTGTGGTGAGTTTATCACCTTGGAATCGTGGAAAATGAGCTTGACAGTGTACTTTGAAAGCTAGTGACTACTGTCAGCTGTCAATTGGTACCCTTTTGGTGCCGATAGAAGCTGGACTTCGCCCGGAAAAAATTATAGACGACGATGTATTCTCATCGATTTCATGTC
The DNA here is from genome assembly GCA_963942545.1 of Oxycera nigricornis. NCBI lineage: Eukaryota > Metazoa > Arthropoda > Insecta > Diptera > Stratiomyidae > Oxycera > Oxycera nigricornis. Next base: position 16,206,074 of record OZ012664.1, on the reverse strand, counting down.
CAGGGTGTTGTGGTAAGTTTATCAACTAGAAATCGGGCGTAATGGACTTGACAGTGTACTTTGACAGCTAGCCATTACTGTCAGCTGGTTTCTGGTACACTTTTGATGCCAATCGAAGCTGTACTTTGCCCGGAAAAAATTATAAACGACGATGTACTCTCATCGATTTCATGTCCAGGGTGTTGTGGTAGGTTTATCACCTAGAAATCGGGTGAAATGAACTTGACAGTGTACTTTGACAACTAGCCACTACTGTCAGCTGTCATTTGGTACCCTTTTATTGCCGATAGAAGCTGTACTTTGCCCGGAAAAAAATATAAACGACGATGTACTCTCATCGATTTCATGTCCAGGGTGTTGTGGTAGGTTTATCACCTAGAAATCGGGTGAAATGAACTTGACAGTGTACTTTGACAGCTGTTCACAACTGTCAGCTGTCATTTGATTAACTTTTGATGCCAATCGGAGCTGTACTTCGCCCGGAAAAAATTATAGAACACGATGTACTCTCTTCGATTTCATGTTCAGGGTGTTGTGGTAGGTTTATCACCTAGAAATCGGGTGGAATGAACTTGACAGTGTACTTTGACAGCTGGTCACAACTGTCAGCTGTCATTTGGTACACTTTTGATGCCAATCGAAGCTGTACTTTGCCCGGAAAAAATTATAAACGACGATGTACTCTCATCGATTTCATGTCCAGGGTGTTGTGGTAGGTTTATCACCTAGAAATCGGGTGGAATGAACTTGACAGTGTACTTTGACAGCTGGTCACAACTGTCAGCTGTCATTTGATTAACTTTTGATGCCAATCGGAGCTGTACTTCGCCCGGAAAAAATTATAGAACACGATGTACTCTCATCGATTTCATGTCCAGGGTGTTGTGGTAGGTTTATCACCTAGAAATCGGGCGTAACGGACTTTACAGTGTACTTTAAAAGCTAGTGACTACTGTCAGCTGTCATTTGATACCCTTTTTTTGCCGATAGAAGCTGTACTTCGCCCGGAAAAAATTATAGACGACGATGTACTCTCATCGATTTCATGTCCAGGGTGTTGTGGTGAGTTTATCACCTAGAAATCGGCCGTAATGGACTTGACAGTGTACTTTGGCAGCTGGTCACAACTGTCAGCTGTCATCTGGTACACTTTTGATGCCAATCGAAGCTGTACTTTGCCCGGAAAAAATTATAAACGACGATGTACTCTCATCGATTTCACGTCCAGGGTGTTGTGGTAGGTTTATCACCTAGAAATCGGGTGAAATGAACTTGACAGTGTACTTTGTCAGCTAGCCATTACTGTCAGCTGGTTTCTGGTACACTTTTGATGCCAATCGAAGCTGTACTTTGCCCGGAAAAAATTATAAACGACGATGTACTCTCATCGATTTCATATCCAGGGTGTTGTGGTAGGTTTATCACCTAGAAATCGGGTGGAATGAACTTGGCAGTGTACTTTGACAGCTGGTCACAACTGTCAGCTGTCATTTTATTAACTTTTGATGCCGATCGGAGCTGTACTTCGCCCGGAAAAAATTATAGAACACGATGTACTCTCATCGATTTCATGTCCAGGGTGTTGTGGTGAGTTTATCACCTAGAAATCGGGCGAAATGGACTTGACAGTGTACTTTGAAAGCTAGTGACTACTGTCAGCTCTCATTTGGTACCCTTTTCGTGCCGATCGAAGCTGTACTTCGCCCGGAAAAAATTATAGACGACGATGTATTCTCATCGATTTCATGTCCAGGGTGTTGTGGTAAGTTTATCAACTAGAAATCGGGTGAAATGGACTTGACAGTGTACTTTGACAGCTAGCCACAACTGTCAGCTGTCATTTGGTACCCTTTTAATGCCGATAGAAGCTGTATTTTGCCCGGAAAAAATTATAGAACACGATGTACTCTCATCGATTTCATGTCCAGGGTGTTGTGGTGAGTTTATCACCTTGGAATCGTGGAAAATGGACTTGACAGTGTACTTTGAAAGCTAGTGACTACTGTCAGCTGTCAATTGGTACCCTTTTGGTGCCGATAGAAGCTGTACTTCGCCCGGAAAAAATTATAGACGACGATGTATTCTCATCGATTTCATGTCCAGGGTGTTGTGGTAAGTTTATCAACTAGAAATCGGGCGTAATGGACTTGACAGTGTACTTTGACAGCTAGCCATTACTGTCAGCTGGTTTCTGTTACACTTTTGATGCCAATCGAAGCTGTTCTTTGCCCGGAAAAAATTATAAACGACGATGTACTCTCATCGATTTCATGTCCAGGGTGTACTGGTAGGTTTATCACCTAGAAATCCGGTGAAATGAACTTGACAGTGTACTTTGACAACTAGCCACTACTGTCAGCTGTCATTTGGTACCCTTTTATTGCCGATAGAAGCTGTACTTTGCCCGGAAAAAAATATAAACGACGATGTACTCTCATCGATTTCATGTCCAGGGTGTTGTGGTAGGTTTATCACCTAGAAATCGGGTGAAATGAACTTGACAGTGTACTTTGACAGCTGTTCACAACTGTCAGCTGTCATTTGATTAACTTTTGATGCCGATCGGAGCTGTACTTCGCCCGGAAAAAATTATAGAACACGATGTACTCTCTTCGATTTCATGTTCAGGGTGTTGTGGTAGGTTTATCACCTAGAAATCGGGTGGAATGAACTTGACAGTGTACTTTTACAGCTAGTCACAACTGTCAGCTGTCATTTGATTAACTTTTGATGCCGATCGGAGCTGTACTTCGCCCGGAAAAAATTATAGAACACGATGTACTCTCATCGATTTCATGTCCAGGGTGTTGTGGTAGGTTTATCACCTAGAAATCGGGCGAAATGGACTTGACAGTGTACTTTGACAACTAGCCACTACTGTCAGCTGTCATTTGGTACACTTTTATTGCCGATAGAAGCTGTACTTTGCCCGGAAAAAATTATAAACGACGATGTACTCTCATCGATTTCATGTCCAGGGTGTTGTGGTAGGTTTATCACCTAGAAGTCGGGTGAAATGAACTTGACAGTGTACTTTGACAGCTGTTCACAACTGTCAGCTGTCATTTGATTAACTTTTGATGCCGATCGGAGCTGTACTTCGCCCGGAAAAAATTATAGAACACGATGTACTCTCATCGATTTCATGTCCAGGGTGTTGTGGTGAGTTTATCACCTAGAAATCGGGCGAAATGGACTTGACAGTGTACTTTGAAAGCTAGTGACTACTGTCGGCTGTCATTTGGTACCCTTTTGGTGCCGATCGAAGCTGTACTTCACCCGAAAAAAATTATAGACGACGATGTATTCTCATCGATTTCATGTCCAGGGTGTTGTGGTAAGTTTATCAACTAGAAATCGGGTGAAATGGACTTGACAGTGTACTTTGACAGCTAGCCACAACTGTCAGCTGTCATTTGGTACCCTTTTAATGCCGATAGAAGCTGTACTTTGCCCGGAAAAAATTATAGAACACGATGTACTCTCATCGATTTCATGTCCAGGGTGTTGTGGTGAGCTTATCACCTTGGAATCGTGCAAAATGGACTTGACAGTGTACTTTGGAAGCTAGTGACTACTGTCAGCTGTCATTTGGTACCCTTTTGATGCCGATCAAAGCTGTACTTCACCCGGAAAAAATTATAGACGACGATGTATTCTCATCGATTTCATGTCCAGGGTGTTGTGGTAAGTTTATCAACTAGAAATCGGGCGTAATGGACTTGACAGTGTACTTTGACAGCTAGCCATTACTGTCAGCTGGTTTCTGGTACACTTTTGATGCCAATCGAAGCTGTTCTTTGCCCGGAAAAAATTATAAACGACGATGTACTCTCATCGATTTCATGTCCAGGGTGTACTGGTAGGTTTATCACCTAGAAATCCGGTGAAATGAACTTGACAGTGTACTTTGACAACTAGCCACTACTGTCAGCTGTCATTTGGTACACTTTTATTGCCGATAGAATCTGTACTTTGCCCGGAAAAAATTATAAACGACGATGTACTCTCATCGATTTCATGTCCAGGGTGTTGTGGTAGGTTTATCACCTAGAAATCGGGTGAAATGAACTTGACAGTGTACTTTGACAGCTGTTCACAACTGTCAGCTGTCATTTGATTAACTTTTGATGCCGATCGGAGCTGTACTTCGCCCGGAAAAAATTATAGAACACGATGTACTCTCATCGATTTCATGTTCAGGGTGTTGTGGTGAGTTTATCACCTAGAAATCGGGCGAAATGGACTTGACAGTGTACTTTTACAGCTAGCGACTACTGTCAGCTGTCATTTGGTACCCTTTTGGTGCCGATAGAAGCTGTACTTCGCCCGGAAAAAATTATAGACGACGATGTACTCTCGTCGATTTCATGTCCAGGGTGTTGTGGTGAGTTTATCACCTAGAAATCGGCCGTAATGGACTTGACAGTGTACTTTGGAAGCTGGTCACAACTGTCAGCTGTCATCTGGTACACTTTTGATGCCAATCGAAGCTTTACTTTGCCCGGAAAAAATTATAAACGACGATGTACTCTCATCGATTTCACGTCCAGGGTGTTGTGGTAGGTTTATCACCTAGAAATCGGGTGAAATGAACTTGACAGTGTACTTTGTCAGCTGGTCACAACTGTCAGCTGTCATTTGATTAACTTTTGATGCCGATCGGAGCTGTACTTCGCCCGGAAAAAATTATAGAACACGATGTACTCTCATCGATTTCATGTCCAGGGTGTTGTGGTGAGTTTATCACCTAGAAATCGGGCGAAATGGACTTGACAGTGTACTTTGAAAGCTAGTGACTACTGTCGGCTGTCATTTGGTACCCTTTTGGTGCCGATCGAAGCTGTACTTCACCCGAAAAAAATTATAGACGACGATGTATTCTCATCGATTTCATGTCCAGGGTGTTGTGGTAAGTTTATCAACTAGAAATCGGGTGAAATGGACTTGACAGTGTACTTTGACAGCTAGCCACAACTGTCAGCTGTCATTTGGTACCCTTTTAATGCCGATAGAAGCTGTACTTTGCCCGGAAAAAATTATAGAACACGATGTACTCTCATCGATTTCATGTCCAGGGTGTTGTGGTGAGTTTATCACCTTGGAATCGTGCAAAATGGACTTGACAGTGTACTTTGGAAGCTAGTGACTACTGTCAGCTGTCATTTGGTACCCTTTTGGTGCCGATCGAAGCTGTACTTCACCCGGAAAAAATTATAGACGACGATGTATTCTCATCGATTTCATGTCCAGGGTGTTGTGGTAAGTTTATCAACTAGAAATCGGGCGTAATGGACTTGACAGTGTACTTTGACAGCTAGCCATTACTGTCAGCTGGTTTCTGGTACACTTTTGATGCCAATCGAAGCTGTTCTTTGCCCGGAAAAAATTATAAACGACGATGTACTCTCATCGATTTCATGTCCAGGGTGTACTGGTAGGTTTATCACCTAGAAATCCGGTGAAATGAACTTGACAGTGTACTTTGACAGCTGTTCACAACTGTCAGCTGTCATTTGATTAACTTTTGATGCCGATCGGAGCTGTACTTCGCCCGGAAAAAATTATAGAACACGATGTACTCTCTTCGATTTCATGTTCAGGGTGTTGTGGTAGGTTTATCACCTAGAAATCGGGTGGAATGAACTTGACAGTGTACTTTTACAGCTAGTCACAACTGTCAGCTGTCATTTGATTAACTTTTGATGCCGATCGGAGCTGTACTTCGCCCGGAAAAAATTATAGAACACGATGTACTCTCATCGATTTCATGTCCAGGGTGTTGTGGTAGGTTTATCACCTAGAAATCGGGCGAAATGGACTTGACAGTGTACTTTGACAACTAGCCACTACTGTCAGCTGTCATTTGGTACACTTTTATTGCCGATAGAAGCTGTACTTTGCCCGGAAAAAATTATAAACGACGATGTACTCTCATCGATTTCATGTCCAGGGTGTTGTGGTAGGTTTATCACCTAGAAATCGGGTGAAATGAACTTGACAGTGTACTTTGACAGCTGTTCACAACTGTCAGCTGTCATTTGATTAACTTTTGATGCCGATCGGAGCTGTACTTCGCCCGGAAAAAATTATAGAACACGATGTACTCTCATCGATTTCATGTTCAGGGTGTTGTGGTGAGTTTATCACCTAGAAATCGGGCGAAATGGACTTGACAGTGTACTTTTACAGCTAGTGACTACTGCCAGCTGTCATTTGGTACCCTTTTGGTGCCGATAGAAGCTGTACTTCGCCCGGAAAAAATTATAGACGACGATGTACTCTCGTCGATTTCATGTCCAGGGTGTTGTGGTGAGTTTATCACCTAGAAATCGGCCGTAATGGACTTGACAGTGTACTTTGGAAGCTGGTCACAACTGTCAGCTGTCATCTGGTACACTTTTGATGCCAATCGAAGCTGTACTTTGCCCGGAAAAAATTATAAACGACGATGTACTCTCATCGATTTCACGTCCAGGGTGTTGTGGTAGGTTTATCACCTAGAAATCGGGTGAAATGAACTTGACAGTGTACTTTGTCAGCTGGTCACAACTGTCAGCTGTCATTTGATTAACTTTTGATGCCGATCGGAGCTGTACTTCGCCCGGAAAAAATTATAGAACACGATGTACTCTCATCGATTTCATGTCCAGGGTGTTGTGGTAGGTTTATCACCTAGAAATCGGGCGAAATGGACTTGACAGTGTACTTTGACAACTAGCCACTACTGTCAGCTGTCATTTGGTACACTTTTATTGCCGATAGAAGCTGTACTTTGCCCGGAAAAAATTATAAACGACGATGTACTCTCATCGATTTCATGTCCAGGGTGTTGTGGTAGGTTTATCACCTAGAAATCGGGTGAAATGAACTTGACAGTGTACTTTGACAGCTGTTCACAACTGTCAGCTGTCATTTGATTAACTTTTGATGCCGATCGGAGCTGTACTTCGCCCGGAAAAAATTATAGAACACGATGTACTCTCATCGATTTCATGTTCAGGGTGTTGTGGTGAGTTTATCACCTAGAAATCGGGCGAAATGGACTTGACAGTGTACTTTTACAGCTAGTGACTACTGTCAGCTGTCATTTGGTACCCTTTTGGTGCCGATAGAAGCTGTACTTCGCCCGGAAAAAATTATAGACGACGATGTACTCTCGTCGATTTCATGTCCAGGGTGTTGTGGTGAGTTTATCACCTAGAAATCGGCCGTAATGGACTTGACAGTGTACTTTGGAAGCTGGTCACAACTGTCAGCTGTCATCTGGTACACTTTTGATGCCAATCGAAGCTGTACTTTGCCCGGAAAAAATTATAAACGACGATGTACTCTCATCGATTTCACGTCCAGGGTGTTGTGGTAGGTTTATCACCTAGAAATCGGGTGAAATGAACTTGACAGTGTACTTTGTCAGCTGGTCACAACTGTCAGCTGTCATTTGATTAACTTTTGATGCCGATCGGAGCTGTACTTCGCCCGGAAAAAATTATAGAACACGATGTACTCTCATCGATTTCATGTCCAGGGTGTTGTGGTGAGTTTATCACCTAGAAATCGGGCGAAATGGACTTGACAGTGTACTTTGAAAGCTAGTGACTACTGTCGGCTGTCATTTGGTACCCTTTTGGTGCCGATCGAAGCTGTACTTCACCCGAAAAAAATTATAGACGACGATGTATTCTCATCGATTTCATGTCCAGGGTGTTGTGGTAAGTTTATCAACTAGAAATCGGGTGAAATGGACTTGACAGTGTACTTTGACAGCTAGCCACAACTGTCAGCTGTCATTTGGTACCCTTTTAATGCCGATAGAAGCTGTACTTTGCCCGGAAAAAATTATAGAACACGATGTACTCTCATCGATTTCATGTCCAGGGTGTTGTGGTGAGTTTATCACCTTGGAATCGTGCAAAATGGACTTGACAGTGTACTTTGGAAGCTAGTGACTACTGTCAGCTGTCATTTGGTACCCTTTTGGTGCCGATAGAAGCTGTACTTCGCCCGGAAAAAATTATAGACGACGATGTATTCTCATCGATTTCATGTCCAGGGTGTTGTGGTAAGTTTATCAACTAGAAATCGGGCGTAATGGACTTGACAGTGTACTTTGACAGCTAGCCATTACTGTCAGCTGTCATTTGGTACACTTTTGATGCCAATCGAAGCTGTACTTTGCCCGGAAAAAATTATAAACGACGATGTACTCTCATCGATTTCATGTCCAGGGTGTTGTGGTAGGTTTATCACCTAGAAATCGGGTGTAATGAACTTGACAGTGTACTTTGACAGCTGGTCACAACTGTCAGCTGTCATTTGATTAACTTTTGATGCCGATCGGAGCTGTACTTCGCCCGGAAAAAATTATAGAACACGATGTACTCTCATCGATTTCATGTCCAGGGTGTTGTGGTGAGTTTATCACCTAGAAATCGGGCGAAATGGACTTGACAGTGTACTTTAAAAGCTAGTGACTACTGTCAGCTGTCATTTAATACCCTTTTGGTGCCGATCGAAGCTGTACTTCGCCCGGAAAAAATTATAGACGACGATGTATTCTCATCGATTTCATGTCCAGGGTGTTGTGGTAAGTTTATCAACTAGAAATCGGGTGAAATGGACTTGACAGTGTACTATGACAGCTAGCCACAACTGTCAGCTGTCATTTTGTACCCTTTTAATGCCGATAAAAGCTGTACTTTGCCCGGAAAAAATTATAGAACACGATGTACTCTCATCGATTTCATGTCCAGGGTGTTGTGGTGAGTTTATCACCTTGGAATCGTGCAAAATGGACTTGACAGTGTACTTTGGAAGCTAGTGACTACTGTCAGCTGTCATTTGGTACCCTTTTGGTGCCGATAGAAGCTGTACTTCGCCCGGAAAAAATTATAGACGACGATGTATTCTCATCGATTTCATGTCCAGGGTGTTGTGGTAAGTTTATCAACTAGAAATCGGGCGTAATGGACTTGACAGTGTAATTTGACAGCTAGCCATTACTGTTAGCTGGTTTCTGGTACACTTTTGATGCCAATCGAAGCTGTACTTTGCCCGGAAAAAATTATAAACGACGATGTACTCTCATCGATTTCATGTCCAGGGTGTTGTGGTAGGTTTATCACCTAGAAATCGGGTGAAATGAACTTGACAGTGTACTTTGGAAGCTAGCGACTACTGTCGGCTGTCATTTGGTACCCTTTTGGTGCCGATCGAAGCTTTACTTCGCCCGGAAAAAATTATAGACGACGATGTATTCTCATCGATTTCATGTCCAGGGTGTTGTGGTAAGTTTATCAACTAGAAATCGGGTGAAATGGACTTGACAGTGTACTTTGACAGCTAGCCACAACTGTCAGCTGTCATTTGGTACCCTTTTAATGCCGATAGAAGCTGTACTTTTCCCGGAAAAAATTATAGAACACGATGTACTCTCATCGATTTCATGTCCAGGGTGTTGTGGTGAGTTTATCACCTTGGAATCGTGGAAAATGGACTTGACAGTGTACTTTGCCAGCTAGTGACTACTGTCAGCTGTCAATTGGTACCCTTTTGGTGCCGATAGAAGCTGCACTTCGCCCGGAAAAAATTATAGACGACGATGTATTCTCATCGATTTCATGTCCAGGGTGTTGTGGTAAGTTTATCAACTAGAAATCGGGCGTAATGGACTTGACAGTGTACTTTGACAGCTAGCCATTACTGTCAGCTGGTTTGTGGTACACTTTTGATGCCAATCGAAGCTGTACTTTGCCCGGAAAAAATTATAAACGACGATGTACTCTCATCGATTTCATGTCCAGGGTGTTGTGGTAGGTTTATCACCTAGAAATCGGGTGAAATGAACTTGACAGTGTACTTTGACAACTAGCCACTACTGTCAGCTGTCATTTGGTACCCTTTTATTGCCGATAGAAGCTGTACTTTGCCCGGAAAAAAATATAAACGACGATGTACTCTCATCGATTTCATGTCCAGGGTGTTGTGGTAGGTTTATCACCTAGAAATCGGGTGTAATGAACTTGACAGTGTACTTTGACAGCTGTTCACAACTGTCAGCTGTCATTTGATTAACTTTTGATGCCGATCGAAGCTGTACTTCGCCCGGAAAAAATTATAGAACACGATGTACTCTCTTCGATTTCATGTTCAGGGTGTTGTGGTAGGTTTATCACCTAGAAATCGGGTGGAATGAACTTGACAGTGTACTTTTACAGCTGGTCACAACTGTCAGCTGTCATTTGATTAACTTTTGTTTCCGATCGGAGCTGTACTTCGCCCGGAAAAAATTATAGAACACGATGTACTCTCATCGATTTCATGTCCAGGGTGTTGTGGTAGGTTTATCACCTAGAAATCGGGCGAAATGGACTTGACAGTGTACTTTGACAACTAGCCACTACTGTCAGCTGTCATTTGGTTTTCTTTTATTGCCGATAGAAGCTGTACTTTGCCCGGCAAAAATTATAAACGACGATGTACTCTCATCGATTTCATGTCCAGGGTGTTGTGGTAGGTTTATCACCTAGAAATCTGGTGAAATGAACTTGACAGTGTACTTTGACAGCTGTTCACAACTGTCAGCTGTCATTTGATTAACTTTTGATGCCGATCGGAGCTGTACTTTGCCCGGAAAAAATTATAGAACACGATGTACTCTCATCGATTTCATGTTCAGGGTGTTGTGGTGAGTTTATCACCTAGAAATCGGGCGAAATGGACTTGACAGTGTACTTTTACAGCTAGTGACTACTGTCAGCTGTCATTTGGTACCCTTTTGGTGCCGATAGAAGCTGTACTTCGCCCGGAAAAAATTATAGACGACGATGTACTCTCGTCGATTTCATGTCCAGGGTGTTGTGGTGAGTTTATCACCTAGAAATCGGCCGTAATGGACTTGACAGTGTACTTTGGCAGCTGGTCACAACTGTCAGCTGTCATCTGGTACACTTTTGATGCCAATCGAAGCTGTACTTTGCCCGGAAAAAATTATAAACGACGATGTACTCTCATCGATTTCACGTCCAGGGTGTTGTGGTAGGTTTATCACCTAGAAATCGGGTGAAATGAACTTGACAGTGTACTTTGTCAGCTGGTCACAACTGTCGGCTGTCGTTTGATTAACTTTTGATGCCGATCGGAGCTGTACTTCGCCCGGAAAAAATTATAGAACACGATGTACTCTCATCGATTTCATGTCCAGGGTGTTGTGGTGAGTTTATCACCTAGAAATCGGGCGAAATGGACTTGACAGTGTACTTTGAAAGCTAGTGACTACTGTCAGCTGTCATTTGGTACCCTTTTACTGCCGATAGAAGCTGTACTTCGCCCGGAAAAAATTATAGACGACGATGTACTCTCATCGATTTCATGTCCAGGGTGTTGTGGTGAGTTTATCACCTAGAAATTGGGCGTACTGGACTTGACAGTGTACTTTGACAGCTCGTCATTACTGTCAGCTGTCATCTGGTACACTTTTGATGCCAATCGAAGCTGTACTTTGCCCGGAAAAAATTATAAACGACGATGTACTCTCATCGATTTCACGTCCAGGGTGTTGTGGTAGGTTTATCACCTAGAAATCGGGTGAAATGAACTTGACAGTGTACTTTGTCAGCTGGTCACAACTGTCAGCTGTCATTTGATTAACTTTTGATGCCGATCGGAGCTGTACTTCGCCCGGAAAAAATTATAGAACACGATGTACTCTCATCGATTTCATGTCCAGGGTGTTGTGGTGAGTTTATCACCTAGAAATCGGGCGAAATGGACTTGACAGTGTACTTTGAAAGCTAGTGACTACTGTCAGCTGTCATTTGGTACCCTTTTGGTGCCGATCGAAGCTGTACTTCACCCGGAAAAAATTATAGACGACGATGTATTCTCATCGATTTCATGTCCAGGGTGTTGTGGTAAGTTTATCAACTAGAAATCGGGTGGAATGGACTTGACAGTGTACTTTGACAGCTAGCCACAACTGTCAGCTGTCATTTGGTACCCTTTTAATGCCGATAGAAGCTGTACTTTGCCCGGAAAAAATTATAGAACACGATGTACTCTCATCGATTTCATGTCCAGGGTGTTGTGGTGAGTTTATCACCTTGGAATCGTGCAAAATGGACTTGACAGTGTACTTTGGAAGCTAGTGACTACTGTCAGCTGTCATTTGGTACCCTTTTCGTGCCGATAGAAGCTGTACTTCGCCCGGAAAAAATTATAGACGACGATGTATTCTCATCGATTTCATGTCCAGGGTGTTGTGGTAAGTTTATCAACTAGAAATCGGGCGTAATGGACTTGACAGTGTACTTTGACAGGTAGCCATTACTGTCAGCTGTCATTTGGTACACTTTTGATGCCAATCGAAGCTGTACTTTGCCCGGAAAAAATTATAAACGACGATGTACTCTCATCGATTTCATGTCCAGGGTGTTGTGGTAGGTTTATCACCTAGAAATCGGGTGTAATGAACTTGACAGTGTACTTTGACAGCTGGTCACAACTGTCAGCTGTCATTTGATTAACTTTTGATGCCGATCGGAGCTGTACTTCGCCCGGAAAAAATTATAGAACACGATGTACTCTCATCGATTTCATGTCCAGGGTGTTGTGGTGAGTTTATCACCTAGAAATCGGGCGAAATGGACTTGACAGTGTACTTTGACAGCTAGCCATTACTGTCAGCTGGTTTCTGGTACCCTTTTGATGCCAATCGAAGCTGTACTTTGCCCGGAAAAAATTATAAACGACGATGTACTCTCATCGATTTCATGTCCAGGGTGTTGTGGTAGGTTTATCACCTAGAAATCGGGTGAAATGGACTTGACAGTGTACTTTGACAGCTGGTCACAACTGTCAGCTGTCATTTGATAACTTTTGATGCCGATCGAAGCTGTACTTCGCCCGAAAAAAATTATAGAACACGATGTACTCTCATCGATTTCATGTCCAGGGTGTTGTGGTGAGTTTATCACCTAGAAATCGGGTGAAATGAACTCGATAGTGTACTTTGACAGCTGGTCACAACTGTCAGCTGTCATTTGATAACTTTTGATGCCGATCGGAGCTGTACTTCGCCCGAAAAAAATTATAGAACACGATGTACTCTCATCGATTTCATGTCCAGGGTGTTGTGGTGAGTTTATCACCTAGAAATCGGGCGAAATGGACTTGACAGTGTACTTTGGAATCTAGTGACTACTGTCAGCTGTCATTTGGTACCCTTTTGGTGCCGATAGAAGCTGTACTTCGCCCGGAAAAAATTATAGACGACGATGTATTCTCATCGATTTCATGTCCAGGGTGTTGTGGTAAGTTTATCAACTAGAAATCGGGCGTAATGGACTTGACAGTGTAATTTGACAGCTAGCCATTACTGTTAGCTGGTTTCTGGTACACTTTTGATGCCAATCGAAGCTGTACTTTGCCCGGAAAAAATTATAAACGACGATGTACTCTCATCGATTTCATGTCCAGGGTGTTGTGGTAGGTTTATCACCTAGAAATCGGGTGAAATGAACTTGACAGTGTACTTTGGCAGCTAGCCACAACTGTCAGCTGTCATTTGGTACCCTTTTAATGCCGATAGAAGCTGTACTTTGCCCGGAAAAAATTATAGAACACGATGTACTCTCATCGATTTCATGTCCAGGGTGTTGTGGTGAGTTTATCACCTTGGAATCGTGCAAAATGGACTTGACAGTGTACTTTGGAAGCTAGTGACTACTGTCAGCTGTCAATTGGTACCCTTTTGGTGCCAATCGAAGCTGTACTTCGCCCGGAAAAAATTATAGACGACGATGTATTCTCATCGATTTCATGTCCAGGGTGTTGTGGTAAGTTTATCAACTAGAAATCGGGTGAAATGGACTTGACAGTGTACTTTGACAGCTAGTCACAACTGTCAGCTGTCATTTGGTACTCTTTTAATGCCGATAGAAGCTGTACTTTGCCCGGAAAAAATTATAGAACACGATGTACTCTCATCGATTTCATGTCCAGGGTGTTGTGGTGAGTTTATCACCTAGAAATCGGGTGAAATGAACTCGATAGTGTACTTTAACAGCTGGTCACAACTGTCAGCTGTCATTTGATAACTTTTGATGCCGATCGGAGCTGTACTTCGCCCGAAAAAAATTATAGAACACGATGTACTCTCATCGATTTCATGTCCAAAGTGTTGTGGTGAGTTTATCACCTAGAAATCGGGCGAAATGGACTTGACAGTGTACTTTGAAAGCTAGTGGCTACTGTCAGCTGTCATTTGGTTGACCTTTTGGTGCCGATAGAAGCTGTACTTCGCCCGGAAAAAATTATAGACGGCGATGTATTCTCATCGATTTCATGTCCAGGGTGTTGTGGTAAGTTTATCAACTAGAAATCGGGCGTAATGGACTTGACAGTGTACTTTGACAGCTAGCCATTACTGTCAGCTGGTTTCTGGTACACTTTTGATGCCAATCGAAGCTGTACTTTGCCCGGAAAAAATTATAAACGACGATGTACTCTCATCGATTTCATGTCCAGGGTGTTGTGGTAGGTTTATCACCTAGAAATCGGGTGAAATGAACTTGACAGTGTACTTTGACAGCTAGCCACAACTGTAAGCTGTCATTTGGTACTCTTTTAATGCCGATAGAAGCTGTACTTTGCCCGGAAAAAATTATAGAACACGATGTACTCTCATCGATTTCATGTCCAGGGTGTTGTGGTGAGTTTATCACCTTGGAATCGTGCAAAATGGACTTGACAGTGTACTTTGGAAGCTAGTGACTACTGTCAGCTGTCATTTGGTACCCTTTTGGTGCCGATAGAAGCTGTACTTCGCCCGGAAAAAATTATAGACGACGATGTATTCTCATCGATTTCATGTCCAGGGTGTTGTGGTAAGTTTATCAACTAGAAATGGGGCGTAATGGACTTGACAGTGTACTTTGACAGCTAGCCATTACTGTCAGCTGGTTTTTGGTACCCTTTTGATGCCAATCGAAGCTGAACTTTGCCCGGAAAAAATTATAAACGACGATGTACTCTCATCGATTTCATGTCCAGGGTGTTGTGGTAGGTTTATCACCTAGAAATCGGGTGAAATGGACTTGACAGTGTACTTTGAAAGCTAGTGACTACTGTCAGCTGTCATTTGGTACCATTTTGGTGCCAATCGAAGCTGTACTTCGCCCGGAAAAAATTATAGACGACGATGTATTCTCATCGATTTCATGTCCAGGGTGTTGTGGTAAGTTTATCAACTAGAAATCGGGTGAAATGGACTTGACAGTGTACTTTGACAGCTAGCCACAACTGTCAGCTGTCATTTCGTACTCTTTTAATGCCGATAGAAGCTGTACTTTGCCCGGAAAAAATTATAGAACACGATGTACTCTCATCGATTTCATGTCCAGGGTGTTGTGGTGAGTTTATCACCTAGAAATCGGGTGAAATGAACTCGACAGTGTACTTTGACAGCTGGTCACAACTGTCAGCTGTCATTTGATAACTTTTGATGCCGATCGAAGCTGTACTTCGCCCGAAAAAAATTATAGAACACGATGTATTCTCATCGATTTCATGTCCAGGGTGTTGTGGTGAGTTTATCACCTAGAAATCGGGTGAAATGAACTCGACAGTGTACTTTGACAGCTAGCCACAACTGTCAGCTGTCATTTCGTACTCTTTTAATGCCGATAGAAGCTGTACTTTGCCCGGAAAAAATTATAGAACACGATGTACTCTCATCGATTTCATGTCCAGTGTGTTGTGGTGAGTTTATCACCTAGAAATCGGGTGAAATGAACTCGACAGTGTACTTTGACAGCTGGTCACAACTGTCAGCTGTCATTTGATAACTTTTGATGCCGATCGAAGCTGTACTTCGCCCGGAAAAAATTATAGACGGCGATGTATTCTCATCGATTTCATGTCCAGGGTGTTGTGGTAAGTTTATCAACTAGAAATCGGGCGTAATGGACTTGACAGTGTACTTTGACAGCTAGCCATTACTGTCAGCTGGTTTCTGGTACCCTTTTGATGCCAATCGAAGCTGTACTTTGCCCGGAAAAAATTATAAACGACGATGTACTCTCATCGATTTCATGTCCAGGGTGTTGTGGTAGGTTTATCACCTAGAAATCGGGTGAAATGAACTTGACAGTGTACTTTGACAGCTGGTCACAACTGTCAGCTGTCATTTGGTACTCTTTTAATGCCGATAGAAGCTGTACTTTGCCCGGAAAAAATTATAGAACACGATGTACTCTCATCGATTTCATGTCCAGGGTGTTGTGGTGAGTTTATCACCTTGGAATCGTGCAAAATGGACTTGACAGTGTACTTTGGAAGCTAGTGACTACTGTCAGCTGTCATTTGGTACCCTTTTGGTGCCGATAGAAGCTGTACTTCGCCCGGAAAAAATTATAGACGACGATGTATTCTCATCGATTTCATGTCCAGGGTGTTGTGGTAAGTTTATCAACTAGAAATCGGGCGTAATGGACTTGACAGTGTACTTTGACAGCTAGCCATTATTGTCAGCTGGTTTCTGGTACCCTTTTGATGCCAATCGAAGCTGTACTTTGCCCGGAAAAAATTATAAACGACGATGTACTCTCATCGATTTCATGTCCAGGGTGTTGTGGTAGGTTTATCACCTAGAAATCGGGTGAAATGAACTTGACAGTGTACTTTGACAGCTGGTCACAACTGTCAGCTGTCATTTGGTACTCTTTTAATGCCGATAGAAGCTGTACTTTGCCCGGAAAAAATTATAGAACACGATGTACTCTCATCGATTTCATGTCCAGGGTGTTGTGGTGAGTTTATCACCTTGGAATCGTGCAAAATGGACTTGACAGTGTACTTTGGAAGCTAGTGACTACTGTCAGCTGTCATTTGGTACCCTTTTGGTGCCGATAGAAGCTGTACTTCGCCCGGAAAAAATTATAGACGACGATGTATTCTCATCGATTTCATGTCCAGGGTGTTGTGGTAAGTTTATCAACTAGAAATCGGGCGTAATGGACTTGACAGTGTACTTTGACAGCTAGCCATTACTGTCAGCTGGTTTCTGGTACCCTTTTGATGCCAATCGAAGCTGTACTTTGCCCGGAAAAAATTATAAACGACGATGTACTCTCATCGATTTCATGTCCAGGGTGTTGTGGTAGGTTTATCACCTAGAAATCGGGTGAAATGAACTTGACAGTGTACTTTGACAGCTGGTCACAACTGTCAGCTGTCATTTCATCAACTTTTGATGCCGATCGGAGCTGTACTTCGCCCGGAAAAAATTATAGAACACGATATACTCTCATCGATTTCATGTCCAGGGTGTTGTGGTGAGTTTATCACCTAGAAATCGGGCGTAATGGACTTGACAGTGTACTTTGGAAGCTAGTGACTACTGTCAGCTGTCATTTGGTACCCTTTTGGTGCCGATAGAAGCTGTACTTCGCCCGGAAAAAATTATAGACGACGATGTACTCTCATCGATTTCATGTCCAGGGTGTTGTGGTGAGTTTATCACCTAGAAATCGGGCGTAATGGACTTGACAGTGTACTTTGACAGCTAGTGACTACTGTCAGCTGTCATTTGGTACCCTTTTGGTGCCGATCGAAGCTGTAATTCGCCCGGAAAAAATTATAGACGACGATGTACTCTCATCGATTTCATGTCCAGGGTGTTGTGGTAGGTTTATCACCTAGAAATCGGGTAAAATGAACTTAACAGTGTACTTTGACAGCTGTTCACAACTGTCAGCTGTCATTTGATTAACTTTTGATGCCGATCGGAGCTGTACTTTGCCCGGAAAAAATTATAGAACACGATGTACTCTCATCGATTTCATGTCCAGGGTGTTGTGGTGAGTTTATCACCTTGGAATCGTGCAAAATGGACTTGACAGTGTACTTTGGAAGCTATTGACTACTGTCAGCTGTCATTTGGTACCCTTTTGGTGCCGATAGAAGCTGTACTTCGCCCGGAAAAAATTATAGACGACGATGTATTCTCATCGATTTCATGTCCAGGGTGTTGTGGTAAGTTTATCAACTAGAAATCGGGTGAAATGAACTTAACAGTGTACTTGGACAGCTGTTCACAACTGTCAGCTGTCATTTGATTAACTTTTGATGCCGATCAGAGCTGTACTATGCCCGGAAAAAATTATAGAACACGATGTACTCTCATCGATTTCATGTCCAGGGTGTTGTGGTGAGTTCATCACTTTGGAATCGTGCAAAATGGACTTGACAGTGTACTTTGGAAGCTAGTGACTACTGTCAGCTGTCATTTGGTACCCTTTTGGTGCCGATAGAAGCTGTACTTCGCCCGGAAAAAATTATAGACGACGATGTATTCTCATCGATTTCATGTCCAGGGTGTTGTGGTAAGTTTATCAACTGGAAATCGGGCGTAATGGACTTGACAGTGTACTTTGACAGCTAGCCATTACTGTCAGCTGGTTTCTGGTACACTTTTGATGCCAATCGAAGCTGTACTTTGCCCGGAAAAAATTATAAACGACGATGTACTCTCATCGATTTCATGTCCAGGGTGTTGTGGTAGGTTTATCACCTAGAAATCGGGTGAAATGAACTTGACAGTGTACTTTGACAGCTGGTCACAACTGTCAGCTGTCATTTCATCAACTTTTGATGCCAATCGGAGCTGTACTTCGCCCGGAAAAAATTATAGAACACGATGTACTCTCATCGATTTCATGTCCAGGGTGTTGTGGTGAGTTTATCACCTAGAAATCGGGCGAAATGGACTTGACAGTGTACTTTGGAAGCTAGTGACTACTGTCAGCTGTCTTTTGGTACCCTTTTGGTGCCGAGAGAAGCTGTACTTCGCCCGGAAAAAATTATAGACGACGATGTACTCTCATCGATTTCATGTCCAGGGTGTTGTGGTGAGTTTATCACCTAGAAATCGGGCGTAATGGACTTGACAGTGTACTTTGACAGCTAGTGACTACTGTCAGCTGTCATTTGGTACCCTTTTTATGCCCATAGAAGCTGTACTTCGCCCGGAAAAAATTATAAACGACGATGTACTCTCATCGATTTCATGTCCAGGGTGTTGTGGTAGGTTTATCACCTAGAAAACGGGTGAAATGAACTTAACAGTGTACTTTGACAGCTGTTCACAACTGTCAGCTGTCATTTGATTAACTTTTGATGCCGATCGGAGCTGTACTTTGCCCGGAAAAAATTATAGAACACGATGTACTCTCATCGATTTCATGTTCAGGGTGTTGTGGTGAGTTTATCACCTAGAAATCGGGCGAAATGGACTTGACAGTGTACTTTCACAGCTAGTGACTACTGTCAGCTGTCAGTTGGTACCCTTTTGGTGCCGATAGAAGCTGTACTTCGCCCGGAAAAAATTATAGACGACGATGTACTCTCATCGATTTCATGTCCAGGGTGTTGTGGTGAGTTTATCACCTAGAAATTGGGCGTACTGGACTTGACAGTGTACTTTGACAGCTAGTCATTACTGTTAGCTGTCATCTGGTACACTTTTGATGCCAATCAAAGCTGTACTTTGCCCGGAAAAAATTATAAACGACGATGTACTCTCATCGATTTCATGTCCAGGGTGTTGTGGTAGGTTTATCACCTAGAAATCGGGTGGAATGAACTTGACAGTGTACTTTGACAGCTGGTCACAACTGTCAGCTGTCATTTGATTAACTTTTGATGCCGATCGGAGCTGTACTTCACCCGGAAAAAATTATAGAACACGATGTACTCTCATCGATTTCATGTCCGGGGTGTTTTGGTGAGTTTATCACCTAGAAATTGGGCGAAATGGACTTGACAGTGTACTTTGGAAGCTAGTGACTACTGTCAGCTGTCATTTGGTACCCTTTTGGTGCCAATAGAAGCTGTACTTCGCCCGGAAAAAATTATAGACGACGATGTACTCTCATCGATTTCATGTCCAGGGTGTTGTGGTGAGTTTATCACCTACAAATCGGGCGTAATGGACTTGACAGTGTACTTTGACAGCTAGCCATTACTGTCAGCTGTCATCTGGTACACTTTTGATGCCAATCGAAGCTGTACTTTGCCCGGAAAAAATTATAAACGACGATGTACTCTCATCGATTTCATGTCCAGGGTGTTGTGGTAGGTTTATCACCTAGAAATCGGGTGGAATGAACTTGACAGTGTACTTTGACAGCTGGTCACAACTGTCAGCTGTCATTTGATTAACTGTTGATGCCGATCGGAGCTGTACTTCGCCCGGAAAAAATTATAGAACACGATGTACTCTCATCGATTTCATGTCCAGGGTGTTGTGGTAGGTTTATCACCTAGAAATCAGGCGAAATGGACTTGACAGTGTACTTTAAAAGCTAGTGACTACTGTCAACTGTCATTTGCTATCCTTTTACTGCCGATAGAAGCTGTACTTTGCCCGGAAAAAAATATAAACGACGATGTACTCTCATCGATTTCATGTCCAGGGTGTTGTGGTAGGTTTATCACCTAGAAATCGGGTGAAATAAACTTGATAGTGTACTTTGGCAGCTGGTCACAACTGTCAGCTGTCATTTGATTAACTTTTGATGCCGATCGGAGCTGTACTTCGTCCGGAAAAAATTATAGAACACGATGTACTCTCATCGATTTCATGTCCAGGGTGTTGTGGTGAGTTTATCACCTAGAAATCGGGCGAAATGGACTTGAAAGTGTACTTTCACAGCTAGTGACTACTGTCAGCTGTCATTTGGTACCCTCTTGGTGCCAATCGAAGCTGTACTTCGCCCGGAAAAAATTATAGACGACGATGTACTCTTAACGATTTCATGTCCAGGGTGTTGTGGTGAGTTTATCACCTAGAAATCGGGCGTAATCGACTTGGCAGTGTACTTTGACAGCTACACATTACTGTCAGCTGTCATTTGGTACACTTTTGGTGCCGATCGAAGCTGCACTTCGCCCGGAAAAAATTATAGACGACGATGTATTCTCATCGATTTCATGTCCAGGGTGTTGTGGTAAGTTTATCAACTAGAAATCGGGTGAAATGGACTTGACAGTGTACTTTTAAAGCTAGCCACAACTGTCAGCTGTCATTTGATACCCTTTTAATGCCGATAGAAGCTGTACTTTGCCCGGAAAAAATTATTGAACACGATGTACTCTCATCGATTTCATGTCCAGGGTGTTGTGGTGAGTTTATCACCTTGGAATCGTGCAAAATGGACTTGACAGTGTACTTTGGAAGCTAGTGACTACTGTCAGCTGTCATTTGCTACCCTTTTGGTGCCGATAGAAGCTGTAATTCGCCCGGAAAAAATTATAGACGACGATGTATTCTCATCGATTTCATGTCCAGGGTGTTGTGGTAAGTTTATCAACTAGAAATCGGGCGTAATGGACTTGACAGTGTACTTTCACAGCTAGCCATTACTGTCAGCTGTCATCTGGTACACTTTTGATGCCAATCGAAGCTGTACTTTGCCCGGAAAAAATTATAAACGACGATGTACTCTCATCGATTTCATGTCCAGGGTGTTGTGGTAGGTTTATCACCTAGTAATCGGGTGAAATGAACTTGACAGTGTACTTTGACAGCTGTTCACAACTGTCAGCTGTCATTTCATTAACTTTTGATGCCGATCGGAGCTGTACTTCGCCCGGAAAAAATTATAGAACACGATGTACTCTCATCGATTTCATGTCCAGGGTGTTGTGGTGAGTTTATAACCTAGAAATCGGGCGAAATGGACTTGACAGTGTACTTTGAAAGCTAGTGACTACTGTCAGCTGTCATTTGGTACCCTTTTGGTGCCGATAGAAGCTGTACTTCGCCCGGAAAAAATTATAGACGACGATGTATTCTCATCGATTTCATGTCCAGGGTGTTGTGGTAAGTTTATCACCTAGAAATCGGGCGTAATGGACTTGACAGTGTACTTTGACAGCTAGTGACTACTGTCAGCTGTCATTTGGTACCCTTTTGGTGCCGATAGAAGCTGTACTTCGCCCGTAAAAAAATATAGAACACGATGTACTCTCATTGATTTCATGTCCAAGGTGTTGTGGTAGGTTTATTACCTAGAAATCGTGTGTAATACACTTGACAGTGTACTTTGAAAGCTAGTGACTACTGTCAGCTGTCATTTGGTACCCTTTTGGTGCCGATAGAAGCTGTACTTCGCCCGGAAAAAATTATAGACGACGATGTATTCTCATCGATTTCATGTCCAGGGTGTTGTGGTAAGTTTATCACCTAGAAATCGGGCGTAATGGACTTGACAGTGTACTTTGACAGCTAGTGACTACTGTCAGCTGTCATTTCATTAACTTTTGATGCCAATCGAAGCTGTACTTCGCCCGGAAAAAATTATAGACGACGATGTACTCTCATCGATTTCATGTCCAGGGTGTTGTGGTGAGTTTATCACCTAGAAATCGGGCGTAATGGACTTGACAGTGTACTTTGAAAGCTAGTGACTACTGTCAGCTGTCATTTGGTACACTTTTGGTGCCGATCGAAGCTGCACTTCGCCCGGAAAAAATTATAGACGACGATGTATTCTCATCGATTTCATGTCCAGGGTGTTGTGGTGAGTTTATCACCTTGGAATCGTGCAAAATGGACTTGACAGTGTACTTTGGAAGCTAGTGACTACTGTCAGCTGTCATTTGCTACCCTTTTGGTGCCGATAGAAGCTGTAATTCGCCCGGAAAAAATTATAGACGACGATGTATTCTCATCGATTTCATGTCCAGGGTGTTGTGGTGAGTTTATCACCTAGAAATCGGGCGTAATGGACTTAACAGTGTACTTTGACAGCTAGCCATTACTGTCAGCTGACATCTGGTACACTTTTGATGCCGATCGGAGCTGTACTTCGCCCGGAAAAAATTATAGAACACGATGTACTCTCATCGATTTCATGTCCAGGGTGTTGTGGTGAGTTTATCACCTAGAAATCGGGCGAAATGGACTTGACAGTGTACTTTGAAAGCTAGTGACTACTGTCAGCTGTCATTTGGTACCCGTTTGGTGCCGATAGAAGCTGTACTTCGCCCGGAAAAAATTATAGACGACGATGTATTCTCATCGATTTCATGTCCAGGGTGTTGTGGTAAGTTTATCACCTAGAAATCGGGCGTAATGGACTTGACAGTGTACTTTGACAGCTAGTGACTACTGTCAGCTGTCATTTGGTACCCTCTTGGTGCCGATAGAAGCTGTACTTCGCCCGGAAAAAATTATAGACGACGATGTACTCTCATCGATTTCATGTCCAGGGTGTTGTGGTGAGTTTATCACCTAGAAATCGGGCGTAATGGACTTAACAGTGTACTTTGACAGCTAGCCATTACTGTCAGCTGTCATCTTGTACACTTTTGATGCCAATCGAAGCTGTACTTTGCCCGGAAAAAATTATAAACGACGATGTACTCTCATCGATTTCATGTCCAGGGTGTTGTGGTAGGTTTATCACCTAGAAATCGGGTGGAATGAACTTGACAGTGTACTTTGGCAGCTGGTCACAACTGTCAGCTGTCATTTGATTAACTTTTGATGCCGATCGGAGCTGTACTTCGCCCGGAAAAAATTATAGAACACGATGTACTCTCATCGATTTCATGTCCAGGGTGTTGTGGTAGGTTTATCACCTAGAAATTGGGTGTAATGGACTTGACAGTGTACTTTGACAGCTAGTCACTACTGTCAGCTGTCATTTGGTACCCTTTTGGTGCCGATAGAAGCTGTACTTCGCCCTTAAAAAAATATAGAACACGATGTACTCTCATTGATATCATGTCCAAGGTGTTGTGGTAGGTTTATTACCTAGAAACCGTGTGTAATACACTTGACAGTGTACCTTGACAACTAGTCATTACTGTCAGCTGTCATTTGGTACCCTTTTATTGCCGATAGAAGCTGTACTTTGCCCGGAAAAAATTATAAACGACGATGTACTCTCATCGATTTCATGTCCAGGGTGTTGTGGTAGGTTTATCACCTAGAAATCGGGTGAAATGAACTTGACAGTGTACTTTGACAGCTGGTCACAACTGTCAGCTGTCATTTGATTAACTTTTGATGCCGATCGGAGCTGGACTTCGCCCGGAAAAAATTATAGAACACGATGTACTCTCATCGATTTCATGTCCAGGGTGTTGTGGTGAGTTTATCACCTAGAAATCGGGCAAAATGGACTTGACAGTGTACTTTGGAAGCTAGTGACTACTGTCAGCTGTCATTTGGTACCCTTTTGGTGCCGATAGAAGCTGTACTTCACCCGGAAAAAATTATAGACGACGATGTATTCTCATCGATTTCATGTCCAGGGTGTTGTGGTAAGTTTATCACCTAGAAATCGGGCGTAATGGACTTTACAGTGTACTTTGACAGCTAGTGACTACTGTCAGCTGTCATTTCATTAACTTTTGATGCCAATCGAAGCTGTACTTCGCCCGAAAAAAATTATAGACGACGATGTACTCTCATCGATTTCATGTCCAGGGTGTTGTGGTGAGTTTATCACCTAGAAATCGGGCGTAATGGACTTGACAGTGTACTTTGAAAGCTAGTGACTACTGTCAGCTGTCATTTGGTACACTCTTGGTGCCGATCGAAGCTGCACTTCGCCCGGAAAAAATTATAGACGACGATGTATTCTCATCGATTTCATGTCCAGGGTGTTGTGGTGAGTTTATCACCTTGGAATCGTGCAAAATGGACTTGACAGTGTACTTTGGAAGCTAGTGACTACTGTCAGATGTCATTTGCTACCCTTTTGATGCCGATAGAAGCTGTAATTCGCCCGGAAAAAATTATAGACGACGATGTATTCTCATCGATTTCATGTCCAGGGTGTTGTGGTGAGTTTATCACCTAGAAATCGGGCGTAATGGACTTAACAGTGTACTTTGACAGCTAGCCATTACTGTCAGCTGACATCTGGTACACTTTTGATGCCGATCGGAGCTGTACTTCGCCCGGAAAAAATTATAGAACACGATGTACTCTCATCGATTTCATGTCCAGGGTGTTGTGGTGAGTCTATCACCTAGAAATCGGGCGAAATGGACTTGACAGTGTACTTTGAAAGCTAGTGACTACTGTCAGCTGTCATTTTACACTTTTGGTGCCGATCGAAGCTGCACTTCGCCCGGAAAAAATTATAGACGACGATGTATTCTCATCGATTTCATGTCCAGGGTGTTGTGGTAAGTTTATCAACTAGAAATCGGGTGAAATGGACTTGACAGTATACTTTGACAGCTAGCCACAACTGTCAGCTGTCATTTGGTACCCTTTTAATGCCGATAGAAGCTGTACTTTGCCCGGAAAAAATTATAGAACACGATGTACTCTCATCGATTTCATGTCCAGGGTGTTGTGGTGAGTTTATCACCTTGGAATCGTGCAAAATGGACTTGACAGTGTACTTTGGAAGCTAGTGACTACTGTCAGCTGTCATGTGCTACCCTTTTGGTGCCGATAGAAGCTGTAATTCGCCCGGAAAAAATTATAGACGACGATGTATTCTCATCGATTTCATGTCCAGGGTGTTGTGGTAAGTTTATCAACTAGAAATCGGGCGTAATGGACTTGACAGTGTACTTTGACAGCTAGCCATTACTGTCAGCTGTCATCTGGTACACTTTTGATGCCAATCGAAGCTGTACTTTGCCCGGAAAAAATTATAAGCGACGATGTACTCTCATCGATTTCATGTCCAGGGTGTTGTGGTAGGTTTATCACCTAGAAATCGGGTGAAATGAACTTGACAGTGTAATTTGACAGCTGGTCACAACTGTCAGCTGTCATTTCATTAACTTTTGATGCCAATCGGAGCTGTACTTCGCCCGGAAAAAATTATAGAACACGATGTACTCTCATCGATTTCATGTCCAGGGTGTTGTGGTGAGTTTATCACCTAGAAATCGGGCGAAATGGACTTGACAGTGTACTTTGAAAGCTAGTGACTACTGTCAGCTGTCATTTGGTACCCTTTTGGTGCCGATAGAAGCTGTACTTCGCCCGGAAAAAATTATAGACGACGATGTATTCTCATCGATTTCATGTCCAGGGTGTTGTGGTAAGTTTATCACCTAGAAATCGGGCGTAATGGACTTAACAGTGTACTTTGACAGCTAGTGACTACTGTCAGCTGTCATTTGGTACCCTTTTGGTGCCGATAGAAGCTGTACTTCGCCCGGAAAAAATTATAGACGACGATGTACTCTCATCGATTTCATGTCCAGGGTGTTGTGGTGAGTTTATCACCTAGAAATCGGGCGTAATGGACTTAACAGTGTACTTTGACAGCTAGCCATTACTGTCAGCTGACATCTGGTACACTTTTGATGCCGATCGGAGCTGTACTTCGCCCGGAAAAAATTATAGAACACGATGTACTCTCATCGATTTCATGTCCAGGGTGTTGTGGTGAGTTTATCACCTAGAAATCGGGCGAAATGGACTTGACAGTGTACTTTGAAAGCTAGTGACTACTGTCAGCTGTCATTTGGTACCCGTTTGGTGCCGATAGAAGCTGTACTTCGCCCGGAAAAAATTATAGACGACGATGTATTCTCATCGATTTCATGTCCAGGGTGTTGTGGTAAGTTTATCACCTAGAAATCGGGCGTAATGGACTTGACAGTGTACTTTGACAGCTAGTGACTACTGTCAGCTGTCATTTGGTACCCTCTTGGTGCCGATAGAAGCTGTACTTCGCCCGGAAAAAATTATAGACGACGATGTACTCTCATCGATTTCATGTCCAGGGTGTTGTGGTGAGTTTATCACCTAGAAATCGGGCGTAATGGACTTAACAGTGTACTTTGACAGCTAGCCATTACTGTCAGCTGTCATCTTGTACACTTTTGATGCCAATCGAAGCTGTACTTTGCCCGGAAAAAATTATAAACGACGATGTATTCTCATCGATTTCATGTCCAGGGTGTTGTGGTAAGTTTATCAACTAGAAATCGGGTGAAATGGACTTGACAGTGTACTTTGACAGCTAGCCATTACTGTCAGCTGACATCTGGTACACTTTTGATGCCGATCGGAGCTGTACTTCGCCCGGAAAAAATTATAGAACACGATGTACTCTCATCGATTTCATGTCCAGGGTGTTGTGGTGAGTTTATCACCTAGAAATCGGGCGAAATGGACTTGACAGTGTACTTTGAAAGCTAGTGACTACTGTCAGCTGTCATTTGGTACCCGTTTGGTGCCGATAGAAGCTGTACTTCGCCCGGAAAAAATTATAGACGACGATGTATTCTCATCGATTTCATGTCCAGGGTGTTGTGGTAAGTTTATCACCTAGAAATCGGGCGTAATGGACTTAACAGTGTACTTTGACAGCTAGTGACTACTGTCAGCTGTCATTTGGTACCCTTTTGGTGCCGATAGAAGCTGTACTTCGCCCGGAAAAAATTATAGACGACGATGTACTCTCATCGATTTCATGTCCAGGGTGTTGTGGTGAGTTTATCACCTAGAAATCGGGCGTAATGGACTTAACAGTGTACTTTGACAGCTAGCCATTACTGTCAGCTGACATCTGGTACACTTTTGATGCCGATCGGAGCTGTACTTCGCCCGGAAAAAATTATAGAACACGATGTACTCTCATCGATTTCATGTCCAGGGTGTTGTGGTGAGTTTATCACCTAGAAATCGGGCGAAATGGACTTGACAGTGTACTTTGAAAGCTAGTGACTACTGTCAGCTGTCATTTTACACTTTTGGTGCCGATCGAAGCTGCACTTCGCCCGGAAAAAATTATAGACGACGATGTATTCTCATCGATTTCATGTCCAGGGTGTTGTGGTAAGTTTATCAACTAGAAATCGGGTGAAATGGACTTGACAGTATACTTTGACAGCTAGCCACAACTGTCAGCTGTCATTTGGTACCCTTTTAATGCCGATAGAAGCTGTACTTTGCCCGGAAAAAATTATAGAACACGATGTACTCTCATCGATTTCATGTCCAGGGTGTTGTGGTGAGTTTATCACCTTGGAATCGTGCAAAATGGACTTGACAGTGTACTTTGGAAGCTAGTGACTACTGTCAGCTGTCATGTGCTACCCTTTTGGTGCCGATAGAAGCTGTAATTCGCCCGGAAAAAATTATAGACGACGATGTATTCTCATCGATTTCATGTCCAGGGTGTTGTGGTAAGTTTATCAACTAGAAATCGGGCGTAATGGACTTGACAGTGTACTTTGACAGCTAGCCATTACTGTCAGCTGTCATCTGGTACACTTTTGATGCCAATCGAAGCTGTACTTTGCCCGGAAAAAATTATAAGCGACGATGTACTCTCATCGATTTCATGTCCAGGGTGTTGTGGTAGGTTTATCACCTAGAAATCGGGTGAAATGAACTTGACAGTGTAATTTGACAGCTGGTCACAACTGTCAGCTGTCATTTCATTAACTTTTGATGCCAATCGGAGCTGTACTTCGCCCGGAAAAAATTATAGAACACGATGTACTCTCATCGATTTCATGTCCAGGGTGTTGTGGTGAGTTTATCACCTAGAAATCGGGCGAAATGGACTTGACAGTGTACTTTGAAAGCTAGTGACTACTGTCAGCTGTCATTTGGTACCCTTTTGGTGCCGATAGAAGCTGTACTTCGCCCGGAAAAAATTATAGACGACGATGTATTCTCATCGATTTCATGTCCAGGGTGTTGTGGTAAGTTTATCACCTAGAAATCGGGCGTAATGGACTTAACAGTGTACTTTGACAGCTAGTGACTACTGTCAGCTGTCATTTGGTACCCTTTTGGTGCCGATAGAAGCTGTACTTCGCCCGGAAAAAATTATAGACGACGATGTACTCTCATCGATTTCATGTCCAGGGTGTTGTGGTGAGTTTATCACCTAGAAATCGGGCGTAATGGACTTAACAGTGTACTTTGACAGCTAGCCATTACTGTCAGCTGACATCTGGTACACTTTTGATGCCGATCGGAGCTGTACTTCGCCCGGAAAAAATTATAGAACACGATGTACTCTCATCGATTTCATGTCCAGGGTGTTGTGGTGAGTTTATCACCTAGAAATCGGGCGAAATGGACTTGACAGTGTACTTTGAAAGCTAGTGACTACTGTCAGCTGTCATTTGGTACCCGTTTGGTGCCGATAGAAGCTGTACTTCGCCCGGAAAAAATTATAGACGACGATGTATTCTCATCGATTTCATGTCCAGGGTGTTGTGGTAAGTTTATCACCTAGAAATCGGGCGTAATGGACTTGACAGTGTACTTTGACAGCTAGTGACTACTGTCAGCTGTCATTTGGTACCCTCTTGGTGCCGATAAAAGCTGTACTTCGCCCGGAAAAAATTATAGACGACGATGTACTCTCATCGATTTCATGTCCAGGGTGTTGTGGTGAGTTTATCACCTAGAAATCGGGCGTAATGGACTTAACAGTGTACTTTGACAGCTAGCCATTACTGTCAGCTGTCATCTTGTACACTTTTGATGCCAATCGAAGCTGTACTTTGCCCGGAAAAAATTATAAACGACGATGTACTCTCATCGATTTCATGTCCAGGGTGTTGTGGTAGGTTTATCACCTAGAAATCGGGTGAAATGAACTTGACAGTGTACTTTGGCAGCTGGTCACAACTGTCAGCTGTCATTTGATTAACTTTTGATGCCGATCGGAGCTGTACTTCGCCCGGAAAAAATTATAGAACACGATGTACTCTCATCGATTTCATGTCCAGGGTGTTGTGGTAGGTTTATCACCTAGAAATTGGGTGTAATGGACTTGACAGTGTACTTTGACAGCTAGTCACTACTGTCAGCTGTCATTTGGTACCCTTTTGGTGCCGATAGAAGCTGTACTTCGCCCTTAAAAAAATATAGAACACGATGTACTCTCATTGATATCATGTCCAAGGTGTTGTGGTAGGTTTATTACCTAGAAACCGTGTGTAATACACTTGACAGTGTACCTTGACAACTAGTCATTACTGTCAGCTGTCATTTGGTACCCTTTTATTGCCGATAGAAGCTGTACTTTGCCCGGAAAAAATTATAAACGACGATGTACTCTCATCGATTTCATGTCCAGGGTGTTGTGGTAGGTTTATCACCTAGAAATCGGGTGAAATGAACTTGACAGTGTACTTTGACAGCTGGTCACAACTGTCAGCTGTCATTTGATTAACTTTTGATGCCGATCGGAGCTGGACTTCGCCCGGAAAAAATTATAGAACACGATGTACTCTCATCGATTTCATGTCCAGGGTGTTGTGGTGAGTTTATCACCTAGAAATCGGGCAAAATGGACTTGACAGTGTACTTTGGAAGCTAGTGACTACTGTCAGCTGTCATTTGGTACCCTTTTGGTGCCGATAGAAGCTGTACTTCACCCGGAAAAAATTATAGACGACGATGTATTCTCATCGATTTCATGTCCAGGGTGTTGTGGTAAGTTTATCACCTAGAAATCGGGCGTAATGGACTTTACAGTGTACTTTGACAGCTAGTGACTACTGTCAGCTGTCATTTCATTAACTTTTGATGCCGATCGAAGCTGCACTTCGCCCGGAAAAAATTATAGACGACGATGTATTCTCATCGATTTCATGTCCAGGGTGTTGTGGTGAGTTTATCACCTTGGAATCGTGCAAAATGGACTTGACAGTGTACTTTGGAAGCTAGTGACTACTGTCAGATGTCATTTGCTACCCTTTTGATGCCGATAGAAGCTGTAATTCGCCCGGAAAAAATTATAGACGACGATGTATTCTCATCGATTTCATGTCCAGGGTGTTGTGGTGAGTTTATCACCTAGAAATCGGGCGTAATGGACTTAACAGTGTACTTTGACAGCTAGCCATTACTGTCAGCTGACATCTGGTACACTTTTGATGCCGATCGGAGCTGTACTTCGCCCGGAAAAAATTATAGAACACGATGTACTCTCATCGATTTCATGTCCAGGGTGTTGTGGTGAGTTTATCACCTAGAAATCGGGCGAAATGGACTTGACAGTGTACTTTGAAAGCTAGTGACTACTGTCAGCTGTCATTTTACACTTTTGGTGCCGATCGAAGCTGCACTTCGCCCGGAAAAAATTATAGACGACGATGTATTCTCATCGATTTCATGTCCAGGGTGTTGTGGTAAGTTTATCAACTAGAAATCGGGTGAAATGGACTTGACAGTATACTTTGACAGCTAGCCACAACTGTCAGCTGTCATTTGGTACCCTTTTAATGCCGATAGAAGCTGTACTTTGCCCGGAAAAAATTATAGAACACGATGTACTCTCATCGATTTCATGTCCAGGGTGTTGTGGTGAGTTTATCACCTTGGAATCGTGCAAAATGGACTTGACAGTGTACTTTGGAAGCTAGTGACTACTGTCAGCTGTCATGTGCTACCCTTTTGGTGCCGATAGAAGCTGTAATTCGCCCGGAAAAAATTATAGACGACGATGTATTCTCATCGATTTCATGTCCAGGGTGTTGTGGTAAGTTTATCAACTAGAAATCGGGCGTAATGGACTTGACAGTGTACTTTGACAGCTAGCCATTACTGTCAGCTGTCATCTGGTACACTTTTGATGCCAATCGAAGCTGTACTTTGCCCGGAAAAAATTATAAGCGACGATGTACTCTCATCGATTTCATGTCCAGGGTGTTGTGGTAGGTTTATCACCTAGAAATCGGGTGAAATGAACTTGACAGTGTAATTTGACAGCTGGTCACAACTGTCAGCTGTCATTTCATTAACTTTTGATGCCAATCGGAGCTGTACTTCGCCCGGAAAAAATTATAGAACACGATGTACTCTCATCGATTTCATGTCCAGGGTGTTGTGGTGAGTTTATCACCTAGAAATCGGGCGAAATGGACTTGACAGTGTACTTTGAAAGCTAGTGACTACTGTCAGCTGTCATTTGGTACCCTTTTGGTGCCGATAGAAGCTGTACTTCGCCCGGAAAAAATTATAGACGACGATGTATTCTCATCGATTTCATGTCCAGGGTGTTGTGGTAAGTTTATCACCTAGAAATCGGGCGTAATGGACTTAACAGTGTACTTTGACAGCTAGTGACTACTGTCAGCTGTCATTTGGTACCCTTTTGGTGCCGATAGAAGCTGTACTTCGCCCGGAAAAAATTATAGACGACGATGTACTCTCATCGATTTCATGTCCAGGGTGTTGTGGTGAGTTTATCACCTAGAAATCGGGCGTAATGGACTTAACAGTGTACTTTGACAGCTAGCCATTACTGTCAGCTGACATCTGGTACACTTTTGATGCCGATCGGAGCTGTACTTCGCCCGGAAAAAATTATAGAACACGATGTACTCTCATCGATTTCATGTCCAGGGTGTTGTGGTGAGTTTATCACCTAGAAATCGGGCGAAATGGACTTGACAGTGTACTTTGAAAGCTAGTGACTACTGTCAGCTGTCATTTGGTACCCGTTTGGTGCCGATAGAATCTGTACTTCGCCCGGAAAAAATTATAGACGACGATGTATTCTCATCGATTTCATGTCCAGGGTGTTGTGGTAAGTTTATCACCTAGAAATCGGGTGAAATGGACTTGACAGTGTACTTTTAAAGCTAGCCACAACTGTCAGC
Source organism: Oxycera nigricornis (assembly GCA_963942545.1). Lineage (NCBI taxonomy): Eukaryota > Metazoa > Arthropoda > Insecta > Diptera > Stratiomyidae > Oxycera > Oxycera nigricornis. Next base: position 16,173,449 of record OZ012664.1, on the reverse strand, counting down.
TGTCATTTGATACCCTTTTAATGCCGATAGAAGCTGTACTTTGCCCGGAAAAAATTATAGAACACGATGTACTCTCATCGATTTCATGTCCAGGGTGTTGTGGTGAGTTTATCACCTTGGAATCGTGCAAAATGGACTTGACAGTGTACTTTGGAAGCTAGTGACTACTGTCAGCTGTCATTTGGTACCCGTTTGGTGCCGATAGAAGCTGTACTTCGCCCGGAAAAAATTATAGACGACGATGTATTCTCATCGATTTCATGTCCAGGGTGTTGTGGTAAGTTTATCACCTAGAAATCGGGTGAAATGGACTTGACAGTGTACTTTTAAAGCTAGCCACAACTGTCAGCTGTCATTTGATACCCTTTTAATGCCGATAGAAGCTGTACTTTGCCCGGAAAAAATTATAGAACACGATGTACTCTCATCGATTTCATGTCCAGGGTGTTGTGGTGAGTTTATCACCTTGGAATCGTGCAAAATGGACTTGACAGTGTACTTTGGAAGCTAGTGACTACTGTCAGCTGTCATGTGCTACCCTTTTGGTGCCGATAGAAGCTGTAATTCGCCCGGAAAAAATTATAGACGACGATGTATTCTCATCGATTTCATGTCCAGGGTGTTGTGGTAAGTTTATCACCTAGAAATCGGGTGAAATGGACTTGACAGTGTACTTTTAAAGCTAGCCACAACTGTCAGCTGTCATTTGGTACCCTTTTAATGCCGATAGAAGCTGTACTTTGCCCGGAAAAAATTATAGAACACGATGTACTCTCATCGATTTCATGTCCAGGGTGTTGTGGTGAGTTTATCACCTTGGAATCGTGCAAAATGGACTTGACAGTGTACTTTGGAAGCTAGTGACTACTGTCAGCTGTCATGTGCTACCCTTTTGGTGCCGATAGAAGCTGTAATTCGCCCGGAAAAAATTATAGACGACGATGTATTCTCATCGATTTCATGTCCAGGGTGTTGTGGTAAGTTTATCAACTAGAAATCGGGCGTAATGGACTTGACAGTGTACTTTGACAGCTAGCCATTACTGTCAGCTGTCATCTGGTACACTTTTGATGCCAATCGAAGCTGTACTTTGCCCGGAAAAAATTATAAGCGACGATGTACTCTCATCGATTTCATGTCCAGGGTGTTGTGGTAGGTTTATCACCTAGAAATCGGGTGAAATGAACTTGACAGTGTAATTTGACAGCTGGTCACAACTGTCAGCTGTCATTTCATTAACTTTTGATGCCAATCGGAGCTGTACTTCGCCCGGAAAAAATTATAGAACACGATGTACTCTCATCGATTTCATGTCCAGGGTGTTGTGGTGAGTTTATCACCTAGAAATCGGGCGAAATGGACTTGACAGTGTACTTTGAAAGCTAGTGACTACTGTCAGCTGTCATTTGGTACCCTTTTGGTGCCGATAGAAGCTGTACTTCGCCCGGAAAAAATTATAGACGACGATGTATTCTCATCGATTTCATGTCCAGGGTGTTGTGGTAAGTTTATCACCTAGAAATCGGGCGTAATGGACTTAACAGTGTACTTTGACAGCTAGTGACTACTGTCAGCTGTCATTTGGTACCCTTTTGGTGCCGATAGAAGCTGTACTTCGCCCGGAAAAAATTATAGACGACGATGTACTCTCATCGATTTCATGTCCAGGGTGTTGTGGTGAGTTTATCACCTAGAAATCGGGCGTAATGGACTTAACAGTGTACTTTGACAGCTAGCCATTACTGTCAGCTGACATCTGGTACACTTTTGATGCCGATCGGAGCTGTACTTCGCCCGGAAAAAATTATAGAACACGATGTACTCTCATCGATTTCATGTCCAGGGTGTTGTGGTGAGTTTATCACCTAGAAATCGGGCGAAATGGACTTGACAGTGTACTTTGACAGCTAGCCATTACTGTCAGCTGTCATCTGGTACACTTTTGATGCCAATCGAAGCTGTACTTTGCCCGGAAAAAATTATAAACGACGATGTACTCTCATCGATTTCATGTCCAGGGTGTTGTGGTAGGTTTATCACCTAGAAATCGGGTGGAATGAACTTGACAGTGTACTTTGACAGCTGGTCACAACTGTCAGCTGTCATTTGATTAACTGTTGATGCCGATCGGAGCTGTACTTCGCCCGGAAAAAATTATAGAACACGATGTACTCTCATCGATTTCATGTCCAGGGTGTTGTGGTAGGTTTATCACCTAGAAATCAGGCGAAATGGACTTGACAGTGTACTTTAAAAGCTAGTGACTACTGTCAACTGTCATTTGCTATCCTTTTACTGCCGATAGAAGCTGTACTTTGCCCGGAAAAAAATATAAACGACGATGTACTCTCATCGATTTCATGTCCAGGGTGTTGTGGTAGGTTTATCACCTAGAAATCGGGTGAAATAAACTTGATAGTGTACTTTGGCAGCTGGTCACAACTGTCAGCTGTCATTTGATTAACTTTTGATGCCGATCGGAGCTGTACTTCGTCCGGAAAAAATTATAGAACACGATGTACTCTCATCGATTTCATGTCCAGGGTGTTGTGGTGAGTTTATCACCTAGAAATCGGGCGAAATGGACTTGAAAGTGTACTTTCACAGCTAGTGACTACTGTCAGCTGTCATTTGGTACCCTCTTGGTGCCAATCGAAGCTGTACTTCGCCCGGAAAAAATTATAGACGACGATGTACTCTTAACGATTTCATGTCCAGGGTGTTGTGGTGAGTTTATCACCTAGAAATCGGGCGTAATCGACTTGGCAGTGTACTTTGACAGCTACACATTACTGTCAGCTGTCATTTAGTACACTTTTGGTGCCGATCGAAGCTGCACTTCGCCCGGAAAAAATTATAGACGACGATGTATTCTCATCGATTTCATGTCCAGGGTGTTGTGGTAAGTTTATCAACTAGAAATCGGGTGAAATCGACTTGACAGTGTACTTTTAAAGCTAGCCACAACTGTCAGCTGTCATTTGATACCCTTTTAATGCCGATAGAAGCTGTACTTTGCCCGGAAAAAATTATTGAACACGATGTACTCTCATCGATTTCATGTCCAGGGTGTTGTGGTGAGTTTATCACCTTGGAATCGTGCAAAATGGACTTGACAGTGTACTTTGGAAGCTAGTGACTACTGTCAGCTGTCATTTGCTACCCTTTTGGTGCCGATAGAAGCTGTAATTCGCCCGGAAAAAATTATAGACGACGATGTATTCTCATCGATTTCATGTCCAGGGTGTTGTGGTAAGTTTATCAACTAGAAATCGGGCGTAATGGACTTGACAGTGTACTTTGGCAGCTGGTCACAACTGTCAGCTGTCATTTGATTAACTTTTGATGCCGATCGGAGCTGTACTTCGTCCGGAAAAAATTATAGAACACGATGTACTCTCATCGATTTCATGTCCAGGGTGTTGTGGTGAGTTTATCACCTAGAAATCGGGCGAAATGGACTTGAAAGTGTACTTTCACAGCTAGTGACTACTGTCAGCTGTCATTTGGTACCCTCTTGGTGCCAATCGAAGCTGTACTTCGCCCGGAAAAAATTATAGACGACGATGTACTCTTAACGATTTCATGTCCAGGGTGTTGTGGTGAGTTTATCACCTAGAAATCGGGCGTAATCGACTTGGCAGTGTACTTTGACAGCTACACATTACTGTCAGCTGTCATTTGGTACACTTTTGGTGCCGATCGAAGCTGCACTTCGCCCGGAAAAAATTATAGACGACGATGTATTCTCATCGATTTCATGTCCAGGGTGTTGTGGTAAGTTTATCAACTAGAAATCGGGTGAAATGGACTTGACAGTGTACTTTTAAAGCTAGCCACAACTGTCAGCTGTCATTTGATACCCTTTTAATGCCGATAGAAGCTGTACTTTGCCCGGAAAAAATTATTGAACACGATGTACTCTCATCGATTTCATGTCCAGGGTGTTGTGGTGAGTTTATCACCTAGAAATCGGGCGAAATGGACTTGACAGTGTACTTTGACAGCTAGCCATTACTGTCAGCTGTCATCTGGTACACTTTTGATGCCAATCGAAGCTGTACTTTGCCCGGAAAAAATTATAAACGACGATGTACTCTCATCGATTTCATGTCCAGGGTGTTGTGGTAGGTTTATCACCTAGAAATCGGGTGGAATGAACTTGACAGTGTACTTTGACAGCTGGTCACAACTGTCAGCTGTCATTTGATTAACTGTTGATGCCGATCGGAGCTGTACTTCGCCCGGAAAAAATTATAGAACACGATGTACTCTCATCGATTTCATGTCCAGGGTGTTGTGGTAGGTTTATCACCTAGAAATCAGGCGAAATGGACTTGACAGTGTACTTTAAAAGCTAGTGACTACTGTCAACTGTCATTTGCTATCCTTTTACTGCCGATAGAAGCTGTACTTTGCCCGGAAAAAAATATAAACGACGATGTACTCTCATCGATTTCATGTCCAGGGTGTTGTGGTAGGTTTATCACCTAGAAATCGGGTGAAATAAACTTGATAGTGTACTTTGGCAGCTGGTCACAACTGTCAGCTGTCATTTGATTAACTTTTGATGCCGATCGGAGCTGTACTTCGTCCGGAAAAAATTATAGAACACGATGTACTCTCATCGATTTCATGTCCAGGGTGTTGTGGTGAGTTTATCACCTAGAAATCGGGCGAAATGGACTTGAAAGTGTACTTTCACAGCTAGTGACTACTGTCAGCTGTCATTTGGTACCCTCTTGGTGCCAATCGAAGCTGTACTTCGCCCGGAAAAAATTATAGACGACGATGTACTCTTAACGATTTCATGTCCAGGGTGTTGTGGTGAGTTTATCACCTAGAAATCGGGCGTAATCGACTTGGCAGTGTACTTTGACAGCTACACATTACTGTCAGCTGTCATTTGGTACACTTTTGGTGCCGATCGAAGCTGCACTTCGCCCGGAAAAAATTATAGACGACGATGTATTCTCATCGATTTCATGTCCAGGGTGTTGTGGTAAGTTTATCAACTAGAAATCGGGTGAAATGGACTTGACAGTGTACTTTTAAAGCTAGCCACAACTGTCAGCTGTCATTTGATACCCTTTTAATGCCGATAGAAGCTGTACTTTGCCCGGAAAAAATTATTGAACACGATGTACTCTCATCGATTTCATGTCCAGGGTGTTGTGGTGAGTTTATCACCTTGGAATCGTGCAAAATGGACTTGACAGTGTACTTTGGAAGCTAGTGACTACTGTCAGCTGTCATTTGCTACCCTTTTGGTGCCGATAGAAGCTGTAATTCGCCCGGAAAAAATTATAGACGACGATGTATTCTCATCGATTTCATGTCCAGGGTGTTGTGGTAGGTTTATCACCTAGAAATCGGGTGAAATGAACTTGACAGTGTAATTTGACAGCTGGTCACAACTGTCAGCTGTCATTTCATTAACTTTTGATGCCAATCGGAGCTGTACTTCGCCCGGAAAAAATTATAGAACACGATGTACTCTCATCGATTTCATGTCCAGGGTGTTGTGGTGAGTTTATCACCTAGAAATCGGGCGAAATGGACTTGACAGTGTACTTTGAAAGCTAGTGACTACTGTCAGCTGTCATTTGGTACCCTTTTGGTGCCGATAGAAGCTGTACTTCGCCCGGAAAAAATTATAGACGACGATGTATTCTCATCGATTTCATGTCCAGGGTGTTGTGGTAAGTTTATCACCTAGAAATCGGGCGTAATGGACTTAACAGTGTACTTTGACAGCTAGTGACTACTGTCAGCTGTCATTTGGTACCCTTTTGGTGCCGATAGAAGCTGTACTTCGCCCGGAAAAAATTATAGACGACGATGTACTCTCATCGATTTCATGTCCAGGGTGTTGTGGTAGGTTTATCACCTAGAAATCGGGTGGAATGAACTTGACAGTGTACTTTGACAGCTGGTCACAACTGTCAGCTGTCATTTGATTAACTGTTGATGCCGATCGGAGCTGTACTTCGCCCGGAAAAAATTATAGAACACGATGTACTCTCATCGATTTCATGTCCAGGGTGTTGTGGTAGGTTTATCACCTAGAAATCAGGCGAAATGGACTTGACAGTGTACTTTAAAAGCTAGTGACTACTGTCAACTGTCATTTGCTATCCTTTTACTGCCGATAGAAGCTGTACTTTGCCCGGAAAAAAATATAAACGACGATGTACTCTCATCGATTTCATGTCCAGGGTGTTGTGGTAGGTTTATCACCTAGAAATCGGGTGAAATAAACTTGATAGTGTACTTTGGCAGCTGGTCACAACTGTCAGCTGTCATTTGATTAACTTTTGATGCCGATCGGAGCTGTACTTCGTCCGGAAAAAATTATAGAACACGATGTACTCTCATCGATTTCATGTCCAGGGTGTTGTGGTGAGTTTATCACCTAGAAATCGGGCGAAATGGACTTGAAAGTGTACTTTCACAGCTAGTGACTACTGTCAGCTGTCATTTGGTACCCTTTTGGTGCCGATAGAAGCTGTACTTCGCCCGGAAAAAATTATAGACGACGATGTACTCTCATCGATTTCATGTCCAGGGTGTTGTGGTGAGTTTATCACCTAGAAATCGGGCGTAATGGACTTAACAGTGTACTTTGACAGCTAGCCATTACTGTCAGCTGACATCTGGTACACTTTTGATGCCGATCGGAGCTGTACTTCGCCCGGAAAAAATTATAGAACACGATGTACTCTCATCGATTTCATGTCCAGGGTGTTGTGGTGAGTTTATCACCTAGAAATCGGGCGAAATGGACTTGACAGTGTACTTTGACAGCTAGCCATTACTGTCAGCTGTCATCTGGTACACTTTTGATGCCAATCGAAGCTGTACTTTGCCCGGAAAAAATTATAAACGACGATGTACTCTCATCGATTTCATGTCCAGGGTGTTGTGGTAGGTTTATCACCTAGAAATCGGGTGGAATGAACTTGACAGTGTACTTTGGCAGCTGGTCACAACTGTCAGCTGTCATTTGATTAACTGTTGATGCCGATCGGAGCTGTACTTCGCCCGGAAAAAATTATAGAACACGATGTACTCTCATCGATTTCATGTCCAGGGTGTTGTTGTAGGTTTATCACCTAGAAATCAGGCGAAATGGACTTGACAGTGTACTTTAAAAGCTAGTGACTACTGTCAACTGTCATTTGCTATCCTTTTACTGCCGATAGAAGCTGTACTTTGCCCGGAAAAAAATATAAACGACGATGTACTCTCATCGATTTCATGTCCAGGGTGTTGTGGTAGGTTTATCACCTAGAAATCGGGTGAAATAAACTTGATAGTGTACTTTGGCAGCTGGTCACAACTGTCAGCTGTCATTTGATTAACTTTTGATGCCGATCGGAGCTGTACTTCGTCCGGAAAAAATTATAGAACACGATGTACTCTCATCGATTTCATGTCCAGGGTGTTGTGGTGAGTTTATCACCTAGAAATCGGGCGAAATGGACTTGAAAGTGTACTTTCACAGCTAGTGACTACTGTCAGCTGTCATTTGGTACCCTCTTGGTGCCAATCGAAGCTGTACTTCGCCCGGAAAAAATTATAGACGACGATGTACTCTTAACGATTTCATGTCCAGGGTGTTGTGGTGAGTTTATCACCTAGAAATCGGGCGTAATCGACTTGGCAGTGTACTTTGACAGCTACACATTACTGTCAGCTGTCATTTGGTACACTTTTGGTGCCGATCGAAGCTGCACTTCGCCCGGAAAAAATTATAGACGACGATGTATTCTCATCGATTTCATGTCCAGGGTGTTGTGGTAAGTTTATCAACTAGAAATCGGGTGAAATGGACTTGACAGTGTACTTTTAAAGCTAGCCACAACTGTCAGCTGTCATTTGATACCCTTTTAATGCCGATAGAAGCTGTACTTTGCCCGGAAAAAATTATTGAACACGATGTACTCTCATCGATTTCATGTCCAGGGTGTTGTGGTGAGTTTATCACCTTGGAATCGTGCAAAATGGACTTGACAGTGTACTTTGGAAGCTAGTGACTACTGTCAGCTGTCATTTGCTACCCTTTTGGTGCCGATAGAAGCTGTAATTCGCCCGGAAAAAATTATAGACGACGATGTATTCTCATCGATTTCATGTCCAGGGTGTTGTGGTAAGTTTATCAACTAGAAATCGGGCGTAATGGACTTGACAGTGTACTTTGGCAGCTGGTCACAACTGTCAGCTGTCATTTGATTAACTTTTGATGCCGATCGGAGCTGTACTTCGTCCGGAAAAAATTATAGAACACGATGTACTCTCATCGATTTCATGTCCAGGGTGTTGTGGTGAGTTTATCACCTAGAAATCGGGCGAAATGGACTTGAAAGTGTACTTTCACAGCTAGTGACTACTGTCAGCTGTCATTTGGTACCCTCTTGGTGCCAATCGAAGCTGTACTTCGCCCGGAAAAAATTATAGACGACGATGTACTCTTAACGATTTCATGTCCAGGGTGTTGTGGTTAGTTTATCACCTAGAAATCGGGCGTAATCGACTTGGCAGTGTACTTTGACAGCTACACATTACTGTCAGCTGTCATTTGGTACACTTTTGGTGCCAATCGAAGCTGTACTTTGCCCGGAAAAAATTATAAACGACGATGTACTCTCATCGATTTCATGTCCAGGGTGTTGTGGTAGGTTTATCACCTAGAAATCGGGTGGAATGAACTTGACAGTGTACTTTGACAGCTGGTCACAACTGTCAGCTGTCATTTGATTAACTGTTGATGCCGATCGGAGCTGTACTTCGCCCGGAAAAAATTATAGAACACGATGTACTCTCATCGATTTCATGTCCAGGGTGTTGTGGTAGGTTTATCACCTAGAAATCAGGCGAAATGGACTTGACAGTGTACTTTAAAAGCTAGTGACTACTGTCAGCTGTCATTTGCTACCCTTTTGGTGCCGATAGAAGCTGTAATTCGCCCGGAAAAAATTATAGACGACGATGTATTCTCATCGATTTCATGTCCAGGGTGTTGTGGTAGGTTTATCACCTAGAAATCGGGTGAAATGAACTTGACAGTGTAATTTGACAGCTGGTCACAACTGTCAGCTGTCATTTCATTAACTTTTAATGCCAATCGGAGCTGTACTTCGCCCGGAAAAAATTATAGAACACGATGTACTCTCATCGATTTCATGTCCAGGGTGTTGTGGTGAGTTTATCACCTAGAAATCGGGCGAAATGGACTTGACAGTGTACTTTGAAAGCTAGTGACTACTGTCAGCTGTCATTTGGTACCCTTTTGGTGCCGATAGAAGCTGTACTTCGCCCGGAAAAAATTATAGACGACGATGTATTCTCATCGATTTCATGTCCAGGGTGTTGTGGTAAGTTTATCACCTAGAAATCGGGCGTAATGGACTTAACAGTGTACTTTGACAGCTAGTGACTACTGTCAGCTGTCATTTGGTACCCTTTTGGTGCCGATAGAAGCTGTACTTCGCCCGGAAAAAATTATAGACGACGATGTACTCTCATCGATTTCATGTCCAGGGTGTTGTGGTAGGTTTATCACCTAGAAATCGGGTGGAATGAACTTGACAGTGTACTTTGACAGCTGGTCACAACTGTCAGCTGTCATTTGATTAACTGTTGATGCCGATCGGAGCTGTACTTCGCCCGGAAAAAATTATAGAACACGATGTACTCTCATCGATTTCATGTCCAGGGTGTTGTGGTAGGTTTATCACCTAGAAATCAGGCGAAATGGACTTGACAGTGTACTTTAAAAGCTAGTGACTACTGTCAACTGTCATTTGGTACCCTCTTGGTGCCAATCGAAGCTGTACTTCGCCCGGAAAAAATTATAGACGACGATGTACTCTTAACGATTTCATGTCCAGGGTGTTGTGGTGAGTTTATCACCTAGAAATCGGGCGTAATCGACTTGGCAGTGTACTTTGACAGCTACACATTACTGTCAGCTGTCATTTGGTACACTTTTGGTGCCAATCGAAGCTGTACTTTGCCCGGAAAAAATTATTGAACACGATGTACTCTCATCGATTTCATGTCCAGGGTGTTGTGGTGAGTTTATCACCTTGGAATCGTGCAAAATGGACTTGACAGTGTACTTTGGAAGCTAGTGACTACTGTCAGCTGTCATTTGCTACCCTTTTGGTGCCGATAGAAGCTGTAATTCGCCCGGAAAAAATTATAGACGACGATGTATTCTCATCGATTTCATGTCCAGGGTGTTGTGGTAAGTTTATCAACTAGAAATCGGGCGTAATGGACTTGACAGTGTACTTTGGCAGCTGGTCACAACTGTCAGCTGTCATTTGATTAACTTTTGATGCCGATCGGAGCTGTACTTCGTCCGGAAAAAATTATAGAACACGATGTACTCTCATCGATTTCATGTCCAGGGTGTTGTGGTGAGTTTATCACCTAGAAATCGGGCGAAATGGACTTGAAAGTGTACTTTCACAGCTAGTGACTACTGTCAGCTGTCATTTGGTACCCTCTTGGTGCCAATCGAAGCTGTACTTCGCCCGGAAAAAATTATAGACGACGATGTACTCTTAACGATTTCATGTCCAGGGTGTTGTGGTGAGTTTATCACCTAGAAATCGGGCGTAATCGACTTGGCAGTGTACTTTGACAGCTACACATTACTGTCAGCTGTCATTTGGTACACTTTTGGTGCCAATCGAAGCTGTACTTTGCCCGGAAAAAATTATTGAACACGATGTACTCTCATCGATTTCATGTCCAGGGTGTTGTGGTGAGTTTATCACCTTGGAATCGTGCAAAATGGACTTGACAGTGTACTTTGGAAGCTAGTGACTACTGTCAGCTGTCATGTGCTACCCTTTTGGTGCCGATAGAAGCTGTAATTCGCCCGGAAAAAATTATAGACGACGATGTATTCTCATCGATTTCATGTCCAGGGTGTTGTGGTAAGTTTATCAACTAGAAATCGGGCGTAATGGACTTGACAGTGTACTTTGACAGCTAGCCATTACTGTCAGCTGTCATCTGGTACACTTTTGATGCCAATCGAAGCTGTACTTTGCCCGGAAAAAATTATAAGCGACGATGTACTCTCATCGATTTCATGTCCAGGGTGTTGTGGTAGGTTTATCACCTAGAAATCGGGTGAAATGAACTTGACAGTGTAATTTGACAGCTGGTCACAACTGTCAGCTGTCATTTCATTAACTTTTGATGCCAATCGGAGCTGTACTTCGCCCGGAAAAAATTATAGAACACGATGTACTCTCATCGATTTCATGTCCAGGGTGTTGTGGTGAGTTTATCACCTAGAAATCGGGCGAAATGGACTTGACAGTGTACTTTGAAAGCTAGTGACTACTGTCAGCTGTCATTTGGTACCCTTTTGGTGCCGATAGAAGCTGTACTTCGCCCGGAAAAAATTATAGACGACGATGTATTCTCATCGATTTCATGTCCAGGGTGTTGTGGTAAGTTTATCACCTAGAAATCGGGCGTAATGGACTTAACAGTGTACTTTGACAGCTAGTGACTACTGTCAGCTGTCATTTGGTACCCTTTTGGTGCCGATAGAAGCTGTACTTCGCCCGGAAAAAATTATAGACGACGATGTACTCTCATCGATTTCATGTCCAGGGTGTTGTGGTGAGTTTATCACCTAGAAATCGGGCGTAATGGACTTAACAGTGTACTTTGACAGCTAGCCATTACTGTCAGCTGACATCTGGTACACTTTTGATGCCGATCGAAGCTGTACTTCGCCCGGAAAAAATTATAGAACACGATGTACTCTCATCGATTTCATGTCCAGGGTGTTGTGGTGAGTTTATCACCTAGAAATCGGGCGAAATGGACTTGACAGTGTACTTTGAAAGCTAGTGACTACTGTCAGCTGTCATTTGGTACCCTTTTGGTGCCGATAGAAGCTGTACTTCGCCCGGAAAAAATTATAGACGACGATGTATTCTCATCGATTTCATGTCCAGGGTGTTGTGGTGAGTTTATCACCTAGAAATCGGGCGTAATGGACTTAACAGTGTACTTTGACAGCTAGCCATTACTGTCAGCTGACATCTGGTACACTTTTGATGCCGATCGGAGCTGTACTTCGCCCGGAAAAAATTATAGAACACGATGTACTCTCATCGATTTCATGTCCAGGGTGTTGTGGTGAGTTTATCACCTAGAAATCGGGCGAAATGGACTTGACAGTGTACTTTGAAAGCTAGTGACTACTGTCAGCTGTCATTTTACACTTTTGGTGCCGATCGAAGCTGCACTTCGCCCGGAAAAAATTATAGACGACGATGTATTCTCATCGATTTCATGTCCAGGGTGTTGTGGTAAGTTTATCAACTAGAAATCGGGTGAAATGGACTTGACAGTATACTTTGACAGCTAGCCACAACTGTCAGCTGTCATTTGGTACCCTTTTAATGCCGATAGAAGCTGTACTTTGCCCGGAAAAAATTATAGAACACGATGTACTCTCATCGATTTCATGTCCAGGGTGTTGTGGTGAGTTTATCACCTTGGAATCGTGCAAAATGGACTTGACAGTGTACTTTGGAAGCTAGTGACTACTGTCAGCTGTCATGTGCTACCCTTTTGGTGCCGATAGAAGCTGTAATTCGCCCGGAAAAAATTATAGACGACGATGTATTCTCATCGATTTCATGTCCAGGGTGTTGTGGTAAGTTTATCAACTAGAAATCGGGCGTAATGGACTTGACAGTGTACTTTGACAGCTAGCCATTACTGTCAGCTGTCATCTGGTACACTTTTGATGCCAATCGAAGCTGTACTTTGCCCGGAAAAAATTATAAGCGACGATGTACTCTCATCGATTTCATGTCCAGGGTGTTGTGGTAGGTTTATCACCTAGAAATCGGGTGAAATGAACTTGACAGTGTAATTTGACAGCTGGTCACAACTGTCAGCTGTCATTTCATTAACTTTTGATGCCAATCGGAGCTGTACTTCGCCCGGAAAAAATTATAGAACACGATGTACTCTCATCGATTTCATGTCCAGGGTGTTGTGGTGAGTTTATCACCTAGAAATCGGGCGAAATGGACTTGACAGTGTACTTTGAAAGCTAGTGACTACTGTCAGCTGTCATTTGGTACCCTTTTGGTGCCGATAGAAGCTGTACTTCGCCCGGAAAAAATTATAGACGACGATGTATTCTCATCGATTTCATGTCCAGGGTGTTGTGGTAAGTTTATCACCTAGAAATCGGGCGTAATGGACTTAACAGTGTACTTTGACAGCTAGTGACTACTGTCAGCTGTCATTTGGTACCCTTTTGGTGCCAATAGAAGCTGTACTTCGCCCGGAAAAAATTATAGACGACGATGTACTCTCATCGATTTCATGTCCAGGGTGTTGTGGTGAGTTTATCACCTAGAAATCGGGCGTAATGGACTTAACAGTGTACTTTGACAGCTAGCCATTACTGTCAGCTGTCATCTGGTACACTTTTGATGCCAATCGAAGCTGTACTTTGCCCGGAAAAAATTATAAGCGACGATGTACTCTCATCGATTTCATGTCCAGGGTGTTGTGGTAGGTTTATCACCTAGAAATCGGGTGGAATGAACTTGACAGTGTACTTTGACAGCTGGTCACAACTGTCAGCTGTCATTTGATTAACTGTTGATGCCGATCGGAGCTGTACTTCGCCCGGAAAAAATTATAGAACACGATGTACTCTCATCGATTTCATGTCCAGGGTGTTGTGGTAGGTTTATCACCTAGAAATCAGGCGAAATGGACTTGACAGTGTACTTTAAAAGCTAGTGACTACTGTCAGCTGTCATTTGCTACCCTTTTGGTGCCGATAGAAGCTGTAATTCGCCCGGAAAAAATTATAGACGACGATGTATTCTCATCGATTTCATGTCCAGGGTGTTGTGGTAGGTTTATCACCTAGAAATCGGGTGAAATGAACTTGACAGTGTAATTTGACAGCTGGTCACAACTGTCAGCTGTCATTTCATTAACTTTTGATGCCAATCGGAGCTGTACTTCGCCCGGAAAAAATTATAGAACACGATGTACTCTCATCGATTTCATGTCCAGGGTGTTGTGGTGAGTTTATCACCTAGAAATCGGGCGAAATGGACTTGACAGTGTACTTTGAAAGCTAGTGACTACTGTCAGCTGTCATTTGGTACCCTTTTGGTGCCGATAGAAGCTGTACTTCGCCCGGAAAAAATTATAGACGACGATGTATTCTCATCGATTTCATGTCCAGGGTGTTGTGGTAAGTTTATCACCTAGAAATCGGGCGTAATGGACTTAACAGTGTACTTTGACAGCTAGCGACTACTGTCAGCTGTCATTTGGTACCCTTTTGGTGCCGATAGAAGCTGTACTTCGCCCGGAAAAAATTATAGACGACGATGTACTCTCATCGATTTCATGTCCAGGGTGTTGTGGTGAGTTTATCACCTAGAAATCGGGCGTAATGGACTTAACAGTGTACTTTGACAGCTAGCCATTACTGTCAGCTGACATCTGGTACACTTTTGATGCCGATCGGAGCTGTACTTCGCCCGGAAAAAATTATAGAACACGATGTACTCTCATCGATTTCATGTCCAGGGTGTTGTGGTGAGTTTATCACCTAGAAATCGGGCGAAATGGACTTGAAAGTGTACTTTCACAGCTAGTGACTACTGTCAGCTGTCATTTGGTACCCTCTTGGTGCCAATCGAAGCTGTACTTCGCCCGGAAAAAATTATAGACGACGATGTACTCTTAACGATTTCATGTCCAGGGTGTTGTGGTGAGTTTATCACCTAGAAATCGGGCGTAATCGACTTGGCAGTGTACTTTGACAGCTACACATTACTGTCAGCTGTCATTTGGTACACTTTTGGTGCCAATCGAAGCTGTACTTTGCCCGGAAAAAATTATAAACGACGATGTACTCTCATCGATTTCATGTCCAGGGTGTTGTGGTAGGTTTATCACCTAGAAATCGGGTGGAATGAACTTGACAGTGTACTTTGACAGCTGGTCACAACTGTCAGCTGTCATTTGATTAACTGTTGATGCCGATCGGAGCTGTACTTCGCCCGGAAAAAATTATAGAACACGATGTACTCTCATCGATTTCATGTCCAGGGTGTTGTGGTAGGTTTATCACCTAGAAATCAGGCGAAATGGACTTGACAGTGTACTTTAAAAGCTAGTGACTACTGTCAGCTGTCATTTGCTACCCTTTTGGTGCCGATAGAAGCTGTAATTCGCCCGGAAAAAATTATAGACGACGATGTATTCTCATCGATTTCATGTCCAGGGTGTTGTGGTAGGTTTATCACCTAGAAATCGGGTGAAATGAACTTGACAGTGTAATTTGACAGCTGGTCACAACTGTCAGCTGTCATTTCATTAACTTTTGATGCCAATCGGAGCTGTACTTCGCCCGGAAAAAATTATAGAACACGATGTACTCTCATCGATTTCATGTCCAGGGTGTTGTGGTGAGTTTATCACCTAGAAATCGGGCGAAATGGACTTGACAGTGTACTTTCAAAGCTAGTGACTACTGTCAGCTGTCATTTGGTACCCTTTTGGTGCCGATAGAAGCTGTACTTCGCCCGGAAAAAATTATAGACGACGATGTATTCTCATCGATTTCATGTCCAGGGTGTTGTGGTAAGTTTATCACCTAGAAATCGGGCGTAATGGACTTAACAGTGTACTTTGACAGCTAGTGACTACTGTCAGCTGTCATTTGGTACCCTTTTGGTGCCGATAGAAGCTGTACTTCGCCCGGAAAAAATTATAGACGACGATGTACTCTCATCGATTTCATGTCCAGGGTGTTGTGGTGAGTTTATCACCTAGAAATCGGGCGTAATGGACTTAACAGTGTACTTTGACAGCTAGCCATTACTGTCAGCTGACATCTGGTACACTTTTGATGCCGATCGGAGCTGTACTTCGCCCGGAAAAAATTATAGAACACGATGTACTCTCATCGATTTCATGTCCAGGGTGTTGTGGTGAGTTTATCACCTAGAAATCGGGCGAAATGGACTTGAAAGTGTACTTTCACAGCTAGTGACTACTGTCAGCTGTCATTTGGTACCCTCTTGGTGCCAATCGAAGCTGTACTTCGCCCGGAAAAAATTATAGACGACGATGTACTCTTAACGATTTCATGTCCAGGGTGTTGTGGTGAGTTTATCACCTAGAAATCGGGCGTAATCGACTTGGCAGTGTACTTTGACAGCTACACATTACTGTCAGCTGTCATTTGGTACACTTTTGGTGCCAATCGAAGCTGTACTTTGCCCGGAAAAAATTATAAACGACGATGTACTCTCATCGATTTCATGTCCAGGGTGTTGTGGTAGGTTTATCACCTAGAAATCGGGTGGAATGAACTTGACAGTGTACTTTGACAGCTGGTCACAACTGTCAGCTGTCATTTGATTAACTGTTGATGCCGATCGGAGCTGTACTTCGCCCGGAAAAAATTATAGAACACGATGTACTCTCATCGATTTCATGTCCAGGGTGTTGTGGTAGGTTTATCACCTAGAAATCAGGCGAAATGGACTTGACAGTGTACTTTAAAAGCTAGTGACTACTGTCAGCTGTCATTTGCTACCCTTTTGGTGCCGATAGAAGCTGTAATTCGCCCGGAAAAAATTATAGACGACGATGTATTCTCATCGATTTCATGTCCAGGGTGTTGTGGTAGGTTTATCACCTAGAAATCGGGTGAAATGAACTTGACAGTGTAATTTGACAGCTGGTCACAACTGTCAGCTGTCATTTCATTAACTTTTGATGCCAATCGGAGCTGTACTTCGCCCGGAAAAAATTATAGAACACGATGTACTCTCATCGATTTCATGTCCAGGGTGTTGTGGTGAGTTTATCACCTAGAAATCGGGCGAAATGGACTTGACAGTGTACTTTGAAAGCTAGTGACTACTGTCAGCTGTCATTTGGTACCCTTTTGGTGCCGATAGAAGCTGTACTTCGCCCGGAAAAAATTATAGACGACGATGTATTCTCATCGATTTCATGTCCAGGGTGTTGTGGTAAGTTTATCACCTAGAAATCGGGCGTAATGGACTTAACAGTGTACTTTGACAGCTAGTGACTACTGTCAGCTGTCATTTGGTACCCTTTTGGTGCCGATAGAAGCTGTACTTCGCCCGGAAAAAATTATAGACGACGATGTACTCTCATCGATTTCATGTCCAGGGTGTTGTGGTGAGTTTATCACCTAGAAATCGGGCGTAATGGACTTAACAGTGTACTTTGACAGCTAGCCATTACTGTCAGCTGACATCTGGTACACTTTTGATGCCGATCGGAGCTGTACTTCGCCCGGAAAAAATTATAGAACACGATGTACTCTCATCGATTTCATGTCCAGGGTGTTGTGGTGAGTTTATCACCTAGAAATCGGGCGAAATGGACTTGACAGTGTACTTTGAAAGCTAGTGACTACTGTCAGCTGTCATTTTACACTTTTGGTGCCGATCGAAGCTGCACTTCGCCCGGAAAAAATTATAGACGACGATGTATTCTCATCGATTTCATGTCCAGGGTGTTGTGGTAAGTTTATCAACTAGAAATCGGGTGAAATGGACTTGACAGTATACTTTGACAGCTAGCCACAACTGTCAGCTGTCATTTGGTACCCTTTTAATGCCGATAGAAGCTGTACTTTGCCCGGAAAAAATTATAGAACACGATGTACTCTCATCGATTTCATGTCCAGGGTGTTGTGGTGAGTTTATCACCTTGGAATCGTGCAAAATGGACTTGACAGTGTACTTTGGAAGCTAGTGACTACTGTCAGCTGTCATGTGCTACCCTTTTGGTGCCGATAGAAGCTGTAATTCGCCCGGAAAAAATTATAGACGACGATGTATTCTCATCGATTTCATGTCCAGGGTGTTGTGGTAAGTTTATCAACTAGAAATCGGGCGTAATGGACTTGACAGTGTACTTTGACAGCTAGCCATTACTGTCAGCTGTCATCTGGTACACTTTTGATGCCAATCGAAGCTGTACTTTGCCCGGAAAAAATTATAAGCGACGATGTACTCTCATCGATTTCATGTCCAGGGTGTTGTGGTAGGTTTATCACCTAGAAATCGGGTGAAATGAACTTGACAGTGTAATTTGACAGCTGATCACAACTGTCAGCTGTCATTTCATTAACTTTTGATGCCAATCGGAGCTGTACTTCGCCCGGAAAAAATTATAGAACACGATGTACTCTCATCGATTTCATGTCCAGGGTGTTGTGGTGAGTTTATCACCTAGAAATCGGGCGAAATGGACTTGACAGTGTACTTTGAAAGCTAGTGACTACTGTCAGCTGTCATTTGGTACCCTTTTGGTGCCGATAGAAGCTGTACTTCGCCCGGAAAAAATTATAGACGACGATGTATTCTCATCGATTTCATGTCCAGGGTGTTGTGGTAAGTTTATCACCTAGAAATCGGGCGTAATGGACTTAACAGTGTACTTTGACAGCTAGTGACTACTGTCAGCTGTCATTTGGTACCCTTTTGGTGCCGATAGAAGCTGTACTTCGCCCGGAAAAAATTATAGACGACGATGTACTCTCATCGATTTCATGTCCAGGGTGTTGTGGTGAGTTTATCACCTAGAAATCGGGCGTAATGGACTTAACAGTGTACTTTGACAGCTAGCCATTACTGTCAGCTGTCATCTGGTACACTTTTGATGCCAATCGAAGCTGTACTTTGCCCGGAAAAAATTATAAGCGACGATGTACTCTCATCGATTTCATGTCCAGGGTGTTGTGGTAGGTTTATCACCTAGAAATCGGGTGGAATGAACTTGACAGTGTACTTTGACAGCTGGTCACAACTGTCAGCTGTCATTTGATTAACTTTTGATGCCGATCGGAGCTGTACTTCGCCCGGAAAAAATTATAGAACACGATGTACTCTCATCGATTTCATGTCCAGGGTGTTGTGGTGAGTTTATCACCTAGAAATCGGGCGAAATGGACTTGACAGTGTACTTTGAAAGCTAGTGACTACTGTCAGCTGTCATTTGGTACCCTTTTGGTGCCGATAGAAGCTGTACTTCGCCCGGAAAAAATTATAGACGACGATGTATTCTCATCGATTTCATGTCCAGGGTGTTGTGGTAAGTTTATCACCTAGAAATCGGGCGTAATGGACTTAACAGTGTACTTTGACAGCTAGTGACTACTGTCAGCTGTCATTTGGTACCCTTTTGGTGCCGATAGAAGCTGTACTTCGCCCGGAAAAAATTATAGACGACGATGTACTCTCATCGATTTCATGTCCAGGGTGTTGTGGTGAGTTTATCACCTAGAAATCGGGCGTAATGGACTTAACAGTGTACTTTGACAGCTAGCCATTACTGTCAGCTGACATCTGGTACACTTTTGATGCCGATCGGAGCTGTACTTCGCCCGGAAAAAATTATAGAACACGATGTACTCTCATCGATTTCATGTCCAGGGTGTTGTGGTGAGTTTATCACCTAGAAATCGGGCGAAATGGACTTGACAGTGTACTTTGAAAGCTAGTGACTACTGTCAGCTGTCATTTTACACTTTTGGTGCCGATCGAAGCTGCACTTCGCCCGGAAAAAATTATAGACGACGATGTATTCTCATCGATTTCATGTCCAGGGTGTTGTGGTAAGTTTATCAACTAGAAATCGGGTGAAATGGACTTGACAGTATACTTTGGCAGCTAGCCACAACTGTCAGCTGTCATTTGGTACCCTTTTAATGCCGATAGAAGCTGTACTTTGCCCGGAAAAAATTATAGAACACGATGTACTCTCATCGATTTCATGTCCAGGGTGTTGTGGTGAGTTTATCACCTTGGAATCGTGCAAAATGGACTTGACAGTGTACTTTGGAAGCTAGTGACTACTGTCAGCTGTCATGTGCTACCCTTTTGGTGCCGATAGAAGCTGTAATTCGCCCGGAAAAAATTATAGACGACGATGTATTCTCATCGATTTCATGTCCAGGGTGTTGTGGTAAGTTTATCAACTAGAAATCGGGCGTAATGGACTTGACAGTGTACTTTGACAGCTAGCCATTACTGTCAGCTGTCATCTGGTACACTTTTGATGCCAATCGAAGCTGTACTTTGCCCGGAAAAAATTATAAGCGACGATGTACTCTCATCGATTTCATGTCCAGGGTGTTGTGGTGAGTTTATCACCTAGAAATCGGGCGAAATGGACTTGACAGTGTACTTTGACAGCTGGTCACAACTGTCAGCTGTCATTTCATTAACTTTTGATGCCAATCGGAGCTGTACTTCGCCCGGAAAAAATTATAGAACACGATGTACTCTCATCGATTTCATGTCCAGGGTGTTGTGGTGAGTTTATCACCTAGAAATCGGGCGAAATGGACTTGACAGTGTACTTTGAAAGCTAGTGACTACTGTCAGCTGTCATTTGGTACCCTTTTGGTGCCGATAGAAGCTGTACTTCGCCCGGAAAAAATTATAGACGACGATGTATTCTCATCGATTTCATGTCCAGGGTGTTGTGGTAAGTTTATCACCTAGAAATCGGGCGTAATGGACTTAACAGTGTACTTTGACAGCTAGTGACTACTGTCAGCTGTCATTTGGTACCCTTTTGGTGCCGATAGAAGCTGTACTTCGCCCGGAAAAAATTATAGACGACGATGTACTCTCATCGATTTCATGTCCAGGGTGTTGTGGTGAGTTTATCACCTAGAAATCGGGCGTAATGGACTTAACAGTGTACTTTGACAGCTAGCCATTACTGTCAGCTGACATCTGGTACACTTTTGATGCCGATCGGAGCTGTACTTCGCCCGGAAAAAATTATAGAACACGATGTACTCTCATCGATTTCATGTCCAGGGTGTTGTGGTGAGTTTATCACCTAGAAATCGGGCGAAATGGACTTGACAGTGTACTTTGAAAGCTAGTGACTACTGTCAGCTGTCATTTGGTACCCGTTTGGTGCCGATAGAAGCTGTACTTCGCCCGGAAAAAATTATAGACGACGATGTATTCTCATCGATTTCATGTCCAGGGTGTTGTGGTAAGTTTATCAACTAGAAATCGGGTGAAATGGACTTGACAGTATACTTTGACAGCTAGCCACAACTGTCAGCTGTCATTTGGTACCCTTTTAATGCCGATAGAAGCTGTACTTTGCCCGGAAAAAATTATAGAACACGATGTACTCTCATCGATTTCATGTCCAGGGTGTTGTGGTGAGTTTATCACCTTGGAATCGTGCAAAATGGACTTGACAGTGTACTTTGGAAGCTAGTGACTACTGTCAGCTGTCATGTGCTACCCTTTTGGTGCCGATAGAAGCTGTAATTCGCCCGGAAAAAATTATAGACGACGATGTATTCTCATCGATTTCATGTCCAGGGTGTTGTGGTAAGTTTATCAACTAGAAATCGGGCGTAATGGACTTGACAGTGTACTTTGACAGCTAGCCATTACTGTCAGCTGTCATCTGGTACACTTTTGATGCCAATCGAAGCTGTACTTTGCCCGGAAAAAATTATAAGCGACGATGTACTCTCATCGATTTCATGTCCAGGGTGTTGTGGTAGGTTTATCACCTAGAAATCGGGTGAAATGAACTTGACAGTGTAATTTGACAGCTGGTCACAACTGTCAGCTGTCATTTCATTAACTTTTGATGCCAATCGGAGCTGTACTTCGCCCGGAAAAAATTATAGAACACGATGTACTCTCATCGATTTCATGTCCAGGGTGTTGTGGTGAGTTTATCACCTAGAAATCGGGCGAAATGGACTTGACAGTGTACTTTGAAAGCTAGTGACTACTGTCAGCTGTCATTTGGTACCCTTTTGGTGCCGATAGAAGCTGTACTTCGCCCGGAAAAAATTATAGACGACGATGTATTCTCATCGATTTCATGTCCAGGGTGTTGTGGTAAGTTTATCACCTAGAAATCGGGCGTAATGGACTTAACAGTGTACTTTGACAGCTAGTGACTACTGTCAGCTGTCATTTGGTACCCTTTTGGTGCCGATAGAAGCTGTACTTCGCCCGGAAAAAATTATAGACGACGATGTACTCTCATCGATTTCATGTCCAGGGTGTTGTGGTGAGTTTATCACCTAGAAATCGGGCGTAATGGACTTAACAGTGTACTTTGACAGCTAGCCATTACTGTCAGCTGTCATCTGGTACACTTTTGATGCCAATCGAAGCTGTACTTTGCCCGGAAAAAATTATAAGCGACGATGTACTCTCATCGATTTCATGTCCAGGGTGTTGTGGTAGGTTTATCACCTAGAAATCGGGTGGAATGAACTTGACAGTGTACTTTGACAGCTGGTCACAACTGTCAGCTGTCATTTGATTAACTGTTGATGCCGATCGGAGCTGTACTTCGCCCGGAAAAAATTATAGAACACGATGTACTCTCATCGATTTCATGTCCAGGGTGTTGTGGTAGGTTTATCACCTAGAAATCAGGCGAAATGGACTTGACAGTGTACTTTAAAAGCTAGTGACTACTGTCAGCTGTCATTTGCTAAACTTTTGGTGCCGATAGAAGCTGTAATTCGCCCGGAAAAAATTATAGACGACGATGTATTCTCATCGATTTCATGTCCAGGGTGTTGTGGTAGGTTTATCACCTAGAAATCGGGTGAAATGAACTTGACAGTGTAATTTGACAGCTGGTCACAACTGTCAGCTGTCATTTCATTAACTTTTGATGCCAATCGGAGCTGTACTTCGCCCGGAAAAAATTATAGAACACGATGTACTCTCATCGATTTCATGTCCAGGGTGTTGTGGTGAGTTTATCACCTAGAAATCGGGCGAAATGGACTTGACAGTGTACTTTGAAAGCTAGTGACTACTGTCAGCTGTCATTTGGTACCCTTTTGGTGCCGATAGAAGCTGTACTTCGCCCGGAAAAAATTATAGACGACGATGTATTCTCATCGATTTCATGTCCAGGGTGTTGTGGTAAGTTTATCACCTAGAAATCGGGCGTAATGGACTTAACAGTGTACTTTGACAGCTAGTGACTACTGTCAGCTGTCATTTGGTACCCTTTTGGTGCCGATAGAAGCTGTACTTCGCCCGGAAAAAATTATAGACGACGATGTACTCTCATCGATTTCATGTCCAGGGTGTTGTGGTGAGTTTATCACCTAGAAATCGGGCGTAATGGACTTAACAGTGTACTTTGACAGCTAGCCATTACTGTCAGCTGACATCTGGTACACTTTTGATGCCGATCGGAGCTGTACTTCGCCCGGAAAAAATTATAGAACACGATGTACTCTCATCGATTTCATGTCCAGGGTGTTGTGGTGAGTTTATCACCTAGAAATCGGGCGAAATGGACTTGACAGTGTACTTTGAAAGCTAGTGACTACTGTCAGCTGTCATTTGGTACCCGTTTGGTGCCGATAGAAGCTGTACTTCGCCCGGAAAAAATTATAGACGACGATGTATTCTCATCGATTTCATGTCCAGGGTGTTGTGGTAAGTTTATCAACTAGAAATCGGGTGAAATGGACTTGACAGTATACTTTGACAGCTAGCCACAACTGTCAGCTGTCATTTGGTACCCTTTTAATGCCGATAGAAGCTGTACTTTGCCCGGAAAAAATTATAGAACACGATGTACTCTCATCGATTTCATGTCCAGGGTGTTGTGGTGAGTTTATCACCTTGGAATCGTGCAAAATGGACTTGACAGTGTACTTTGGAAGCTAGTGACTACTGTCAGCTGTCATGTGCTACCCTTTTGGTGCCGATAGAAGCTGTAATTCGCCCGGAAAAAATTATAGACGACGATGTATTCTAATCGATTTCATGTCCAGGGTGTTGTGGTAAGTTTATCAACTAGAAATCGGGCGTAATGGACTTGACAGTGTACTTTGACAGCTAGCCATTACTGTCAGCTGTCATCTGGTACACTTTTGATGCCAATCGAAGCTGTACTTTGCCCGGAAAAAATTATAAGCGACGATGTACTCTCATCGATTTCATGTCCAGGGTGTTGTGGTAGGTTTATCACCTAGAAATCGGGTGAAATGAACTTGACAGTGTAATTTGACAGCTGGTCACAACTGTCAGCTGTCATTTCATTAACTTTTGATGCCAATCGGAGCTGTACTTCGCCCGGAAAAAATTATAGAACACGATGTACTCTCATCGATTTCATGTCCAGGGTGTTGTGGTGAGTTTATCACCTAGAAATCGGGCGAAATGGACTTGACAGTGTACTTTGAAAGCTAGTGACTACTGTCAGCTGTCATTTGGTACCCTTTTGGTGCCGATAGAAGCTGTACTTCGCCCGGAAAAAATTATAGACGACGATGTATTCTCATCGATTTCATGTCCAGGGTGTTGTGGTAAGTTTATCACCTAGAAATCGGGCGTAATGGACTTAACAGTGTACTTTGACAGCTAGTGACTACTGTCAGCTGTCATTTGGTACCCTTTTGGTGCCGATAGAAGCTGTACTTCGCCCGGAAAAAATTATAGACGACGATGTACTCTCATCGATTTCATGTCCAGGGTGTTGTGGTGAGTTTATCACCTAGAAATCGGGCGTAATGGACTTAACAGTGTACTTTGACAGCTAGCCATTACTGTCAGCTGACATCTGGTACACTTTTGATGCCGATCGGAGCTGTACTTCGCCCGGAAAAAATTATAGAACACGATGTACTCTCATCGATTTCATGTCCAGGGTGTTGTGGTGAGTTTATCACCTAGAAATCGGGCGAAATGGACTTGACAGTGTACTTTGAAAGCTAGTGACTACTGTCAGCTGTCATTTGGTACCCGTTTGGTGCCGATAGAAGCTGTACTTCGCCCGGAAAAAATTATAGACGACGATGTATTCTCATCGATTTCATGTCCAGGGTGTTGTGGTAAGTTTATCACCTAGAAATCGGGCGTAATGGACTTGACAGTGTACTTTGACAGCTAGTGACTACTGTCAGCTGTCATTTGGTACCCTCTTGGTGCCGATAGAAGCTGTACTTCGCCCGGAAAAAATTATAGACGACGATGTACTCTCATCGATTTCATGTCCAGGGTGTTGTGGTGAGTTTATCACCTAGAAATCGGGCGTAATGGACTTAACAGTGTACTTTGACAGCTAGCCATTACTGTCAGCTGTCATCTTGTACACTTTTGATGCCAATCGAAGCTGTACTTTGCCCGGAAAAAATTATAAACGACGATGTACTCTCATCGATTTCATGTCCAGGGTGTTGTGGTAGGTTTATCACCTAGAAATCGGGTGAAATGAACTTGACAGTGTACTTTGGCAGCTGGTCACAACTGTCAGCTGTCATTTGATTAACTTTTGATGCCGATCGGAGCTGTACTTCGCCCGGAAAAAATTATAGAACACGATGTACTCTCATCGATTTCATGTCCAGGGTGTTGTGGTAGGTTTATCACCTAGAAATTGGGTGTAATGGACTTGACAGTGTACTTTGACAGCTAGTCACTACTGTCAGCTGTCATTTGGTACCCTTTTGGTGCCGATAGAAGCTGTACTTTGCCCTTAAAAAAATATAGAACACGATGTACTCTCATTGATATCATGTCCAAGGTGTTGTGGTAGGTTTATTACCTAGAAACCGTGTGTAATACACTTGACAGTGTACCTTGACAACTAGTCATTACTGTCAGCTGTCATTTGGTACCCTTTTATTGCCGATAGAAGCTGTACTTTGCCCGGAAAAAATTATAAACGACGATGTACTCTCATCGATTTCATGTCCAGGGTGTTGTGGTAGGTTTATCACCTAGAAATCGGGTGAAATGAACTTGACAGTGTACTTTGACAGCTGGTCACAACTGTCAGCTGTCATTTGATTAACTTTTGATGCCGATCGGAGCTGGACTTCGCCCGGAAAAAATTATAGAACACGATGTACTCTCATCGATTTCATGTCCAGGGTGTTGTGGTGAGTTTATCACCTAGAAATCGGGCAAAATGGACTTGACAGTGTACTTTGGAAGCTAGTGACTACTGTCAGCTGTCATTTGGTACCCTTTTGGTGCCGATAGAAGCTGTACTTCACCCGGAAAAAATTATAGACGACGATGTATTCTCATCGATTTCATGTCCAGGGTGTTGTGGTAAGTTTATCACCTAGAAATCGGGCGTAATGGACTTTACAGTGTACTTTGACAGCTAGTGACTACTGTCAGCTGTCATTTCATTAACTTTTGATGCCAATCGAAGCTGTACTTCGCCCGAAAAAAATTATAGACGACGATGTACTCTCATCGATTTCATGTCCAGGGTGTTGTGGTGAGTTTATCACCTAGAAATCGGGCGTAATGGACTTGACAGTGTACTTTGAAAGCTAGTGACTACTGTCAGCTGTCATTTGGTACACTCTTGGTGCCGATCGAAGCTGCACTTCGCCCGGAAAAAATTATAGACGACGATGTATTCTCATCGATTTCATGTCCAGGGTGTTGTGGTGAGTTTATCACCTTGGAATCGTGCAAAATGGACTTGACAGTGTACTTTGGAAGCTAGTGACTACTGTCAGATGTCATTTGCTACCCTTTTGATGCCGATAGAAGCTGTAATTCGCCCGGAAAAAATTATAGACGACGATGTATTCTCATCGATTTCATGTCCAGGGTGTTGTGGTGAGTTTATCACCTAGAAATCGGGCGTAATGGACTTAACAGTGTACTTTGACAGCTAGCCATTACTGTCAGCTGACATCTGGTACACTTTTGATGCCGATCGGAGCTGTACTTCGCCCGGAAAAAATTATAGAACACGATGTACTCTCATCGATTTCATGTCCAGGGTGTTGTGGTGAGTTTATCACCTAGAAATCGGGCGAAATGGACTTGACAGTGTACTTTGAAAGCTAGTGACTACTGTCAGCTGTCATTTTACACTTTTGGTGCCGATCGAAGCTGCACTTCGCCCGGAAAAAATTATAGACGACGATGTATTCTCATCGAT
Organism: Oxycera nigricornis; assembly: GCA_963942545.1. Taxonomy (NCBI): domain Eukaryota; kingdom Metazoa; phylum Arthropoda; class Insecta; order Diptera; family Stratiomyidae; genus Oxycera; species Oxycera nigricornis. The sequence goes on along the minus strand of OZ012664.1, from coordinate 16,146,425 downwards.
TTCATGTCCAGGGTGTTGTGGTAAGTTTATCAACTAGAAATCGGGTGAAATGGACTTGACAGTATACTTTGACAGCTAGCCACAACTGTCAGCTGTCATTTGGTACCCTTTTAATGCCGATAGAAGCTGTACTTTGCCCGGAAAAAATTATAGAACACGATGTACTCTCATCGATTTCATGTCCAGGGTGTTGTGGTGAGTTTATCACCTTGGAATCGTGCAAAATGGACTTGACAGTGTACTTTGGAAGCTAGTGACTACTGTCAGCTGTCATGTGCTACCCTTTTGGTGCCGATAGAAGCTGTAATTCGCCCGGAAAAAATTATAGACGACGATGTATTCTCATCGATTTCATGTCCAGGGTGTTGTGGTAAGTTTATCAACTAGAAATCGGGCGTAATGGACTTGACAGTGTACTTTGACAGCTAGCCATTACTGTCAGCTGTCATCTGGTACACTTTTGATGCCAATCGAAGCTGTACTTTGCCCGGAAAAAATTATAAGCGACGATGTACTCTCATCGATTTCATGTCCAGGGTGTTGTGGTAGGTTTATCACCTAGAAATCGGGTGAAATGAACTTGACAGTGTAATTTGACAGCTGGTCACAACTGTCAGCTGTCATTTCATTAACTTTTGATGCCAATCGGAGCTGTACTTCGCCCGGAAAAAATTATAGAACACGATGTACTCTCATCGATTTCATGTCCAGGGTGTTGTGGTGAGTTTATCACCTAGAAATCGGGCGAAATGGACTTGACAGTGTACTTTGAAAGCTAGTGACTACTGTCAGCTGTCATTTGGTACCCTTTTGGTGCCGATAGAAGCTGTACTTCGCCCGGAAAAAATTATAGACGACGATGTATTCTCATCGATTTCATGTCCAGGGTGTTGTGGTAAGTTTATCACCTAGAAATCGGGCGTAATGGACTTAACAGTGTACTTTGACAGCTAGTGACTACTGTCAGCTGTCATTTGGTACCCTTTTGGTGCCGATAGAAGCTGTACTTCGCCCGGAAAAAATTATAGACGACGATGTACTCTCATCGATTTCATGTCCAGGGTGTTGTGGTGAGTTTATCACCTAGAAATCGGGCGTAATGGACTTAACAGTGTACTTTGACAGCTAGCCATTACTGTCAGCTGTCATCTTGTACACTTTTGATGCCAATCGAAGCTGTACTTTGCCCGGAAAAAATTATAAACGACGATGTACTCTCATCGATTTCATGTCCAGGGTGTTGTGGTAGGTTTATCACCTAGAAATCGGGTGAAATGAACTTGACAGTGTACTTTGACAGCTGGTCACAACTGTCAGCTGTCATTTGATTAACTTTTGATGCCGATCGAAGCTGTACTTCGCCCGGAAAAAATTATAGAACACGATGTACTCTCATCGATTTCATGTCCAGGGTGTTGTGGTAGGTTTATCTCCTAGAAATTGGGTGTAATGGACTTGACAGTGTACTTTGACAGCTAGTCACTACTGTCAGCTGTCATTTGGTACCCTTTTGGTGCCGATAGAAGCTGTACTTCGCCCGTAAAAAAATATAGAACACGATGTACTCTCATTGATTTCATGTCCAAGGTGTTGTGGTAGGTTTATTACCTAGAAATCGTGTGTAATACACTTGACAGTGTACCTTGACAACTAGTCATTACTGTCAGCTGTCATTTGGTACCCTTTTATTGCCGATAGAAGCTGTACTTTGCCCGGAAAAAATTATAAACCACGATGTACTCTCATCGATTTCATGTCCAGGGTGTTGTGGTAGGTTTATCACCTAGAAATGGGGTGAAATGAACTTAACAGTGTACTTTGACAGCTGGTCACAACTGTCAGCTGTCATTTGATTAACTTTTGATGCCGATCGGAGCTGTACTTCGCCCGGAAAAAATTATAGAACACGATGTACTCTCATCGATTTCATGTCCAGGGTGTTGTGGTGAGTTTATCACCTAGAAATCGGGCGAAATGGACTTGACAGTGTACGTTGGAAGCTAGTGACTACTGTCAGCTGTCATTTGGTACCCTTTTGGTGCCGATAGAAGCTGTACTTCGCCCGGAAAAAATTATAGACGACGATGTATTCTCATCGATTTCATGTCCAGGGTGTTGTGGTAAGTTTATCACCTAGAAATCGGGCGTAATGGACTTGACAGTGTACTTTGACAGCTAGTGACTACTGTCAGCTGTCATTTCATTAACTTTTGATGCCAATCGAAGCTGTACTTCGCCCGGAAAAAATTATAGACGACGATGTACTCTCATCGATTTCATGTCCAGGGTGTTGTGGTGAGTTTATCACCTAGAAATCGGACGTAATGGACTTGACAGTGTACTTTGACAGCTAGTCATTACTGTCAACTGTCATCTGGTACACTTTTGATGCCAATCGAAGCTGTACTTTGCCCGGAAAAAATTATAAACGACGATGTACTCTCATCGATTTCATGTCCAGGGTGTTGTGGTAGGTTTATCACCCTAGAAATCGGGTGAAATGAACTTGACAGTGTACTTTGACAGCTGGTCACAACTGTCAGCTGTCATTTTAATAACTTTTGATGCCGATCGGAGCTGTACTTCGCCCGGAAGAAATTATAGACGACGATGTACTCTCATCGATTTCATGTCCAGGGTGTTGTGGTGAGTTTATCACCTAGAAATCGGGCAAAATGGACTTGACAGTGTACTTTGACAGCTAGTCATTACTGTCAGCTGTCATTTGGTACCCTTTTGGTGCCGATCGAAGCTGTAATTCGCCCGGAAAAAATTATAGACGACGATGTATTCTCATCGATTTCATGTCCAGGGTGTTGTGGTAAGTTTATCAACTAGAAATCGGGTGAAATGGACTTGACAGTGTACTTTGACAGCTAGCCATTACTGTCAGCTGTCATCTGGTACACTTTTGATGCCAATCGAAGCTGTACTTTGCCCACAAAAAATTATAAACGACGATGTACTCTCATCGATTTCATGTCCAGGGTGTTGTGGTAGGTTTATCACCTAGAAATCGGGTGAAATGAACTTGACAGTGTACTTTGACAGCTGGTCACAACTGTCAGCTGTCATTTCATTAACTTTTGATGCCAATCGGAGCTGTACTTCGCCCGGAAAAAATTATAGAACACGATGTACTCTCATCGATTTCATGTCCAGGGTGTTGTGGTGAGTTTATCACCTAGAAATCGGGCGAAATGGACTTGACAGTGTACTTTGAAAGCTAGTGACTACTGTCAGCTGTCATTTGGTACCCTTTTGGTGCCGATAGAAGCTGTACTTCGCCCGGAAAAAATTATAGACGACGATGTACTCTCATCGATTTCATGTCCAGGGTGTTGTGGTGAGTTTATCACCTAGAAATCGGGCGTAATGGACTTGACAGTGTACTTTGACAGCTAGCCATTACTGTCAGCTGTCATCTTGTACACTTTTGATGCCAATCGAAGCTGTACTTTGCCCGGAAAAAATTATAAACGACGATGTACTCTCATCGATTTCATGTCCAGGGTGTTGTGGTAGGTTTATCACCTAGAAATCGGGTGAAATGAACTTGACAGTGTACTTTGACAGCTGGTCACAACTGTCAGCTGTCATTTGATTAACTTTTGATGCCGATCGAAGCTGTACTTCGCCCGGAAAAAATTATAGAACACGATGTACTCTCATCGATTTCATGTCCAGGGTGTTGTGGTAGGTTTATCTCCTAGAAATTGGGTGTAATGGACTTGACAGTGTACTTTGACAGCTAGTGACTACTGTCAGCTGTCATTTGGTACCCTTTTGGTGCCGATAGAAGCTGTACTTCGCCCGTAAAAAAATATAGAACACGATGTACTCTCATTGATTTCATGTCCAAGGTGTTGTGGTAGGTTTATTACCTAGAAATCGTGTGTAATACACTTGACAGTGTACCTTGACAACTAGTCATTACTGTCAGCTGTCATTTGGTACCCTTTTATTGCCGATAGAAGCTGTACTTTGCCCGGAAAAAATTATAAACGACGATGTACTCTCATCGATTTCATGTCCAGGGTGTTGTGGTAGGTTTATCACCTAGAAATCGGGTGAAATGAACTTAACAGTGTACTTTGACAGCTGGTCACAACTGTCAGCTGTCATTTGATTAACTTTTGATGCCAATCGGAGCTGTACTTCGCCCGGAAAAAATTATAGAACACGATGTACTCTCATCGATTTCATGTCCAGGGTGTTGTGGTGAGTTTATCACCTAGAAATCGGGCGAAATGGACTTGACAGTGTACTTTGGAAGCTAGTGACTACTGTCAGCTGTCATTTGGTACCCTTTTGGTGCCGATAGAAGCTGTACTTCGCCCGGAAAAAATTATAGACGACGATGTATTCTCATCGATTTCATGTCCAGGGTGTTGTGGTAAGTTTATCACCTAGAAATCGGGCGTAATGGACTTGACAGTGTACTTTGACAGCTAGTGACTACTGTCAGCTGTCATTTCATTAACTTTTGATGCCAATCGAAGCTGTACTTCGCCCGGAAAAAATTATAGACGACGATGTACTCTCATCGATTTCATGTCCAGGGTGTTGTGGTGAGTTTATCACCTAGAAATCGGACGTAATGGACTTGACAGTGTACTTTGACAGCTAGTCATTACTGTCAGCTGTCATCTGGTACACTTTTGATGCCAATCGAAGCTGTACTTTGCCCGGAAAAAATTATAAACGACGATGTACTCTCATCGATTTCATGTCCAGGGTGTTGTGGTAGGTTTATCACCTAGAAATCGGGTGAAATGAACTTGACAGTGTACTTTGACAGCTGGTCACAACTGTCAGCTGTCATTTTGATAACTTTTGATGCCGATCGGAGCTGTACTTCGCCCGGAAGAAATTATAGACGACGATGTACTCTCATCGATTTCATGTCCAGGGTGTTGTGGTGAGTTTATCACCTAGAAATCGGGCGAAATGGACTTGACAGTGTACTTTGACAGCTAGTCATTACTGTCAGCTGTCATTTGGTACCCTTTTGGTGCCGATCGAAGCTGTAATTTGCCCGGAAAAAATTATAGACGACGATGTATTCTCATCGATTTCATGTCCAGGGTGTTGTGGTAAGTTTATCAACTAGAAATCGGGTGAAATGGACTTGACAGTGTACTTTGACAGCTAGTCACAACTGTCAGCTGTCATTTGGTACCCTTTTAATGCCGATAGAAGCCGTACTTTGCCCGGAAAAAATTATAGAACACGATGTACTCTCATCGATTTCATGTCCAGGGTGTTGTGGTGAGTTTATCACCTTGGAATCGTGCAAAATGGACTTCACAGTGTACTTTGGAAGCTAGTGACTACTGTCAGCTGTCATTTGGTACCCTTTTGGTGCCGATAGAAGCTGTACTTCGCCCGGAAAAAATTATAGACGACGATGTATTCTCATCGATTTCATGTCCAGGGTGTTGTGGTAAGTTTATCACCTAGAAATCGGGCGTAATGGACTTAACAGTGTACTTTGACAGCTAGTGACTACTGTCAGCTGTCATTTGGTACCCTTTTGGTGCCGATAGAAGCTGTACTTCGCCCGGAAAAAATTATAGACGACGATGTACTCTCATCGATTTCATGTCCAGGGTGTTGTGGTGAGTTTATCACCTAGAAATCGGGCGTAATGGACTTGACAGTGTACTTTGACAGCTAGCCATTACTGTCAGCTGTCATCTTGTACACTTTTGATGCCAATCGAAGCTGTACTTTGCCCGGAAAAAATTATAAACGACGATGTACTCTCATCGATTTCATGTCCAGGGTGTTGTGGTAGGTTTATCACCTAGAAATCGGGTGAAATGAACTTGACAGTGTACTTTGACAGCTGGTCACAACTTTCAGCTGTCATTTGATTAACTTTTGATGCCGATCGAAGCTGTACTTCGCCCGGAAAAAATTATAGACGACGATGTACTCTCATCGATTTCATGTCCAGGGTGTTGTGGTGAGTTTATCACCTTGGAATCGTGCAAAATGGACTTCACAGTGTACTTTGGAAGCTAGTGACTACTGTCAGCTGTCATTTGGTACCCTTTTGGTGCCGATAGAAGCTGTACTTCGCCCGGAAAAAATTATAGACGACGATGTATTCTCATCGATTTCATGTCCAGGGTGTTGTGGTAAGTTTATCACCTAGAAATCGGGCGTAATGGACTTAACAGTGTACTTTGACAGCTAGTGACTACTGTCAGCTGTCATTTGGTAACCTTTTGGTGCCGATAGAAGCTGTACTTCGCCCGGAAAAAATTATAGACGACGATGTACTCTCATCGATTTCATGTCCAGGGTGTTGTGGTGAGTTTATCACCTAGAAATCGGGCGTAATGGACTTGACAGTGTACTTTGACAGCTAGCCATTACTGTCAGCTGTCATCTTGTACACTTTTGATGCCAATCAAAGCTGTACTTTGCCCGGAAAAAATTATAAACGACGATGTACTCTCATCGATTTCATGTCCAGGGTGTTGTGGTAGGTTTATCACCTAGAAATCGGGTGAAATGAACTTGACAGTGTACTTTGACAGCTGGTCACAACTTTCAGCTGTCATTTGATTAACTTTTGATGCCGATCGAAGCTGTACTTCGCCCGGAAAAAATTATAGACGACGATGTACTCTCATCGATTTCATGTCCAGGGTGTTGTGGTGAGTTTATCACCTAGAAATCGGGCGTAATGGACTTGACAGTGTACTTTGACAGCTAGCCATTACTGTCAGCTGTCATCTTGTACACTTTTGATGCCAATCGAAGCTGTACTTCGCCCGGAAAAAATTATAGACGACGATGTATTCTCATCGATTTCATGTCCAGGGTGTTGTGGTAAGTTTATCACCTAGAAATCGGGCGTAATGGACTTGACAGTGTACTTTGACAGCTAGTGACTACTGTCAGCTGTCATTTCATTAACTTTTGATGCCAATCGAAGCTGTACTTCGCCCGGAAAAAATTATAGACGACGATGTACTCTCATCGATTTCATGTCCAGGGTGTTGTGGTGAGTTTATCACCTAGAAATCGGACGTAATGGACTTGACAGTGTACTTTGACAGCTAGTCATTACTGTCAGCTGTCATCTGGTACACTTTTGATGCCAATCGAAGCTGTACTTTGCCCGGAAAAAATTATAAACGACGATGTACTCTCATCGATTTCATGTCCAGGGTGTTGTGGTAGGTTTATCACCTAGAAATCGGGTGAAATGAACTTGACAGTGTACTTTGACAGCTGGTCACAACTGTCAGCTGTCATTTTGATAACTTTTGATGCCGATCGGAGCTGTACTTCGCCCGGAAGAAATTATAGACGACGATGTACTCTCATCGATTTCATGTCCAGGGTGTTGTGGTGAGTTTATCACCTAGAAATCGGGCGAAATGGACTTGACAGTGTACTTTGACAGCTAGTCATTACTGTCAGCTGTCATTTGGTACCCTTTTGGTGCCGATCGAAGCTGTAATTTGCCCGGAAAAAATTATAGACGACGATGTATTCTCATCGATTTCATGTCCAGGGTGTTGTGGTAAGTTTATCAACTAGAAATCGGGTGAAATGGACTTGACAGTGTACTTTGACAGCTAGTCACAACTGTCAGCTGTCATTTGGTACCCTTTTAATGCCGATAGAAGCCGTACTTTGCCCGGAAAAAATTATAGAACACGATGTACTCTCATCGATTTCATGTCCAGGGTGTTGTGGTGAGTTTATCACCTTGGAATCGTGCAAAATGGACTTCACAGTGTACTTTGGAAGCTAGTGACTACTGTCAGCTGTCATTTGGTACCCTTTTGGTGCCGATAGAAGCTGTACTTCGCCCGGAAAAAATTATAGACGACGAAGTATTCTCATCGATTTCATGTCCAGGGTGTTGTGGTAAGTTTATCACCTAGAAATCGGGCGTAATGGACTTAACAGTGTACTTTGACAGCTAGTGACTACTGTCAGCTGTCATTTGGTACCCTTTTGGTGCCGATAGAAGCTGTACTTCGCCCGGAAAAAATTATAGACGACGATGTACTCTCATCGATTTCATGTCCAGGGTGTTGTGGTGAGTTTATCACCTAGAAATCGGGCGTAATGGACTTGACAGTGTACTTTGACAGCTAGCCATTACTGTCAGCTGTCATCTTGTACACTTTTGATGCCAATCGAAGCTGTACTTTGCCCGGAAAAAATTATAAACGACGATGTACTCTCATCGATTTCATGTCCAGGGTGTTGTGGTAGGTTTATCACCTAGAAATCGGGTGAAATGAACTTGACAGTGTACTTTGACAGCTGGTCACAACTTTCAGCTGTCATTTGATTAACTTTTGATGCCGATCGAAGCTGTACTTCGCCCGGAAAAAATTATAGACGACGATGTACTCTCATCGATTTCATGTCCAGGGTGTTGTGGTGAGTTTATCACCTAGAAATCGGACGTAATGGACTTGACAGTGTACTTTGACAGCTAGTCATTACTGTCAGCTGTCATCTGGTACACTTTTGATGCCAATCGAAGCTGTACTTTGCCCGGAAAAAATTATAAACGACGATGTACTCTCATCGATTTCATGTCCAGGGTGTTGTGGTAGGTTTATCACCTAGAAATCGGGTGAAATGAACTTGACAGTGTACTTTGACAGCTGGTCACAACTGTCAGCTGTCATTTTGATAACTTTTGATGCCGATCGGAGCTGTACTTCGCCCGGAAGAAATTATAGACGACGATGTACTCTCATCGATTTCATGTCCAGGGTGTTGTGGTGAGTTTATCACCTAGAAATCGGGCGAAATGGACTTGACAGTGTACTTTGACAGCTAGTCATTACTGTCAGCTGTCATTTGGTACCCTTTTGGTGCCGATCGAAGCTGTAATTTGCCCGGAAAAAATTATAGACGACGATGTATTCTCATCGATTTCATGTCCAGGGTGTTGTGGTAAGTTTATCAACTAGAAATCGGGTGAAATGGACTTGACAGTGTACTTTGACAGCTAGTCACAACTGTCAGCTGTCATTTGGTACCCTTTTAATGCCGATAGAAGCCGTACTTTGCCCGGAAAAAATTATAGAACACGATGTACTCTCATCGATTTCATGTCCAGGGTGTTGTGGTGAGTTTATCACCTTAGAATCGTGCAAAATGGACTTCACAGTGTACTTTGGAAGCTAGTGACTACTGTCAGCTGTCATTTGGTACCCTTTTGGTGCCGATAGAAGCTGTACTTCGCCCGGAAAAAATTATAGACGACGATGTATTCTCATCGATTTCATGTCCAGGGTGTTGTGGTAAGTTTATCACCTAGAAATCGGGCGTACTGGACTTAACAGTGTACTTTGACAGCTAGTGACTACTGTCAGCTGTCATTTGGTACCCTTTTGGTGCCGATAGAAGCTGTACTTCGCCCGGAAAAAATTATAGACGACGATGTACTCTCATCGATTTCATGTCCAGGGTGTTGTGGTGAGTTTATCACCTAGAAATCGGGCGTAATGGACTTGACAGTGTACTTTGACAGCTAGCCATTACTGTCAGCTGTCATCTTGTACACTTTTGATGCCAATCGAAGCTGTACTTTGCCCGGAAAAAATTATAAACGACGATGTACTCTCATCGATTTCATGTCCAGGGTGTTGTGGTAGGTTTATCACCTAGAAATCGGGTGAAATGAACTTGACAGTGTACTTTGACAGCTGGTCACAACTTTCAGCTGTCATTTGATTAACTTTTGATGCCGATCGAAGCTGTACTTCGCCCGGAAAAAATTATAGAACACGATGTACTCTCATCGATTTCATGTCCAGGGTGTTGTGGTAGGTTTATCTCCTAGAAATTGGGTGTAATGGACTTGACAGTGTACTTTGACAGCTAGTCACTACTGTCAGCTGTCATTTGGTACCCTTTTGGTGCCGATAGAAGCTGTACTTCGCCCGTAAAAAAATATAGAACACGATGTACTCTCATTGATTTCATGTCCAAGGTGTTGTGGTAGGTTTATTACCTAGAAATCTTGTGTAATACACTTGACAGTGTACCTTGACAACTAGTCATTACTGTCAGCTGTCATTTGGTACCCTTTTATTGCCGATAGAAGCTGTACTTTGCCCGGAAAAAATTATAAACGACGATGTACTCTCATCGATTTCATGTCCAGGGTGTTGTGGTAGGTTTATCACCTAGAAATCGGGTGAAATGAACTTAACAGTGTATTTTGACAGCTGGTCACAACTGTCAGCTGTCATTTGATTAACTTTTGATGCCGATCGGAGCTGTACTTCGCCCGGAAAAAATTATAGAACACGATGTACTCTCATCGATTTCATGTCCAGGGTGTTGTGGTGAGTTTATCACCTAGAAATCGGGCGAAATGGACTTGACAGTGTACTTTGACAGCTAGTCATTACTGTCAGCTGTCATCTGGTACACTTTTGATGCCGATAGAAGCTGTACTTTGCCCGGAAAAAATTATAGAACACGATGTACTCTCATCGATTTCATGTCCAGGGTGTTGTGGTGAGTTTATCACCTTGGAATCGTGCAAAATGGACTTGACAGTGTACTTTGGAAGCTAGTGACTACTGTCAACTGTCATTTGGTACCCTTTTGGTGCCGATAGAAGCTGTACTTCGCCCGGAAAAAATTATAGACGACGATGTATTCTCATCGATTTCATGTCCAGGGTGTTGTGGTAAGTTAATCAACTAGAAATCGGGCGTAATGGACTTGACAGTGTACTTTGTCAGCTAGCCATTACTGTTAGCTGGTTTCTGGTACACTTTTGATGCCAATCGAAGCTGTACTTTGCCCGGAAAAAATTATAAACGACGATGTACTCTCATCGATTTCATGTCCAGGGTGTTGTGGTAGGTTTATCACCTAGAAATCGGGTGAAATGAACTTGACAGTGTACTTTGACAGCTGGTCACAACTGTCAGCTGTCATTTCATTAACTTTTGATGCCGATCGGAGCTGTACTTCGCCCGGAAGAAATTATAGACGACGATGTACTCTCATCGATTTCATGTCCAGGGTGTTGTGGTAGGTTTATCTACTAGAAATTGGGTGTAATGGACTTGACAGTGTACTTTGACAGCTAGTCATTACTGTCAGCTGTCATTTGGTACCCTTTTGGTGCCGATCGAAGCTGTAATTCGCCCGGAAAAAATTATAGACGACGATGTATTCTCATCGATTTCATGTCCAGGGTGTTGTGGTAAGTTTATCAACTAGAAATCGGGTGAAATGGACTTGACAGTGTACTTTGACAGCTAGTCACAACTGTCAGCTGTCATTTGGTACCCTTTTAATGCCGATAGAAGCCGTACTTTGCCCGGAAAAAATTATAGAACACGATGTACTCTCATCGATTTCATGTCCAGGGTGTTGTGGTGAGTTTATCACCTTGGAATCGTGCAAAATGGACTTGACAGTGTACTTTGGAAGCTAGTGACTACTGTCAGCTGTCATTTGGTACCCTTTTGGTGCCGATAGAAGCTGTACTTCGCCCGGAAAACATTATAGACGACGATGTATTCTCATCGATTTCATGTCCAGGGTGTTGTGGTAAGTTTATCAACTAGAAATCGGGCGTAATGGACTTGACAGTGTAATTTGGCAGCTAGTCATTACTGTCAGCTGGTTTCTCGTACACTTTTGATGCCCATCGAAGCTGTACTTTGCCCGGAAAAAATTATAAACGACGATGTACTCTCATCGATTTCATGTCCAGGGTGTTGTGGTAGGTTTATCACCTAGAAATCGGGTGTAATGAACTTGACAGTGTACATTGACAATTGGTCACAACTGTCAGCTGTCATTTCATAAACTTTTGATGCCGATCGGAGCTGTACTTCGCCCGGAAAAAATTATAGAACACGATGTACTCTCATCGATTTCATGTCCAGGGTGTTGTGGTGAGTTTATCACCTAGAAATCGGGCGAAATGGACTTGACAGTGTACTTTGAAAGCTAGTGACTACTGTCAGCTGTCATTTGGTACCCTTTTGGTGCCGATCGAAGCTGTACTTCGCCCGGAAAAAATTATAGACGACGATCTATTCTCATCGATTTCATGTCCAGGGTGTTGTGGTAAGTTTATCAACTAGAAATCGGGTGAAATGGACTTGACAGTGTACTATGACAGCTAGCCACAACTGTCAGCTGTCATTTGGTACCCTTTTAATGCCGATAGAAGCTGTACTTTGCCCGGAAAAAATTATAGAACACGATGTACTCTCATCGATTTCATGTCCAGGGTGTTGTGGTGAGTTTATCACCTTGGAATCGTGCAAAATGGACTTGACAGTGTACTTTGGAAGCTAGTGACTACTGTCAGCTGTCATTTGGTACCCTTTTGGTGCCGATAGAAGCTGTACTTCGCCCGGAAAAAATTATAGACGACGATGTATTCTCATCGATTTCATGTCCAGGGTGTTGTGGTAAGTTTATCAACTAGAAATCGGGCGTAATGGACTTGACAGTGTACTTTGTCAGCTAGCCATTACTGTTAGCTGGTTTCTGGTAGACTTTTGATGCCAATCGAAGCTGTACTTTGCCCGGAAAAAATTATAAACGACGATGTACTCTCATCGATTTCATGTCCAGGGTGTTGTGGTAGGTTTATCACCTAGAAATCGGGTGAAATGAACTTGACAGTGTACTTTGAAAGCTAGTGACTACTGTCAGCTGTCATTTGGTACCCTTTCGGTGCCAATCGAAGCTGTACTTCGCCCGGAAAAAATTATAGACGACGATGTATTCTCATCGATTTCATGTCCAGGGTGTTGTGGTAAGTTTATCAACTAGAAATCGGGTGAAATGGACTTGACAGTGTACTTTGGCAGCTAGCCACAACTGTCAGCTGTCATTTGGTACCCTTTTAATGCCGATAGAAGCTGTACTTTGCCCGGAAAAAATTATAGAACACGATGTACTCTCATCGATTTCATGTCCAGGGTGTTGTGGTGAGTTTATCACCTTGGAATCGTGCAAAATGGACTTGACAGTGTACTTTGAAAGCTAGTGACTACTGTCGGCTGTCATTTGGTTACCTTTTGGTGCCGATAGAAGCTGTACTTCGCCCGGAAAAAATTATAGACGACGATGTATTCTCATCGATTTCATGTCCAGGGTGTTGTGGTAAGTTTATCAACTAGAAATCGGGCGTAATGGACTTGACAGTGTACTTTGACAGCTAGCCATTACTGTCAGCTGGTTTCTGGTACACTTTTGATGCCAATCGAAGCTGTACTTTGCCCGGAAAAAATTATAAACGACGATGTACTCTCATCGACTTCATGTCCAGGGTGTTGTGGTAGGTTTATCACCTAGAAATCGGGTGAAATGAACTTGACAGTGTACTTTGACAATTGGTCACATTTGTCAGCTGCCATTTGATTAACTTTTGATGCCGATCGAAGCTGTACTTCGCCCGGAAAAAATTATAGAACACGATGTACTCTCATCGATTTCATGTCCAGGGTGTTGTGGTGAGTTTATCACCTAGAAATCGGGCGAAATGGACTTGACAGTGTACTTTGAAAGCTAGTGACTTTTGTCAGCTGTCATTTGGTACTCTTTTGGTGCCGATCGAAGCTGCACTTCGCCCGGAAAAAATTATAGACGACGATGTATTCTCATCGATTTCATGTCCAGGGTGTTGTGGTAAGTTTATCAACTAGAAATCGGGTGAAATGGACTTGACAGTGTACTTTGACAGCTAGCCACAACTGTCAGCTGTCATTTGGTACCCTTTTAATGCCGATAGAAGCTGTACTTTGCCCGGAAAAAATTATAGAACACGATGTACTCTCATCGATTTCATGTCCAGGGTGTTGTGGTGAGTTTATCACCTTGGAATCGTGCAAAATGGACTTGACAGTGTACTTTGGAAGCTAGTGACTACTGTCAGCTGTCATTTGCTACCCTTTTGGTGCCGATAGAAGCTGTACTTCGCCCGGAAAAAATTATAGAACACGATGTACTCTCATCGATTTCATGTCCAGGGTGTTGTGGTGAGTTTATCACCTAGAAATCGGGCGAAATGGACTTGACAGTGTACTTTGGAAGCTAGTGACTACTGTCAGCTGTCATTTGGTACCCTTTTGGTGCCGCTAGAAGCTGTACTTCGCCCGGAAAAAATTATAGACGACGATGTATTCTCATCGATTTCATGTCCAGGGTGTTGTGGTAAGTTTACCACCTAGAAATCGGGCGTAATGGACTTGACAGTGTACTTTGACAGCTAGTGACTACTGTCAGCTGTCATTTGATACCCTTTTGGTGCCGATAGAAGCTGTACTTCGCCCGGAAAAAATTATAGACGACGATGTACTCTCATCGATTTCATGTCCAGGGTGTTGTGGTGAGTTTATCACCTAGAAATCGGGCGTAATGGACTTAACAGTGTACTTTGACAGCTAGCCATTACTGTCAGCTGTCATCTTGTACACTTTTGATGCCAATCGAAGCTGTACTTTGCCCGGAAAAAATTATAAACGACGATGTACTCTCATCGATTTCATGTCCAGGGTGTTGTGGTAGGTTTATCACCTAGAAATCGGGTGAAATGAACTTGACAGTGTACTTTGACAGCTGGTCACAACTGTCAGCTGTCATTTGATTAACTTTTGATGCCGATCGGAGCTGTACTTCGCCCGGAAAAAATTATAGAACACGATGTACTCTCATCGATTTCATGTCCAGGGTGTTGTGGTAGGTTTATCTCCTAGAAATTGGGTGTAATGGACTTGACAGTGTACTTTGACAGCTAGTCACTACTGTCAGCTGTCATTTGGTACCCTTTTGGTGCCGATAAAAGCTGCACTTCGCCCGTAAAAAAATATAGAACACGATGTACTCTCATTGATTTCATGTCCAAGGTGTTGTGGTAGGTTTATTACCTAGAAATCGTGTGTAATACACTTGACAGTGTACCTTGACAACTAGCCATTACTGTCAGCTGTCATTTAGTACCCTTTTATTGCCGATAGAAGCTGTACTTTGCCGGAAAAAATTATAAACGACGATGTACTCTCATCGATTTCATGTCCAGGGTGTTGTGGTAGGTTTATCACCTAGAAATCGGGTGAAATTAACTTGACAGTGTACTTTGACAGCTGGTCACAACTGTCAGCTGTCATTTGATTAACTTTTGATGCCGATCGAAGCTGTACTTCGCCCGGAAAAAATTATAGAACACGATGTACTCTCATCGATTTCATGTCCAGGGTGTTGTGGTGAGTTTATCACCTAGAAATCGGGCGAAATGGACTTGACAGTGTTCTTTAGAAGCTAGTGACTACTGTCAGCTGTCATTTGGTACCCTTTTGGTGCCGATAGAAGCTGTACTTCGCCCGGAAAAAATTATAGACGACGATGTATTCTCATCGATTTCATGTCCAGGGTGTTGTGGTAAGTTTATCACCTAGAAATCGGGCGTAATGGACTTGACAGTGTACTTTGACAGCTAGTGACTACTGTCAGCTGTCATTTCATTAACTTTTGATGCCAATCGAAGCTGTACTTCGCCCGGAAAAAATTATAGACGACGATGTACTCTCATCGATTTCATGTCCAGGGTGTTGTGGTGAGTTTATCACCTAGAAATCGGGCGTAATGGACTTGACAGTGTACTTTGACAGCTAGCCATTACTGTTAGCTGTCATCTGGTACACTTTTGATGCCAATCGAAGCTGTACTTTGCCCGGAAAAAATTATAAACGACGATGTACTCTCATCGATTTCATGTCCAGGGTGTTGTGGTAGGTTTATCACCTAGAAATCGGGTGAAATGAACTTGACAGTGTACTTTGACAGCTGGTCACAACTGTCAGCTGTCATTTGATTAACGTTTGATGCCGATCGGAGCTGTACTTTGCCCGGAAAAAATTATAGAACACGATGTACTCTCATCGATTTCATTTCCAGGGTGTTGTGGTGAGTTTATCACCTTGGAATCGTGCAAAATGGACTTGACAGTGTACTTTGGAAGCTAGTGACTACTGTCAGCTGTCATTTGGTACCCTTTTGGTGCCGATCGAAGCTGTACTTCGCCCGGAAAAAATTATAGACGACGATGTATTCTCATCGATTTCATGTCCAGGGTGTTGTGGTAAGTTTATCAACTAGAAATCGGGCGTAATGGACTTGACAGTGTACTTTGACAGCTAGTCATTACTGTCAGCTGGTTTCTGGTACACTTTTGATGCCAATCTAAGCTGTACTTTGCCCGGAAAAAATTATAAACGACGATGTACTCTCATCGATTTCATGTCCAGGGTGTTGTGGTAGGTTTATCACCTAGAAATCGGGTGAAATGAACTTGACAGTGTACATTGACAATTGGTCACAACTGTCAACTGTCATTTCATAAACTTTTGATGCCGATCGGAGCTGTACTTCGCCCGGAAAAAATTATAGAACACGATGTACTCTCATCGATTTCATGTCCAGGGTGTTGTGGTGAGTTTATCACCTAGAAATCGGGCGAAATGGACTTGACAGTGTACTTTGAAAGCTAGTGACTACTGTCAGCTGTCATTTGGTACCCTTTTGGTGCCGATCGAAGCTGTACTTCGCCCGGAAAAAATTATAGACGACGATGTATTCTCATCGATTTCATGTCCAGGGTGTTGTGGTAAGTTTATCAACTAGAAATCGGGTGAAATGGACTTGACAGTGTACTATGACAGCTAGCCACAACTGTCGGCTGTCATTTGGTACCCTTTTAATGCCGATAGAAGCTGTACTTTGCCCGGAAAAAATTATAGAACACGATGTACTCTCATCGATTTCATGTCCAGGGTGTTGTGGTGAGTTTATCACCTTGGAACGTGCAAAATGGACTTGACAGTGTACTTTGGAAGCTAGTGACTACTGTCAGCTGTCATTTGGTACCCTTTTGGTGCCGATAGAAGCTGTACTTCGCCCGGAAAAAATTATAGACGACGATGTATTCTCATCGATTTCATGTCCAGGGTGTTGTGGTAAGTTTATCAACTAGAAATCGGGCGTAATGGACTTGACAGTGTACTTTGACAGCTAGCTTAAACTGTCAGCTAGTTTCTGGTTTACTTTTGATGCCAATCGAAGCTGTACTTTGCCCGGAAAAAATTATAAACGACGATGTACTCTCATCGACTTCATGTCCAGGGTGTTGTGGTAGGTTTATCACCTAGAAATCGGGTGAAATGAACTTGACAGTGTACTTTGACAGCTGGTCACAACTGTCAGCTGTCATTTGATTAACTTTTGATGCCGATCGGAGCTGTACTTCGCCCGGAAGAAATTATAGACGACGATGTACTCTCATCGATTTCATGTCCAGGGTGTTGTGGTGAGTTTATCACCTAGAAATCGGGCGAAATGGACTTGACAGTGTACTTTGAAAGCTAGTGACTACTGTCAGCTGTCATTTGGTACCCTTTTGGTGCCGATAGAAGCTGTACTTCGCCCGGAAAAAATTATAGACGACGATGTATTCTCATCGATTTCATGTCCAGGGTGTTGTGGTAAGTTTATCAACTAGAAATCGGGCGTAATGGACTTGACAGTGTACTTTGACAGCTAGTCATTACTGTCAGCTGGTTTCTGGTTCACTTTTGATGCCAATCGAAGCTGTACTTTGCCCGGAAAAAATTATAAACGACGATGTACTCTCATCGACTTCATGTCCAGGGTGTTGTGGTAGGTTTATCACCTAGAAATCGGGTGAAATGAACTTGACAGTGTACTTTGACAGCTGGTCACAACTGTCAGCTGTCATTTGATTAACTTTTGATGCCGATCGGAGCTGTACTTCGCCCGGAAGAAATTATAGACGACGATGTACTCTCATCGATTTCATGTCCAGGGTGTTGTGGTGAGTTTATCACCTAGAAATCGGGCGAAATGGACTTGACAGTGTACTTTGAAAGCTAGTGACTACTGTCAGCTGTCATTTGGTACCCTTTTAATGCCGATAGAAGCTGTACTTTGCCCGGAAAAAATTATAGAACACGATGTACTCTCATCGATTTCTTGTCCAGGGTGTTGTGGTGAGTTTATCACCTTGGAATCGTGCAAAATGGACTTGACAGTGTACTTTGACAGCTAGTGACTACTGTCAGCTGTCATTTGGTACCCTTTTAATGCCGATAGAAGCCGTACTTTGCCCGGAAAAAATTATAGAACACGATGTACTCTCATCGATTTCATGTCCAGGGTGTTGTGGTGAGTTTATCACCTTGGAATCGTGCAAAATGGACTTGACAGTGTACTTTGGAAGCTAGTGACTACTGTTAGCTGTCATTTGGTACCCTTCTGGTGCCGATAGAAGCTGTACTTCGCCCGGAAAAAATTATAGACGACGATGTATTCTCATCGATTTCATGTCCAGGGTGTTGTGGTAAGTTTATCAACTAGAAATCGGGCGTAATGGACTTGACAGTGTACTTTGACAGCTAGTCATTACTGTCAGCTGGTTTCTGGTACACTTTTGATGCCAATCGAAGCTGTACTTAGCCCGGAAAAAATTATAAACGACGATGTACTCTCATCGATTTCATGTCCAGGGTGTTGTGGTAGGTTTATCACCTAGAAATCGGGTGAAATGAACTTGACAGTGTACATTGACAATTGGTCACAACTGTCAGCTGTCATTTCAAAAACTTTTGATGCCGATCGGAGCTGTACTTCGCCCGGAAAAAATTATAGAACACGATGTACTCTCATCGATTTCATGTCCAGGGTGTTGTGGTGAGTTTATCACCTAGAAATCGGGCGAAATGGACTTTACAGTGTTCTTTGACAGCTAGTCATTACTGTCAGCTGTCAATTGGGTACACTTTTGATGCCAATCGAAGCTGTACTTTGCCCGGAAAAAATTATAAACGACGATGTACTCTCATCGATTTCATGTCCAGGGTGTTGTGGTAGGTTTATCACCTAGAAATCGGGTGAAATGAACTTGACAGATTACTTTGGCAGATGGTCACAACTGTCAGCTGTCATTTGATTAACTTTTGATGCCGATCGGAGCTGTACTTCGCCCGGAAAAAATTATAGACGACGATGTACTCTCATCGATTTCATGTCCAGGGTGTTGTGGTGAGTTTATCACCTAGAAATCGGGCGTAATGGACTTGACAGTGTACTTTGACAGCTAGTGACTACTGTCAGCTGTCATTTCATTAACTTTTGATGCCAATCGAAGCTGTACTTCGCCCGGAAAAAATTATAGACGACGATGTACTCTCATCGATTTCATGTCCAGGGTGTTGTGGTGAGTTTATCACCTAGAAATCGGGCGTAATGGACTTGACAGTGTACTTTGACAGCTAGCTATTACTGTCAGCTGTCATGTGGTATACTTTTGATGCCAATCGAAGCTGTACTTTGCCCGGTAAAAATTATAAACGAAGATGTACTCTCATCGATTTCATGTCCAGGGTGTTGTGGTAGGTTTATCACCTAGAAATCGGGTGAAATGAACTTGACAGTGTACTTTGACAGCTGGTCACAACTGTCAGCTGTCATTTGATTAACTTTTGATGCCGATCGGAGCTGTACTTCGCCCGGAAGAAATTATAGACGACGATGTACTCTCATCGATTTCATGCCCAGGGTGTTGTGGTGAGTTTATCACCTAGAAATCGGGCGAAATGGACTTGACAGTGTTCTTTGAAAGCTAGTGACTACTGTCAGCTGTCATTTGGTACCCTTTTGGTGCCGATCGAAGCTGTAATTCGCCCGGAAAAAATTATAGACGACGACGTATTCTCATCGATTTCATGTCCAGGGTGTTGTGGTAAGTTTATCAACTAGAAATCGGGTGAAATGGACTTGACAGTGTACTTTGACAGCTAGCAACAACTGTCAGCTGTCATTTGGTACCCTTTTAATGCCGATAGAAGCCGTACTTTGCCCGGAAAAAATTATAGAACACGATGTACTCTCATCGATTTCATGTCCAGGGTGTTGTGGTGAGTTTATCACCTTGGAATCGTGCAAAATGGACTTGACAGTGTACTTTGGAAGCTAGTGACTACTGTCAGCTGTCATTTGGTACCCTTTTGGTGCCGATAGAAGCTGTACTTCGCCCGGAAAAAATTATAGACGACGATGTATTCTCATCGATTTCATGTCCAGGGTGTTGTGGTAAGTTTATAAACTAGAAGTCGGGCGTAATGGACTTGACAGTGTACTTTGACAGCTAGTCATTACTGTCAGCTGGTTTCTGGTACACTTTTGATGCCAATCGAAGCTGTACTTTGCCCGGAAAAAATTATAAACGACGATGTACTCTCATCGATTTCATGTCCAGGGTGTTGTGGTAGGTTTATCACCTAGAAATCGGGTGAAATGAACTTGACAGTGTACATTGACAATTGGTCACAACTGTCAGCTGTCATTTCATAAACTTTTGATGCCGATCGGAGCTGTACTTCGCCCGGAAAAAATTATAGAACACGATGTACTCTCATCGATTTCATGTCCAGGGTGTTGTGGTGAGTTTATCACCTAAAAATCGGGCGAAATGGACTTGACAGTGTACTTTGAAAGCTAGTGACTACTGTCAGCTGTCATTAAGTACCCTTTTGGTGCCGATAGAAGCTGTACTTCGCCCGGAAAAAATTATAGACGACGATGTATTCTCATCGATTTCATGTCCAGGGTGTTGTGGTAAGTTTATCAACTAGAAATCGGGCGTAATGGACTTGACAGTGTACTTTGACAGTTAGCCATTACTGTTAGCTGGTTTCTTGTACACTTTTGATGCCAATCGAAGCTGTACTTTGCCCGGAAAAAATTATAAACGACGATGTACTCTCATCGATTTCATGTCCAGGGTGTTGTGGTAGGTTTATCACCTAGAAATCGGGTGAAATGAACTTGACAGTGTACTTTAAAAGCTAGTGACTACTGTCAGCTGTCATTTGGTACCCTTTTGGTGCCGATAGAAGCTGTACTTCGCCCGGAAAAAATTATAGACGACGATGTATTCTCATCGATTTCATGTCCAGGGTGTTGTGGTAAGTTTATCAACTAGAAATCGGGCGTAATGGACTTGACAGTGTACTATGACAGCTAGCCACAACTGTCAGCTGTCATTTGGTACCCTTTTAATGCCGATAGAAGCTGTACTTTGCCCGGAAAAAATTATAGAACACGATGTACTCTCATCGATTTCATGTCCAGGGTGTTGTGGTGAGTTTATCACCTTGGAATCGTGCAAAATGGACTTGACAGTGTACTTTGGAAGCTAGTGACTACTGTCAGCTGTCATTTGGTACCCTTTTGGTGCCGATAGAAGCTGTACTTCGCCCGGAAAAAATTATAGACGACGATGTATTCTCATCGATTTCATGTCCAGGGTGTTGTGGTAAGTTTATCAACTAGAAATCGGGCGTAATGGACTTGACAGTGTACTTTGACAGCTAGCCATTACTGTCAGCTGTCATTTGGTACCCTTTTAATGCCGATAGAAGCTGTACTTTGCCCGGAAAAAATTATAGAACACGATGTACTCTCATCGATTTCATGTCCAGGGTGTTGTGGTGAGTTTATCACCTTGGAATCGTGCAAAATGGACTTGACAGTGTACTTTGGAAGCTAGTGACTACTGTAAGCTGTCATTTGGTACCCTTTTGGTGCCGATAGAAGCTGTACTTCGCCCGGAAAAAATTATAGACGACGATGTATTCTCATCGATTTCATGTCCAGGGTGTTGTGGTAAGTTTATCAACTAGAAATCGGGCGTAATGGACTTGACAGTGTACTTTGAAAGCTAGCCATTACTGTTAGCTGGTTTCTGGTACACTTTTGATGCCAATCGAAGCTGTACTTTGCCCGGAAAAAATTATAAACGACGATGTACTCTCATCGATTTCATGTCCAGGGTGTTGTGGTAGGTTTATCACCTAGAAATCGGGTGTAATGAACTTGACAGTGTACTTTGAAAGCTAGTGACTACTGTCAGCTGTCATTTGGTACCCTTTTGGTGCCGATCGAAGCTGTACTTCGCCCGGAAAAAATTATAGACGACGATGTATTCTCATCGATTTCATGTCCAGGGTGTTGTGGTAAGTTTATCAACTAGAAATCGGGTGAAATGGACTTAACAGTGTACTTTGACAGCTAGCCACAACTGGCAGCTGTCATTTGGTACCCTTTTAATGCCGATAGAAGCTGTACTTTGCCCGGAAAAAATTATAGAACACGATGTACTCTCATCGATTTCATGTCCAGGGTGTTGTGGTGAGTTTATCACCTTGGAATCGTGCAAAATGGACTTGACAGTGTACTTTGGAAGCTAATGACTACTGTCAGCTGTCATTTGGTACCCTTTTGGTGCCGATAGAAGCTGTACTTCGCCCGGAAAAAATTATAGACGACGATGTATTCTCATCGATTTCATGTCCAGGGTGTTGTGGTAAGTTTATCAACTAGAAATCGGGCGTAATGGACTTGACAGTGTACTTTGACAGCTAGCTGTTACTGTCAACTGGTTTCTGGTACACTTTTGATGCCAATCGAAGCTGTACTTTGCCCGGAAAAAATTATAAACGACGATGTACTCTCATCGACTTCATGTCCAGGGTGTTGTGGTAGGTTTATCACCTAGAAATCGGGTGAAATGAACTTGACAGTGTACTTTGACAATTGGTCACAATTGTCAGCTGTCATTTGATTAACTTTTGATGCCGATCGGAGCTGTACTTCGCCCGGAAAAAATTATAGAACACGATGTACTCTCATCGATTTCATGTCCAGGGTGTTGTGGTGAGCTTATCACCTAGAAATCGGGCGAAATGGACTTGACAGTGTACTTTGAAAGCTAGTGACTACTGTTAGCTGTCATTTGGTACTTTTTTGGTGCCGATCGAAGCTGTACTTCGCCCGGAAAAAATTATAGACGACGATGTATTCTCATCGATTTCATGTCCAGGGTGTTGTGGTAAGTTTATCAACTAGAAATCGGGTGAAATGGACTTGACAGTGTACTTTGACAGCTAGCCACAACTGTCAGCTGTCATTTGGTACACTTTTAATGCCGATAGAAGCTGTACTTTGCCCGGAAAAAATTATAGAACACGATGTACTCTCATCGATTTCATGTCCAGGGTGTTGTGGTGAGTTTATCACCTTGGAATCGTGCAAAATGGACTTGACAGTGTACTTTGGAAGCTAGTGACTACTGTCAGCTGTCATTTGGTACCCTTTTGGTGCCGATAGAAGCTGTACTTCGCCCGGAAAAAATTATAGACGACGATGTATTCTCATCGATTTCATGTCCAGGGTGTTGTGGTAAGTTTATCAACTAGAAATCGGGCGTAATGGACTTGACAGTGTACTTTGACAGCTAGCCATTACTGTTAGCTGGTTTCTGGTACACTTTTGATGCCAATCGAAGCTGTACTTTGCCCGGAAAAAATTATAAACGACGATGGACTCTCATCGATTTCATGTCCAGGGTGTTGTGGTAGGTTTATCACCTAGAAATCGGGTGAAATGAACTTGACAGTGTACTTTGACAGCTAGCCACAACTGTCAGCTGTCATTTGGTACCCTTTTATAGCCGATAGAAGCTGTACTTTGCCCGGAAAAAATTATAGAACACGATGTACTCTCATCGATTTCATGTCCAGGGTGTTGTGGTGAGTTTATCACCTTGGAATCGTGCAAAATGGACTTGACAGTGTACTTTGGAAGCTAGTGACTACTGTCAGCTGTCATTTGGTACCCTTTTGGTGCCGATAGAAGCTGTACTTCGCCCGGAAAAAATTATAGACGACGATGTATTCTCATCGATTTCATGTCCAGGGTGTTGTGGTAAGTTTATCAACTAGCAATCGGGCGTAATGGACTTGACAGTGTACTTTGACAGCTAGCCATTACTGTCAGCTGGTTTCTGATACACTTTTGATGCCAATCGAAGCTGTACTTTGCCCGGAAAAAATTATAAACGACGATGTACTCTCATCGATTTCATGTCCAGGGTGTTGTGGTAGGTTTATCACCTAGAAATCGGGTGAAATGAACTTGACAGTGTACTTTGAAAGCTAGTGACTACTGTCAGCTGTCATTTGGTACCCTTTTGGTGCCGATCGAAGCTGTACTTCGCCCGGAAAAAATTATAGACGACGATGTATTCTCATCGATTTCATGTCCAGGGTGTTGTGGTAAGTTTATCAACTAGAAATCGGGTGAAATGGACTTAACAGTGTACTTTGACAGCTAGCCACAACTGTCAGCTGTCATTTGGTACCCTTTTAATGCCGATAGAAGCTGTACTTTGCCCGGAAAAAATTATAGAACACGATGTACTCTCATCGATTTCATGTCCAGGGTGTTGTGGTGAGTTTATCGCCTTGGAATCGTGCAAAATGGAATTGACAGTGTACTTTGGAAGCTAGTGACTACTGTCAGCTGTCATTTGGTACCCTTTTGGTGCCGATAGAAGCTGTACTTCGCCCGGAAAAAAATTATAGACGACGATGTATTCTCATCGATTTCATGTCCAGGGTGTTGTGGTAAGTTTATCAACTAGAAATCGGGCGTAATGGACTTGACAGTGTACTTTGACAGCTAGCCATTACTGTCAGCTGGTTTCTGGTACACTTTTGATGCCAATCGAAGCTGTACTTTGCCCGGAAAAAATTATAAACGACGATGGACTCTCATCGATTTCATGTCCAGGGTGTTGTGGTAGGTTTATCACCTAGAAATCGGGTGAAATGAACTTGACAGTGTACTTTGACAGCTGGTCACAACTGTCAGCTGTCATTTCATTAACTTTTGATGCCGATCGGAGCTGTACTTCGCCCGGAAAAAATTATAGAACACGATGTACTCTCATCGATTTCATGTCCAGGGTGTTGTGGTGAGTTTATCACCTATAAATCGGGCGAAATGGACTTGACAGTGTACTTTGGAAGCTAGTGACTACTGTCAGCTGTCATTTGGTACCCTTTTGGTGCCGATAGAAGCTGTACTTCGCCCGGAAAAAATTACAGACGACGATGTACTCTCATCGATTTCATGTCCAGGGTGTTGTGGTGAGTTTATCACCTAGAAATCGGGCGTAATGGACTTGACAGTGTACTTTGACAGCTAGTGACTACTGTCAGCTGTCATTTGGTTCCCTTTTGGTGCCGATAGAAGCTGTACTTCGCCCGGAAAAAATTATAAACGACGATGTACTCTCATCGATTTCATGTCCAGGGTGTTGTGGTAGGTTTATCACCTAGAAATCGGGTGAAATGAACTTGACAGTGTACTTTGACAGCTGGTCAAAACTGTCAGCTGTCATTTGGTACCCTTTTGGTGCCGATCGAAGCTGTAATTCGCCCGGAAAAAATTATAGACGACGATCTATTCTCATCGATTTCATGTCCAGGGTGTTGTGGTGAGTTTATCACCTTGGAATCGTGCAAAATGGGCTTGACAGTGTACTTTGGAAGCTAGTGACTACTGTCAGCTGTCATTTGGTACCCTTTTGGTGCCGATAGAAGCTGTACTTCGCCCGGAAAAAATTATAGACGACGATGTATTCTCATCGATTTCATGTCCAGGGTGTTGTGGTAAGTTTATCAACTAGAAATCGGGCGTAATGGACTTGACAGTGTACTTTGACAGCTAGCCATTACTGTTAGCTGGTTTCTGGTACACTTTTGATGCCAATCGAAGCTGTACTTTGCCCGGAAAAAATTATAAACGACGATGTACTCTCATCGATTTCATGTCCAGGGTGTTGTGGTAGGTTTATCACCTAGAAATCGGGTGAAATGAACTTGACAGTGTACTTTGAAAGCTAGTGACTACTGTCAGCTGTCATTTGGTACCCTTTTGGTGCCGATCGAAGCTGTACTTCGCCCGGAAAAAATTATAGACGACGATGTATTCTCATCGATTTCATGTCCAGGGTGTTGTGGTAAGTTTATCAACTAGAAATCGGGTGAAATGGACTTGACAGTGTACTTTGACAGCTAGCCACAACTGTCAGCTGTCATTTGGTACCCTTTTAATGCCGATAGAAGCTGTACTTTGCCCGGAAAAAGCTATAGAACACGATGTACTCTCATCGATTTCCTGTCCAGGGTGTTGTGGTGAGTTTATCACCTTGGAATCGTGCAAAATGGACTTGACAGTGTACTTTGGAAGCTAGTGACTACTGTCAGCTGTCATTTGGTACCCTTTTGGTGCCGATAGAAGCTGTACTTCGCCCGGAAAAAATTATAGACGACGATGTATTCTCATCGATTTCATGTCCAGGGTGTTGTGGTAAGTTTATCAACTAGAAATCGGGCGTAATGGACTTGACAGTGTACTTTGACAGCTAGCCATCACTGTCAGCTGGTTTCTGGTACACTTTTGATGCCAATCGAAGCTGTACTTTGCCCGGAAAAAATTATAAACGACGATGTACTCTCATCGATTTCATGTCCAGGGTGTTGTGGTAGGTTTATCACCTAGAAATCGGGCGAAATGAACTTGACAGTGTACTTTGACAGCTGGTCACAACTGTCAGCTGTCATTTCATTAACTTTTGATGCCGATCGGAGCTGTACTTCGCCCGGAAAAAATTATAGAACACGATGTACTCTCATCGATTTCATGTCCAGGGTGTTGTGGTGAGTTTATCACCTAGAAATCGGGCGAAATGGACTTGACAGTGTACTTTGAAAGCTAGTGACTACTGTCAGCTGTCATTTGGTACCCTTTTGGTGCCGATCGAAGCTGTACTTCGCCCGGAAAAAATTATAGACGACGATGTATTCTCATCGATTTCATGTCCAGGGTGTTGTGGTAAGTTTATCAACTAGAAATCGGGTGAAATGGACTTGACAGTGTACTTTGACAGCTAGCCACAACTGTCAGCTGTCATTTGGTACACTTTTAATGCCGATAGAAGCTGTACTTTGCCCGGAAAAAATTATAGAACACGATGTACTCTCATCGATTTCATGTCCAGGGTGTTGTGGTGAGTTTATCACCTTGGAATCGTGCAAAATGGACTTGACAGTGTACTTTGGAAGCTAGTGACTACTGTCAGCTGTCATTTGGTACCCTTTCGGTGCCGATAGAAGCTGTACTTCGCCCGGAAAAAATTATAGACGACGATGTATTCTCATCGATTTCATGTCCAGGGTGTTGTGGTAAGTTTATCAACTAGAAATCGGGCGTAATGGACTTGACAGTGTACTTTGACAGCTAGCCATTACTGTCAGCTGGTTTCTTGTACACTTTTGATGCCAATCGAAGCTGTACTTTGCCCGGAAAAAATTATAAACGACGATGGACTCTCATCGATTTCATGTCCAGGGTGTTGTGGTAGGTTTATCACCTAGAAATCGGGTGAAATGAACTTGACAGTGTACTTTGACAGCTGGTCACAACTGTCAGCTGTCATTTCATTAACTTTTGATGCCGATCGGAGCTGTACTTCGCCCGGAAAAAATTATAGAACACGATGTACTCTCATCGATTTCATGTCCAGGGTGTTGTGGTGAGTTTATCACCTATAAATCGGGCGAAATGGACTTGACAGTGTACTTTGAAAGCTAGTGACTACTGTCAGCTGTCATTTGATACCCTTTTGGTGCCGATAGAAGCTGTACTTCGCCCGGAAAAAATTATAGACGACGATGTACTCTCATCGATTTCATGTCCAGGGTGTTGTGGTAGGTTTATCACCTAGAAATCGGGTGAAATGAACTTAACAGTGTACTTTGAAAGCTGTTCACAACTGTCAGCTGTCATTTGATTAACTTTTGATGCCGATCGGAGCTGTACTTCGCCCGGAAAAAATTATAGAACACGATGTACTCTCATCGATTTCATGTTCAGGGTGTTGTGGTGAGTTTATCACCTAGAAATCGGGCGAAATGGACTTGACAGTGTACTTTAACAGCTAGTGACTACTGTCAGCTGTCAGTTGGTACCCTTTTGGTGCCGATAGAAGCTGTACTACGCCCGGAAAAAATTATAGACGACGATGTACTCTCATCGATTTCATGTCCAGGGTGTTTTGGTGAGTTTATCACCTAGAAATCGGGCGTACTGGACTTGACAGTGTACTTTGACAGCTAGTCATTACTGTCAGCTGTCATCTGGTACACTTTTGATGCCAATCGAAGCTGTACTTCGCCCGGAAAAAATTATAGACGACGATGTATTCTCATCGATTTCATGTCCAGGGTGTTGTGGTAAGTTTATCAACTAGAAATCGGGCGTAATGGACTTGACAGTGTACTTTGACAGCTAGTTATTACAGTTAGCTGGTTTCTGGTACACTTTTGATGCCAATCGAAGCTGTACTTTGCCCGGAAAAAATTATAAACGACGATGTACTCTCATCGATTTCATGTCCAGGGTGTTGTGGTAGGTTTATCACCTAGAAATCGGGTGTAATGAACTTGACAGTGTACTTTGAAAGCTAGTGACTACTGTCAGCTGTCATTTGGTACCCTTTTGGTGCCGATCGAAGCTGTACTTCGCCCGGAAAAAATTATAGACGACGATGTATTCTCATCGATTTCATGGCCAGGGTGTTGTGGTAAGTTTATCAACTAGAAATCGGGTGAAATGGACTTGACAGTGTACTTTGACAGCTAGCCACAACTGTCAGCTGTCATTTGGTACCCTTTTAATGCCGATAGAAGCTGTACTTTGCCCGGAAAAAATTATAGAACACGATGTACTCTCATCGATTTCCTGTCCAGGGTGTTGTGGTGAGTTTATCACCTTGGAATCGTGCAAAATGGACTTGACAGTGTACTTTGGAAGCTAGTGACTACTGTCAGCTGTCATTTGGTACCCTTTTGGTGCCGATAGAAGCTGTACTTCGCCCGGAAAAAATTATAGACGACGATGTATTCTCATCGATTTCATGTCCAGGGTGTTGTGGTAAGTTTATCAACTAGAAATCGGGCGTAATGGACTTGACAGTGTACTTTGACAGCTAGCCATCACTGTCAGCTGGTTTCTGGTACACTTTTGATGCCAATCGAAGCTGTACTTTGCCCGGAAAAAATTATAAACGACGATGTACTCTCATCGATTTCATGTCCAGGGTGTTGTGGTAGGTTTATCACCTAGAAATCGGGCGAAATGAACTTGACAGTGTACTTTGACAGCTGGTCACAACTGTCAGCTGTCATTTCATTAACTTTTGATGCCGATCGGAGCTGTACTTCGCCCGGAAAAAATTATAGAACACGATGTACTCTCATCGATTTCATGTCCAGGGTGTTGTGGTGAGTTTATCACCTAGAAATCGGGCGAAATGGACTTGACAGTGTACTTTGAAAGCTAGTGACTACTGTCAGCTGTCATTTGGTACCCTTTTGGTGCCGATCGAAGCTGTACTTCGCCCGGAAAAAATTATAGACGACGATGTATTCTCATCGATTTCATGTCCAGGGTGTTGTGGTAAGTTTATCAACTAGAAATCGGGTGAAATGGACTTGACAGTGTACTTTGGCAGCTAGCCACAACTGTCAGCTGTCATTTGGTACCCTTTTAATGCCGATAGAAGCTGTACTTTGCCCGGAAAAAATTATAGAACACGATGTACTCTCATCGATTTCATGTCCAGGGTGTTGTGGTGAGTTTATCACCTTGGAATCGTGCAAAATGGACTTGACAGTGTACTTTGGAAGCTAGTGACTACTGTCAGCTGTCATTTGGTACCCTTTTGGTGCCGATCGAAGCTGTACTTCGCCCGGAAAAAATTATAGACGACGATGTACTCTCATCGATTTCATGTCCAGGGTGTTGTGGTGAGTTTATCACCTAGAAATCGGGCGTTATGGACTTGACAGTGTACTATGACAGCTAGTGACTACTGTCAGCTGTCATTTGGTACCCTTTTGGTGCCGATAGAAGCTGTACTTCGCCCGGAAAAAATTATAAACGACGATGTACTCTCATCGATTTCATGTCCAGGGTGTTGTGGTAGGTTTATCACCTAGAAATCGGGTGAAATGAACTTAACAGTGTACTTTGAAAGCTGTCCACAACTGTCAGCTGTCATTTGATTAACTTTTGATGCCGATCGGAGCTTTACTTCGCCCGGAAAAAATTATAGAACACGATGTACTCTCATCGATTTCATGTTCAGGGTGTTGTGGTGAGTTTATCACCTAGAAATCGGGCGAAATGGACTTGACAGTGTACTTTAGCAGCTAGTGACTACTGTCAGCTGTCAGTTGGTACCCTTTTGGTGCCGATAAAAGCTGTACTTCGCCCGGAAAAAATTATAGACGACGATGTACTCTCATCGATTTCATGTCCAGGGTGTTGTGGTGAGTTTATCACCTAGAAATCGGGCAAACTGGACTTGACAGTGTACTTTGACAGCTAGTCATTACTGTCAGCTGTCATCTGGTACACTTTTGATGCCAATCGAAGCTGTACTTTGCCCGGAAAAAATTATAAACGACGATGTACTCTCATCGATTTCATGTCCAGGGTGTTGTGGTAGGTTTATCACCTAGAAATCGGGTGAAATGAACTTGACAGATTACTTTGGCAGATGGTCACAACTGTCAGCTGTCATTTGATTAACTTTTGATGCCGATCGGAGCTGTACTTCGCCCGGAAAAAATTATAGAACACGATGTACTCTCATCGATTTCATGTCCAGGGTGTTGTGGTGAGTTTATCACCTAGAAATCGGGCGAAATGGACTTGACAGTTTACTTTGGAAGCTAGTGACTACTGTCAGCTGTCATTTGGTACCCTTTTCGTGCCGATAGAAGCTGTACTTCGCCCGGAAAAAATTATAGACGACGATGTACTCTCATCGATTTCATGTCCAGGGTGTTGTGGTGAAATTATCACCTACAAATCGGGCGTATTGGACTTGACAGTGTACTTTGACAGCTAGCCACTACTGTCAGCTGTCATCTGGTACACTTTTGATGCCAATCGAAGCTGTACTTTGCCCGGAAAAAATTATAAACGACGATGTTTTCTCATCGATTTCATGTCCAGGGTGTTGTGGTAGGTTTATCACCTAGAAATCGGGTGGAATGAACTTGACAGTGTACTTTGACAGCTGGTCACAACTGTCAGCTGTCATTTGATTAACTTTTGATGCCGATCAGAGCTGTACTTCGCCCGGAAAAAATTATAGAACACGATGTACTCTCATCGATTTCATGTCCAGGGTGTTGTGGTGAGTTTATCACCTAGAAATCGGGCGAAATGGACTTGACAGTTTACTTTGGAAGCTAGTGACTACTGTCAGCTGTCATTTGGTACCCTTTTCGTGCCGATAGAAGCTGTACTTCGCCCGGAAAAAATTATAGACGACGATGTACTCTCATCGATTTCATGTCCAGGGTGTTGTGGTGAGTTTATCACCTACAAATCGGGCGTAATGGACTTGACAGTGTACTTTGACAGCTAGCCACTACTGTCAGCTGTCATCTGGTACACTTTTGATGCCAATCGAAGCTGTACTTTGCCCGGAAAAAATTATAAACGACGATGTTTTCTCATCGATTTCATGTCCAGGGTGTTGTGGTAGGTTTATCACCTAGAAATCGGGTGGAATGAACTTGACAGTGTACTTTGACAGCTGG
Source organism: Oxycera nigricornis (assembly GCA_963942545.1). Classification (NCBI taxonomy): domain Eukaryota; kingdom Metazoa; phylum Arthropoda; class Insecta; order Diptera; family Stratiomyidae; genus Oxycera; species Oxycera nigricornis. The sequence continues at coordinate 16,114,845 of OZ012664.1, read as the reverse complement.
TCACAACTGTCAGCTGTCATTTGATTAACTTTTGATGCCAATCGGAGCTGTACTTTGCCCGGAAAAAATTATAGAACACGATGTACTCTCATCGATTTCAAGTCCAGGGTGTTGTGGTAAGTTTATCAACTAGAAATCGGGCGTAATGGACTTGACAGTGTACTTTGACAGCTAGCCATTACTGTCAGCTGGTTTCTGGTACACTTTTGAAGCCAATCGAAGCTGTACTTTGCCCGGAAAAAATTATAAACGACGATGTACTCTCATCGATTTCATGTCCAGGGTGTTGTGGTAGGTTTATCACCTAGAAATCGGGCGAAATGAACTTGACAGTGTACTTTGACAATTGGTCACAACTGTCAGCTGTCATTTCATTAACTTTTGATGCCGATCGGAGCTGTACTTCGCCCGGAAAAAATTATAGAACACGATGTACTCTCATCGATTTCATGTCCAGGGTGTTGTGGTGAGTTTATCACCTAGAAATCGGGCGAAATGGACTTGACAGTGTACTTTGAAAGCTAGTGACTACTGTCAGCTGTCATTTGGTACCCTTTTGGTGCCGATCGAAGCTGTACTTCGCCCGGAAAAAATTATAGACGACGATGTATTCTCATCGATTTCATGTCCAGGGTGTTGTGGTAAGTTTATCAACTAGAAATCGGGTGAAATGGACTTGACAGTGTACTTTGACAGCTAGCCACAACTGTCAGCTGTCATTTGGTACACTTTTAATGCCGATAGAAGCTGTACTTTGCCCGGAAAAAATTATAGAACACGATGTACTCTCATCGATTTCATGTCCAGGGTGTTGTGGTGAGTTTATCACCTTGGAATCGTGCAAAATGGACTTGACAGTGTACTACGGAAGCTAGTGACTACTGTCAGCTGTCATTTGGTACCCTTTTGGTGCCGATAGAAGCTGTACTTCGCCCGGAAAAAATTATAGACGACGATGTATTCTCATCGATTTCATGTCCAGGGTGTTGTGGTAAGTTTATCAACTAGAAATCGGGCGTAATGGACTTGACAGTGTACTTTGACAGCTAGCCATTACTGTCAGCTGGTTTCTGAGACACTTTTGATGCCAATCGAAGCTGTACTTTGCCCGGAAAAAATTATAAACGACGATGGACTCTCATCGATTTCATGTCCAGGGTGTTGTGGTAGGTTTATCACCTAGAAATCGGGTGAAATGAACTTGACAGTGTACTTTGACAGCTGGTCACAACTGTCAGCTGTCATTTCATTAACTTTTGATGCCAATCGCAGCTGTACTTCGCCCGGAAAAAATTATAGAACACGATGTACTCTCATCGATTTCATGTCCAGGGTGTTGTGGTGAGTTTATCACCTAGAAATCGGGCGAAATGGACTTGACAGTGTACTTTGAAAGCTAGTGACTACTGTCAGCTGTCATTTGGTACCCTGTTGGTGCCGATCGAAGCTGTACTTCGCCCGGAAAAAATTATAGACGACGATGTATTCTCATCGATTTCATGTCCAGGGTGTTGTGGTAAGTTTATCAACTAGAAATCGGGTGAAATGGACTTGACAGTGTACTTTGACAGCTGGTCACAACTGTCAGCTGTCATTTGATTAACTTTTAATGCCGATAAAAGCTGTACTTTGCCCGGAAAAAATTATAGAACACGATGTACTCTCATCGATTTCATGTCCAGGGTGTTGTGGTGAGTTTATCACCTTGGAATCGTGCAAAATGGACTTGACAGTGTACTTTGGAAGCTAGTGACTACTGTCAGCTGTCATTTGGTACCCTTTTGGTGCCGATAGAAGCTGTACTTCGCCCGGAAAAAATTATAGACCACGATGTACTCTCATCGATTTCATGTCCAGGGTGTTGTGGTGAGTTTATCACCTAGAAATCGGGCGTAATGGACTTGACAGTGTACTATGACAGCTAGTGACTACTGTCAGCTGTCATTTGGTACCCTTTTGGTGCCGATAGAAGCTGTACTTCGCCCGGAAAAAATTATAAACGACGATGTACTCTCATCGATTTCATGTCCAGGGTGTTGTGGTAGGTTTATCACCTAGAAATCGGGTGAAATGAACTTAACAGTGTACTTTGAAAGATGTTCACAACTGTCAGCTGTCATTTGAATAACTTTTGATGCCGATCGGAGCTGTACTTCGCCCGGAAAAAATTATAGAACACGATGTACTCTCATCGATTTCATGTTCAGGGTGTTGTGGTGAGTTTATCACCTAGAAATCGGGCGAAATGGACTTGACAGTGTACTTTAGCAGCTAGTGACTACTGTCAGCTGTCAGTTGGTACCCTTTTGGTGCCGATAAAAGCTGTACTTCGCCCGGAAAAAATTATAGACGACGATGTACTCTCATCGATTTCATGTCCAGGGTGTTGTGGTGAGTTTATCACCTAGAAATCGGGCAAACTGGACTTGACAGTGTACTTTGACAGCTAGTCATTACTGTCAGCTGTCATCTGGTACACTTTTGATGCCAATCGAAGCTGTACTTTGCCCGGAAAAAATTATAAACGACGATGTTCTCTCATCGATTTCATGTCCAGGGTGTTGTGGTAGGTTTATCACCTAGAAATCGGGTGGAATGAACTTGACAGTGTACTTTGACAGCTGGTCACAACTGTCAGCTGTCATTTGATTAACTTTTGATGCCGATCGGAGCTGTACTTCGCCCGGAAAAAATTATAGAACACGATGTACTCTCATCGATTTCATGTCCAGGGTGTTGTGGTGAGTTTATCACCTAGAAATCGGGCGAAATGGACTTGACAGTTTACTTTGGAAGCTAGTGACTACTGTCAGCTGTCATTTGGTACCCTTTTCGTGCCGATAGAAGCTGTACTTCGCCCGGAAAAAATTATAGACGACGATGTACTCTCATCGATTTCATGTCCAGGGTGTTGTGGTGAGTTTATCACCTACAAATCGGGCGTAATGGACTTGACAGTGTACTTTGACAGCTAGCCACTACTGTCAGCTGTCATCTGGTACACTTTTGATGCCAATCGAAGCTGTACTTTGCCCGGAAAAAATTATAAACGACGATGTTTTCTCATCGATTTCATGTCCAGGGTGTTGTGGTAGGTTTATCACCTAGAAATCGGGTGGAATGAACTTGACAGTGTACTTTGACAGCTGGTCACAACTGTCAGCTGTCATTTGATTAACTTTTGATGCCGATCGGAGCTGTACTTCGCCCGGAAAAAATTATAGAACACGATGTACTCTCATCGATTTCATGTCCAGGGTGTTGTGGTGAGTTTATCACCTAGAAATCGGGCGAAATGGACTTGACAGTTTACTTTGGAAGCTAGTGACTACTGTCAGCTGTCATTTGGTACCCTTTTCGTGCCGATAGAAGCTGTACTTCGCCCGGAAAAAATTATAGACGACGATGTACTCTCATCGATTTCATGTCCAGGGTGTTGTGGTGAGTTTATCACCTACAAATCGGGCGTAATGGACTTGACAGTGTACTTTGACAGCTAGCCACTACTGTCAGCTGTCATCTGGTACACTTTTGATGCCAATCGAAGCTGTACTTTGCCCGGAAAAAATTATAAACGACGATGTTTTCTCATCGATTTCATGTCCAGGGTGTTGTGGTAGGTTTATCACCTAGAAATCGGGTGGAATGAACTTGACAGTGTACTTTGACAGCTGGTCACAACTGTCAGCTGTCATTTGATTAACTTTTGATGCCAATCGGAGCTGTACTTTGCCCGGAAAAAATTATAGAACACGATGTACTCTCATCGATTTCAAGTCCAGGGTGTTGTGGTAAGTTTATCAACTAGAAATCGGGCGTAATGGACTTGACAGTGTACTTTGACAGCTAGCCATTACTGTCAGCTGGTTTTTGTTACACTTTTGAAGCCAATCGAAGCTGTACTTTGCCCGGAAAAAATTATAAACGACGATGTACTCTCATCGATTTCATGTCCAGGGTGTTGTGGTAGGTTTATCACCTAGAAATCGGGCGAAATGAACTTGACAGTGTACTTTGACAATTGTTCACAACTGTCAGCTGTCATTTCATTAACTTTTGATGCCGATCGGAGCTGTACTTCGCCCGGAAAAAATTATAGAACACGATGTACTCTCATCGATTTCATGTCCAGGGTGTTGTGGTGAGTTTATCACCTAGAAATCGGGCGAAATGGACTTGACAGTGTACTTTGATAGCTAGTGACTACTGTCAGCTGTCATTTGGTACCCTTTTGGTGCCGATCGAAGCTGTACTTCGCCCGGAAAAAATTATAGACGACGATGTATTCTCATCGATTTCATGTCCAGGGTGTTGTGGTAAGTTTATCAACTAGAAATCGGGTGAAATGGACTTGACAGTGTACTTTGACAGCTAGCCACAACTGTCAGCTGTCATTTGGTACACTTTTAATGCCGATAGAAGCTGTACTTTGCCCGGAAAAAATTATAGAACACGATGTACTCTCATCGATTTCATGTCCAGGGTGTTGTGGTGAGTTTATCACCTTGGAATCGTGCAAAATGGACTTGACAGTGTACTACGGAAGCTAGTGACTACTGTCAGCTGTCATTTGGTACCCTTTTGGTGCCGATAGAAGCTGTACTTCGCCCGGAAAAAATTATAGACGACGATGTATTCTCATCGATTTCATGTCCAGGGTGTTGTGGTAAGTTTATCAACTAGAAATCGGGCGTAATGGACTTGACACTGTACTTTGACAGCTAGCCATTACTGTCAGCTGGTTTCTGGTACACTTTTGATGCCAATCGAAGCTGTACTTTGCCCGGAAAAAATTATAAACGACGATGGACTCTCATCGATTTCATGTCCAGGGTGTTGTGGTAGGTTTATCACCTAGAAATCGGGTGAAATGAACTTGACAGTGTACTTTGACAGCTGGTCACAACTGTCAGCTGTCATTTCATTAACTTTTGATGCCAATCGCAGCTGTACTTCGCCCGGAAAAAATTATAGAACACGATGTACTCTCATCGATTTCATGTCCAGGGTGTTGTGGTGAGTTTATCACCTAGAAATCGGGCGAAATGGACTTGACAGTGTACTTTGAAAGCTAGTGACTACTGTCAGCTGTCATTTGGTACCCTGTTGGTGCCGATCGAAGCTGTACTTCGCCCGGAAAAAATTATAGACGACGATGTATTCTCATCGATTTCATGTCCAGGGTGTTGTGGTAAGTTTATCAACTAGAAATCGGGTGAAATGGACTTGACAGTGTACTTTGACAGCTGGTCACAACTGTCAGCTGTCATTTGATTAACTTTTAATGCCGATAAAAGCTGTACTTTGCCCGGAAAAAATTATAGAACACGATGTACTCTCATCGATTTCATGTCCAGGGTGTTGTGGTGAGTTTATCACCTTGGAATCGTGCAAAATGGACTTGACAGTGTACTTTGGAAGCTAGTGACTACTATCAGCTGTCATTTGGTACCCTTTTGGTGCCGATAGAAGCTGTACTTCGCCCGGAAAAAATTATAGACGACGATGTATTCTCATCGATTTCATGTCCAGGGTGTTGTGGTAAGTTTATCAACTAGAAATCGGGCGTAATGGACTTGACAGTGTACTTTGACAGCTAGCCATTACTGTCAGCTGGTTTCTGGTACACTTTTGATGCCAATCGAAGCTGTACTTTGCCCGGAAAAAATTATAAACGACGATGGACTCTCATCGATTTCATGTCCAGGGTGTTGTGGTAGGTTTATCACCTAGAAATCGGGTGAAATGAACTTGACAGTGTACTTTGACAGCTGGTCACAACTGTCAGCTGTCATTTCATTAACTTTTGATGCCGATCGGAGCTGTACTTCGCCCGGAAAAAATTATAGAACACGATGTACTCTCATCGATTTCATGTCCAGGGTGTTGTGGTGAGTTTATCACCTATAAATCGGGCGAAATGGACTTGACAGTGTACTTTGGAAGCTAGTGACTACTGTCAGCTGTCATTTGGTACCCTTTTGGTGCCGATAGAAGCTGTACTTCGCCCGGAAAAAATTATAGACGACGATGTACTCTCATCGATTTCATGTCCAGGGTGTTGTGGTGAGTTTATCACCTAGAAATCGGGCGTAATGGACTTGACAGTGTACTATGACAGCTAGTGACTACTGTCAGCTGTCATTTGGTACCCTTTTGGTGCCGATAGAAGCTGTACTTCGCCCGGAAAAAATTATAAACGACGATGTACTCTCATCGATTTCATGTCCAGGGTGTTGTGGTAGGTTTATCACCTAGAAATCGGGTGAAATGAACTTAACAGTGTACTTTGAAAGCTGTTCACAACTGTCAGCTGTCATTTGAATAACTTTTGATGCCGATCGGAGCTGTACTTCGCCCGGAAAAAATTATAGAACACGATGTACTCTCATCGATTTCATGTTCAGGGTGTTGTGGTGAGTTTATCACCTAGAAATCGGGCGAAATGGACTTGACAGTGTACTTTAACAGCTAGTGACTACTGTCAGCTGTCAGTTGGTAGCCTTTTGGTGCCGATAGAAGCTGTACTTCGCCCGGAAAAAATTATAGACGACGATGTACTCTCATCGATTTCATGTCCAGGGTGTTGTGGTGAGTTTATCACCTTGGAATCGTGCAAAATGGACTTGACAGTGTACTTTGGAAGCTAGTGACTACTGTCAGCTGTCATTTGGTACCCTTTTGGTGCCGATAGAAGCTGTACTTCGCCCGGAAAAAATTATAGACCACGATGTACTCTCATCGATTTCATGTCCAGGGTGTTGTGGTGAGTTTATCACCTAGAAATCGGGCGTAATGGACTTGACAGTGTACTATGACAGCTAGTGACTACTGTCAGCTGTCATTTGGTACCCTTTTGGTGCCGATAGAAGCTGTACTTCGCCCGGAAAAAATTATAAACGACGATGTACTCTCATCGATTTCATGTCCAGGGTGTTGTGGTAGGTTTATCACCTAGAAATCGGGTGAAATGAACTTAACAGTGTACTTTGAAAGATGTTCACAACTGTCAGCTGTCATTTGAATAACTTTTGATGCCGATCGGAGCTGTACTTCGCCCGGAAAAAATTATAGAACACGATGTACTCTCATCGATTTCATGTTCAGGGTGTTGTGGTGAGTTTATCACCTAGAAATCGGGCGAAATGGACTTGACAGTGTACTTTAGCAGCTAGTGACTACTGTCAGCTGTCAGTTGGTACCCTTTTGGTGCCGATAAAAGCTGTACTTCGCCCGGAAAAAATTATAGACGACGATGTACTCTCATCGATTTCATGTCCAGGGTGTTGTGGTGAGTTTATCACCTAGAAATCGGGCAAACTGGACTTGACAGTGTACTTTGACAGCTAGTCATTACTGTCAGCTGTCATCTGGTACACTTTTGATGCCAATCGAAGCTGTACTTTGCCCGGAAAAAATTATAAACGACGATGTTCTCTCATCGATTTCATGTCCAGGGTGTTGTGGTAGGTTTATCACCTAGAAATCGGGTGGAATGAACTTGACAGTGTACTTTGACAGCTGGTCACAACTGTCAGCTGTCATTTGATTAACTTTTGATGCCGATCGGAGCTGTACTTCGCCCGGAAAAAATTATAGAACACGATGTACTCTCATCGATTTCATGTCCAGGGTGTTGTGGTGAGTTTATCACCTAGAAATCGGGCGAAATGGACTTGACAGTTTACTTTGGAAGCTAGTGACTACTGTCAGCTGTCATTTGGTACCCTTTTCGTGCCGATAGAAGCTGTACTTCGCCCGGAAAAAATTATAGACGACGATGTACTCTCATCGATTTCATGTCCAGGGTGTTGTGGTGAGTTTATCACCTACAAATCGGGCGTAATGGACTTGACAGTGTACTTTGACAGCTAGCCACTACTGTCAGCTGTCATCTGGTACACTTTTGATGCCAATCGAAGCTGTACTTTGCCCGGAAAAAATTATAAACGACGATGTTTTCTCATCGATTTCATGTCCAGGGTGTTGTGGTAGGTTTATCACCTAGAAATCGGGTGGAATGAACTTGACAGTGTACTTTGACAGCTGGTCACAACTGTCAGCTGTCATTTGATTAACTTTTGATGCCGATCGGAGCTGTACTTCGCCCGGAAAAAATTATAGAACACGATGTACTCTCATCGATTTCATGTCCAGGGTGTTGTGGTGAGTTTATCACCTAGAAATCGGGCGAAATGGACTTGACAGTTTACTTTGGAAGCTAGTGACTACTGTCAGCTGTCATTTGGTACCCTTTTCGTGCCGATAGAAGCTGTACTTCGCCCGGAAAAAATTATAGACGACGATGTACTCTCATCGATTTCATGTCCAGGGTGTTGTGGTGAGTTTATCACCTACAAATCGGGCGTAATGGACTTGACAGTGTACTTTGACAGCTAGCCACTACTGTCAGCTGTCATCTGGTACACTTTTGATGCCAATCGAAGCTGTACTTTGCCCGGAAAAAATTATAAACGACGATGTTTTCTCATCGATTTCATGTCCAGGGTGTTGTGGTAGGTTTATCACCTAGAAATCGGGTGGAATGAACTTGACAGTGTACTTTGACAGCTGGTCACAACTGTCAGCTGTCATTTGATTAACTTTTGATGCCAATCGGAGCTGTACTTTGCCCGGAAAAAATTATAGAACACGATGTACTCTCATCGATTTCAAGTCCAGGGTGTTGTGGTAAGTTTATCAACTAGAAATCGGGCGTAATGGACTTGACAGTGTACTTTGACAGCTAGCCATTACTGTCAGCTGGTTTTTGTTACACTTTTGAAGCCAATCGAAGCTGTACTTTGCCCGGAAAAAATTATAAACGACGATGTACTCTCATCGATTTCATGTCCAGGGTGTTGTGGTAGGTTTATCACCTAGAAATCGGGCGAAATGAACTTGACAGTGTACTTTGACAATTGTTCACAACTGTCAGCTGTCATTTCATTAACTTTTGATGCCGATCGGAGCTGTACTTCGCCCGGAAAAAATTATAGAACACGATGTACTCTCATCGATTTCATGTCCAGGGTGTTGTGGTGAGTTTATCACCTAGAAATCGGGCGAAATGGACTTGACAGTGTACTTTGATAGCTAGTGACTACTGTCAGCTGTCATTTGGTACCCTTTTGGTGCCGATCGAAGCTGTACTTCGCCCGGAAAAAATTATAGACGACGATGTATTCTCATCGATTTCATGTCCAGGGTGTTGTGGTAAGTTTATCAACTAGAAATCGGGTGAAATGGACTTGACAGTGTACTTTGACAGCTAGCCACAACTGTCAGCTGTCATTTGGTACACTTTTAATGCCGATAGAAGCTGTACTTTGCCCGGAAAAAATTATAGAACACGATGTACTCTCATCGATTTCATGTCCAGGGTGTTGTGGTGAGTTTATCACCTTGGAATCGTGCAAAATGGACTTGACAGTGTACTACGGAAGCTAGTGACTACTGTCAGCTGTCATTTGGTACCCTTTTGGTGCCGATAGAAGCTGTACTTCGCCCGGAAAAAATTATAGACGACGATGTATTCTCATCGATTTCATGTCCAGGGTGTTGTGGTAAGTTTATCAACTAGAAATCGGGCGTAATGGACTTGACACTGTACTTTGACAGCTAGCCATTACTGTCAGCTGGTTTCTGGTACACTTTTGATGCCAATCGAAGCTGTACTTTGCCCGGAAAAAATTATAAACGACGATGGACTCTCATCGATTTCATGTCCAGGGTGTTGTGGTAGGTTTATCACCTAGAAATCGGGTGAAATGAACTTGACAGTGTACTTTGACAGCTGGTCACAACTGTCAGCTGTCATTTCATTAACTTTTGATGCCAATCGCAGCTGTACTTCGCCCGGAAAAAATTATAGAACACGATGTACTCTCATCGATTTCATGTCCAGGGTGTTGTGGTGAGTTTATCACCTAGAAATCGGGCGAAATGGACTTGACAGTGTACTTTGAAAGCTAGTGACTACTGTCAGCTGTCATTTGGTACCCTGTTGGTGCCGATCGAAGCTGTACTTCGCCCGGAAAAAATTATAGACGACGATGTATTCTCATCGATTTCATGTCCAGGGTGTTGTGGTAAGTTTATCAACTAGAAATCGGGTGAAATGGACTTGACAGTGTACTTTGACAGCTGGTCACAACTGTCAGCTGTCATTTGATTAACTTTTAATGCCGATAAAAGCTGTACTTTGCCCGGAAAAAATTATAGAACACGATGTACTCTCATCGATTTCATGTCCAGGGTGTTGTGGTGAGTTTATCACCTTGGAATCGTGCAAAATGGACTTGACAGTGTACTTTGGAAGCTAGTGACTACTATCAGCTGTCATTTGGTACCCTTTTGGTGCCGATAGAAGCTGTACTTCGCCCGGAAAAAATTATAGACGACGATGTATTCTCATCGATTTCATGTCCAGGGTGTTGTGGTAAGTTTATCAACTAGAAATCGGGCGTAATGGACTTGACAGTGTACTTTGACAGCTAGCCATTACTGTCAGCTGGTTTCTGGTACACTTTTGATGCCAATCGAAGCTGTACTTTGCCCGGAAAAAATTATAAACGACGATGGACTCTCATCGATTTCATGTCCAGGGTGTTGTGGTAGGTTTATCACCTAGAAATCGGGTGAAATGAACTTGACAGTGTACTTTGACAGCTGGTCACAACTGTCAGCTGTCATTTCATTAACTTTTGATGCCGATCGGAGCTGTACTTCGCCCGGAAAAAATTATAGAACACGATGTACTCTCATCGATTTCATGTCCAGGGTGTTGTGGTGAGTTTATCACCTATAAATCGGGCGAAATGGACTTGACAGTGTACTTTGGAAGCTAGTGACTACTGTCAGCTGTCATTTGGTACCCTGTTGGTGCCGATCGAAGCTGTACTTCGCCCGGAAAAAATTATAGACGACGATGTATTCTCATCGATTTCATGTCCAGGGTGTTGTGGTGAGTTTATCACCTAGAAATCGGGCGTAATGGACTTGACAGTGTACTATGACAGCTAGTGACTACTGTCAGCTGTCATTTGGTACCCTTTTGGTGCCGATAGAAGCTGTACTTCGCCCGGAAAAAATTATAAACGACGATGTACTCTCATCGATTTCATGTCCAGGGTGTTGTGGTAGGTTTATCACCTAGAAATCGGGTGAAATGAACTTAACAGTGTACTTTGAAAGCTGTTCACAACTGTCAGCTGTCATTTGAATAACTTTTGATGCCGATCGGAGCTGTACTTCGCCCGGAAAAAATTATAGAACACGATGTACTCTCATCGATTTCATGTTCAGGGTGTTGTGGTGAGTTTATCACCTAGAAATCGGGCGAAATGGACTTGACAGTGTACTTTAACAGCTAGTGACTACTGTCAGCTGTCAGTTGGTAGCCTTTTGGTGCCGATAGAAGCTGTACTTCGCCCGGAAAAAATTATAGACGACGATGTACTCTCATCGATTTCATGTCCAGGGTGTTGTGGTGAGTTTATCACCTAGAAATCGGGCGTACTGGACTTGACAGTGTACTTTGACAGCTAGTCATTACTGTCAGCTGTCATCTGGTACACTTTTGATGCCAATCGAAGCTGTACTTTGCCCGGAAAAAATTATAGACGACGATGTACTCTCATCGATTTCATGTCCAGGGTGTTGTGGTGAGTTTATCACCTACAAATCGGGCGTAATGGACTTGACAGTGTACTTTGACAGCTAGTCACTACTGTCAGCTGTCATCTGGTACACTTTTGATGCCAATCGAAGCTGTACTTTGCCCGGAAAAAATTATAAACGACGATGTACTCTCATCGATTTCATGTCCAGGGTGTTGTGGTAGGTTTATCACCTAGAAATCGGGTGGAATGAACTTGACAGTGTACTTTGACAGCTGGTCACAACTGTCAGCTGTCATTTGATTAACTTTTGATGCCAATCGGAGCTGTACTTTGCCCGGAAAAAATTATAGAACACGATGTACTCTCATCGATTTCAAGTCCAGGGTGTTGTGGTAAGTTTATCAACTAGAAATCGGGCGTAATGGACTTGACAGTGTACTTTGACAGCTAGCCATTACTGTCAGCTGGTTTCTGGTACACTTTTGAAGCCAATCGAAGCTGTACTTTGCCCGGAAAAAATTATAAACGACGATGTACTCTCATCGATTTCATGTCCAGGGTGTTGTGGTAGGTTTATCACCTAGAAATCGGGCGAAATGAACTTGACAGTGTACTTTGACAATTGGTCACAACTGTCAGCTGTCATTTCATTAACTTTTGATGCCGATCGGAGCTGTACTTCGCCCGGAAAAAATTATAGAACACGATGTACTCTCATCGATTTCATGTCCAGGGTGTTGTGGTGAGTTTATCACCTAGAGATCGGGCGAAATGGACTTGACAGTGTACTTTGAAAGCTAGTGACTACTGTCGGCTGTCATTTGGTACCCTTTTGGTGCCGATCGAAGCTGTACTTCGCCCGGAAAAAATTATAGACGACGATGTATTCTCATCGATTTCATGTCCAGGGTGTTGTGGTAAGTTTATCAACTAGAAATCGGGTGAAATGGACTTGACAGTGTACTTTGACAGCTAGCCACAACTGTCAGCTGTCATTTGGTACACTTTTAATGCCGATAGAAGCTGTACTTTGCCCGGAAAACATTATAGAACACGATGTACTCTCATCGATTTCATGTCCAGGGTGTTGTGGTGAGTTTATCACCTTGGAATCGTGCAAAATGGACTTGACAGTGTACTACGGAAGCTAGTGACTACTGTTAGCTGTCATTTGGTACCCTTTTCGTGCCGATAGAAGCTGTACTTCGCCCGGAAAAAATTATAGACGACGATGTATTCTCATCGATTTCATGTCCAGGGTGTTGTGGTAAGTTTATCAACTAGAAATCGGGCGAAATGGACTTGACAGTGTACTTTAACAGCTAGTGACTACTGTCAGCTGTCAGTTGGTACCCTTTTGGTGCCGATAGAAGCTGTACTTCGCCCGGAAAAAATTATAGACGACGATGTACTCTCATCGATTTCATGTCCAGGGTGTTGTGGTGAGTTTATCACCTAGAAATCGGGCGTACTGGACTTGACAGTGTACTTTGACAGCTAGCCATTACTGTCAGCTGGTTTCTGGTACACTTTTGATGCCAATCGAAGCTGTACTTTGCCCGGAAAAAATTATAAACGACGATGGACTCTCATCGATTTCATGTCCAGGGTGTTGTGGTAGGTTTATCACCTAGAAATCGGGTGAAATGAACTTGACAGTGTACTTTGACAGCTGGTCACAACTGTCAGCTGTCATTTCATTAACTTGTGATGCCAATCGCAGCTGTACTTCGCCCGGAAAAAATTATAGAACACGATGTACTCTCATCGATTTCATGTCCAGGGTGTTGTGGTGAGTTTATCACCTAAAAATCGGGCGAAATGGACTTGACAGTGTACTTTGAAAGCTAGTGACTACTGTCAGCTGTCATTTGGTACCCTTTTGGTGCCGATAGAAGCTGTACTTCGCCCGGAAAAAATTATAGACGACGATGTACTCTCATCGATTTCATGTCCAGGGTGTTGTGGTGAGTTTATCACCTAGAAATCGGGCGTAATGGACTTCACAGTGTACTTTGACAGCTAGTGACTACTGTCAGCTGTCATTTGGTACCCTTTTTAAGCCGATAAAAGCTGTGCTTCGCCCGTAAAAAATTATAAACGACGATGTACTCTCATCGATTTCATGTCCAGGGTGTTGTGGTAGGTTTATCACCTAGAAATCGGGCGAAATGAACTTGACAGTGTACTTTGGCAATTGGTCACAACTGTCAGCTGTCATTTCATTAACTTTTGATGCCAAGCGGAGCTGAACTTCGCCCGGAAAAAATTATAGAACACGATGTACTCTCATCGATTTCATGTCCAGGGTGTTGTGGTGAGTTTATCACCTAGAAATCGGGCGAAATCGACTTGACAGTGTACTTTAACAGCTAGTGACTACTGTCAGCTGTCAGTTGGTACCCTTTTGGTGCCGATAGAAGCTGTACTTCGCCCGGAAAAAATTATAGACGACGATGTACTCTCATCGATTTCATGTCCAGGGTGTTGTGGTGAGTTTATCACCTAGAAATCGGGCGTACTGGACTTGACAGTGTACTTTGACAGCTAGTCATTACTGTCAGCTGTCATCTGGTACACTTTTGATGCCAATCGAAGCTGTACTTTGCCCGGAAAAAATTATAAACGACGATGTACTCTCATCGATTTCATGTCCAGGGTGTTGTGGTAGGTTTATCACCTAGAAATCGGGTGGAATGAACTTGACAGTGTACTTTGACAGCTGGTCACAACTTTCAGCTGTCATTTGATTAACTTTTGATGCCGATCGGAGCTGTACTTCGCCCGGAAAAAATTATAGAACACGATGTACTCTCATCGATTTCATGTCCAGGGTGTTGTGGTGAGTTTATCACCTAGAAATCGGGCGAAATGGACTTGACAGTGTACTTTGGAAGCTAGTGACTACTGTTAGCTGTCATTTGGTACCCTTTTCGTGCCGATAGAAGCTGTACTTCGCCCGGAAAAAATTATAGACGACGATGTACTCTCATCGATTTCATGTCCAGGGTGTTGTGGTGAGTTTATCACCTACAAATCGGGCGTAATGGACTTGACAGTGTACTTTGACAGCTAGCCACTACTGTCAGCTGTCATCTGGTACACTTTTGATGCCAATCGAAGCTGTACTTTGCCCGGAAAAAATTATAAACGACGATGTACTCTCATCGATTTCATGTCCAGGGTGTTGTGGTAGGTTTATCACCTAGAAATCGGGTGGAATGAACTTGACAGTGTACTTTGACAGCTGGTCACAACTGTCAGCTGTCATTTGATTAACTTTTGATGCCAAGCGGAGCTGAACTTCGCCCGGAAAAAATTATAGAACACGATGTACTCTCATCGATTTCATGTCCAGGGTGTTGTGGTGAGTTTATCACCTAGAAATCGGGCGAAATCGACTTGACAGTGTACTTTAACAGCTAGTGACTACTGTCAGCTGTCAGTTGGTACCCTTTTGGTGCCGATAGAAGCTGTACTTTGCCCGGAAAAAAATATAAACGACGATGTACTCTCATCGATTTCATGTCCAGGGTGTTGTGGTAAGTTTATCAACTAGAAATCGGGCGTAATGGACTTGACAGTGTACTTTGACAGCTAGCCATTACTGTCAGCTGGTTTCTGGTACACTTTTGAAGCCAATCGAAGCTGTACTTTGCCCGGAAAAAATTATAAACGACGATGTACTCTCATCGATTTCATGTCCAGGGTGTTGTGGTAGGTTTATCACCTAGAAATCGGGCGAAATGAACTTGACAGTGTACTTTGACAATTGGTCACAACTGTCAGCTGTCATTTCATTAACTTTTAATGCCGATCGGAGCTGTACTTCGCCCGGAAAAAATTATAGAACTCGATGTACTCTCATCGATTTCATGTCCAGGGTGTTGTGGTGAGTTTATCACCTTGGAATCGTGCAAAATGGACTTGACAGTGTACTACGGAAGCTAGTGACTACTGTTAGCTGTCATTTGGTACCCTTTTCGTGCCGATAGAAGCTGTACTTCGCCCGGAAAAAATTATAGACGACGATGTATTCTCATCGATTTCATGTCCAGGGTGTTGTGGTAAGTTTATCAACTAGAAATCGGGCGTACCGGACTTGACAGTGTACTTTGACAGCTAGCCATTACTGTCAGCTGGTTTCTGGTACACTTTTGATGCCAATCGAAGCTGTACTTTGCCCGGAAAAAATTATAGAACACGATGTACTCTCATCGATTTCATGTCCAGGGTGTTGTGGTAGGTTTATCACCTAAAAATCGGGTGAAATGAACTTGACAGTGTACTGCGACAGCTGGTCACAACTGTCAGCTGTCATTTAATTAACTTTTGATGCCAATCGCAGCTGTACTTCGCCCGGAAAAAATTATAGAACACGATGTACTCTCATCGATTTCATGTCCAGGGTGTTGTGGTGAGTTTATCACCTAGAAATCGGGCGAAATGGACTTGACAGTGTACTTTGAAAGCTAGTGACTACTGTCAGCTGTCATTTGCTACCCTTTTGGTGCCGATAGAAGCTGTACTTCGCCCGGAAAAAATTATAGACGACGATGTACTCTCATCGATTTCATGTCCAGGGTGTTGTGGTGAGTTTATCACCTAGAAATCGGGCGTAATGGACTTCACAGTGTACTTTGACAGCTAGTGACTACTGTCAGCTGTCATTTGGTACCCTTTTTAAGCCGATAAAAGCTGTGCTTCGCCCGTAAAAAATTATAAACGACGATGTACTCTCATCGATTTCATGTCCAGGGTGTTGTGGTAGGTTTATCACCTAGAAATCGGGTGAAATGAACTTGACAGTGTACTTCGACAGCTGGTCACAACTGTCAGCTGTCATTTGATTAACTTTTGATGCCAAGCGGAGCTGAACTTCGCCCGGAAAAAATTATAGAACACGATGTACTCTCATCGATTTCATGTCCAGGGTGTTGTGGTGAGTTTATCACCTAGAAATCGGGCGAAATCGACTTGACAGTGTACTTTAACAGCTATTGACTACTGTCAGCTGTCAGTTGGTACCCTTTTGGTGCCGATAGAAGCTGTACTTCGCCCGGAAAAAATTATAGACGACGATGTACTCTCATCGATTTCATGTCCAGGGTGTTGTGGTGAGTTTATCACCTAGAAATCGGGCGTACTGGACTTGACAGTGTACTTTGACAGCTAGTCATTACTGTCAGCTGTCATCTGGTACACTTTTGATGCCAATCGAAGCTGTACTTTGCCCGGAAAAAATTATAAACGACGATGTACTCTCATCGATTTCATGTCCAGGGTGTTGTGGTAGGTTTATCACCTAGAAATCGGGTGGAATGAACTTGACAGTGTACTTTGACAGCTGGTCACAACTTTCAGCTGTCATTTGATTAACTTTTGATGCCGATCGGAGCTGTACTTCGCCCGGAAAAAATTATAGAACACGATGTACTCTCATCGATTTCATGTCCAGGGTGTTGTGGTGAGTTTATCACCTAGAAATCGGGCGAAATGGACTTGACAGTGTACTTTGGAAGCTAGTGACTACTGTTAGCTGTCATTTGGTACCCTTTTCGTGCCGATAGAAGCTGTACTTCGCCCGGAAAAAATTATAGACGACGATGTACTCTCATCGATTTCATGTCCAGGGTGTTGTGGTGAGTTTATCACCTACAAATCGGGCGTAATGGACTTGACAGTGTACTATGACAGCTAGCCACTACTGTCAGCTGTCATCTGGTACACTTTTGATGCCAATCGAAGCTGTACTTTGCCCGGAAAACATTATAAACGACGATGTACTCTCATCGATTTCATGTCCAGGGTGTTGTGGTAGGTTTATCACCTAGAAATCGGGTGGAATGAACTTGACAGTGTACTTTGACAGCTGGTCACAACTGTCAGCTGTCATTTGATTAACTTTTGATGCCAAGCGGAGCTGTACTTTGCCCGGAAAAAATTATAGAACACGATGTACTCTCATCGATTTCATGTCCAGGGTGTTGTGGTAGGTTTATCACCTAGAAATCGGGCGAAATGGACTTGACAGTGTACTTTGAAAGCTAGTGACTAATGTCAGCTGTAATTTGCTATCCTTTTTTCGCCGATAGAAGCTGTACTTTGCCCGGAAAAAAATATAAACGACGATGTACTCTCATCGATTTCATGTCCAGGGTGTTGTGGTAGGTTTATCACCTAGAAATCGGGTGAAATAAACTTGACAGTGTACTTTGACAGCTGGTCACAACTGTCAGCTGTCATTTGATTAACTTTTGATGCCGATCGAAGCTGTACTTCGCCCGGAAAAAATTATAGAACACGATGTACTCTCATCGATTTCATGTCCAGGGTGTTGTGGTGAGTTTATCACCTAGAAATCGGGCGTAATGGACTTGACAGTGTACTTTGAAAGCTAGTGACTACTGTCAGCTGTCATTTGGTACCCTTTTGGTGCCAATCGAAGCTGTACTTCGCCCGGAAAAAATTATAGACGACGATGTACTCTCATCGATTTCATGTCCAGGGTGTTGTGGTGAGTTTATCACCTAGAAATCGGGCGTAATGGACTTAACAGTGTACTTTGACAGCTAGTCATTACTGTCAGCTGTCATGTGGTCTACTTTTGATGCCAATCGAAGCTGTACTTTGCCCGGAAAAAATTATAAACGACGATGTACTCTCATCGATTTCACGTCCAGGGTGTTGTGGTAGGTTTATCACCTAGAAATCGGGTGAAATGAACTTGACAGTGTACTTTGACAGCTGGTCACCACTGTCAGCTGTCATTTGATTAACTTTTGACGCCGATCGCAGCTTTACTTCGCCCGGAAAAAATTATAGAACACGATGTACTCTCATCGATTTCATGTCCAGGGTGTTGTGGTGAGTTTATCACCTAGAAATCGGGCGAAATGGACTTGACAGTGTACTTTGAAAGCTAGTGACTACTGTCGGCTGTCATCTGGTACACTTTTGATGCCAATCGAAGCTGTACTTTGCCCGGAAAAAATTATAAACGACGATGTACTCTCATCGATTTCATGTCCAGGGTGTTGTGGTAGGTTTATCACCTAGAAATCGGGTGGAATGAACTTGACAGTGTACTTTGACAGCTGGTCACAACTGTCAGCTGTCATTTGATTAACTTTTGATGCCAATCGGAGCTGTACTTTGCCCGGAAAAAATTATAGAACACGATGTACTCTCATCGATTTCATGTCCAGGGTGTTGTGGTAGGTTTATCACCTAGAAATCGGGCGAAATGGACTTGACAGTGTACTTTGAAAGCTAGTGACTACTGTCAGCTGTAATTTGCTATCCTTTTACCGCCGATAGAAGCTGTACTTTGCACGGAAAAAAATATAAACGACGATGTACTCTCATCGATTTCATGTCCAGGGTGTTGTGGTAGGTTTATCACCTAGAAATCGGGTGAAATAAACTTGACAGTGTACTTTGACAGCTGGTCACAACTGTCAGCTGTCATTTGAATAACTTTTGATGCCGATCGAAGCTGTACTTCGCCCGGAAAAAATTATAGAACACGATGTACTCTCATCGATTTCATGTCCAGGGTGTTGTGGTGAGTTTATCACCTAGAAATCGGGCGAAATGGACTTGACAGTGTACTTTCACAGCTAGTGACTACTGTCAGCTGTCATTTGGTACCCTTTTGGTGCCAATCGAAAATGTACTTTGCCCGGAAAAAATTATAGACGACGATGTACTCTCATCGATTTCATGTCCAGGGTGTTGTGGTGAGTTTATCACCTAGAAATCGGGCGTAATGGACTTAACAGTGTACTTTGACAGCTAGCCATTACTGTCAGCTGTCTTCTGGTACACTTTTGATGCCAATCGAAGCTGTACTTTGCCCGGAAAAAATTATAAACGACGATGTACTCTCATCGATTTCACGTCCAGGGTGTTGTGGTAGGTTTATCACCTAGAAATAGGGTGAAATGAACTTGACAGTGTACTTTGACAGCTGGTCACAACTGTCAGCTAACATTTGATTAACTTTTGACGCCGATCGCAGCTTTACTTCGCCCGGAAAAAATTATAGAACACGATGTACTCTCATCGATTTCATCTCCAGGGTGTTGTGGTGAGTTTATCACCTAGAAATCGGGCGAAATGGACTTGACAGTGTACTTCGAAAGCTAGTGACTACTGTCGGCTGTCATTTGGTACTTTTTTGGTGCCGATCGAAGCTGCACTTCGTCCGGAAAAAAATATAGACGACGATGTATTCTCATCGATTTCATGTCCAGGGTGTTGTGGTAAGTTTATCAACTAGAAATCGGGTGAAATGGACTTGACAGTGTACTTTGACAGCTAGCCACAACTGTCAGCTGTCATTTGGTACCCTTTTAATGCCGATAGAAGCTGTACTTTGCCCGGAAAAAATTATAGAACACGATGTACTCTCATCGATTTCATGTCCAGGGTGTTGTGGTGAGTTTATCACCTTGGAATCGTGCAAAATGGACTTGACAGTGTACTTTGGAAGCTAGTGACTACTGTCAGCTGTCATTTGGTACCCTTTTGGTGCCGATAGAAGCTGTACTACGCCCGGAAAAAATTATAGACGACGATGTATTCTCATCGATTTCATGTCCAGGGTGTTGTGGTAAGTTTATCAACTAGAAATCTGGCGTAATGGACTTGACAGTGTACTTTGACAGCTAGCCATTACTGTCAGCTGTCATCTGGTACACTTTTGATGCCAATCGAAGCTGTACTTTGCCCGGAAAAAATTATAAACGACGATGTACTCTCATCGATTTCATGTCCAGGGTGTTGTGGTAGGTTTATCACCTAGAAATCGGGTGAAATGAACTTGACAGTGTACTTTGACAGCTGGTCACAACTGTCAGCTGTCATTTCAATAACTTTTGATGCCGATCGGAGCTGCACTTCGCCCGGAAAAAATTATAGAACTTGATGTACTCTCATCGATTTCATGTCCAGGGTGTTGTGGTGAGTTTATCACCTAGAAATCGGGCAAAATGGACTTGACAGTGTACTTTGGAAGCTAGTGACTACTGTCAGCTGTCATTTGGTACCCTTTTGGTGCCGATAGAAGCTGTACTACGCCCAGAAAAAATTATAGACGACGATGTATTCTCATCGATTTCATGTCCAGGGTGTTGTGGTAAGTTTATCACCTAGAAATCGGGCGTAATGGACTTGACAGTGTACTTTGACAGCTGGTCACAGCTGTCAGCTGTCATTTGATTAACTTTTGATGCCGATCGAAGCTGTACTTCGCCCGGAAAAAATTATAGAACACGATGTACTCTCATCGATTTCATGTCCAGGGTGTTGTGGTGAGTTTATCACCTAGAAATCGGGCGAAATGGACTTGACAGTGTACTTTCACAGCTAGTGACTACTGTCAGCTGTCATTTGGTACCCTTTTGGTGCCAATCGAAGCTGTACTTCGCCCGGAAAAAATTATAGACGACGATGTACTCTCATCGATTTCATGTCCAGGGTGTTGTGGTGAGTTTATCACCTAGAAATCGGGCGTAATGGACTTAACAGTGTACTTTGACAGCTAGCCATTACTGTCAGCTGTCATCTGGTACACTTTTGATGCCAATCGAAGCTGTACTTTGCCCGGAAAAAATTATAAACGACGATGTACTCTCATCGATTTCACGTCCAGGGTGTTGTGGTAGGTTTATCACCTAGAAATAGGGTGAAATGAACTTGACAGTGTACTTTGACAGCTGGTCACAACTGTCAGCTGTCATTTGATTAACTTTTGACGCCGATCGCAGCTTTACTTCGCCCGGAAAAAATTATAGAACACGATGTACTCTCATCGATTTCATCTCCAGGGTGTTGTGGTGAGTTTATCACCTAGAAATCGGGCGAAATGGACTTGACAGTGTACTTTGAAAGCTAGTGACTACTGTCAGCTGTAATTTGCTATCCTTTTACCGCCGATAGAAGCTGTACTTTGCACGGAAAAAAATATAAACGACGATGTACTCTCATCGATTTCATGTCCAGGGTGTTGTGGTAGGTTTATCACCTAGAAATCGGGTGAAATAAACTTGACAGTGTACTTTGACAGCTGGTCACAACTGTCAGCTGTCATTTGAATAACTTTTGATGCCAATCGCAGCTGTACTTCGCCCGGAAAAAATTATAGAACACGATGTACTCTCATCGATTTCATGTCCAGGGTGTTGTGGTGAGTTTATCACCTAGAAATCGGGCGAAATGGACTTGACAGTGTACTTTCACAGCTAGTGACTACTGTCAGCTGTCATTTGGTACCCTTTTGGTGCCAATCGAAAATGTACTTTGCCCGGAAAAAATTATAGACGACGATGTACTCTCATCGATTTCATGTCCAGGGTGTTGTGGTGAGTTTATCACCTAGAAATCGGGCGTAATGGACTTAACAGTGTACTTTGACAGCTAGCCATTACTGTCAGCTGTCATCTGGGTCACTTTTGATGCCAATCGAAGCTGTACTTTGCCCGGAAAAAATTATAAACGACGATGTACTCTCATCGATTTCACGTCCAGGGTGTTGTGGTAGGTTTATCACCTAGAAATAGGGTGAAATGAACTTGACAGTGTACTTTGACAGCTGGTCACAACTGTCAGCTGTCATTTGATTAACTTTTGACGCCGATCGCAGCTTTACTTCGCCCGGAAAAAATTATAGAACACGATGTACTCTCATCGATTTCATCTCCAGGGTGTTGTGGTGAGTTTATCACCTAGAAATCGGGCGAAATGGACTTGACAGTGTACTTTGAAAGCTAGTGACTACTGTCGGCTGTCATTTGGTACTTTTTTGGTGCCGATCGAAGCTGCACTTCGTCCGGAAAAAAATATAGACGACGATGTATTCTCATCGATTTCATGTCCAGGGTGTTGTGGTAAGTTTATCAACTAGAAATCGGGTGAAATGGACTTGACAGTGTACTTTGACAGCTAGCCACAACTGTCAGCTGTCATTTGGTACCCTTTTAATGCCGATAGAAGCTGTACTTTGCCCGGAAAAAATTATAGAACACGATGTACTCTCATCGATTTCATGTCCAGGGTGTTGTGGTGAGTTTATCACCTTGGAATCGTGCAAAATGGACTTGACAGTGTACTTTGGAAGCTAGTGACTACTGTCAGCTGTCATTTGGTACCCTTTTGGTGCCGATAGAAGCTGTACTACGCCCGGAAAAAATTATAGACGACGATGTATTCTCATCGATTTCATGTCCAGGGTGTTGTGGTAAGTTTATCAACTAGAAATCTGGCGTAATGGACTTGACAGTGTACTTTGACAGCTAGCCATTACTGTCAGCTGTCATCTGGTACACTTTTGATGCCAATCGAAGCTGTACTTTGCCCGGAAAAAATTATAAACGACGATGTACTCTCATCGATTTCATGTCCAGGGTGTTGTGGTAGGTTTATCACCTAGAAATCGGGTGAAATGAACTTGACAGTGTACTTTGACAGCTGGTCACAACTGTCAGCTGTCATTTCAATAACTTTTGATGCCGATCGGAGCTGTACTTCGCCCGGAAAAAATTATAGAACACGATGTACTCTCATCGATTTCATGTCCAGGGTGTTGTGGTGAGTTTATCACCTAGAAATCGGGCAAAATGGACTTGACAGTGTACTTTGGAAGCTAGTGACTACTGTCAGCTGTCATTTGGTACCCTTTTGGTGCCGATAGAAGCTGTACTACGCCCAGAAAAAATTATAGACGACGATGTATTCTCATCGATTTCATGTCCAGGGTGTTGTGGTAAGTTTATCACCTAGAAATCGGGCGTAATGGACTTGACAGTGTACTTTGACAGCTGGTCACAACTGTCAGCTGTCATTTGATTAACTTTTGATGCCGATCGAAGCTGTACTTCGCCCGGAAAAAATTATAGAACACGATGTACTCTCATCGATTTCATGTCCAGGGTGTTGTGGTGAGTTTATCACCTAGAAATCGGGCGAAATGGACTTGACAGTGTACTTTCACAGCTAGTGACTACTGTCAGCTGTCATTTGGTACCCTTTTGGTGCCAATCGAAGCTGTACTTCGCCCGGAAAAAATTATAGACGACGATGTACTCTCATCGATTTCATGTCCAGGGTGTTGTGGTGAGTTTATCACCTAGAAATCGGGCGTAATGGACTTAACAGTGTACTTTGACAGCTAGCCATTACTGTCAGCTGTCATCTGGTACACTTTTGATGCCAATCGAAGCTGTACTTTGCCCGGAAAAAATTATAAACGACGATGTACTCTCATCGATTTCACGTCCAGGGTGTTGTGGTAGGTTTATCACCTAGAAATAGGGTGAAATGAACTTGACAGTGTACTTTGACAGCTGGTCACAACTGTCAGCTGTCATTTGATTAACTTTTGACGCCGATCGCAGCTTTACTTCGCCCGGAAAAAATTATAGAACACGATGTACTCTCATCGATTTCATCTCCAGGGTGTTGTGGTGAGTTTATCACCTAGAAATCGGGCGAAATGGACTTGACAGTGTACTTTGAAAGCTAGTGACTACTGTCAGCTGTAATTTGCTATCCTTTTACCGCCGATAGAAGCTGTACTTTGCACGGAAAAAAATATAAACGACGATGTACTCTCATCGATTTCATGTCCAGGGTGTTGTGGTAGGTTTATCACCTAGAAATCGGGTGAAATAAACTTGACAGTGTACTTTGACAGCTGGTCACAACTGTCAGCTGTCATTTGAATAACTTTTGATGCCAATCGCAGCTGTACTTCGCCCGGAAAAAATTATAGAACACGATGTACTCTCATCGATTTCATGTCCAGGGTGTTGTGGTGAGTTTATCACCTAGAAATCGGGCGAAATGGACTTGACAGTGTACTTTCACAGCTAGTGACTACTGTCAGCTGTCATTTGGTACCCTTTTGGTGCCAATCGAAGCTGTACTTCGCCCGGAAAAAATTATAGACGACGATGTACTCTCATCGATTTCATGTCCAGGGTGTTGTGGTGAGTTTATCACCTAGAAATCGGGCGTAATGGACTTAACAGTGTACTTTGACAGCTAGCCATTACTGTCAGCTGTCATCTGGTACACTTTTGATGCCAATCGAAGCTGTACTTTGCCCGGAAAAAATTATAAACGACGATGTACTCTCATCGATTTCACGTCCAGGGTGTTGTGGTAGGTTTATCACCTAGAAATAGGGTGAAATGAACTTGACAGTGTACTTTGACAGCTGGTCACAACTGTCAGCTGTCATTTGATTAACTTTTGACGCCGATCGCAGCTTTACTTCGCCCGGAAAAAATTATAGAACACGATGTACTCTCATCGATTTCATCTCCAGGGTGTTGTGGTGAGTTTATCACCTAGAAATCGGGCGAAATGGACTTGACAGTGTACTTTGAAAGCTAGTGACTACTGTCGGCTGTCATTTGGTACTTTTTTGGGTCCGATCGAAGCTGCACTTCGCCCGGAAAAAAATATAGACGACGATGTATTCTCATCGATTTCATGTCCAGGGTGTTGTGGTAAGTTTATCAACTAGAAATCGCGTGAAATGGACTTGACAGTGTACTTTGACAGCTAGCCACAACTGTCAGCTGACATTTGGTACCCTTTTAATGCCGATAGAAGCTGTACTTTGCCCGGAAAAAATTATAGAACACGATGTACTCTCATCGATTTCATGTCCAGGGTGTTGTGGTGAGTTTATCACCTTGGAATCGTGCAAAATGGACTTGACAGTGTACTTTGGAAGCTAGTGACTACTGTCAGCTGTCATTTGGTACCCTTTTGGTGCCGATAGAAGCTGTACTACGCCCGGAAAAAATTATAGACGACGATGTATTCTCATCGATTTCATGTCCAGGGTGTTGTGGTAAGTTTATCAACTAGAAATCTGGCGTAATGGACTTGACAGTGTACTTTGACAGCTAGCCATTACTGTCAGCTGTCATCTGGTACACTTTTGATGCCAATCGAAGCTGTACTTTGCCCGGAAAAAATTATAAACGACGATGTACTCTCATCGATTTCATGTCCAGGGTGTTGTGGTAGGTTTATCACCTAGAAATCGGGTGAAATGAACTTGACAGTGTACTTTGACAGCTGGTCACAACTTTCAGCTGTCATTTCAATAACTTTTGATGCCGATCGGAGCTGTACTTCGCCCGGAAAAAATTATAGAACACGATGTACTCTCATCGATTTCATGTCCAGGGTGTTGTGGTGAGTTTATCACCTAGAAATCGGGCAAAATGGACTTGACAGTGTACTTTGGAAGCTAGTGACTACTGTCAGCTGTCATTTGGTACCCTTTTGGTGCCGATAGAAGCTGTACTACGCCCAGAAAAAATTATAGACGACGATGTATTCTCATCGATTTCATGTCCAGGGTGTTGTGGTAAGTTTATCACCTAGAAATCGGGCGTAATGGACTTGACAGTGTACTTTGACAGCTGGTCACAACTGTCAGCTGTCATTTGATTAACTTTTGATGCCGATCGAAGCTGTACTTCGCCCGGAAAAAATTATAGAACACGATGTACTCTCATCGATTTCATGTCCAGGGTGTTGTGGTGAGTTTATCACCTAGAAATCGGGCGAAATGGACTTGACAGTGTACTTTCACAGCTAGTGACTACTGTCAGCTGTCATTTGGTACCCTTTTGGTGCCAATCGAAGCTGTACTTCGCCCGGAAAAAATTATAGACGACGATGTACTCTCATCGATTTCACGTCCAGGGTGTTGTGGTAGGTTTATCACCTAGAAATAGGGTGAAATGAACTTGACAGTGTACTTTGACAGCTGGTCACAACTGTCAGCTGTCATTTGATTAACTTTTGACGCCGATCGCAGCTTTACTTCGCCCGGAAAAAATTATAGAACACGATGTACTCTCATCGATTTCATGTCCAGGGTGTTGTGGTGAGTTTATCACCTAGAAATCGGGCGTAATGGACTTAACAGTGTACTTTGACAGCTAGCCATTACTGTCAGCTGTCATCTGGTACACTTTTGATGCCAATCGAAGCTGTACTTTGCCCGGAAAAAATTATAAACGACGATGTACTCTCATCGATTTCACGTCCAGGGTGTTGTGGTAGGTTTATCACCTAGAAATAGGGTGAAATGAACTTGACAGTGTACTTTGACAGCTGGTCACAACTGTCAGCTGTCATTTGATTAACTTTTGACGCCGATCGCAGCTTTACTTCGCCCGGAAAAAATTATAGAACACGATGTACTCTCATCGATTTCATCTCCAGGGTGTTGTGGTGAGTTTATCACCTAGAAATCGGGCGAAATGGACTTGACAGTGTACTTTGAAAGCTAGTGACTACTGTCAGCTGTAATTTGCTATCCTTTTACCGCCGATAGAAGCTGTACTTTGCACGGAAAAAAATATAAACGACGATGTACTCTCATCGATTTCATGTCCAGGGTGTTGTGGTAGGTTTATCACCTAGAAATCGGGTGAAATAAACTTGACAGTGTACTTTGACAGCTGGTCACAACTGTCAGCTGTCATTTGAATAACTTTTGATGCCAATCGCAGCTGTACTTCGCCCGGAAAAAATTATAGAACACGATGTACTCTCATCGATTTCATGTCCAGGGTGTTGTGGTGAGTTTATCACCTAGAAATCGGGCGAAATGGACTTGACAGTGTACTTTCACAGCTAGTGACTACTGTCAGCTGTCATTTGGTACCCTTTTGGTGCCAATCGAAGCTGTACTTCGCCCGGAAAAAATTATAGACGACGATGTACTCTCATCGATTTCATGTCCAGGGTGTTGTGGTGAGTTTATCACCTAGAAATCGGGCGTAATGGACTTAACAGTGTACTTTGACAGCTAGCCATTACTGTCAGCTGTCATCTAGTACACTTTTGATGCCAATCGAAGCTGTACTTTGCCCGGAAAAAATTATAAACGACGATGTACTCTCATCGATTTCACGTCCAGGGTGTTGTGGTAGGTTTATCACCTAGAAATAGGGTGAAATGAACTTGACAGTGTACTTTGACAGCTGGTCACAACTGTCAGCTGTCATTTGATTAACTTTTGACGCCGATCGCAGCTTTACTTCGCCCGGAAAAAATTATAGAACACGATGTACTCTCATCGATTTCATCTCCAGGGTGTTGTGGTGAGTTTATCACCTAGAAATCGGGCGAAATGGACTTGACAGTGTACTTTGAAAGCTAGTGACTACTGTCGTCTGTCATTTGGTACTTTTTTGGTGCCGATCGAAGCTGCACTTCGCCCGGAAAAAAATATAGACGACGATGTATTCTCATCGATTTCATGTCCAGGGTGTTGTGGTAAGTTTATCAACTAGAAATCGCGTGAAATGGACTTGACAGTGTACTTTGACAGCTAGCCACAACTGTCAGCTGTCATTTGGTACCCTTTTAATGCCGATAGAAGCTGTACTTTGCCCGGAAAAAATTATAGAACACGATGTACTCTCATCGATTTCATGTCCAGGGTGTTGTGGTGAGTTTATCACCTTGGAATCGTGCAAAATGGACTTGACAGTGTACTTTGGAAGCTAGTGACTACTGTCAGCTGTCATTTGGTACCCTTTTGGTGCCGATAGAAGCTGTACTACGCCCGGAAAAAATTATAGACGACGATGTATTCTCATCGATTTCATGTCCAGGGTGTTGTGGTAAGTTTATCAACTAGAAATCTGGCGTAATGGACTTGACAGTGTACTTTGACAGCTAGCCATAACTGTCAGCTGTCATCTGGTACACTTTTGATGCCAATCGAAGCTGTACTTTGCCCGGAAAAAATTATAAACGACGATGTACTCTCATCGATTTCATGTCCAGGGTGTTGTGGTAGGTTTATCACCTAGAAATCGGGTGAAATGAACTTGACAGTGTACTTTGACAGCTGGTCACAACTGTCAGCTGTCATTTCAATAACTTTTGATGCCGATCGGAGCTGTACTTCGCCCGGAAAAAATTATAGAACACGATGTACTCTCATCGATTTCATGTCCAGGGTGTTGTGGTGAGTTTATCACCTAGAAATCGGGCAAAATGGACTTGACAGTGTACTTTGGAAGCTAGTGACTACTGTCAGCTGTCATTTGATACCCTTTTGGTGCCGATAGAAGCTGTACTACGCCCAGAAAAAATTATAGACGACGATGTATTCTCATCGATTTCATGTCCAGGGTGTTGTGGTAAGTTTATCACCTAGAAATCGGGCGTAATGGACTTGACAGTGTACTTTGACAGCTGGTCACAACTGTCAGCTGTCATTTGATTAACTTTTGATGCCGATCGAAGCTGTACTTCGCCCGGAAAAAATTATAGAACACGATGTACTCTCATCGATTTCATGTCCAGGGTGTTGTGGTAGGTTTATCACCTAGAAATCGGGTGAAATGAACTTGACAGTGTACTGCGACAGCTGGTCACAACTGTCAGCTGTCATTTCATTAACTTTTGATGCCAATCGCAGCTGTACTTCGCCCGGAAAAAATTATAGAACACGATGTACTCTCATCGATTTCATGTCCAGGGTGTTGTGGTGAGTTTATCACCTAGAAATCGGGCGAAATGGACTTGACAGTGTACTTTGAAAGCTAGTGACTACTGTCAGCTGTCATTTGCTACCCTTTTGGTGCCGATAGAAGCTGTACTTCGCCCGGAAAAAATTATAGACGACGATGTACTCTCATCGATTTCATGTCCAGGGTGTTGTGGTGAGTTTATCACCTAGAAATCGGGCGTAATGGACTTCACAGTGTACTTTGACAGCTAGTGACTACTGTCAGCTGTCATTTGGTACCCTTTTTAAGCCGATAAAAGCTGTGCTTCGCCCGTAAAAAATTATAAACGACGATGTACTCTCATCGATTTCATGTCCAGGGTGTTGTGGTAGGTTTATCACCTAGAAATCGGGTGAAATGAACTTGACAGTGTACTTCGACAGCTGGTCACAACTGTCAGCTGTCATTTGATTAACTTTTGATGCCAAGCGGAGCTGAACTTCGCCCGGAAAAAATTATAGAACACGATGTACTCTCATCGATTTCATGTCCAGGGTGTTGTGGTGAGTTTATCACCTAGAAATCGGGCGAAATCGACTTGACAGTGTACTTTAACAGCTATTGACTACTGTCAGCTGTCAGTTGGTACCCTTTTGGTGCCGATAGAAGCTGTACTTCGCCCGGAAAAAATTATAGACGACGATGTACTCTCATCGATTTCATGTCCAGGGTGTTGTGGTGAGTTTATCACCTAGAAATCGGGCGTACTGGACTTGACAGTGTACTTTGACAGCTAGTCATTACTGTCAGCTGTCATCTGGTACACTTTTGATGCCAATCGAAGCTGTACTTTGCCCGGAAAAAATTATAAACGACGATGTACTCTCATCGATTTCATGTCCAGGGTGTTGTGGTAGGTTTATCACCTAGAAATCGGGTGGAATGAACTTGACAGTGTACTTTGACAGCTGGTCACAACTGTCAGCTGTCATTTGATTAACTTTTGATGCCGATCGGAGCTGTACTTCGCCCGGAAAAAATTATAGAACACGATGTACTCTCATCGATTTCATGTCCAGGGTGTTGTGGTGAGTTTATCACCTAGAAATCGGGCGAAATGGACTTGACAGTGTACTTTGGAAGCTAGTGACTACTGTTAGCTGTCATTTGGTACCCTTTTCGTGCCGATAGAAGCTGTACTTCGCCCGGAAAAAATTATAGACGACGATGTACTCTCATCGATTTCATGTCCAGGGTGTTGTGGTGAGTTTATCACCTACAAATCGGGCGTAATGGACTTGACAGTGTACTATGACAGCTAGCCACTACTGTCAGCTGTCATCTGGTACACTTTTGATGCCAATCGAAGCTGTACTTTGCCCGGAAAACATTATAAACGACGATGTACTCTCATCGATTTCATGTCCAGGGTGTTGTGGTAGGTTTATCACCTAGAAATCGGGTGGAATGAACTTGACAGTGTACTTTGACAGCTGGTCACAACTGTCAGCTGTCATTTGATTAACTTTTGATGCCAAGCGGAGCTGTACTTTGCCCGGAAAAAATTATAGAACACGATGTACTCTCATCGATTTCATGTCCAGGGTGTTGTGGTAGGTTTATCACCTAGAAATCGGGCGAAATGGACTTGACAGTGTACTTTGAAAGCTAGTGACTAATGTCAGCTGTAATTTGCTATCCTTTTTCCGCCGATAGAAGCTGTACTTTGCCCGGAAAAAAATATAAACGACGATGTACTCTCATCGATTTCATGTCCAGGGTGTTGTGGTAGGTTTATCACCTAGAAATCGGGTAAAATAAACTTGACAGTGTACTTTGACAGCTGGTCACA
The DNA here is from genome assembly GCA_963942545.1 of Oxycera nigricornis. Lineage (NCBI taxonomy): Eukaryota > Metazoa > Arthropoda > Insecta > Diptera > Stratiomyidae > Oxycera > Oxycera nigricornis. The sequence goes on along the minus strand of OZ012664.1, from coordinate 16,083,865 downwards.
ACTGTCAGCTGTCATTTGATTAACTTTTGATGCCGATCGAAGCTGTACTTCGCCCGGAAAAAATTATAGAACACGATGTACTCTCATCGATTTCATGTCCAGGGTGTTGTGGTGAGTTTATCACCTAGAAATCGGGCGTAATGGACTTGACAGTGTACTTTGAAAGCTAGTGACTACTGTCAGCTGTCATTTGGTACCCTTTTGGTGCCAATCGAAGCTGTACTTCGCCCGGAAAAAATTATAGACGACGATGTACTCTCATCGATTTCATGTCCAGGGTGTTGTGGTGAGTTTATCACCTAGAAATCGGGCGTAATGGACTTAACAGTGTACTTTGACAGCTAGTCATTACTGTCAGCTGTCATGTGGTCTACTTTTGATGCCAATCGAAGCTGTACTTTGCCCGGAAAAAATTATAAACGACGATGTACTCTCATCGATTTCACGTCCAGGGTGTTGTGGTAGGTTTATCACCTAGAAATCGGGTGAAATGAACTTGACAGTGTACTTTGACAGCTGGTCACCACTGTCAGCTGTCATTTGATTAACTTTTGACGCCGATCGCAGCTTTACTTCGCCCGGAAAAAATTATAGAACACGATGTACTCTCATCGATTTCATGTCCAGGGTGTTGTGGTGAGTTTATCACCTAGAAATCGGGCGAAATGGACTTGACAGTGTACTTTGAAAGCTAGTGACTACTGTCGGCTGTCATCTGGTACACTTTTGATGCCAATCGAAGCTGTACTTTGCCCGGAAAAAATTATAAACGACGATGTACTCTCATCGATTTCATGTCCAGGGTGTTGTGGTAGGTTTATCACCTAGAAATCGGGTGGAATGAACTTGACAGTGTACTTTGACAGCTGGTCACAACTGTCAGCTGTCATTTGATTAACTTTTGATGCCAATCGGAGCTGTACTTTGCCCGGAAAAAATTATAGAACACGATGTACTCTCATCGATTTCATGTCCAGGGTGTTGTGGTAGGTTTATCACCTAGAAATCGGGCGAAATGGACTTGACAGTGTACTTTGAAAGCTAGTGACTACTGTCAGCTGTAATTTGCTATCCTTTTACCGCCGATAGAAGCTGTACTTTGCACGGAAAAAAATATAAACGACGATGTACTCTCATCGATTTCATGTCCAGGGTGTTGTGGTAGGTTTATCACCTAGAAATCGGGTGAAATAAACTTGACAGTGTACTTTGACAGCTGGTCACAACTGTCAGCTGTCATTTGAATAACTTTTGATGCCGATCGAAGCTGTACTTCGCCCGGAAAAAATTATAGAACACGATGTACTCTCATCGATTTCATGTCCAGGGTGTTGTGGTGAGTTTATCACCTAGAAATCGGGCGAAATGGACTTGACAGTGTACTTTCACAGCTAGTGACTACTGTCAGCTGTCATTTGGTACCCTTTTGGTGCCAATCGAAAATGTACTTTGCCCGGAAAAAATTATAGACGACGATGTACTCTCATCGATTTCATGTCCAGGGTGTTGTGGTGAGTTTATCACCTAGAAATCGGGCGTTATGGACTTAACAGTGTACTTTGACAGCTAGCCATTACTGTCAGCTGTCTTCTGGTACACTTTTGATGCCAATCAAAGCTGTACTTTGCCCGGAAAAAATTATAAACGACGATGTACTCTCATCGATTTCACGTCCAGGGTGTTGTGGTAGGTTTATCACCTAGAAATAGGGTGAAATGAACTTGACAGTGTACTTTGACAGCTGGTCACAACTGTCAGCTGTCATTTGATTAACTTTTGACGCCGATCGCAGCTTTACTTCGCCCGGAAAAAATTATAGAACACGATGTACTCTCATCGATTTCATCTCCAGGGTGTTGTGGTGAGTTTATCACCTAGAAATCGGGCGAAATGGACTTGACAGTGTACTTTGAAAGCTAGTGACTACTGTCGGCTGTCATTTGGTACTTTTTTGGTGCCGATCGAAGCTGCACTTCGTCCGGAAAAAAATATAGACGACGATGTATTCTCATCGATTTCATGTCCAGGGTGTTGTGGTAAGTTTATCAACTAGAAATCGGGTGAAATGGACTTGACAGTGTACTTTGACAGCTAGCCACAACTGTCAGCTGTCATTTGGTACCCTTTTAATGCCGATAGAAGCTGTACTTTGCCCGGAAAAAATTATAGAACACGATGTACTCTCATCGATTTCATGTCCAGGGTGTTGTGGTGAGTTTATCACCTTGGAATCGTGCAAAATGGACTTGACAGTGTACTTTGGAAGCTAGTGACTACTGTCAGCTGTCATTTGGTACCCTTTTGGTGCCGATAGAAGCTGTACTACGCCCGGAAAAAATTATAGACGACGATGTATTCTCATCGATTTCATGTCCAGGGTGTTGTGGTAAGTTTATCAACTAGAAATCTGGCGTAATGGACTTGACAGTGTACTTTGACAGCTAGCCATTACTGTCAGCTGTCATCTGGTACACTTTTGATGCCAATCGAAGCTGTACTTTGCCCGGAAAAAATTATAAACGACGATGTACTCTCATCGATTTCATGTCCAGGGTGTTGTGGTAGGTTTATCACCTAGAAATCGGGTGAAATGAACTTGACAGTGTACTTTGACAGCTGGTCACAACTGTCAGCTGTCATTTCAATAACTTTTGATGCCGATCGGAGCTGTACTTCGCCCGGAAAAAATTATAGAACTTGATGTACTCTCATCGATTTCATGTCCAGGGTGTTGTGGTGAGTTTATCACCTAGAAATCGGGCAAAATGGACTTGACAGTGTACTTTGGAAGCTAGTGACTACTGTCAGCTGTCATTTGGTACCCTTTTGGTGCCGATAGAAGCTGTACTACGCCCAGAAAAAATTATAGACGACGATGTATTCTCATCGATTTCATGTCCAGGGTGTTGTGGTAAGTTTATCACCTAGAAATCGGGCGTAATGGACTTGACAGTGTACTTTGACAGCTGGTCACAGCTGTCAGCTGTCATTTGATTAACTTTTGATGCCGATCGAAGCTGTACTTCGCCCGGAAAAAATTATAGAACACGATGTACTCTCATCGATTTCATGTCCAGGGTGTTGTGGTGAGTTTATCACCTAGAAATCGGGCGAAATGGACTTGACAGTGTACTTTCACAGCTAGTGACTACTGTCAGCTGTCATTTGGTACCCTTTTGGTGCCAATCGAAGCTGTACTTCGCCCGGAAAAAATTATAGACGACGATGTACTCTCATCGATTTCATGTCCAGGGTGTTGTGGTGAGTTTATCACCTAGAAATCGGGCGTAATGGACTTAACAGTGTACTTTGACAGCTAGCCATTATTGTCAGCTGTCATCTGGTACACTTTTGATGCCAATCGAAGCTGTACTTTGCCCGGAAAAAATTATAAACGACGATGTACTCTCATCGATTTCACGTCCAGGGTGTTGTGGTAGGTTTATCACCTAGAAATAGGGTGAAATGAACTTGACAGTGTACTTTGACAGCTGGTCACAACTGTCAGCTGTCATTTGATTAACTTTTCACGCCGATCGCAGCTTTACTTCGCCCGGAAAAAATTATAGAACACGATGTACTCTCATCGATTTCATCTCCAGGGTGTTGTGGTGAGTTTATCACCTAGAAATCGGGCGAAATGGACTTGACAGTGTACTTTGAAAGCTAGTGACTACTGTCAGCTGTAATTTGCTATCCTTTTACCGCCGAGAGAAGCTGTACTTTGCACGGAAAAAAATATAAACGACGATGTACTCTCATCGATTTCATGTCCAGGGTGTTGTGGTAGGTTTATCACCTAGAAATCGGGTGAAATAAACTTGACAGTGTACTTTGACAGCTGGTCACAACTGTCAGCTGTCATTTGAATAACTTTTGATGCCAATCGCAGCTGTACTTCGCCCGGAAAAAATTATAGAACACGATGTACTCTCATCGATTTCATGTCCAGGGTGTTGTGGTGAGTTTATCACCTAGAAATCGGGCGAAATGGACTTGACAGTGTACTTTCACAGCTAGTGACTACTGTCAGCTGTCATTTGGTACCCTTTTGGTGCCAATCGAAAATGTACTTTGCCCGGAAAAAATTATAGACGACGATGTACTCTCATCGATTTCATGTCCAGGGTGTTGTGGTGAGTTTATCACCTAGAAATCGGGCGTAATGGACTTAACAGTGTACTTTGACAGCTAGCCATTACTGTCAGCTGTCATCTGGTACACTTTTGATGCCAATCGAAGCTGTACTTTGCCCGGAAAAAATTATAAACGACGATGTACTCTCATCGATTTCACGTCCAGGGTGTTGTGGTAGGTTTATCACCTAGAAATAGGGTGAAATGAACTTGACAGTGTACTTTGACAGCTGGTCACAACTGTCAGCTGTCATTTGATTAACTTTTGACGCCGATCGCAGCTTTACTTCGCCCGGAAAAAATTATAGAACACGATGTACTCTCATCGATTTCATCTCCAGGGTGTTGTGGTGAGTTTATCACCTAGAAATCGGGCGAAATGGACTTGACAGTGTACTTTGAAAGCTAGTGACTACTGTCGGCTGTCATTTGGTACTTTTTTGGTGCCGATCGAAGCTGCACTTCGTCCGGAAAAAAATATAGACGACGATGTATTCTCATCGATTTCATGTCCAGGGTGTTGTGGTAAGTTTATCAACTAGAAATCGGGTGAAATGGACTTGACAGTGTACTTTGACAGCTAGCCACAACTGTCAGCTGTCATTTGGTACCCTTTTAATGCCGATAGAAGCTGTACTTTGCCCGGAAAAAATTATAGAACACGATGTACTCTCATCGATTTCATGTCCAGGGTGTTGTGGTGAGTTTATCACCTTGGAATCGTGCAAAATGGACTTGACAGTGTACTTTGGAAGCTAGTGACTACTGTCAGCTGTCATTTGGTACCCTTTTGGTGCCGATAGAAGCTGTACTACGCCCGGAAAAAATTATAGACGACGATGTATTCTCATCGATTTCATGTCCAGGGTGTTGTGGTAAGTTTATCAACTAGAAATCTGGCGTAATGGACTTGACAGTGTACTTTGACAGCTAGCCATTACTGTCAGCTGTCATCTGGTACACTTTTGATGCCAATCGAAGCTGTACTTTGCCCGGAAAAAATTATAAACGACGATGTACTCTCATCGATTTCATGTCCAGGGTGTTGTGGTAGGTTTATCACCTAGAAATCGGGTGAAATGAACTTGACAGTGTACTTTGACAGCTGGTCACAACTGTCAGCTGTCATTTCAATAACTTTTGATGCCGATCGGAGCTGTACTTCGCCCGGAAAAAATTATAGAACACGATGTACTCTCATCGATTTCATGTCCAGGGTGTTGTGGTGAGTTTATCACCTAGAAATCGGGCAAAATGGACTTGACAGTGTACTTTGGAAGCTAGTGACTACTGTCAGCTGTCATTTGGTACCCTTTTGGTGCCGATAGAAGCTGTACTACGCCCAGAAAAAATTATAGACGACGATGTATTCTCATCGATTTCATGTCCAGGGTGTTGTGGTAAGTTTATCACCTAGAAATCGGGCGTAATGGACTTGACAGTGTACTTTGACAGCTGGTCACAACTGTCAGCTGTCATTTGATTAACTTTTGATGCCGATCGAAGCTGTACTTCGCCCGGAAAAAATTATAGAACACGATGTACTCTCATCGATTTCATGTCCAGGGTGTTGTGGTGAGTTTATCACCTAGAAATCGGGCGAAATGGACTTGACAGTGTACTTTCACAGCTAGTGACTACTGTCAGCTGTCATTTGGTACCCTTTTGGTGCCAATCGAAGCTGTACTTCGCCCGGAAAAAATTATAGACGACGATGTACTCTCATCGATTTCATGTCCAGGGTGTTGTGGTGAGTTTATCACCTAGAAATCGGGCGTAATGGACTTAACAGTGTACTTTGACAGCTAGCCATTACTGTCAGCTGTCATCTGGTACACTTTTGATGCCAATCGAAGCTGTACTTTGCCCGGAAAAAATTATAAACGACGATGTACTCTCATCGATTTCACGTCCAGGGTGTTGTGGTAGGTTTATCACCTAGAAATAGGGTGAAATGAACTTGACAGTGTACTTTGACAGCTGGTCACAACTGTCAGCTGTCATTTGATTAACTTTTGACGCCGATCGCAGCTTTACTTCGCCCGGAAAAAATTATAGAACACGATGTACTCTCATCGATTTCATCTCCAGGGTGTTGTGGTGAGTTTATCACCTAGAAATCGGGCGAAATGGACTTGACAGTGTACTTTGAAAGCTAGTGACTACTGTCAGCTGTAATTTGCTATCCTTTTACCGCCGATAGAAGCTGTACTTTGCACGGAAAAAAATATAAACGACGATGTACTCTCATCGATTTCATGTCCAGGGTGTTGTGGTAGGTTTATCACCTAGAAATAGGGTGAAATGAACTTGACAGTGTACTTTGACAGCTGGTCACAACTGTCAGCTGTCATTTGAATAACTTTTGATGCCAATCGCAGCTGTACTTCGCCCGGAAAAAATTATAGAACACGATGTACTCTCATCGATTTCATGTCCAGGGTGTTGTGGTGAGTTTATCACCTAGAAATCGGGCGAAATGGACTTGACAGTGTACTTTCACAGCTAGTGACTACTGTCAGCTGTCATTTGGTACCCTTTTGGTGCCAATCGAAGCTGTACTTCGCCCGGAAAAAATTATAGACGACGATGTACTCTCATCGATTTCATGTCCAGGGTGTTGTGGTGAGTTTATCACCTAGAAATCGGGCGTAATGGACTTAACAGTGTACTTTGACAGCTAGCCATTACTGTCAGCTGTCATCTGGTACACTTTTGATGCCAATCGAAGCTGTACTTTGCCCGGAAAAAATTATAAACGACGATGTACTCTCATCGATTTCACGTCCAGGGTGTTGTGGTAGGTTTATCACCTAGAAATAGGGTGAAATGAACTTGACAGTGTACTTTGACAGCTGGTCACAACTGTCAGCTGTCATTTGATTAACTTTTGACGCCGATCGCAGCTTTACTTCGCCCGGAAAAAATTATAGAACACGATGTACTCTCATCGATTTCATCTCCAGGGTGTTGTGGTGAGTTTATCACCTAGAAATCGGGCGAAATGGACTTGACAGTGTACTTTGAAAGCTAGTGACTACTGTCGGCTGTCATTTGATACTTTTTTGGTGCCGATCGAAGCTGCACTTCGCCCGGAAAAAAATATAGACGACGATGTATTCTCATCGATTTCATGTCCAGGGTGTTGTGGTAAGTTTATCAACTAGAAATCGCGTGAAATGGACTTGACAGTGTACTTTGACAGCTAGCCACAACTGTCAGCTGTCATTTGGTACCCTTTTAATGCCGATAGAAGCTGTACTTTGCCCGGAAAAAATTATAGAACACGATGTACTCTCATCGATTTCATGTCCAGGGTGTTGTGGTGAGTTTATCACCTTGGAATCGTGCAAAATGGACTTGACAGTGTACTTTGGAAGCTAGTGACTACTGTCAGCTGTCATTTGGTACCCTTTTGGTGCCGATAGAAGCTGTACTACGCCCGGAAAAAATTATAGACGACGATGTATTCTCATCGATTTCATGTCCAGGGTGTTGTGGTAAGTTTATCAACTAGAAATCTGGCGTAATGGACTTGACAGTGTACTTTGACAGCTAGCCATTACTGTCAGCTGTCATCTGGTACACTTTTGATGCCAATCGAAGCTGTACTTTGCCCGGAAAAAATTATAAACGACGATGTACTCTCATCGATTTCATGTCCAGGGTGTTGTGGTAGGTTTATCACCTAGAAATCGGGTGAAATGAACTTGACAGTGTACTTTGACAGCTGGTCACAACTTTCAGCTGTCATTTCAATAACTTTTGATGCCGATCGGAGCTGTACTTCGCCCGGAAAAAATTATAGAACACGATGTACTCTCATCGATTTCATGTCCAGGGTGTTGTGGTGAGTTTATCACCTAGAAATCGGGGAAAATGGACTTGACAGTGTACTTTGGAAGCTAGTGACTACTGTCAGCTGTCATTTGGTACCCTTTTGGTGCCGATAGAAGCTGTACTACGCCCAGAAAAAATTATAGACGACGATGTATTCTCATCGATTTCATGTCCAGGGTGTTGTGGTAAGTTTATCACCTAGAAATCGGGCGTAATGGACTTGACAGTGTACTTTGACAGCTGGTCACAACTGTCAGCTGTCATTTGATTAACTTTTGATGCCGATCGAAGCTGTACTTCGCCCGGAAAAAATTATAGAACACGATGTACTCTCATCGATTTCATGTCCAGGGTGTTGTGGTGAGTTTATCACCTAGAAATCGGGCGAAATGGACTTGACAGTGTACTTTCACAGCTAGTGACTACTGTCAGCTGTCATTTGGTACCCTTTTGGTGCCAATCGAAGCTGTACTTCGCCCGGAAAAAATTATAGACGACGATGTACTCTCATCGATTTCATGTCCAGGGTGTTGTGGTGAGTTTATCACCTAGAAATCGGGCGTAATGGACTTAACAGTGTACTTTGACAGCTAGCCATTACTGTCAGCTGTCATCTGGTACACTTTTGATGCCAATCGAAGCTGTACTTTGCCCGGAAAAAATTATAAACGACGATGTACTCTCATCGATTTCACGTCCAGGGTGTTGTGGTAGGTTTATCACCTAGAAATAGGGTGAAATGAACTTGACAGTGTACTTTGACAGCTGGTCACAACTGTCAGCTGTCATTTGATTAACTTTTGACGCCGATCGCAGCTTTACTTCGCCCGGAAAAAATTATAGAACACGATGTACTCTCATCGATTTCATCTCCAGGGTGTTGTGGTGAGTTTATCACCTAGAAATCGGGCGAAATGGACTTGACAGTGTACTTTGAAAGCTAGTGACTACTGTCAGCTGTAATTTGCTATCCTTTTACCGCCGATAGAAGCTGTACTTTGCACGGAAAAAAATATAAACGACGATGTACTCTCATCGATTTCATGTCCAGGGTGTTGTGGTAGGTTTATCACCTAGAAATCGGGTGAAATAAACTTGACAGTGTACTTTGACAGCTGGTCACAACTGTCAGCTGTCATTTGAATAACTTTTGATGCCAATCGCAGCTGTACTTCGCCCGGAAAAAATTATAGAACACGATGTACTCTCATCGATTTCATGTCCAGGGTGTTGTGGTGAGTTTATCACCTAGAAATCGGGCGAAATGGACTTGACAGTGTACTTTCACAGCTAGTGACTACTGTCAGCTGTCATTTGGTACCCTTTTGGTGCCAATCGAAGCTGTACTTCGCCCGGAAAAAATTATAGACGACGATGTACTCTCATCGATTTCATGTCCAGGGTGTTGTGGTGAGTTTATCACCTAGAAATCGGGCGTAATGGACTTAACAGTGTACTTTGACAGCTAGCCATTACTGTCAGCTGTCATCTGGTACACTTTTGATGCCAATCGAAGCTGTACTTTGCCCGGAAAAAATTATAAACGACGATATACTCTCATCGATTTCACGTCCAGGGTGTTGTGGTAGGTTTATCACCTAGAAATAGGGTGAAATGAACTTGACAGTGTACTTTGACAGCTGGTCACAACTGTCAGCTGTCATTTGATTAACTTTTGACGCCGATCGCAGCTTTACTTCGCCCGGAAAAAATTATAGAACACGATGTACTCTCATCGATTTCATCTCCAGGGTGTTGTGGTGAGTTTATCACCTAGAAATCGGGCGAAATGGACTTGACAGTGTACTTTGAAAGCTAGTGACTACTGTCGTCTGTCATTTGGTACTTTTTTGGTGCCGATCGAAGCTGCACTTCGCCCGGAAAAAAATATAGACGACGATGTATTCTCATCGATTTCATGTCCAGGGTGTTGTGGTAAGTTTATCAACTAGAAATCGCGTGAAATGGACTTGACAGTGTACTTTGACAGCTAGCCACAACTGTCAGCTGTCATTTGGTACCCTTTTAATGCCGATAGAAGCTGTACTTTGCCCGGAAAAAATTATAGAACACGATGTACTCTCATCGATTTCATGTCCAGGGTGTTGTGGTGAGTTTATCACCTTGGAATCGTGCAAAATGGACTTGACAGTGTACTTTGGAAGCTAGTGACTACTGTCAGCTGTCATTTGGTACCCTTTTGGTGCCGATAGAAGCTGTACTACGCCCGGAAAAAATTATAGACGACGATGTATTCTCATCGATTTCATGTCCAGGGTGTTGTGGTAAGTTTATCAACTAGAAATCTGGCGTAATGGACTTGACAGTGTACTTTGACAGCTAGCCATAACTGTCAGCTGTCATCTGGTACACTTTTGATGCCAATCGAAGCTGTACTTTGCCCGGAAAAAATTATAAACGACGATGTACTCTCATCGATTTCATGTCCAGGGTGTTGTGGTAGGTTTATCACCTAGAAATCGGGTGAAATGAACTTGACAGTGTACTTTGACAGCTGGTCACAACTGTCAGCTGTCATTTCAATAACTTTTGATGCCGATCGGAGCTGTACTTCGCCCGGAAAAAATTATAGAACACGATGTACTCTCATCGATTTCATGTCCAGGGTGTTGTGGTGAGTTTATCACCTAGAAATCGGGCAAAATGGACTTGACAGTGTACTTTGGAAGCTAGTGACTACTGTCAGCTGTCATTTGGTACCCTTTTGGTGCCGATAGAAGCTGTACTACGCCCAGAAAAAATTATAGACGACGATGTATTCTCATCGATTTCATGTCCAGGGTGTTGTGGTAAGTTTATCACCTAGAAATCGGGCGTAATGGACTTGACAGTGTACTTTGACAGCTGGTCACAACTGTCAGCTGTCATTTGATTAACTTTTGATGCCGATCGAAGCTGTACTTCGCCCGGAAAAAATTATAGAACACGATGTACTCTCATCGATTTCATGTCCAGGGTGTTGTGGTGAGTTTATCACCTAGAAATCGGGCGAAATGGACTTGACAGTGTACTTTCACAGCTAGTGACTACTGTCAGCTGTCATTTGGTACCCTTTTGGTGCCAATCGAAGCTGTACTTCGCCCGGAAAAAATTATAGACGACGATGTACTCTCATCGATTTCATGTCCAGGGTGTTGTGGTGAGTTTATCACCTAGAAATCGGGCGTAATGGACTTGACAGTGTACTTTGAAAGCTAGTGACTACTGTCAGCTGTAATTTGCTATCCTTTTACCGCCGATAGAAGCTGTACTTTGCACGGAAAAAAATATAAACGACGATGTACTCTCATCGATTTCATGTCCAGGGTGTTGTGGTGAGTTTATCACCTTGGAATCGTGCAAAATGGACTTGACAGTGTACTTTGGAAGCTAGTGACTACTGTCAGCTGTCATTTGGTACCCTTTTGGTGCCGATAGAAGCTGTACTACGCCCGGAAAAAATTATAGACGACGATGTATTCTCATCGATTTCATGTCCAGGGTGTTGTGGTAAGTTTATCAACTAGAAATCTGGCGTAATGGACTTGACAGTGTACTTTAACAGCTAGCCATAACTGTCAGCTGTCATCTGGTACACTTTTGATGCCAATCGAAGCTGTACTTTGCCCGGAAAAAATTATAAACGACGATGTACTCTCATCGATTTCATGTCCAGGGTGTTGTGGTAGGTTTATCACCTAGAAATCGGGTGAAATGAACTTGACAGTGTACTTTGACAGCTGGTCACAACTGTCAGCTGTCATTTCAATAACTTTTGATGCCGATCGGAGCTGTACTTCGCCCGGAAAAAATTATAGAACACGATGTACTCTCATCGATTTCATGTCCAGGGTGTTGTGGTGAGTTTATCACCTAGAAATCGGGCAAAATGGACTTGACAGTGTACTTTGGAAGCTAGTGACTACTGTCAGCTGTCATTTGGTACCCTTTTGGTGCCGATAGAAGCTGTACTACGCCCAGAAAAAATTATAGACGACGATGTATTCTCATCGATTTCATGTCCAGGGTGTTGTGGTAAGTTTATCACCTAGAAATCGGGCGTAATGGACTTGACAGTGTACTTTGACAGCTGGTCACAACTGTCAGCTGTCATTTGATTAACTTTTGATGCCGATCGAAGCTGTACTTCGCCCGGAAAAAATTATAGAACACGATGTACTCTCATCGATTTCATGTCCAGGGTGTTGTGGTGAGTTTATCACCTAGAAATCGGGCGAAATGGACTTGACAGTGTACTTTCACAGCTAGTGACTACTGTCAGCTGTCATTTGGTACCCTTTTGGTGCCGATAGAAGCTGTACTACGCCCGGAAAAAATTATAGACGACGATGTATTCTCATCGATTTCATGTCCAGGGTGTTGTGGTAAGTTTATCAACTAGAAATCTGGCGTAATGGACTTGACAGTGTACTTTGACAGCTAGCCATTACTGTCAGCTGTCATCTGGTACACTTTTGATGCCAATCGAAGCTGTACTTTGCCCGGAAAAAATTATAAACGACGATGTACTCTCATCGATTTCATGTCCAGGGTGTTGTGGTAGGTTTATCACCTAGAAATCGGGTGAAATGAACTTGACAGTGTACTTTGACAGCTGGTCACAACTTTCAGCTGTCATTTCAATAACTTTTGATGCCGATCGGAGCTGTACTTCGCCCGGAAAAAATTATAGAACACGATGTACTCTCATCGATTTCATGTCCAGGGTGTTGTGGTGAGTTTATCACCTAGAAATCGGGCAAAATGGACTTGACAGTGTACTTTGGAAGCTAGTGACTACTGTCAGCTGTCATTTGGTACCCTTTTGGTGCCGATAGAAGCTGTACTACGCCCAGAAAAAATTATAGACGACGATGTATTCTCATCGATTTCATGTCCAGGGTGTTGTGGTAAGTTTATCACCTAGAAATCGGGCGTAATGGACTTGACAGTGTACTTTGACAGCTGGTCACAACTGTCAGCTGTCATTTGATTAACTTTTGATGCCGATCGAAGCTGTACTTCGCCCGGAAAAAATTATAGAACACGATGTACTCTCATCGATTTCATGTCCAGGGTGTTGTGGTGAGTTTATCACCTAGAAATCGGGCGAAATGGACTTGACAGTGTACTTTCACAGCTAGTGACTACTGTCAGCTGTCATTTGGTACCCTTTTGGTGCCAATCGAAGCTGTACTTCGCCCGGAAAAAATTATAGACGACGATGTACTCTCATCGATTTCATGTCCAGGGTGTTGTGGTGAGTTTATCACCTAGAAATCGGGCGTAATGGACTTAACAGTGTACTTTGACAGCTAGCCATTACTGTCAGCTGTCATCTGGTACACTTTTGATGCCAATCGAAGCTGTACTTTGCCCGGAAAAAATTATAAACGACGATGTACTCTCATCGATTTCACGTCCAGGGTGTTGTGGTAGGTTTATCACCTAGAAATAGGGTGAAATGAACTTGACAGTGTACTTTGACAGCTGGTCACAACTGTCAGCTGTCATTTGATTAACTTTTGACGCCGATCGCAGCTTTACTTCGCCCGGAAAAAATTATAGAACACGATGTACTCTCATCGATTTCATCTCCAGGGTGTTGTGGTGAGTTTATCACCTAGAAATCGGGCGAAATGGACTTGACAGTGTACTTTGAAAGCTAGTGACTACTGTCAGCTGTAATTTGCTATCCTTTTACCGCCGATAGAAGCTGTACTTTGCACGGAAAAAAATATAAACGACGATGTACTCTCATCGATTTCATGTCCAGGGTGTTGTGGTAGGTTTATCACCTAGAAATCGGGTGAAATAAACTTGACAGTGTACTTTGACAGCTGGTCACAACTGTCAGCTGTCATTTGAATAACTTTTGATGCCAATCGCAGCTGTACTTCGCCCGGAAAAAATTATAGAACACGATGTACTCTCATCGATTTCATGTCCAGGGTGTTGTGGTGAGTTTATCACCTAGAAATCGGGCGAAATGGACTTGACAGTGTACTTTCACAGCTAGTGACTACTGTCAGCTGTCATTTTGTACCCTTTTGGTGCCAATCGAAGCTGTACTTCGCCCGGAAAAAATTATAGACGACGATGTACTCTCATCGATTTCATGTCCAGGGTGTTGTGGTGAGTTTATCACCTAGAAATCGGGCGTAATGGACTTAACAGTGTACTTTGACAGCTAGCCATTACTGTCAGCTGTCATCTGGTACACTTTTGATGCCAATCGAAGCTGTACTTTGCCCGGAAAAAATTATAAACGACGATATACTCTCATCGATTTCACGTCCAGGGTGTTGTGGTAGGTTTATCACCTAGAAATAGGGTGAAATGAACTTGACAGTGTACTTTGACAGCTGGTCACAACTGTCAGCTGTCATTTGATTAACTTTTGACGCCGATCGCAGCTTTACTTCGCCCGGAAAAAATTATAGAACACGATGTACTCTCATCGATTTCATCTCCAGGGTGTTGTGGTGAGTTTATCACCTAGAAATCGGGCGAAATGGACTTGACAGTGTACTTTGAAAGCTAGTGACTACTGTCGTCTGTCATTTGGTACTTTTTTGGTGCCGATCGAAGCTGCACTTCGCCCGGAAAAAAATATAGACGACGATGTATTCTCATCGATTTCATGTCCAGGGTGTTGTGGTAAGTTTATCAACTAGAAATCGCGTGAAATGGACTTGACAGTGTACTTTGACAGCTAGCCACAACTGTCAGCTGTCATTTGGTACCCTTTTAATGCCGATAGAAGCTGTACTTTGCCCGGAAAAAATTATAGAACACGATGTACTCTCATCGATTTCATGTCCAGGGTGTTGTGGTGAGTTTATCACCTTGGAATCGTGCAAAATGGACTTGACAGTGTACTTTGGAAGCTAGTGACTACTGTCAGCTGTCATTTGGTACCCTTTTGGTGCCGATAGAAGCTGTACTACGCCCGGAAAAAATTATAGACGACGATGTATTCTCATCGATTTCATGTCCAGGGTGTTGTGGTAAGTTTATCAACTAGAAATCTGGCGTAATGGACTTGACAGTGTACTTTGACAGCTAGCCATAACTGTCAGCTGTCATCTGGTACACTTTTGATGCCAATCGAAGCTGTACTTTGCCCGGAAAAAATTATAAACGACGATGTACTCTCATCGATTTCATGTCCAGGGTGTTGTGGTAGGTTTATCACCTAGAAATCGGGTGAAATGAACTTGACAGTGTACTTTGACAGCTGGTCACAACTGTCAGCTGTCATTTCAATAACTTTTGATGCCGATCGGAGCTGTACTTCGCCCGGAAAAAATTATAGAACACGATGTACTCTCATCGATTTCATGTCCAGGGTGTTGTGGTGAGTTTATCACCTAGAAATCGGGCAAAATGGACTTGACAGTGTACTTTGGAAGCTAGTGACTACTGTCAGCTGTCATTTGGTACCCTTTTGGTGCCGATAGAAGCTGTACTACGCCCAGAAAAAATTATAGACGACGATGTATTCTCATCGATTTCATGTCCAGGGTGTTGTGGTAAGTTTATCACCTAGAAATCGGGCGTAATGGACTTGACAGTGTACTTTGACAGCTGGTCACAACTGTCAGCTGTCATTTGATTAACTTTTGATGCCGATCGAAGCTGTACTTCGCCCGGAAAAAATTATAGAACACGATGTACTCTCATCGATTTCATGTCCAGGGTGTTGTGGTGAGTTTATCACCTAGAAATCGGGCGAAATGGACTTGACAGTGTACTTTCACAGCTAGTGACTACTGTCAGCTGTCATTTGGTACCCTTTTGGTGCCAATCGAAGCTGTACTTCGCCCGGAAAAAATTATAGACGACGATGTACTCTCATCGATTTCATGTCCAGGGTGTTGTGGTGAGTTTATCACCTAGAAAACGGGCGTAATGGACTTAACAGTGTACTTTGGCAGCTAGCCATTACTGTCAGCTGTCATCTGGTACACTTTTGATGCCAATCGAAGCTGTACTTTGCCCGGAAAAAATTATAAACGACGATGTACTCTCATCGATTTCACGTCCAGGGTGTTGTGGTAGGTTTATCACCTAGAAATCGGGTGAAATGAACTTGACAGTGTACTTTGGCAGCTGGTCACAACTGTCAGCTGTCATTTCATTAACTTTTGATGCCGATCGGAGCTGTACTTCGCCCGGAAAAAATTATAGAACACGATGTACTCTCATCGATTTCATGTCCAGGGTGTTGTGGTGAGTTTATCACCTAGAAATCGGGCGTAATGGACTTAACAGTGTACTTTGACAGCTAGCCATTACTGTCAGCTGTCATCTTGTACACTTTTGATGCCAATCGAAGCTGTACTTTGCCCGGAAAAAATTATAAACGACGATGTACTCTCATCGATTTCATGTCCAGGGTGTTGTGGTAGGTTTATCACCTAGAAATCGGGTGAAATGAACTTGACAGTGTACTTTGACAGCTGGTCACAACTGTCAGCTGTCATTTGATTAACTTTTGATGCCAAGCGGAGCTGAACTTCGCCCGGAAAAAATTATAGAACACGATGTACTCTCATCGATTTCATGTCCAGGGTGTTGTGGTGAGTTTATCACCTAGAAATCGGGCGAAATGGACTTGACAGTGTACTTTGACAGCTAGTGACTACTGTCGGCTGTCATTTGGTACCCTTTTGGTGCCGATCGAAGCTGTACTTCGCCCGGAAAAAATTATAGACGACGATGTATTCTCATCGATTTCATGTCCAGGGTGTTGTGGTAAGTTTATCACCTAGAAATCGGGCGTAATGGACTTGACAGTGTACTTTGACAGCTACTGACTACTGTCAGCTGTCATTTGGTACCCTTTTCGTGCCAACTACTACTGACTACTGTCAGCTGTACTTCGCCCGGAAAAAATTATAGACGACGATGTACTCTCATCGATTTCATGTCCAGGGTGTTGTGGTGAGTTTATCGCCTGGAAATCGGGCGTAATGGACTTGACAGTGTACTTTGACAGCTAGCCATTACTGTCAGCTGACATCTGGTACACTTTTGATGCCAATCGAAGCTGTACTTTGCCCGGAAAAAATTATAAACGACGATGTACTCTCATCGATTTCATGTCCAGGGTGTTGTGGTAGGTTTATCACCTAGAAATCGGGTGAAATGAACTTGACAGTGTACTTTGACAGCTGGTCACAACTGTCAGCTGTCATTTCAATAACTTTTGATGCCGATCGGAGCTGTACTTCGCCCGGAAAAAATTATAGAACACGATGTACTCTCATCGATTTCATGTCCAGGGTGTTGTGGTGAGTTTATCACCTAGAAATCGGGCGTAATGGACTTAACAGTGTACTTTGACAGCTAGCCATTACTGTCAGCTGTCATCTTGTACACTTTTGATGCCGATCGGAGCTGTACTTCGCCCGGAAAAAATTATAGAACACGATGTACTCTCATCGATTTCATGTCCAGGGTGTTGTGGTGAGTTTATCACCTAGAAATCGGGCAAAATGGACTTGACAGTGTACTTTGGAAGCTAGTGACTACTGTCAGCTGTCATTTGGTACCCTTTTGGTGCCGATAGAAGCTGTACTACGCCCAGAAAAAATTATAGACGACGATGTATTCTCATCGATTTCATGTCCAGGGTGTTGTGGTAAGTTTATCACCTAGAAATCGGGCGTAATGGACTTGACAGTGTACTTTGACAGCTGGTCACAACTGTCAGCTGTCATTTGATTAACTTTTGATGCCGATCGAAGCTGTACTTCGCCCGGAAAAAATTATAGAACACGATGTACTCTCATCGATTTCATGTCCAGGGTGTTGTGGTGAGTTTATCACCTAGAAATCGGGCGAAATGGACTTGACAGTGTACTTTCACAGCTAGTGACTACTGTCAGCTGTCATTTGGTACCCTTTTGGTGCCAATCGAAGCTGTACTTCGCCCGGAAAAAATTATAGACGACGATGTACTCTCATCGATTTCATGTCCAGGGTGTTGTGGTGAGTTTATCACCTAGAAATCGGGCGTAATGGACTTAACAGTGTACTTTGACAGCTAGCCATTACTGTCAGCTGTCATCTGGTACACTTTTGATGCCAATCGAAGCTGTACTTTGCCCGGAAAAAATTATAAACGACGATGTACTCTCATCGATTTCACGTCCAGGGTGTTGTGGTAGGTTTATCACCTAGAAATAGGGTGAAATGAACTTGACAGTGTACTTTGACAGCTGGTCACAACTGTCAGCTGTCATTTGATTAACTTTTGACGCCGATCGCAGCTTTACTTCGCCCGGAAAAAATTATAGAACACGATGTACTCTCATCGATTTCATCTCCAGGGTGTTGTGGTGAGTTTATCACCTAGAAATCGGGCGAAATGGACTTGACAGTGTACTTTGAAAGCTAGTGACTACTGTCAGCTGTAATTTGCTATCCTTTTACCGCCGATAGAAGCTGTACTTTGCACGGAAAAAAATATAAACGACGATGTACTCTCATCGATTTCATGTCCAGGGTGTTGTGGTAGGTTTATCACCTAGAAATCGGGTGAAATAAACTTGACAGTGTACTTTGACAGCTGGTCACAACTGTCAGCTGTCATTTGAATAACTTTTGATGCCAATCGCAGCTGTACTTCGCCCGGAAAAAATTATAGAACACGATGTACTCTCATCGATTTCATGTCCAGGGTGTTGTGGTGAGTTTATCACCTAGAAATCGGGCGAAATGGACTTGACAGTGTACTTTCACAGCTAGTGACTACTGTCAGCTGTCATTTTGTACCCTTTTGGTGCCAATCGAAGCTGTACTTCGCCCGGAAAAAATTATAGACGACGATGTACTCTCATCGATTTCATGTCCAGGGTGTTGTGGTGAGTTTATCACCTAGAAATCGGGCGTAATGGACTTAACAGTGTACTTTGACAGCTAGCCATTACTGTCAGCTGTCATCTGGTACACTTTTGATGCCAATCGAAGCTGTACTTTGCCCGGAAAAAATTATAAACGACGATATACTCTCATCGATTTCACGTCCAGGGTGTTGTGGTAGGTTTATCACCTAGAAATAGGGTGAAATGAACTTGACAGTGTACTTTGACAGCTGGTCACAACTGTCAGCTGTCATTTGATTAACTTTTGACGCCGATCGCAGCTTTACTTCGCCCGGAAAAAATTATAGAACACGATGTACTCTCATCGATTTCATCTCCAGGGTGTTGTGGTGAGTTTATCACCTAGAAATCGGGCGAAATGGACTTGACAGTGTACTTTGAAAGCTAGTGACTACTGTCGTCTGTCATTTGGTACTTTTTTGGTGCCGATCGAAGCTGCACTTCGCCCGGAAAAAAATATAGACGACGATGTATTCTCATCGATTTCATGTCCAGGGTGTTGTGGTAAGTTTATCAACTAGAAATCGCGTGAAATGGACTTGACAGTGTACTTTGACAGCTAGCCACAACTGTCAGCTGTCATTTGGTACCCTTTTAATGCCGATAGAAGCTGTACTTTGCCCGGAAAAAATTATAGAACACGATGTACTCTCATCGATTTCATGTCCAGGGTGTTGTGGTGAGTTTATCACCTTGGAATCGTGCAAAATGGACTTGACAGTGTACTTTGGAAGCTAGTGACTACTGTCAGCTGTCATTTGGTACCCTTTTGGTGCCGATAGAAGCTGTACTACGCCCGGAAAAAATTATAGACGACGATGTATTCTCATCGATTTCATGTCCAGGGTGTTGTGGTAAGTTTATCAACTAGAAATCTGGCGTAATGGACTTGACAGTGTACTTTGACAGCTAGCCATAACTGTCAGCTGTCATCTGGTACACTTTTGATGCCAATCGAAGCTGTACTTTGCCCGGAAAAAATTATAAACGACGATGTACTCTCATCGATTTCATGTCCAGGGTGTTGTGGTAGGTTTATCACCTAGAAATCGGGTGAAATGAACTTGACAGTGTACTTTGACAGCTGGTCACAACTGTCAGCTGTCATTTCAATAACTTTTGATGCCGATCGGAGCTGTACTTCGCCCGGAAAAAATTATAGAACACGATGTACTCTCATCGATTTCATGTCCAGGGTGTTGTGGTGAGTTTATCACCTAGAAATCGGGCAAAATGGACTTGACAGTGTACTTTGGAAGCTAGTGACTACTGTCAGCTGTCATTTGGTACCCTTTTGGTGCCGATAGAAGCTGTACTACGCCCAGAAAAAATTATAGACGACGATGTATTCTCATCGATTTCATGTCCAGGGTGTTGTGGTAAGTTTATCACCTAGAAATCGGGCGTAATGGACTTGACAGTGTACTTTGACAGCTGGTCACAACTGTCAGCTGTCATTTGATTAACTTTTGATGCCGATCGAAGCTGTACTTCGCCCGGAAAAAATTATAGAACACGATGTACTCTCATCGATTTCATGTCCAGGGTGTTGTGGTGAGTTTATCACCTAGAAATCGGGCGAAATGGACTTGACAGTGTACTTTCACAGCTAGTGACTACTGTCAGCTGTCATTTGGTACCCTTTTGGTGCCAATCGAAGCTGTACTTCGCCCGGAAAAAATTATAGACGACGATGTACTCTCATCGATTTCATGTCCAGGGTGTTGTGGTGAGTTTATCACCTAGAAAACGGGCGTAATGGACTTAACAGTGTACTTTGGCAGCTAGCCATTACTGTCAGCTGTCATCTGGTACACTTTTGATGCCAATCGAAGCTGTACTTTGCCCGGAAAAAATTATAAACGACGATGTACTCTCATCGATTTCACGTCCAGGGTGTTGTGGTAGGTTTATCACCTAGAAATCGGGTGAAATGAACTTGACAGTGTACTTTGGCAGCTGGTCACAACTGTCAGCTGTCATTTCATTAACTTTTGATGCCGATCGGAGCTGTACTTCGCCCGGAAAAAATTATAGAACACGATGTACTCTCATCGATTTCATGTCCAGGGTGTTGTGGTGAGTTTATCACCTAGAAATCGGGCGTAATGGACTTAACAGTGTACTTTGACAGCTAGCCATTACTGTCAGCTGTCATCTTGTACACTTTTGATGCCAATCGAAGCTGTACTTTGCCCGGAAAAAATTATAAACGACGATGTACTCTCATCGATTTCATGTCCAGGGTGTTGTGGTAGGTTTATCACCTAGAAATCGGGTGAAATGAACTTGACAGTGTACTTTGACAGCTGGTCACAACTGTCAGCTGTCATTTGATTAACTTTTGATGCCAAGCGGAGCTGAACTTCGCCCGGAAAAAATTATAGAACACGATGTACTCTCATCGATTTCATGTCCAGGGTGTTGTGGTGAGTTTATCACCTAGAAATCGGGCGAAATGGACTTGACAGTGTACTTTGACAGCTAGTGACTACTGTCGGCTGTCATTTGGTACCCTTTTGGTGCCGATCGAAGCTGTACTTCGCCCGGAAAAAATTATAGACGACGATGTATTCTCATCGATTTCATGTCCAGGGTGTTGTGGTAAGTTTATCACCTAGAAATCGGGCGTAATGGACTTGACAGTGTACTTTGACAGCTACTGACTACTGTCAGCTGTCATTTGGTACCCTTTTCGTGCCAACTACTACTGACTACTGTCAGCTGTACTTCGCCCGGAAAAAATTATAGACGACGATGTACTCTCATCGATTTCATGTCCAGGGTGTTGTGGTGAGTTTATCGCCTGGAAATCGGGCGTAATGGACTTGACAGTGTACTTTGACAGCTAGCCATTACTGTCAGCTGACATCTGGTACACTTTTGATGCCAATCGAAGCTGTACTTTGCCCGGAAAAAATTATAAACGACGATGTACTCTCATCGATTTCATGTCCAGGGTGTTGTGGTAGGTTTATCACCTAGAAATCGGGTGAAATGAACTTGACAGTGTACTTTGACAGCTGGTCACAACTGTCAGCTGTCATTTCAATAACTTTTGATGCCGATCGGAGCTGTACTTCGCCCGGAAAAAATTATAGAACACGATGTACTCTCATCGATTTCATGTCCAGGGTGTTGTGGTGAGTTTATCACCTAGAAATCGGGCGTAATGGACTTAACAGTGTACTTTGACAGCTAGCCATTACTGTCAGCTGTCATCTGGTACACTTTTGATGCCAATCGAAGCTGTACTTTGCCCGGAAAAAATTATAAACGACGATGTACTCTCATCGATTTCACGTCCAGGGTGTTGTGGTAGGTTTATCACCTAGAAATAGGGTGAAATGAACTTGACAGTGTACTTTGACAGCTGGTCACAACTGTCAGCTGTCATTTGATTAACTTTTGACGCCGATCGCAGCTTTACTTCGCCCGGAAAAAATTATAGAACACGATGTACTCTCATCGATTTCATCTCCAGGGTGTTGTGGTGAGTTTATCACCTAGAAATCGGGCGAAATGGACTTGACAGTGTACTTTGAAAGCTAGTGACTACTGTCAGCTGTAATTTGCTATCCTTTTACCGCCGATAGAAGCTGTACTTTGCACGGAAAAAAATATAAACGACGATGTACTCTCATCGATTTCATGTCCAGGGTGTTGTGGTAGGTTTATCACCTAGAAATCGGGTGAAATAAACTTGACAGTGTACTTTGACAGCTGGTCACAACTGTCAGCTGTCATTTGAATAACTTTTGATGCCAATCGCAGCTGTACTTCGCCCGGAAAAAATTATAGAACACGATGTACTCTCATCGATTTCATGTCCAGGGTGTTGTGGTGAGTTTATCACCTAGAAATCGGGCGAAATGGACTTGACAGTGTACTTTCACAGCTAGTGACTACTGTCAGCTGTCATTTTGTACCCTTTTGGTGCCAATCGAAGCTGTACTTCGCCCGGAAAAAATTATAGACGACGATGTACTCTCATCGATTTCATGTCCAGGGTGTTGTGGTGAGTTTATCACCTAGAAATCGGGCGTAATGGACTTAACAGTGTACTTTGACAGCTAGCCATTACTGTCAGCTGTCATCTGGTACACTTTTGATGCCAATCGAAGCTGTACTTTGCCCGGAAAAAATTATAAACGACGATATACTCTCATCGATTTCACGTCCAGGGTGTTGTGGTAGGTTTATCACCTAGAAATAGGGTGAAATGAACTTGACAGTGTACTTTGACAGCTGGTCACAACTGTCAGCTGTCATTTGATTAACTTTTGACGCCGATCGCAGCTTTACTTCGCCCGGAAAAAATTATAGAACACGATGTACTCTCATCGATTTCATCTCCAGGGTGTTGTGGTGAGTTTATCACCTAGAAATCGGGCGAAATGGACTTGACAGTGTACTTTGAAAGCTAGTGACTACTGTCGTCTGTCATTTGGTACTTTTTTGGTGCCGATCGAAGCTGCACTTCGCCCGGAAAAAAATATAGACGACGATGTATTCTCATCGATTTCATGTCCAGGGTGTTGTGGTAAGTTTATCAACTAGAAATCGCGTGAAATGGACTTGACAGTGTACTTTGACAGCTAGCCACAACTGTCAGCTGTCATTTGGTACCCTTTTAATGCCGATAGAAGCTGTACTTTGCCCGGAAAAAATTATAGAACACGATGTACTCTCATCGATTTCATGTCCAGGGTGTTGTGGTGAGTTTATCACCTTGGAATCGTGCAAAATGGACTTGACAGTGTACTTTGGAAGCTAGTGACTACTGTCAGCTGTCATTTGGTACCCTTTTGGTGCCGATAGAAGCTGTACTACGCCCGGAAAAAATTATAGACGACGATGTATTCTCATCGATTTCATGTCCAGGGTGTTGTGGTAAGTTTATCAACTAGAAATCTGGCGTAATGGACTTGACAGTGTACTTTGACAGCTAGCCATAACTGTCAGCTGTCATCTGGTACACTTTTGATGCCAATCGAAGCTGTACTTTGCCCGGAAAAAATTATAAACGACGATGTACTCTCATCGATTTCATGTCCAGGGTGTTGTGGTAGGTTTATCACCTAGAAATCGGGTGAAATGAACTTGACAGTGTACTTTGACAGCTGGTCACAACTGTCAGCTGTCATTTCAATAACTTTTGATGCCGATCGGAGCTGTACTTCGCCCGGAAAAAATTATAGAACACGATGTACTCTCATCGATTTCATGTCCAGGGTGTTGTGGTGAGTTTATCACCTAGAAATCGGGCAAAATGGACTTGACAGTGTACTTTGGAAGCTAGTGACTACTGTCAGCTGTCATTTGGTACCCTTTTGGTGCCGATAGAAGCTGTACTACGCCCAGAAAAAATTATAGACGACGATGTATTCTCATCGATTTCATGTCCAGGGTGTTGTGGTAAGTTTATCACCTAGAAATCGGGCGTAATGGACTTGACAGTGTACTTTGACAGCTGGTCACAACTGTCAGCTGTCATTTGATTAACTTTTGATGCCGATCGAAGCTGTACTTCGCCCGGAAAAAATTATAGAACACGATGTACTCTCATCGATTTCATGTCCAGGGTGTTGTGGTGAGTTTATCACCTAGAAATCGGGCGAAATGGACTTGACAGTGTACTTTCACAGCTAGTGACTACTGTCAGCTGTCATTTGGTACCCTTTTGGTGCCAATCGAAGCTGTACTTCGCCCGGAAAAAATTATAGACGACGATGTACTCTCATCGATTTCATGTCCAGGGTGTTGTGGTGAGTTTATCACCTAGAAAACGGGCGTAATGGACTTAACAGTGTACTTTGGCAGCTAGCCATTACTGTCAGCTGTCATCTGGTACACTTTTGATGCCAATCGAAGCTGTACTTTGCCCGGAAAAAATTATAAACGACGATGTACTCTCATCGATTTCACGTCCAGGGTGTTGTGGTAGGTTTATCACCTAGAAATCGGGTGAAATGAACTTGACAGTGTACTTTGGCAGCTGGTCACAACTGTCAGCTGTCATTTCATTAACTTTTGATGCCGATCGGAGCTGTACTTCGCCCGGAAAAAATTATAGAACACGATGTACTCTCATCGATTTCATGTCCAGGGTGTTGTGGTGAGTTTATCACCTAGAAATCGGGCGTAATGGACTTAACAGTGTACTTTGACAGCTAGCCATTACTGTCAGCTGTCATCTTGTACACTTTTGATGCCAATCGAAGCTGTACTTTGCCCGGAAAAAATTATAAACGACGATGTACTCTCATCGATTTCATGTCCAGGGTGTTGTGGTAGGTTTATCACCTAGAAATCGGGTGAAATGAACTTGACAGTGTACTTTGACAGCTGGTCACAACTGTCAGCTGTCATTTGATTAACTTTTGATGCCAAGCGGAGCTGAACTTCGCCCGGAAAAAATTATAGAACACGATGTACTCTCATCGATTTCATGTCCAGGGTGTTGTGGTGAGTTTATCACCTAGAAATCGGGCGAAATGGACTTGACAGTGTACTTTGACAGCTAGTGACTACTGTCGGCTGTCATTTGGTACCCTTTTGGTGCCGATCGAAGCTGTACTTCGCCCGGAAAAAATTATAGACGACGATGTATTCTCATCGATTTCATGTCCAGGGTGTTGTGGTAAGTTTATCACCTAGAAATCGGGCGTAATGGACTTGACAGTGTACTTTGACAGCTACTGACTACTGTCAGCTGTCATTTGGTACCCTTTTCGTGCCAACTACTACTGACTACTGTCAGCTGTACTTCGCCCGGAAAAAATTATAGACGACGATGTACTCTCATCGATTTCATGTCCAGGGTGTTGTGGTGAGTTTATCGCCTGGAAATCGGGCGTAATGGACTTGACAGTGTACTTTGACAGCTAGCCATTACTGTCAGCTGACATCTGGTACACTTTTGATGCCAATCGAAGCTGTACTTTGCCCGGAAAAAATTATAAACGACGATGTACTCTCATCGATTTCATGTCCAGGGTGTTGTGGTAGGTTTATCACCTAGAAATCGGGTGAAATGAACTTGACAGTGTACTTTGACAGCTGGTCACAACTGTCAGCTGTCATTTGATTAACTTTTGATGCCAAGCGGAGCTGAACTTCGCCCGGAAAAAATTATAGAACACGATGTACTCTCATCGATTTCATGTCCAGGGTGTTGTGGTGAGTTTATCACCTAGAAATCGGGCGAAATGGACTTGACAGTGTACTTTGACAGCTCGTGACTACTGTCGGCTGTCATTTGGTACCCTTTTGGTGCCGATAGAAGCTGTACTTCGCCCGGAAGAAATTATAGACGACGATGTACTCTCATCGATTTCATGTCCAGGGTGTTGTGGTGAGTTTATCACCTAGAAATCGGGCGTAATGGACTTGACAGTGTACTTTGACAGCTAGGTTTGCAGGCTGCCGGGATACCAGGCTGCTGGGTTACCAGGCTGTTGGGTTACCAGGCTGCTAGGTTACCAGGCTGCCGGGTTTGCAGGCTACCGGGTTCGCAGGCTACCGGGCTACCAGGCTGCTGGGTTACCAGGCTGCCAGGTTTGCAGGCTGCCGGGATACCTGGCAGCTGGGTTACCAGGCTGCTGGGTTGCCAGGCTGCTGGGTTACCAGGCTGCCGGGTTTGCAGGCAGCTGGGTCACCAGGCAGCTGGGTTACCAGCCTGCCGGGTTACCAGGCTGCTGGGTTACCAGGCTGCTAGGTTACCAGGCTACTGGGTTACCAGGCTGCCGGGTTTGCAGGCAGCTGGGTTACCAGGCTGCTGGGTTACCAGGCAGCTGGGTTACTAGGCTGCTGGGTTACCAGGCTGCCAGGTTTCCAGGCTGCCGGGTTTCCAGGCTGCCGGGTTACCAGGCTGCCGGGTTTGCAGGCTGCTGGGTTTGCAGGCAGCTGGAATACCAGGCTGCTGGGTTACCAGGCAGCTGGGTTTGCTGGCAGCTGGGTTACCAGGCTGCTGGGTTACAAGGCAGCTGGGTTTGCTGGCAGCTGGGTTACCAGGCTGCTGGTTTACCACGCAGCTAGGTTACCAGGCAGCTGGGTTACCAGGCAGCTGGGTTACCAGGCTGCCGGGTTACCAGGCTGCTGGGTTACCAGGCTGTTGGGTTACCAGGCAGCTGGGTTACCAGGCTGCCGGGTTTGCAGGCTGCCGGGTTTGCAGGCTGCTGGGTTTGCAGGCAGCTGGGTTATCAGGCAGCTGGGTTACCAGGCAGCTGGGTTACCAGGCTGCCGGGTTATAAGACAGCTGGGTTACCAGGCTGCTGGGTTTGCAGGCAGCTGGGTTACCAGGCTGCTGGGTTACCAGGCAGCTGGATTTGCTGGCAGCTGGGTTACCAGGCTGCTGGGTTACCACGCAGCTAGGTTACCAGGCAGCTGGGTTACCAGGCAGCTGGGTTACCAGGCTGCCGGGTTTGCAGGCTGCCGGGTTTGCAGGCTGCTGGGTTTGCAGGCAGCTGGGTTACCAGGCAGCTGGGTTACCAGGCTGCCGGGTTTGCAGGCTGCCGGGTTTGCAGGCTGCTGGGTTACCAGGCTGCTGGGTTACCAGGCTGCCGGGTTTCCAGGCTGCCGGGTTTCCAGGCTGCCGGGTTTGCAGGCTGCTGGGTTTGCAGGCAGCTGGGTTACCAGGCTGCTGGGTTACCAGGCAGCTGGATTTGCTGGCAGCTGGGTTACCAGGCTGCTGGGTTACCACGCAGCTAGGTTACCAGGCAGCTGGGTTACCAGGCAGCTGGGTTACCAGGCTGCCGGGTTACCAGGCTGCCGGGTTTGCAGGCTGCTGGGTTTGCAGGCAGCTGGGTTACCAGGCTGCTGGGTTACCAGGCAGCTGGGTTACCAAGCTGCCGAGTTTGCAGGCTGCCAGGTTACCAGGCTGCTGGGTTACCAGGCTGTCGGGTTTGCTGGCAGCTGGGTTACCAGGCTGCCGGGTTTGCAGGCAGCTGGGTTACCAGGCTGCTGGGTTACCAGGCTGCTAGGTTACCAGGCTACTGGGTTACCAGGCTGCCGGGTTTGCAGGCAGCTGGAATACCAGGCTGCTGGGTTACCAGGCAGCTGGGTTACTAGGCTGCTGGGTTACCAGGCTGCCGGGTTTCCAGGCTGCAGGGTTTCCAGGCTGCCGGGTTACCAGGCTGCCGGGTTTGCAGGCTGCTGGGTTTGCAGGCAGCTGGAATACCAGGCTGCTGTGTTACCAGGCAGCTGGGTTTGCTGGCAGCTGGGTTACCAGGCTGCTGGGTTACCAGGCTGCTGGGTTACCAGGCAGCTGGGTTTGCTGGCAGCTGGGTTACCAGGCTGCTGGGTTACCACGCAGCTAGGTTACCAGGCAGCTGGGTTACCAGGCAGCTGGGTTACCAGGCAGCTGGGTTACCAGGCTGCCGGGTTACCAGGCTGCTGGGTTACCAGGCTGTTGGGTTACCAGGCAGCTGGGTTACCAGGCTGCCGGGTTTGCAGGCTGCCGGGTTTGCAGGCTGCTGGGTTTGCAGGCAGCTGGGTTATCAGGCAGCTGGGTTACCAGGCAGCTGGGTTACCAGGCTGCCGGGTTATAAGACAGCTGGGTTACCAGGCTGCTGGGTTACCAGGCAGCTGGGATACCAGGCTGCCGGGTTTGCAGGCTGCCGGGTTACCAGGCTGCTGGGTTACCAGGCTGTTGGGTTACCAGGCAGCTGGGTTACCAGGCTGCCGGGTTTGCAGGCTGCTGGGTTTGCAGGCAGCTGGGTTACCAGGCAGCTGGGTTACCAGGCAGCTGGGTTACCAGGCTGCCGGGTTACCAGGCTGCTGGGTTACCAGGCTGTTGGGTTACCAGGCAGCTGGGTTACCAGGCTGCCGGGTTTGCAGGCTGCCGGGTTTGCAGGCTGCTGGGTTTGCAGGCAGCTGGGTTATCAGGCAGCTGGGTTACCAGGCTGCCGGGTTATAAGACAGCTGGGTTACCAGGCAGCTGGGATACCAGGCTGCCGGGTTTGCAGGCTGCCGGGTTACCAGGCTGCTGGGTTACCAGGCTGCTGGGTTACCAGGCTGTTGGGTTACCAGGCAGCTGGGTTACCAGGCAGCTGGGTTACCAGGCTGCCGGGTTTGCAGGCTGCCGGGTTTGCAGGCTGCTGGGTTTGCAGGCAGCTGGGTTACCAGGCTGCTGGGTTACCAGGCAGCTGGGTTACCAAGCTGCCGAGTTTGCAGGCTGCCAGGTTACCAGGCTGCTGGGTTACCAGGCTGTCGGGTTTGCTGGCAGCTGGGTTACCAGGCTGCCGGGTTTGCAGGCAACCGGGTTTGCAGGCTGCTGGGTTTGCAGGCAGCTGGGTTTGCAGGCAGCTGGGTTACCAGGCTGCTGGGTTACCAGGCAGCTGGGTTACCAATCAGCTGGGTTACCAGGCAGTTGGGTTACCAGGCTGCCGGTTTATAAGGCAGCTGGGTTACCAGGCTGCTAGGTTACCAGGCTACTGTGTTACCAGGCTGCCGGGTTGGCAAGCAGCCGGGTTTGCCGGCAGCTGGGTTACCAGGCTGCTGGGTTACCAGGCTGCTGGGTTACCAGGCAGCTGGGTTACTAGGCTGCCGGGTTTGCAGGCTGCCGGGTTACCAGGCAGCTGGGTTACCAGGCAGCTGGGTTTGCAGGTAGCTGGATTACCAGGCTGCTGGGTTACCAGGCTGCTAGGTTACCAGGCTGCCGGGTTTGCTGGCAGCTGGGTTACCGGGCTGCCGGGTTTGCTGGCAGCTGGGTTACCAGGCTGCTGGGTTACCAGGCTGCTAGGTTACCAGGCTGCCGGGTTTGCTGGCAGCTGAGTTACCCGGCTGCCGGGTTTGCAGGCAACAGGGTTTGCAGGCTGCTGGGTTTGCGGGCAGCTGGGTTACCAGGCTGCTGGGTTACCAGGCAGCTGGGTTACCAGGCAGCTGGGTTACCAGGCAGCTGGGTTACCAGGCTGCCGGGTTATAAGGCAGGTGGGTTACCAGGCTGCTAGGTTACCAGGCTGCTAGGTTACCAGGCTGCTGGGTTACCAGGCAGCTGGGTTTGCTGGCAGCTGGGTTACCAGGCTGCTGGGCTACCAGGCTGCTGGGCTACCAGAATGCTGGGTTACCAGGCAGCTAGGTTACCAGGCAGCTGGGTTACCAGGCAGCTGGGTTACCAGGCTGCCTGGTTACCAGGCTGCTGGGTTACCAGGCTGTTGGGTTACCAGGCAGCTGGGTTACCAGGCAGCTGGGTTACCAGGCAGCTGGGTTTGCAGGTAGCTGGATTACCAGGCTGCTGGGTTACCAGGCTGCTAGGTTACCAGGCTGCCGGGTTTGCTGGCAGCTGGGTTACCGGGCTGCCGGGTTTGCTGGCAGCTGAGTTACCCGGCTGCCGGGTTTGCAGGCAACAGGGTTTGCAGGCTGCTGGGTTTGCAGGCAGCTGGGTTACCAGGCTGCCTGGTTACCAGGCTGCTGGGTTACCAGGCTGTTGGGTTACCAGGCAGCTGGGTTACCAGGCAGCTGGGTTACCAGGCAGCTGGGTTTGCAGGTAGCTGGATTACCAGGCTGCTGGGTTACCAGGCTGCTAGGTTACCAGGCTGCCGGGTTTGCTGGCAGCTGGGTTACCGGGCTGCCGGGTTTGCTGGCAGCTGAGTTACCCGGCTGCCGGGTTTGCAGGCAACAGGGTTTGCAGGCTGCTGGGTTTGCAGGCAGCTGGGTTACCAGGCTGCTGGGTTACCAGGCTGCTAGGTTACCAGGCTGCCGGGTTTGCTGGCAGCTGGGTTACCGGGCTGCCGGGTTTGCTGGCAGCTGAGTTACCCGGCTGCCGGGTTTGCAGGCAACAGGGTTTGCAGGCTGCTGGGTTTGCAGGCAGCTGGGTTACCAGGCTGCTGGGTTACCAGGCAGCTGGGTTACCAGGCAGCTGGGTTACCAGGCTGCCTGGTTACCAGGCTGCCGGGTTTGCTGGCAGCTGAGTTACCCGGCTGCCGGGTTTGCAGGCAACAGGGTTTGCAGGCTGCTGGGTTTGCAGGCAGCTGGGTTACCAGGCTGCCTGGTTACCAGGCTGCTGGGTTACCAGGCTGTTGGGTTACCAGGCAGCTGGGTTACCAGGCAGCTGGGTTACCAGGCAGCTGGGTTTGCAGGTAGCTGGATTACCAGGCTGCTGGGTTACCAGGCTGCTAGGTTACCAGGCTGCCGGGTTTGCTGGCAGCTGGGTTACCGGGCTGCCGGGTTTGCTGGCAGCTGAGTTACCCGGCTGCCGGGTTTGCAGGCAACAGGGTTTGCAGGCTGCTGGGTTTGCAGGCAGCTGGGTTACCAGGCTGCTGGGTTACCAGGCTGCTAGGTTACCAGGCTGCCGGGTTTGCTGGCAGCTGGGTTACCGGGCTGCCGGGTTTGCTGGCAGCTGAGTTACCCGGCTGCCGGGTTTGCAGGCAACAGGGTTTGCAGGCTGCTGGGTTTGCAGGCAGCTGGGTTACCAGGCTGCTGGGTTACCAGGCAGCTGGGTTACCAGGCAGCTGGGTTACCAGGCTGCCTGGTTACCAGGCTGCCGGGTTTGCTGGCAGCTGGGTTACCGGGCTGCCGGGTTTGCTGGCAGCTGAGTTACCCGGCTGCCGGGTTTGCAGGCAACAGGGTTTGCAGGCTGCTGGGTTTGCAGGCTGCTGGGTTACCGGGCTGCCGGGTTTGCTGGCAGCTGGGTTACCAGGCTGCTGGGTTACCAGGCTGCTAGGTTACCAGGCTGCCGGGTTTGCTGGCAGCTGAGTTACCCGGCTGCCGGGTTTGCAGGCAACAGGGTTTGCAGGCTGCTGGGTTTGCAGGCAGCTGGGTTACCAGGCTGCTGGGTTACCAGGCAGCTGGGTTACCAGGCAGCTGGGTTACCAGGCTGCCTGGTTACCAGGCTGCTGGGTTACCAGGCTGTTGGGTTACCAGGCAGCTGGGTTACCAGGCAGCTGGGTTACCAGGCTGCTGGGTTACCAGGCTGTTGGGTTACCAGGCAGCTGGGTTACCAGGCAGCTGGGTTACCAGGCAGCTGGGTTTGCAGGTAGCTGGATTACCAGGCTGCTGGGTTACCAGGCTGCTAGGTTACCAGGCTGCCGGGTTTGCTGGCAGCTGGGTTACCGGGCTGCCGGGTTTGCTGGCAACTGGGTTACCAGGCTGCTGGGTTACCAGGCTGCTAGGTTACCAGGCTGCCGGGTTTGCTGGCAGCTGGGTTACCGGGCTGCCGGGTTTGCTGGCAGCTGGGTTACCAGGCTGCTGGGTTACCAGGCTGCTAGGTTACCAGGCTGCCGGGTTTGCTGGCAGCTGAGTTACCCGGCTGCCGGGTTTGCAGGCAACAGGGTTTGCAGGCTGCTGGGTTTGCAGGCAGCTGGGTTACCAGGCTGCTGGGTTACCAGGCAGCTGGGTTACCAGGC